>CM060947.1:71584003-71816503 GCA_030765055.1 Mantis religiosa | reverse complement strand
CGAACATTGTACAAAGATGTTCTATTACATTTATTAATATGGGATTTTAATTTTTTAATTATTTCAGTCATTCGATACTGCAAAGGCATTACAGTAAAGTATCGTATCCATTTTTGAGGCCCGTAGTACATTATACACCATTGTAATGAACTTCCAAACCCATCTCCTGCTTCCCAGTATACGTTTACACGCATACTTAACCCTAAAATAATAAAGTTGTAAACAGTAAATAAAGTAAGTACTATAAGGATTGGTTTGTAGTCTACATTAATCTTAAACAAAATATACTAATTCATAAGCGCCGTGGTGGTTCGAATATTAATAAAATTGATGTAAATAGTTTCGAAAGTTTGTCCGTTGCTGTAATATCTCAACTACCACAATTTCTAGTAGGTATCCTTTGTGGTTTAAGCCAATTATATCCTTATGTTATCACTCATGGCCATGATAGCCATGGTAGCTCAACGGAGACCGGCAAATCCGTGGTTCAAATCCCGGCAATAGCACTGACTCTATTCAAACCTTAACCTACACACAGCTAGTGCTGCAGAACGATTACATTTCCAACAATTAACCTAATAGTGGTAACTATAAAGCCTGGGACTTACGTACTTACAGCATACTAAGTGGCCACAAAAGGTGCGTATCTCACTGTATATGAGAGCCCCTAGTGGTTTACCGGGGAACATACGAGTCAGTTGGAGAATTTAATATCATGTTGGCATGTTGGCCACAGTAGCTCAGTGGTTTAGAGCAACCGCACGGAGAGCGGGAGATCCGTGGTTCAAATCCCGGCTATGGCATTGAATTTTTCAGTCTGACTCTATCTATTCACATAATGGCTTAATTTATTTTTTGGAAATCTTTGCCCCCGAAGGCATTCCTTTTATGAATTTCTCTCATGTATTATTATTTTATTATTATTACTATTAATATTATTATTACTATTATTATCATCATTGTCATTATCATTATTAGATATTGTTGTTCTTAATATTGTTCTTTACTTTTATCTCTTGTTCAGTAGAAGACATATTTGTAAGTGTGAATCAAAGGAAGAATAGGAGCATAATTCTGCAGAATAATGGGGGAGGGACTTCGCATAAAATGTGTTGTTACGTGTTAAAAGCACAGTCTCTTGCAGTACTATTACAATTATAAGATACACTGTTGTCATTCTAGTAATGGTCAAATTAACTTATGTTTGTTCGACATATTTCACCTTAATTAAAAGAGTGTGTGTTAGGGATTATACTGTGGATATTAAAAATAGACATCCTAATTGTAAACATCTATTCTGTTAACTGTAATGCACGGCGAGTCGGACGTTAAAGGTGACATTCCATCTTCTTGTAGCAAGTAGTTGTTAAGTAACTGTGGATAGAAGACGTAGAGTGATGAAGGCTAAAGTTAACCAACAATACCTAACCAAGGCATGCTAAAATATTTCTTCTCGTTTACGAGCTATATAGATTGCTGCTACTGTTGCAGCCGCTTGTGTTTTTATTGCGCATCGTGTTTGCAACCTCAGAGGCATGGTCGGCAACAGAGACACAAAGGCCCGGGTGACAGCTCAACATGTTTAAAAGAAACAGTGGCGATGCTACGAGCCGCTTTAACGATCATTTAAAGAAGAGGCTTTAACGACGGGGAGCGACTCCACCTGTCTCCCCTTACATAACAACAAGGTATAGCTTTGTATAGAGGAGGCGCCACAAGAGGAGAGAATAGGAGAGAAGAGGAAAGGAGTGGAAAACAGGGGCGATGAGAGGAGAGGAGAAAAGGGGAGCAGAGGAGAGAAGTGGAGAAGAGAGGAAAGTAGAGGAGTGTGAGGAAAGAAGGAAAGAAGGAATAGAGGGGAGAAGAGGAGACGAGTGAAGAGTAAAGAGAAGGAAAAATGGAGTAGAAAGGATGTGAGGAAACCAGTGAAGAGGAGTCAAGAGAAGGGAAGAATAGAGAGGAGAAGAGAATAGAAGAAAAGAGGGGAGAAGGGAAAAGGAGAGGAGAGAAGAGTACATAAGAGAAGTGAAGAAAGGAGAAGAGAGGAGAAGAGAAGAGTAAAGAGGAGAAGAGGGGAGCGGGAGAGCAGATGAGGAGAGAGTGAAGAGTGAAGAGAAGGAGTAAAGAGCAGAATAGGAGACGAGTGAAGAGTGAAGACTAGGGAAGGAGTAGAGAGGAGAAGAGGAAATGAGAGAAGAGGAGTCAAGAGAAGGGAAGAACAGAGAGGAGAAGAGAATAGAAGATAAGAGGTGAGAAGGGAAAAGGAGAGGAGAGGACTGATTCTTTTTTTTTTTTTTTTTTTTTTAATTTTACATCCTCCAACGTTAAGTCGTATCGGACGATGAATGGAATGGGTGAAATGATGCTCATATAGGCCCGGGGCACATAGAGCTCAGAGTTACGCGACATTCGTCTTTCAGGATAAGGGAAAACCCCGGAAAGAAGCTTATCCAGATAACTCACCCTGACCGAGATTCGAACTCGAGACCTCTTGAACGTGAGGCAGACACTCTACCATCTACGCTACCGAGGCGGGCAGGAATAAAGAGAAGAGTAGATAAGAGAAGTAAAGAAAGGAGAAGAGAAGAGAGGAGAAGAGAAAAGAGGAGAAGAGAAAAGAGGAGAGGACGGGAGCGGGGGCGGGAGAGGAGAAGAGGAGACGAGTGAAGAAGAGTGAAGAGAAGGGAAGAATAGAGAGGAGAAGGGAAGAGAAGAGGGGAGAAGAGAAAAGGAGAGGGGAGAAAAGAGGAGGGAAGAACAGAACGGTAGAGAAGATAAGAGAAGATCTGAGGAGAGGAGAGAAGAGGAAGGGAGAGAAAAGGAGAGGAAAGGAGAGAAGATGAGAGATCACGTCATCCTAATTCATAGTTGAATTCTGCTAATTAAATCTTACCTGTATCGTAAATCCTTTTTATTTATTAATCTTTGCTTTCTATCAGCATCTAAGTATGAGCTGGAACTGACTTAGCTAAGATAATCGATCGCCACTTTACCACCAATATTCAACAGGTGTTAGTAATTAATTTTATTCTCGCTTAAGTAGGCAATGTTTCCATTATTCTCTATCGTCGAAAATATATATCCCAAATGCACAGGAAAATCTTATAAGCAATAGCAGACGAATCTTCCTCGTGCACTAGACGTGTATTTGACAATTTGTGTATTTCTACACACCAGCTGAATGTTTATACCAATATCTATATGGAACAGAAGCTTACAATAACCTGTTCTCACCTTCTTGCAACAAATGAGGGGCGGTGTGTTTACAATGCAAATGTTGATTTAAAGAGGCGGTTACATTAATTCGTGCTGTTCCAGTAACAGGTTTGATCAAACGGAAGTTGGCACAACACTTTTATCATTATATCAGATGCAAGTAAAGACATTGCATGCACAGGAAGTATCTGTGTAATAAAATTTTGATTTGAAGACTTCCTTCCACGACTTTTTTTTTTTTTTTTTTTTTTTTTTTTTTTTTTTTTTTTTTTTGCTACGCCTTGTAACGATGTTCCGGTGACCATGAGGTAAAAAGTGAGGATACTAATGGGCTCTAATGATAGCTGCAGAATTGTTACGCACTTCTGTGAAAGAGAAGAGAAATTATAGTTTGGCTTGTCCAACATGTAGAGGTTACATACAGCAAAAAAGTATCGACTTTGGTGGTATCGTGTGTTCGCATCTGTTTAACTGGTTTTTTTCCACCCACACAGACCTTATGTGGACTGGTGGGTACATGTTTCAATTTACATTCTGTTAAGATCAGCTATTAACAACAATAAATTTTATTTTTTATGCTTTTGTAAACTTGTTCTCTATATCGGTTTAAACTGAAATAATAATTATCATTTTATTGAACTTCAGATTCAGGAGTGTTGTTTAAGGCATATTTGAAATTTAATATATCCATAGATCGATTCACTTGAAATTCTAATAAACAAAGAGATTTTATGAAAAATTCAATGCCATAGCCGGCATTTGAACCACGGATCTTCTGGTCTCCGTCCAGCCGCTCTAACCATTGAGCTACTATGATATGACATATGTCGATATGACATTAAATTCTCCAACTGACTCGTGTTTTTCCTGGTAAACCACTAGGAGTTCTCATAAACACATGAGACAACTACCTTAATGACGACTTACTATGCTGTAAGTACTTTAAGGCCCGGGCTTTATAGTTCGGACCACTATTACGTACAATTAATGGAAATTAATTGTTATTTCACAACTATCCGTGTGTAGGACGCACTAATTCAGTCTGGCTCTAACCTTTTACACGGCTAGTGTGAAAGAACAATTAATTTCCATTAATTGTACCTAATAGTGGTCCGAACTATAAAGCCCGGGCCTTAAAGTACTTACAGCATAGTAAGTCGCTATTAAGGTAGTTGTCTCATGTGTATATGAGAATTCCTAGTGGTTTATCGGAAAAAAAAAACATGAGTCAGTTGGAGAATTTAATGTCATATCGGCACGTTGGCCATTGCAGCTCAATGGTTTAGAGCGGCTGGACGGAGACCAGAAGATCCGTGGTTCAAATCCCGGCTATGGCATTGAATTTTTCAGTCTGGCTCTACCCTTTCATAGTGCGTCCTACACACGGCTAGTGTGAAAGAACAATTAATTTCCAAACAGGTTTTAGAAAATAAAATGTAGGCTAAATTTCGTGCATATTTCTAAATTACTTGCTGAGATAATATGGTTCTTAAAGTTCTGTTAGTGTGCATATTTAAAAAATTGCTTCAGAGAGTCAATTACGTTTTGAAAAAATAGCATAAATATTTTATAGTTAAACTTCTTTTGCAGCAATGCAATTTTAATTATTTTATTGGTTTAGAAAAGCAAGTTAGCAAAATGGTTTCGGCGTATGTTTAGCAATGAAGTATAAAAGTTGTATTGATTTAAAACTAAAATTACGCCGTGTGGAACAATTTACAAATGAGAAAGTGCTAAGAAATGAATACTCGAGAAAAGAGAATTAAAAGTTGCAATGTTTCTGGTTTAAGATCTAATGTTTAAAGCACTTATTATATGTACAGGCCCCTCCGTCTTTTTCTGTTCCCCTGCGACCAATTTAGTACTTTAAGACTGCTGGGACCATCTCTCTGATGGACAACGCACTTTTGTATAGCCAAAACTTGTTTTACTACGATATTATAGAACGTCAGGCTTTAACAGATCGTATAACCCATTTTATAACTAGACTGACATTGCAACTAAGGTGTTCACTGCAGTAAAAGGAAACTAGCTCCCATTACATTATTTACTCTGCTTGGGGAAGGTATTCCTATGTCTCTGATTGGCTGAACTTGCATACAGATCAATTCTTTTTGGACGGAAATGAACGCATCCATCGCTAGCTGGAGTAGAGCTTTTTGCAATTACGTTGCATTGTTTCTGTTGCTCTTCTGCATTTTCTATAGACTGAATAAGCTAACTGGTTTATTTTGCACAGATGCACAAATAATTGGCAAAGTTATTATAAGTTAAATTATCTCTACCATATCTAATCATATATAGCTAATCATATCTAGCAGTATTGGTGTTGTATCCTTAAAGGATTTTTCATTAAAACTGATTGCACTTGGATGTATACTGGCATGCATAAAAAGTGGCCCATTACCCTAAATAGCTAGTTTTTTTTTATTATTATTTACCCCGGAAGATACCCACCTTCAGATAATCAACCTTTGACTCTACCCAGCTGGTATCATTTGTCCATGTGCTGGTCGGTAAAACAATTCAGGTACACTTCATATCTCTAGAACTGTGATATTAAAGATGGTTCCGGTACCATCCCTGCGTTACATCAAGGAAAGACTAAGCAGTTAATTCCGTCTTCTACATGAAGAGGTTAAATATTATTTGTATGTTAAATTGAACGAAACTTAAATTAATTTCTGTGACAGTTTTCACCGGTGACACGAAGACGAAGGTTAAAGTTATTTTCGTTTTGAACAGCAATAAGGAAAACTAACATTTAAAAAATGGCATTGTAGTGTGAAAATATTATTTTAAGTTGTAATAAGTATACAAAAATTCGAGAATTATATAGAGACTACAGGAGATCGAAGCAGCAGAATTGTCTAATGCAAACTCATCTTTCTAAGGTGGTATTACTATAATTGTCTCAAAGTATAACATCCTGTTGTAAACATATGGGAAGTGAGACGAGAGAGACCGACTTATTTGAACGATATGCTGTTGCTTGGTGCATGAAAATGCATTGGTATTTATAAACGTATTCCTAACCTTCCTCGGCCTCTACCACCTCTATGAATACCCTTGAATTTTCCTCCAGCAAACCATCATCATCATCATCATCATCATCATCATCATCATCATCATCATCATCACGGTATAAGCCTTGTGGCCCGTTCGGACTTCAAGGAAATAGATCGGACCATCTCATTCGTGCCCTGCCAACATTTCTTCTACCTACAGGTTTATACTTGTATACTATTTGTGGTGTACGGTCTTCGGTCATTCTCTGCACATGATCTTGCCAGTTTCGCCTGTATGCAATGATTGTTTCATTTAGACTCTGAATTTCCAATTCTCTTCTAATATCCTCGTTTCTTTTCTTGTCTATGAGTCTATAACCTGCCACCTGTCTCAGAAATCTCATCTCAGCAGCCTCCACTTTCTTCTGTTGTGAGATAGTCAAGACCCAGTTTTCACACGCATAAAGCAGGGTTGGGATCGCCATTATTTTATACAGTTTTAATAAAGTAAACATAGATATTTCCTCAACGACGTAACAAAACAGAAACAAATCTAACATTAACTCTTAACAAAACACTTTAATTGGTAATGAAAGAATCAATGCATATTTCCGTAGCCTTTAAATGACTGACGATTCTTTGTGCAGAGCGATTAGACTGTGGAACATGTAATTATTTGAATATGCTTGTTTGATAATGAAAGTACGAAGGCAAAATGTGTGTGTTGCACTCACATAACCTTCTCTGCTCTTGTCCAAACTATTCTTGAAAACGATCAATTCGAGCTAAACTTTTGCAGAACTTATCTGATTGCTAATTTTCTTGTAGGTACAAGGAATACAGTTCACAGACTTTAGGCCATAGTCAAATCGTCGTCCTCCGTGTTCTAGGATTAACATGCTAGCCTCTGGTTCTTGAGTTCGAGGGATCAAACCTAGTGGAAGGCGATAGATTTCTTCGGGTGTAAAAATTCTTAGCATAGCTTCCTTTGAAAAGGAAGTTAAGCCAGTAATCCCGTGTCGTAGGCATCTTTATCAAGCCTGATACAGAGACACTAAGCGGTCCTTCACACGCATAAGAGTTACAGAGCGTCCATAGCTAAAATATCAATTTAATTTGGTAGTCAAATCTTTGAATGTGGTCGCAATGAGATTGATGCCTTTGCATAGCCAAGAGGTTATAAAGTAACGACTTCCCATTTGAGAAAAATATAGATATTGGAAAATTCTCATAAATAACGATATTTCTGAAAAGGTTCACTTCTCAAAAAATGGATTTTACTTAAAGTGTATGTTTTAATGAGATCCATTTATTTTGTATATTTTTTTTATTTCGGTATTGAATTTTTGGGTTGAACGTAATACTTCCCGTGCTTACTGTAAGTAACCGAAATAGTTGGCTCAGGCCGTTTCGTCTATGACCCGCATTCAGGAGGCCCGAGATAGATTACCGTGGCTGGCCTACCTGACCCATGGGCTTTTTCGAGGGAATTCCCGAATGGCCAGGAAATGCTGGGTATGTTAATTACATCCCCCGAATTTCCTGTCCCTCCATTTCATTTCCATTATCATTTCACATCATCTCTCCTCTGGTGGTCACTTTTAGGGTAGAAGCGTCGGCGGGAGTCTCGGTAATACAGTAAGCACGTCATCCTGTAGGATGGTGTGCGGCCTAGGGCCGGCCTAGTAGGTCATTTTATGAGCATCATGGGTTGAATACCGGTGGTAGGTACTGGCCTGCCGGGGAGTTTCCAATTGGTAAATGGTAGGAACCCTACCCTCTGCTCTTTCTTGACTCCTTGAGCCAGCCTCTGTCTCCTCTCGCCTCATCCTTCCTCCCGGGGATGCCCCACTTGTGGTATAGGTACAATAGATCAAGTCTGCACGCAGTGCTGAATCCCCCCTAAGGTTCTATTCACTGTTAGAAACTACGAACCAGTGAAAATAAAATCCAATTCATTTAAGAACTTAAAATTATGTAAAATACTTATTTCGTGAATGACGACGAGTGAAAGAATGAAATGCTGCCAAAATAAACCCGGTATCCTAACTTTTCATACATTCGTCTTCTCTGGATAGGTATGGAAACTCTTCGGGAAACCTTACCGAGCTATTCATTTAACCGAGATTCGAACTCGGAACCTCTGAATATGAACTAGACATGCTACCACCACAACAGAGGCAATATACAAATATATTTTGTATCATATTTTGTAAACAATTAAAATATTCCTATAAAAATAGCAAACCCTAGCATATATGGAACATGCTGTAATTAAATTTTAAATAAAAATGTGCTAGAACATTGTAAATGTTGGAAATAACTTCTGCACATTATTATCTAAATGATTCGTAGGGACTGGATGTTTCCCCAACTAAATATTTTATGTAGTTACCCACATAAGAGTTTTAATTCTAATTTTGATATCAGATACACAATTTAAAGTCAATCTTCATGGCTTAAGATTTTTCTATGAAATGTAACAGTAACAACACATGTGTGAATAATAGGACAGCTACTTCGTGTATTGCGTACTTATAATTTGTCATCATTAAACTTTGTATACCATTTAAATATATCTACGCGCTCTTATTTTACATTAAACTATTAGAAAAAAATAGAATTATATATTTTCATGAGAGAGGCACAAGCCAGTAAGCAAGCATACGTATTGTTTAGATCAAGATTCAATGGGAAATAGTTTTCAGATACAACAGCGCTTCGTGTATTTGATGCGTGTGAGAGAAGCAGAAGAAGAAGAAGAAGAAGAAGAAGAAGAAGAAGAAGAAGAAGAAGAAGAAGAAGAAGAAGAAGAAGAAGAAGAAGAAGAAGAAGAAGAAGAAGAAGAAGAAGAAGAAGAAGAAGAAGGAAGAAGAAGAAGAAGAAGAAGAAGAAGAAGAAGAAGAAGAAGAAGAAGAAGAAGAAGAAGAAGAAGAAGAAGAAGAAGAAGAAGAAGAAGAAGAAGAAGAAGAAGAAGAAGAAGAAGAAGAAGAAGAAGAAGAAGAAGAAGAAGAAGAAGAAGAAGAAGAAGAAGAAGAAGAAGAAGAAGAAGAAGAAGAAGAAGAAGAAGAAGAAGAAGAAGAAGAAGAAGAAGAAGAAGAAGAAGAAGAAGAAGAAGAAGAAGAAGAAGAAGAAGAAGAAGAAGAAGAAGAAGAAGAGAAGAAGAAGAAGAAGAAGAAGAAGAAGAAGAAGAAGAAGAAGAAGAAGAAGAAGAAGAAGAAGAAGAAAGAAGAAGAAGAAGAAGAAGACGAAGAAGAAGAAGAAGAAGAAGAAGAAGAAGAAGAAGAAGAAGAAGAAGAAGAAGAAGAAGAGAAGAAGAAGAAGAAGAAGAAGAGAAGAAGAAGAAGAAGAAGAAGAAGAAGAAGAAGAAGAAGAAGAAGAAGAAGAAGAAGAAGAAGAAGAAGAAGAAGAAGAAGAAGAAGAAGAAGAAGAAGAAGAAGAAGAAGAATGAAGAAGAAGAAGAAGAAGAAGAAGAAGAAGAAGAAGAAGAAGAAGAAACCTGACAAAGGCACCTAGATTAATACCAACTTTATGTACGAAAACTATAAACACCTTCGAAGAGTGCAATAAAATAAATGTGAAGAAAATTCTCCCTCCCCAATCCATACTATCCATTTTTATTTTTGTAGTAAACTTGCTACAATGTTTGATAAAAATTCGGTACATTTAAACATTTTTATGATGATAAAATTTACATCTTAAACTTTCTGCGAATGAATTTTGCAATTCTCTTCTTTCCGAATGATTTTGTGTAACTTTAACAATTGTTAACCTAAATTTCACCCAAAACACATAATTCATGTAAAACATGAATTTATTTTTATAGCATTAACGTTTGAGTTGATTTAATGAGGTACTCGTTGATCTTGGTTTGAATTTTGCAGTTATTTTGTGATATATTTTTAGATGTTGAAAGTTAGCATTCCTTTACAGCGATGCCATGTGAAATTATATGACTCCCTTTAAAAAATAATAATTGGATTGTTTCAGCTTTCTGAGATCCTCTTTTATCCACAATAAGATGTGTAATAAAACCGCATTCACAAATTTTATCTCGATTAATATAAGCAATGCATAAAAGTCAGCAGTATTTCAAAGGAATTAAAGGTTAGATTGCTATGTAACTGAGTTTCCTGCAAATAAGTACTTGCAACCCATTGTTTATTAAAAAAAGTAACGTAATTTAATTTGTGTTTTTATGATTTAATAAACACTGCATATAAAAATTATTAACAATAGTTATAAGGGCATAAGCATAATTACAAGACGCATAGAAGTAGAAAGAAGTTGGCTATACACTTTGCAAGGATGAATTTAACTAAGTATAGCTATGATATTCCTGAAGACTGCTATAGATGCATGATGATATTATTTTATTGATTATCAATTTGTCTAAAACTGAAGCAAAAAAAAAAAAAAAAAAATAGACTGCTGGTACCTCCGCTTTAAAGTGTGACTGAGGTGAGGGAAGCTGAATTTTCATGTTTTATTAATGTGACAACGCCATTTACATTATATCAACAAACGTTCAATAAAACTGATTTGAAATAAATGCATTGCATTATTGAAACAGTACTTAGGTTTATTTCTGCAATCTTCATAAACCATTTTCTCTAAGTCTATGGGCCAAACACTGGGACTAACTTCAGCAACTCTGCTAGTGAGATGGAAGATGGAATGGTATACATTCATTTGGTAAAAGCTATTTGGAAGATGACCTGTCATCGGAAAATTGTATTTCTAGGATATTTTTGGGGGGTAATTTTTACGTCCTCGAACGTTGTCATATCGAACGATGAATGGAATGGGTGAAATGATGCTCAAATGAGCCCAGGGCCCAAAGAGCTTAGAGTTACCCGACATTCGTCTTTCAGGATAAGGGAAAACCCCGAAAAAATCCTTATCCAGGTAACTCACCCTGACCGAGATTCGAACTCGGGACCTCTTGAACGTGAGGCAGACTTGCTACCACCACGCTACCGAGGCAGGCTTATTTCTAGGATATTAGTTGAAAACCCTTACAGTTGTTTCTTTTTTCTTTTAAGTAATTAGCCTCCTCCAATATTAAGTAGTATTGGACAATGAATGAAATGAATAAAATGATGCTCAAATGAGCCCAGGGTCCAAAGAGCTTAGAGGTATCCAACATTCCTATTTCAGTATAAGCGAAAACCCCAGAGAAACCTTATCCAGATAACTCATCCTGATCGAGAATCGAATACTGCGCTATAGAGGCGGGCATCTGTTACTATTAATGATATAAAGACAAATCTGTGTAAATGAAGTTATTCAGAATTTTCTACAGATAGTCTCGAGGCCACGCCATGGCTGAGTGGTTAGACCGCTTGGCTCGGGTTCGAATACAGGTGACCGCAAAGTGAGATTTGTGGTGGATGACATGGGGCTGGGGCGGGTTTTCTCCGGATCCTCCGGTTTCCCCCGCCGATTGCTCCATCATCTTTCCTATCAAATCATCTCTCTCGTACTTTCACTTTCACTTATCACTCATACCGAAATCTCTCTGATCAGGAAACCTCTGATCCTAAAGCTTTTGCCTACGGGCCTCAAAGTTACGTGGTTCAGCAGGTCCTATGTTCTACAAAGGAAACACAGAAATTCATTCATTACATATAGTCTCAACTTCAGTAATTCGTTTATTCACAGCTAGTTATGAAGTTGTTTATACGACGCCAGCTGTGTTAATAAATGTTTGAGACTATTTAAGTTTTTTTTATTTAATTTATTCAATGATCGATCAGCAGTAGATGCTTTACAGATCCTTGTTAACTAACTGAATCCTTATGAACTATATAATAACATGTAAGGAAAGCCAAGTTGGCTCCTATTGTCTACTTAACACTGTGAAACAAGAGAGAGACAAAAACTGTTAATAATAGTAAAAAAAAAAAAAAAAAAAAAAAAAAAAAAAAAAAAAAAAAAAAAAAAGTAATCAAAGAGATAGAACAACAGCCGTTGTGAAACAATATTCATAGCTTTTTTTTTTTCATTCAGAGTCACTAAGGAGGAGATCCTTTGGGAGTCGTCTCTTCAGGCGTGTGGGCTGGCGGGTTCGTACGCCGATGTTGTACATCACAGCTCCTGGAACATCTGGCAGGTTTGAGAAGAAGCGAGAGGCGATCTGACGTATGTACTGGTGAAGAGGAAGGAGACCAAGTTCTTTATGCAGTTGTTGATTTCGTACGTACCAAGGGGCATCAGACTATTTAAGTGTTTAACGTTTGTTGTTTTGTTTTGACAAAGTCAGTAAAAAATAAAGGCCCAGCAGGAAGATAAAAATTGAATAACATATTTCATAGGTACCAAAGGAATAAATATTCCATAAAAAATAATAAACCATAACTGAATTTTTGCTCCCAAATACATGGATTATTTCCTTCATTATAGAATGCTATAGTTCTTTTAATTCTTTAAGTCCACTTGTAATACTCAATTTTTGAATGACGCTCCTTCCATTGAGCTGAGAAGTGATTTTATATTATAAAGATAATGGAAATCAGGCTAAACGAGGCCCTAAGCCAGAACCTCCACACTGAACCTACCTTAAATAAAGGTAGAATTTTGCATGGAAATGCTTTGGTTATAAGCTATTTATTTTCTAGGCATGTTTTCAGTCTTTCTCAGCGTTCGAATTTAAGGTTTCTCAGACTGTTACAGAAAGGAGAAAGCAGTAGAAAGAGTAAGAAGGGGAAATAGTAACGTGTGATCCATTTTTATGATTCCCACTATAAAGCCATGATTAGTCAATTCCTTCAGCAAGCTATTGGTCACCAGTTCTTTTTCCCTGAGGGCAAACCTTTTTACTGAATTTTATAATATGTTGCACGAGCCTGCATTCATTGTCATTGTCCAAAAGACTACTCATGTCCAATGCACCTTCCAGAAAACCACCGATTTCCTTGGAATTCCAGATCTAATAGACGGTTACCCCGCAGAAATACTATTATTAGCCATTTCAAAGTTTCCCTTTAGGTAATTATCATTCCAAGGTTCCCAGTTACTAGACGATTTTGTTGGCATTTTGTCAAGGTGTAATGATACGGATTTAAAACATTTATCAAACTATTGCTCCCGAACGTAGGCCAGACAGCCATCTCTGTTTCATTTGCAAGGGACAGTGAACAGGTATAACAAAGCTTAGAAAGAAGGATAACAAAATGTATGGACAATAGCAAGAGGTTCTTATCGCCCTATTTACGATGGATAAACAAATGAATTCAGTAATAGCAAGCTATCTTGTCCTATTATCTCTAAAAACACAATCCACTATAATAAAATTGTGGAAAGTTATTATTTTTAATGCAAAAGTATTTCCCCGGTAAGAAGGTAGATGAGGATATTGCGTGCTGTTTGCTGCGATTGTATACGGATACAGAGAAAATCGTCCTTGGTTGCACCCAGTTAATAAGGAGAAAGAAAAGTAAAACACGCTGCACAATGTTTCTCTAAAAATTACGACATGATGAAATAGTATCTCCAAAGCTAAAGTAATTCCTTGATGATATCTATGACAGATTATTAATAATAAAACGCGAAATAATTTGATGTGTTACAGTCACACTATTTCCTTTCTGCTATAATTCACTTCCAAAGCTACTCTGTGCATTGTGTTTAAATATTTTTGTCTACTTCCTTTTAAACATAATAGATGTTAGCCGAAGTGGTTTCAGTAGTATATATTTTGTTGCAGGACATGCAGGAGGCTAGCCAGATGTTTAAGAAGCAGGTCCCTATATATTGGAGCTAATACTGCACATCCTGCATAACATCGCAAGAATGCCCGCCTTGTTAGCGTAGATGGTAGCGTGCCCGCCTCACCTTCAAGAGGTCACGAGATCGAATCTCGGTCAGGGTGAGTTACCTGGATGATGTTTATTCCGGGGTTTTCCCTTATCCTGGAAGACGAATGTCGGGTAACTCTAAGCTCTATGGATCCCGGACTCATTTGAGCATCATTTCACCCATCGTCCGATATGACTTAACGTTGGAGGACGTAAATTACACAAAAAATCGCAAGAGAAGTGTATTTTTAAACATATTTCAGGAATCAAACGAACAGATGACTAAGAAATAAGAAGAAACAAACAAATACACGCACATTTTATCTGCATTTTAACGAGTTCTGCATTGAAATTTGACATATCCACTCTTTATACTTTCTATCTTTCCTTTTTGATATGTCAGTATCTGGATTCCTTACACATATGAGATTTAACCAGTCAGAGACAAGAATATCTTTCCCGCTAAATAAACCACGTGATAGAAGCTGGCTCCGCTCTGCTTTTAAACAACGTTATTTATTACGACCACCTTAATTAGAAAATGTCAATTTACGTTTCCAAAACTTTTATCGTGATTTAGCTGTTTTCATTAAGACAATATTTTAGCACTATTTAAAAGCAAACATTACAAGTATATGACCAAGTAAAAGGGTATATAATACATGAGTTTTAAAATTATTGGAAAGACTCTGTGTAAATGTGCTTTTTATACATTAGAAGGCAAAGTAAATTCCTTTAACAGTAGATTATATTAATTAAAATAGGAAAATAATGACACTAAGTTGTATAAAATTACAGCAGACTATAACTTTCGATGATTTCGAAAATCATCTAATGTTGCAGAGGACTAAACAGAAAATTCTGTACAGAACATGAATGAAATAGTTTCACAATTAAATAAAGTATATAAACAACTCTATTCGTACTTCTTCCATCCACTGAATTACCATTTTAATTTGTAATAATTCTACAATCCAATGTTAAATCAAACTTACTATGTGGCTGTGAAGCTAGGAAAGCAACCAAGCAAATTGGGTGTAAACTCATGTTGGTTTCGGACATTATAACCAACAAAGAAATTAAATTTAGAAAGTGGACGTGGATCAGTCGTGTTTCGAGGAGAGAAAATGACAACAGTACAAAAATGACATTTAATTGAAATCCCCAGGGACTGAGTAGACGTAGGAAGACCTAGGGCAACATAGTGTAGCACAATCAGAGATGAATCGAAACAGGCAGAGACAATCTGACATGAGATTAAAGCATTGGCAAGCAACAGAGTTCGATTGCGTACTTTTATCAAGGCCCTATGCTTCCCTGCGGAGTGACCAGGGCATACTACCACAATCAAAATTTCCGTACATGCAAAATGCATTTTTGTTCGTCACCTCTATAGCCCTCTTTAAATATATAATGTTGTTGTTTTCTTTGGACTATTAACTTTGCATCATTTATCATTTATTTTCACAAACACAATCACTCTCGGAATATACATTTTTAAATATTGCTTTCAATTAAAATTACTCTTCATTCAACATGCTGTCACCACTGATGCTAAAATAACAAATGATCATCACAGTCGCGCTGAGCGAATAGCTAGATACACACGCGAAATAGGTAGGTAAAAAGAATCTAATCTGTAATCTATTATTTCTCTATAAATATTGACAACTGTCTAAAACACACTTATGATATGTATGTTAAAAGAATTTTATTCTTCTAGCAGGATAATCTCATATATAACACTTAATATAATAAATATTTCAGTCGAATTTAGTACATCTTGCCCCACATTTATTCTCACGCTTAAACTGAAATAAATTGCAATTTCATTTGTATTTTAGAAACACTCCTTATATAAAGGTTACACGAACTTTTTATCATTTGTTTTAATGTTTCATTCCAGCGGAAAAAATCGATATTTCACAGGATATTAATATTTTGAGGTCTCATAATATGTAAAAAGGGATACCCACTACACTTAGTTAAAATTATTCAAAACTTATACAGAAATACGAAATTTGTAGTGGAAATGGAAGGAGAAATAACAAATGAGTTTGAAATAAACAAATGATTGAGACAAGGATGTAGTCTATCTCCAATTATTTTTAATATATATATAGATGAAATTATAATAGGATGGAAACAAGCAGTGCATGAGGGGATTAGGTTAGGACAAGGAAGAGCAATAAACGCTCTTCTATTTGCAGATGATATAGTTTTAATCATTGACAAAGAAGATAGACTACAGAAAGGAATATATCAACTAAACCAAATTTGTAAAAAAAAAAAATATGATATGACAATCTCAAAGACAAAAACAAAAGTAATGGCATTCCAGGAAAAATACCCAATAAGGACCAAAATTGTAGTAGAGGAAACTATGGCTGTGATATAACCTATGAATCGGAAAATCAAGATGTAAGGAATAAAATACTAAAATGCCAAGCAGTTTGCGGAACAATTAAAAGAACCCTCAGGAATAAAGCAAGGAAAGAAACTCAAATAAGATTACACAAAGTGATGGCAATCCCAATACTGAACTATGGAAGTGAGGCTTGGATAATAAGAGAAAAGGAGAAGAGTAAAATGCAAGCTGCTGAAATGAGATACTTACGATCAATCAAAGGATGTACAAGAGAAGATCATATTAGGAATGAAATTATTAGAAAAGAATTGGCAGTACAACCGTTATTAGAAGAAATCCAAAGATATAGAAACAAATGGGTCGAACACCTTAATCACATGCCAAGAGAAAGAATACCAAAACAAGCCTTACAATTATGGACGAAGATCAATAGGACGCCCCCTAAAGAGATGGCTTCATAAAATGTAAGACCGGAACAGGCTTAACCCTAACCCGTGAAGGAAGAAGAAGAGGAAGAAGAAGAAGAACGTCTCATAAACCCAAAACAAACGTGTTTTTAATATCCATATGTACCTATACAAAGTCCCTGAACACCATAACTAATACACAGCAATGCATAATACCATAATTTCTTTCAAACTATAACGATCGTTTTGTAAACATATAGGAGGGGATAAAGAGAGACACATACTATAACGAAATTTTCTTGAGCTACTGGTTGCTAGACGGAAATCTATTTATGTTCATAAAGGCGACTTTCAACGTAGGTAAACCGTGATTTCAGAATTTTTAGCGCCTGACTTTCTTACCTCTTTAATGAAGTTTCCTACATCTTGGTTGGGTGTAACACTAGTCACTATTAGATAACAAAGACAAACTGACGGGGAAATATAAATTTATATCCACTGTAAGTTTAGTTTTGTAACCGCCAACAAAACATATGTTTACCAGAACAATGAGAACGGATGGTTCCTTCTCCCCTATGTTTATCTCACCTGGCGTAACCTTAATTACATGCCAACAAAAGAAACAAAAAACAAAGCTTCCTTCTACTGTAAAAATACATTCAATTTGTCCTATCCCGTACTTATTATTGTAAATAACAATTCTAACAGAAAGTACAGCTGAATTCTTATTTATGGTGAAATTTAGTACAAATGTAAGCATTTTCAATGTTTTGTTTCTTTATCTTTATTATACTTCCAACTTATAACTACGTCGATGCACACAATTAGTCAAAGCTGCAAAATGTTGACCTTTAAAGTCCGTTTTTTTAACTACTTTTATTGACAATTTTAATTTTTCGAAAGTCTTCTTGGATTGCTGTATACATTTATCTGCTAAACATTTGTAATATCCTCTTGCAATCTGAAGTTTCCTTGTCATAAATTTCTCCTGGCAAGTTCGCTAAAAGCAGCAGAAGCTTTATTTTAGCAATACTGTTTTCTGCTTGGAAACAAATTAATTTTGACAAACTGTGCGATAGGTATTTGAATCCTAGTACCTACATATTGCAATACAACTGCAGGAGTGACATCAATGAAGGAGATGGAGAGATTTAAAATACGAGTCTAATTCGGGCATTCTTTATATTCGAGGGTCTCCATTACACTTAACGAATTGTATTGCACTCCATTTGGTTAATGATAAGGAATATATACGCCTACAAAGGATGTTTAACATTGTGGTTCCAGTAACGTGGTCAACAACATTAAACTTTGTAGTAAAGTGGCAATCGACTAATATCCACGTCCACTTTCCTTTTTTTTTTTTTTTTTTTTTTTTTTTTTTTTTTTTTGTGTAATTTACGTCCTCCAACGTTACGTCATACCGGACGATGAATAGAATGGGTGAAATGATGCTCAAATGAGCCCGGGGTCCATAGAGCTTAGAGTTACCCGACATTCGTCTTTCAGGATAAGGGAAAACCCCGGATAAAACCGTATCCAGGTAACTCACCCTGACCAAGATTCGAACTCGGGGCCTCTTGAACGTGAGGCAGACAGGTTACCACCACTCTACCGAGGCGGGCAAATATCCACGTCTGGATATTCATTATTTAAAAAGAAATCACACCTTTTTATATCTATTCAAGTATAAATTAAATCGTTAAGTAGATAAATATATTTTTCTTCCATAACTGTCAACACCACTTTATGTTTGTATAGGTATTAGGGTTATATTTGCAATAAAGTAAAAATTAAATATCAAAAACATAAAAACGACATTACAGTTTAGCACGAATGTTTTGGATAAAACATAAAGTGTTTTAATGGTACAGAAATGTATGACGGTTGATTATTTCATTAAAATAAGAGATTAATAAAGCTATATTTTAAATATGCATCAAATATTAACTATTTAAAAACATGGATAACAAAATAAAGGAAAGTAAACGTGCAGATAAGAGCTTAAAAGGTAAAACTGAACTAGGTATTAAATATGACTATTTTCCAGTAACAAATGGATTTAATACAGTTCATGCAGATACGTGCAGTAAAATAGGGTAGGCCACCAGCAGAGAAAACGTAGAAAATTCGACTTTCCACCATGGCAGCATGAAGAAAAAAAAAAGTGAATCAAAACACTATAGTAGGGTTCAGTTATTTAACCAACTGTAACCCTCCTACCAAATCTCATGCAAGATTTACTTATTTACCCAATTTAAACAATTCAGTAACTATTTTCAACAACGGATCTCACATACTGCCGAGAGGAATACCAAATTGAATATTTCAGCCTACAATAAAAACCCATTTACTGTAATGTCTTTCTCAACAAGCATTATAACGTAGGGCTTGTTCCAACTTCAACACTTTAAAACTGGTTTTGCCATCGGATAAGGAACTTCCTCCCTCCCTGTATCCTCTTGGCTGATAGAAAACCAGAACCTTGTACTCTGGAATTCGGCACTCTTGCCTGAATTTCTCTTGTGATCTACATATATCCTGCCGGCAGACTGCACCTTCTAATTTCCTTTTTTCCTCCCGGCTTATTGTCCAATTTCCACATCCCTAATAAATCAGAGTCAGTGCAACTATTTTAGTTATTGGAATTATTCAACAACATTTTTCAATTTATTTATCTTTAACTCCTGCATTTAACAAAATAAGTCACAAACTAAACAAGAATTGGCTACATTTTCAATAAATGTATTATTATTATTTTTATTTTACATCCAAAGTAAAGCAATATTGCATTACAAAATAAAGAGTGTTTAGTACCAACCTACAATTTAGTCATTGCGTGTACGAGAAAGCTATAATATAAATGTGAATTCAGGAAATGCAAGTCTCAAAACCTTCTATAACTTAACTGAAATATCTGGAAAGAACGAGAGCATTAGGTATATTCAGTTACAGTCGTAATTTTTCCTTTAATACTGGGTTCAGAAATACACATAAGTAGTTTGTGAACTGGCTAAACATTAGCTGCTTTTTACTGTAACATCTTTCTAACTTTCTAATATCACTATAACAATGTATGTGTATTTAAAAAACTGATTTAATCAGCATTTGAAATACTGATTCTAAGTTTATAAAACGCTTCTTTAACTAATTTAAGATACGTATTAAACCGAGACATTTTATAAGCTTTAATATAAAATATAAATTAAATTGGCTAAATTTTAATATTTTAAAAATTACGAAATTTATCCATTGATCTTAAACCTAAAGAAGTTGGAAATCTCAGTACACCTTAGAGAAAACATGTTTAAGGGACATTTTCTCAAAGAAAAAATACAATTTGATACCTAATGTGACAGTGAAATATTACTCACACGGAAATTATTAGAATTTACTCTGCGGAGTTTGGAATGAAGAGTGATGAATGTAAAGAGTGTAAGTATGTGTTTTAAATTACACAAATATTCCATTAGGTATGTATCAAATAAGTCAGCTGCTCATGTTGGGGAAAAAAAGGACAGCAAAATTTTAAAAACATGAATTTTTTCACTAGTTTTCATAACTCCTTTTCTCGCTACTTTCCTTCATTCAAAATATTTCACAGCATAGATTTTCTCTTCAGGTTTCTTTAAAATTTGTCTTTTGGCATTACCTACTATGTTACATAGGCAAAATAGTCAAACCGGTTGCATGGTAATACATATTCAGTGTTGTGTAAGATAATAGTTACAGATTTTTTAAATTTTTTGTTTTAATTTACGTCTTCCATCGTTAAGTCATATCGGACGATGAATAAAATTGGTTAAATGTTGCTCAAATTAGTCCAAGGTCCATGGAGCTTAGATCTACCTGACATTCGTCTTTCAGGATAAGGGAAAACTCCGGGAAAAAAACCTTGTCTAGGCAGCTCATCCTGACCGAGATTCGAACTCGGGACCGCTTGCAAGTGAGGCAGACACGGTACCACCTACGCTACCGAGGCGGGCAGATTCTTGTAAGTCTAAGACATATTACCTACAGGCGTTTCCAGTGGTAATGTTTACAATGAATAGTTATTTTCTACATTTAGAACAAAAAGGACCTTTTGTGCATCATTATTACTAAATAAAATGGATGATTAAGAAAACATATTTAAGACATTCTACATAATGTTTGGATAATTTTTGGAAATTTTGAAAGCCAATAATTGGAATAATTTTAATTTAAAGCTCTCCAATATTTAAGTAAGAGAAGTAGACTAAAGATTTAGCCAAATTGATGGAAACTTTATAAAATACGATTTTGAGCCTATGCAGGTACATCTCCTTAAGATATTCAAAGGATCAGAAGAACATCGTTGTATAAAAAGAAGTTATCTACTGATATATGACATTTTTTTTAAACAAAATGTGGTATATTTAACCAATTTAGAAAAGAAAGTCCAATTTAAATTTTAACTCCACACACACACACACACACACACACACACACACACACACACACACACACACACACACACACACACACACACACACACACACACACTCTCTCTCTCTCTCTCTCTCTCTCTCTCTCTGCTGCTGCTGCTGCTTTCTCAGTATGCATATAATTATCAAAGTACAGTGAATATTAAATATCCAGCTCTAGGAGCTTGGAATCTGCTATAGAATTACCTATTTTTTCTTTGCTTTTATTTTATTTTTATTTTCTTCTTTGTTTTCATTTAAGTACCTATATGCTGACTGCCCGCTTCGGCAGCGTGGACGGTAGCATGTCTGCCTCACGTTCAAGAGGTCCCGAGTTCGAATCTCGTTCAGGGTGAGTTACCTGGATAAGGCTTTTTCCGGAGTTTTCCCTTATCCTGAAAGACGAATGTCGGGTAACTCTAAGCTCTATGGACACTGGGCTCATTTGAGCATCATTTCATCCATTCATTCATCGTCCGATATGACTTAACTTTGGAGGACGTAAAGTACAATAGTATATATACCTATGCGGTCTTATCCAATCGTTTAGTGCTTAGCGATGTTCGCTGGGCGTGTCCCTGTGTATATGTTTTGTTGTCTTCAAAGCACAAAACAAACGCACACATACGTTCATTCTTAAAAAACAAAATAAAAATCTTCCCGACCCAAGGGGAGGATGGTGGAAAATAATCCTGGTTAAATCAAAACCTCCAGCCAGAAATAGAGACCATGACCTATGGCTCAGCCCACAGAGGCAAACAATCTCTCATTCTCATGGAAACAATTATGTGTTTTGTTGCATCTTCTACATCTACTAATAATTGTTTGAAAAAATAGAGTAAGTAATTAATTACGTATCAGGTACGCATTTAAAGACAGGTGCACCGTAGACAGTGTTCAAGACGCTATTCTGTTTCAAAGAAAATATTGATTTCAGATCTGTAAAGCAATCGTTTTTCTTAAGTTTACGGTTTACATAAAAGCAATATTGTCTTACATCTCTTGTTTCAAAATTCAGTCAGTATTTTGTTTCAAATTCTCTTAAAGTTGGTATGACTAGTCACTGATATCTGGATTTTGTTTATGCTACTAAAACATTAGCGGCTTAGGTCACTGAAATAGATACAATGTTGACGAGTAGGAGTAAATATTATTTTTTATGCTTGCTCTCTGAAATAGCTATTCTCTGTCTCAAACTAGAACGACCCCGTTGTATAACCCGGGTCAAATAGCTTGAACTTTGTTTATGACTATTCCCATAGAGGAGGGGATCCATCCCCTTCAGCTGCTGTGGTGCGTGCGCTGCGGACCCTTAGCACTCGTGGTACCTCTGGCGTTACTAGAGGAACCTTGGGCCGAACATTCGAGCCTCTCCCGCATGGGAGCTTTTCGGATTGGGTTGGACTCAAGGGGGTAGTGTGTCCCCGACAGCCGTGGGAGATCAGGTACCTCCGACCAAGTTTTGGCCGCCCGGAGAGGGAAGAGGATTGCCTAAAAAGTCCCGCAGAGTTGCAGATCTAGTAGAAGGTGTGCTAGATCATCAGGCGGCCCCACCGAGGTTATTCGGTAGTCTTCCCTGCGGGGTTGACGAGTGTAAGTGGTGTATCCACTTCCCTCCGTCTTGACGTTGTCGATGGTGGGAGGGGCTTTTTAGACCCCAGGTATTGCCCTATGGAAAGGAAAAGTCCGGAGTTTCCATCGCTCCCGAGTTGTTAGAGGCCGGGATCTTCGGACCTTCGGGTAGACCTCGATTTTTAATTTTAGTGTGGCCGTACTATGTAGGAACTAACGTGTTGTGACGGCTGACTCTAGTCTGCGTATTAAGTTGTTACTCTATTTGTTAGCTGTGGTGTGACGCATGAGTACCGCAATACAGTGTAATGTCGTATCACAAAGTAATGTGTCTCTGTAATAATAATAATAATAATAATAATAATAATAATAATAATAATAATAATAATAATAATAATAATAATAATAATAATAATAATAATAATAATAATAATAATAATAATAATAATAATAATAATAATAATAATAATAATAATAATAATAATAATAATAATAATAATAATAATAATAATAATAATAATAATAATAATAATAATAATAATAATAATAATAATAATAATAATAATAATAATAATAATAATAATAATAATAATAATAATAATAATAATAATAATAATAATAATAATAATAATAATAATAATAATAATAATAATAATAATAATAATAATAATAATAATAATAATAATAATAATAATAATAATAATAATAATAATAATAATAATAATAATAATAATAATAATAATAATAATAATAATAATAATAATAATAATAATAATAATAATAATAATAATAATAATAATAATAATAATAATAATAATAATAATAATAATAATAATAATAATAATAATAATAATAATAATAATAATAATAATAATAATAATAATAATTTTTAGACATGAAAACTTCAAGAAAAGTCACCTCGGTGGGGTTGTAAGTTCCCAAAGCAAAAGGATTATTTCAATGATTCAGAATGTTTTCCAATTCTGCACGAAGGAAAAGCAAAACGGTCTAGTTCTTCCTTTGCAAAGGACAATGACTAGAATGGCTATGGCAGAGGGAAAAAGTGAAGCCACAATAAAAAGATTAGTTTAAAGATGCACGAGTAATTACAATACTTCAGGAAAAGGTAATTGGAAAAAAAGTTTCAAATGGACGATGTCGTTAAGTGCGTCGTTTGCAGAACTCTTTAAGAGTATTATGAAGTGCGTAAAGAAATTCCAAAGTGAAGTTATTCTATGTAGTGAATAACAAAATTAATTTCGGTGGTGGTGAATATTCTGGCGAATATTAAGGGAAATGACATTTAGTGTTAAAAAAATGTAAGAATATGCGGGACATTTTAGTGGAACGCCAGGATATAGATTGCCGCCTAATTACTGCGATTGAACTGATGTGGAATAACATGAAGTCAAAAATAGCAGAAATATGTCTGTTGTACGAGTTTAAACACCCTTAAACACTGACCAGACAGTGTTTGAACGAGAATGCTGAACATGGTAGGAAAAATACCTGCATCAACATTAAGTCCATAGAATCAAAATACTGGCATCGAGAGGCCTTGATGGAAGAAGGAATAGAAAGAATAGCAATTAATGTGGTTTTGGATAGCTGTGATGAACAGGAAGAAGAAGCAAAGACCTTAGTCGGTTTTATAGATTCCAGTTCTACAGACATACCATCTGATATGCATCCTTTAGACACATCGCCATAGATGGAAGCTCTACATTACAAGTGAAACGGATAGGCAGGAATCGAAATCTTCACATAACAATAACGCCTGCCTTCAATAATGTATAGATTTTTGTGACATTGTTTACCTCTCCACCCTCTGATAGCCAACCGTACGGTGTAATCAGATAACAACGCCTCCACTACGAAGTATCTTCTAAAATGCCCTGGGTAGTAGGTACTCGTACGGGTAGAGCGAGAAAGAGTAAGATATTTTAGGAAAATTCATGAGTGTTTCTAAAGACAGCTCTCAGCGAGGTTAAAGTACCCCAGCTGTCTCTTTCATGCCTCTTGTATATTTACAACAGGATTGTTCTAATTTGAGATAGTTTAAAACAGCTGTTTTAGGGCGCGTGTATTAAAAATAATTAAAATGGAATATGAACAGATCATCTTCTTACTATATAATAACTTCAAACGGTGTAGAGATCAGGCGTTGCCTTTAACGAACAGAGATACGTCATTTTCTTTAGCAGCAATAAATTTGTTACAATATTATGGATAGCATTACGTTGTGACAGTTGAAGCGGAGTTGTGGACAAAAAGACGAGAGCAGATTCGGTGAGAGGAAGAAGAAGCGTGTGAAGAAGCCCATGGGAGTAACAATTCACCAACTGTTGACCCCTAAACGTTAAGTACAAACACAGCAAGATAAACATTGTGCTTGTCATAGCAGGCACATGTGTGCGTGACCCCGCTTATGCATGATGTCACTTTACAAATAAAAAATTGTGCACCAATGAAAAAGGCCGACTCTAACCGGAGGCTCCACCTACTCAGGTGTTTAGCTTTAAGGCGATTGGTGAATGGGTTTACCTTGTGGGAGTGGACTGAGATTTGACCCCCTTCAAGGTAAGTCTTGTACATTAACAACCGCGGCGGAGCGCGACGAGGAGAGAAGGGGGAGGAAGGAGCAAAAACTTTGTTAGCATGATCGCTAATCTACATCTCTGCACCGCCTTTAACTACCGTGCCTTGCTGCGTTGTTTCCAGTGACAACGGCCCTTGCGGGGGCTCCCAGCAGGGGAAAGAAGGCCACCTTCTCAACTGACCACGTTCCTCTGCATGCAAAACGCTTCTGCTTTGCTTTTCTCGGTGCGTTTAAAAGAGCCTTCGATGTGAAATCTCCTAAATTCATTACTATTATCTCAGAAGCTATAACACTAACACATTTTCAGAATGCCTTCTAAGTTCATTCATCTACTTTTGTGTAATAAATTTGCTTGATAAGGGAAATGGGACCTTTTTCCTCACTTATACGACACTGATTGCAATTTACACGCAATTAATTTTTGTAAAAGTAAACAAGTAGGTATATTTAACACGAATCACTTCCACGACACTATTTTCAAGTAATATCAGCAATAGATCCCCTCGCAGTTTTATTTTATCAATAAATCTGCCAATGGAACACGAGTATATTTATCCAGAGGCAATCAAAACTTAGTAGAATTTAAATGACTATCTCATGATAAACCGAAAGTTTGTACAGATTACAATAAATGCAATTTAACATTAACTTAATAAATTAAATGAACGAAATGTTTATGTACTTACAGAAAAGCAGGTTCTTCTGCTTCTCTATATCGTGTTAGGTATTGTGTGCTGTTTTGTTGAAACTATCTTTGATATCAAAGATGGATCTTAAATCTTATCATAATATTTAACTTAAGAAGAGCTAATGTTATCTTCCAATCATTCCCATTCAATGAAAACGAATGACAAAGCTAGGGAGGTGATAAAATCAGACGAATGCTACCCAGGTGACAAATGCTTCGAAGTCGAAACAAACAAATGCTAGTGAGGCAATAAAAATAGACAAATGCTAGGGAGCTAATAAAAGCTGACGATCGATAAAAAACAAACAAATGCTAGGGAGGTGCTGAAAACGAAACATACCTACGCCGCCATGATTAGTTGAAACACGTTTCGTACGACTTACGTATTTACAAAGAAAGAAACCACATGGGTTGATTATAGAGTAGGACCAACTTATAAAGAAACACTTTTCCTAAAAGATGGTCCACTCTGTGCTCCAAATGTATAGGGTTATTATTTTGATCAGTCAAGTGATCCAAAATTTACAGTGCAAAATGTACATGGGTACACAGTATAATTTTTAAAAATATTTTTAATATGTATTTATTTACCTACGTAATGAGTAATATGAATAAAATATATTAAAATTAAAGAGGTAATTCCAATGTATACCTAACATTTTTTATCTTTTTTATTTATTTACCTCTTATTTTATTCAATTTTTTTTTTTCAATTTTCACAATTAATCTCCCCTAACATTTCTTGCACCACTTAACTCTTACTGTCGCTGAGACAATTACGATTGATAAATTATAGCATTGGGTATGAATTTAACATGCTATCTAATGATGCTACTTTTTTTTGAATATTCAACGACCACCTTAATACTTTGAGTAGAATCAGACTGAAAAATTCAATGCCATAGCCGGGATTTGAACCACGGATCTCCCAAATCCCGGTTCAATCCCGGCTATGGCATTGAATTTTTCAGTCTGGCTCTACTCATTCAAACAAGCCTACACATGGCTAGTGTGGAAGAAATGATTATTTTCACCTTAATACTATCCCTCACACATACTGTATTACAGACGGTGGTTCGTGCACTGGTACTAACTACATTTGAGAAAGACAGTTTTAGATGGAAGCTTACTGTTATTATACTAAGTAAATTATGTAAAAATTTTACAGGTGTGTAAATTTTACATTTATGCTAAAGCCGTTTTATAGCTGATAGGAGGTATATAGTACGTGAATTGTCTAAGCTATTACCATTTTACAGATAATAACTGCTAGTAAATACGATATCCTGTCTAGAAAAAAAGGTGATGCCCTTATTTATACCATCAAGTATTTTAATTGTTTGGCTGTAAATGGTTTGAGTTAATCATAACTGACCTAATATTAAGAAATTACAAACTGTAGGTATTTAATTGTTTACATCATAAGTTCATTTTACTAGCAGCTTCTTTATTTAAAATGGCTTCACACAATCACATGGGTATACAGGTTATGCCCATCCATGACCGTTTTTGATTAGAAATGATTTTAAATTACGCAATATAGACATAGCTGTACATATGCACAATGCACAAACCTCGCATGCACCATAGAAAAGCCAAACAACTATTCATGAAATATAAATCGTGTTTAAGCAATGAATTCAAGGGGGAAAAAAGGAAGAAGATACCTCTCTGATCATATGGTCAATATGATATGCTCCAAAGTCAAAGGTCCCGAGTTCAATTCGTGACTGCACAAGGAATTTTTCTGTGGTATGCATTATTTGCTATCCTACCCAGGTTTTGGAAGTTTTTAAGCAGAATATAAATGTGTATAAATGTGAATTTAAAGGTAAACAAAATATTAAACAATCCTTAGAAATTGTTCCAAAGACAGATATGTTAAGCTAGCATATATATAGAATAAAAAGAAAAGAAATGACCACTTCTGCGAAAGAGTGGTAAACAAATAAGATTGAATGATCCACATATTACCTAATCTTAATATTAAATTTTTCTATTATTTTACTTCCTATTTTAATTATCTGACTAAACAGCCTTTATTTTAGCCCGCCCGGAGGCGTAGATGGCAGCGTGTCTGCCTCACGTTCAAGAGGTCCCGAGTTCGAATCTCGGTCAGGGTGAGTTACCTGGATAAGGTTTTCTCCGGAGTTTTCCCTTATCCTGAAAGACGAATGTCGGGTAACTCTAAGCTCTATGGACCCCGGACTCATTTGAGCATCATTTCATTCAACGTCCGATATGACTTAACGTTGAAGGACGTAAATTTAAAAAAAAAATCCTTTATTTTTTTTTTCAAGTTCAAAACGTTCTATTTCGAAATACCACTTGAGTGTTATTAAAAATAAGCTTTGTTAAACAAAACAAAATAAAAAATTTAAAAATTTAAAAATAAAAGGTCAGACAGCTCAAAAATTTGAAAATGCACAGCATAAACCAAAATGATATTTAATTAAAGATGAATGTAACAAAAGTTCTGATGTGCTACGTTCACATGAGCTCCTTTTCTCAATATAGGTAATTTATTAATCGATAGGTATACACACTACTCTTACCAAAGTTTACTTTTCTCTCCATTTCATTTTAATTCAGATAAGCCTTTATAAAAATAGTGACATCAACAAAAGAAGCTGCGGTAGCCAATGCTTAACAACTTAATGCTATGTTACCTACTGACTTTAAAATACCATACCTGCACTGTCTATGCCATTGCGAGAATCAACTGAAAACTCAGAACATTAAAACAGTTATAAAGTATTAAATAATTCGAAACATTAATAACGAATATCTTGGGAAAAATTTGACTGTTCTTTAGATCAATGTTTACCAGTTATGCAAGAATTAAATTTCTTCAGAATGCAGAGGACCTCATAGTCCATTCACAGGAAATTCAAGATTCACATTTAATTTGTTACGTAAATATCTTATGTGTGTGGTACTTTAAGATGTTTTTGGGCTATTTTTTGAGGAAATAAAACACAGAAAAAAGTAATCTAAAAGTAAAAGAAACTACGAATACCAACCATTATTTCTAAACGAAAGCTGTCGATATGAACATTGAAGTTGAAGCCTGATTCACAAATTAGGCTATCTGAAAAATGTAATAGAATAGATTGCAGTATAAACATTTATAAAGCCATAAAACGGATGGGTTTTATATAACGCACCAATGGGACAGTGTAAGTAAAGAGATATTGGTGGTACGCATGTTAACGGGATGGTAGAAAAGAAAAATAGATGTATAGGAGATTTCTTATATAGGATAAGAGAAAAGTGGATTAGGATAAAAGAAGAAAAGGTCAAGAAGAAATGGCATCAAGCTGCTCAGGAAATCCAAAGGCTTATAGCCAGGGGACCTGAGTCAGCACATAAATCTTAGGGTCAGCAATTTCATGTATTTGTACGGGAGGTATAATACAGCATGTTCTATGTTAAATTTTATTGTAATGAATTTGTAATGGATACTGTACAAATAAATATCAAATATCAAATAACTCACCAACAATGGTGTTTGATATAATTGACAGAGAAATAAGTATACCTATCTACATTATTTGAAGAAACCTATAACAAGAGATAGGTAACTAAGAGGGGACTAGCGTTTTCATTTGAAGTCCTCCACCTTTTTCTCTCCCTTCGGTAGTCGTATTTATATCCCTTTGAAGCTTTAGCCGCGAACGTAGGAGGTAAATGACAAATACAAGGCAAGCTCATGGCTTTTTGGCGCATTCATTTGTTGCCCTAAAATGGAGCCAATTTATAGCTCAGAATTCTCAAATTCCACTATTAAACATTAAGCAAGGAAAAAAGTCACACACACATTGACCTTCAGGAGACCAGCGCTCCGATCCGGTCTAATCTGGTCGATTAGAAGAGTGAAATATTAATAAGTTGACGCACAGTAAGTTACGAAACACAAATAGAGCGATTGGAAGCTACGTGTGTCTATATGATATATTTCCTCACGCCTGCCGATGTATGACACATCGCTGTCCAGAAGACATGATTACACCTAAACAGAGTATACGTTCACTGGATTCGCCGTGTATGGGCGATAAGCTGAGGTAAACATATCTGATTATTAATACGAGTAGCTGGTATGCTTTAATTCGTATAAGAGTACTCACTCAGACTTTAGATGTTCAAAATTCCTCCGAAACATGTTTTCCGTCAGCTCCTGACCATCTTCAGTGGGACAGTTGCTGCAGCATGGTCCGCTGAAGATGGTCAGGAGCTGACGGAAAACATGTTTCGGAGGAATTTTGAGTATCTAAAGTCTGAGTGAGTACTCTTATACAAATTAAAGCATGCCAGCTACTCGTATTAATAAAACAGATATCTCACTTTAAACACTTTGATAATACATTATAAAACATCTCTGTGTTGCGAATTTTTTCCTATCCACCTTCTCACCTTGCCATGTAGTACTATTAAATGACTACGACACATGTGACTAAGTATGACGTCATTTGATACTGCATTGCTTTTGCTAATACGCAACCGCTTTGTTCGTGACGGAAACTGTACACCCTTGTCACAGAAATATATTATTTTGCGCTTCCTTATCTTTCCACATCTCTAAATTGTGCTGTGTATAACAGTTAATTATTGTTATTTCAGTTTCTTGAGAGACAGGTTTAAAGCGAAGTACCTATCCTCCTATATTTTTTTATCGATGAGAAAATATTATACGTAGTTCATTATTACTAATATGAAAATATAAATTTGTCAGTGATTATTTGAATATATAAAAATAATCTATGTTATATAAAGAACAGATATAGAGAAAAGTTATACCTACGAAATAAGCAATTTGGTTGGGTGGCTCAGTTGATTAAACGCTGACCTAGTTATCCTTAGGTTGCGCTTTAAAGCAACAGCCCTTGTCATTAGATTTACCAGCATGTGAAAAACCTCCTGCAGGACAAAATTCCGGCACCCCGACGGCGCCACATGATCTTGACAATTGACAGCATGGTTAATAAACAAAATATTTATTTTATGTTATTTATATGAACTCAGTTCGGGATTCTAGCGCAAAATTTGTTATCTACATGTTGCGTGTACTTCTACGAGCACCATAAGAAGTCCTCATCAGGAATATGGTACATAATTTATTATTATTATTATTATTATTATTATTATTATTATTATTATTATTATTATTATTATTATTATTATTATTATTATTATTATTATTATTATTATTATTATTATTATTATTATTATTATTATTATTATTATTATTATTATTATTATTATTATTATTATTATTATTATTATTATTATTATTATTATTATTATTATTATTATTATTATTATTATTATTATTATTATTATTATTATTATTATTATTATTATTATTATTATTATTATTATTATTATTATTATTATTATTATTATTATTATTTTTATTATTATTATTATTATTATTATTATTATTATTATTATTATTATTATTATTATTATTATTATTATTATTATTATTATTATTATTATTATTATTATTATTATTATTATTATTATTATTATTATTATTATTATTATTATTATTATTATTATTATTATTATTATTATTATTATTATTATTATTATTATTATTATTATTATTATTATTATTATTATTATTATTATTATTATTATTATTATTATTATTATTATTATTATTATTATTATTATTATTATTATTATTATTATTATTATTATTATTATTATTATTATTATTATTATTATTATTATTATTATTATTATTATTATTATTATTATTATTATTATTATTATTATTATTATTATTATTATTATTATTATTATTATTATTATTATTATTATTATTATTATTATTATTATTATTATTATTATTATTATTATTATTATTATTATTATTATTATTATTATTATTATTATTATTATTATTATTATTATTATTATTATTATTATTATTATTATTATTATTATTATTATTATTATTATTATTATTATTATTATTATTATTATTATTATTATTATTATTATTATTATTATTATTATTGTTGTTGTTGTTGTTGTTGTTAAAACAATAGAGAATGTGTTACAGGACTAAAATATTGCAGGTTACCTAATGCAGAGGACGAAGTTGATATTTTTAGTTCACCTATTAGAATAGGATACGTAAAAAATTAAAGATAAAATAAAACCCTTCATCTATGGAACCTTATATTGTATTCCTTTTGGAATTATAATAATAAATTGGCGTGATCAGAGAAATTGTAGTTCTATATTTGAACAGATACATTTATTAGGTAACTAATAATTCTTCTCCTGCATAAATTCCACTGCTTGCTGAAATGTCGTATGTCAGATTTCTACATCACCATTAGATCTTCTGTCGGCCACAAGAGAGATTCATTCCTGTATAAAATTTGCCATACGCTATTTCCATTATCTTGCTTTCGTTGATTTAATTTTATGGAGAATTTCTCTCATGACCCGCGGGAGCCGTTAATTAGATCTCTTATCACCAGATGGCATCTTCTCCGTTGCTTTGTGAGCACAAAACAAAATAAATCAACCTGTGCGCGAAAAAAAAAGGGGGATAGAGCAAGGGAAGAAGAGGGAGAGTGGAAGGTGTAGTTGAGGGAAGATTCCACATCACGCCAAACACGGCATAACATCTCGTATTGGAGGAATTGTCTTTTCACCTTGATGACATCAACAGCGTGCAGAGATGGGAAGTTGGGTGTCTCAAAATATAAAGCTGAAATAATGCATATTAGCATTTTGAGTAGAACTGGCAGCTTAACTCGTGCTATCCGGCCACTTCCCCCCGTAACTCTGGCACCCTTTCGTTGGTTTACCTAATGTTTGCTAAATCTATGACCGAAGTAAGGAATATCTTCCATTTAAAATCACCCGTCTATGAAATTTAGAAAACCACTGTTTAGTTTGATTGATTTTAAATTTTAAGTTAGATTTTAACTTGTAGTTAATGTAAACTGATCAAGATGGTTCCATGATAACACAATCGGGAGCTCCAGATTTATTTCCTTATACAGCCCATTCTAAACTTGGATCTTTCGTAAATTTTATTGCGAATGCCAAGGTGATTTTTCATTTATACTACAATTTCAGTTGCATCATTTCCCTTTTATTCCGTTTCATCTAATTTTTGTACCTGTTTTTAGGTTTCAAGGCTGATAATGTGGATAAGTAAATGGCCTGGATGCTTAATCAAAGGAAAGAGGGCTGCTTGGTCGACCGGTCGTTCCTCGCTCTCTCTTTTCGGACGTAAAAATCCTTAGCATTGCTTTCTTTGGAAGAGAAGTAAAGTCATTAGCTTTGTGCTGTAAATTCACGGCACGTAAAAGAACCTTAAGTTTGATAAAGAGGACTCTGAGTAAAATTAAACGGTCTCTCACACCCAATATGCTGAGAACCATAGCAGTTACCAAAGAACTTCTATAAATAAAAACTCAATTTAAATTTAAATTTGCGCTCTCGAGGCAACTCAACCATTGGGAACGATCTTCGAACCTGGAACCGTTAGGCACGCATCTCTGTGGCCAGTTTGCCTGTGGTTTGTAGTCCGCGAATTGAAGTGTTATTAAATTAACCGAAATACCTGAAATACGTGGTCTTGTTTATATGTTTACATGTTTAGTTTCATCTAGTATGTTTATTTTACTATGGAATCTCATTGTCTAAACCTATTTCTTTTATCGACTACTACACTACTGGAAATTGTTCATTCACACTGGCCGTGTGTAGGCTAAAGTATGGAAAGACAGAGTCAGACTGAAAAATGAAAAATGCAATGCCATAGCCGGGATTTGAACCACGGATCTTCTGGTTGCCGTCCAGCTGCTCTAACCCTTGAGCTACTATGGCCAACATGCCGACATGACATTACAGTCTCCAACTGACCCGTGTTTTTCGCGGTAACCCACTTAGGAGTTCTCATACTTCTTTCTATACTTTAGCCTACACATGGCTAGTGTGAAAGAAGTATTAATTTCCATTAATTGACCTAATACTATAAAGCCCGGGCCTTAAAGTACTTACATGTTGTAAGTCACCATTAAGGTAGTTGTCTCATGCGTTTATGAGAACTCCTAAGTGGTTTACAGGCCAAAAACACGAGTCAGTTGAAGAATTTAATGCCATATCGTCACGTTGGTTATAGTAGCTCACGGTTAGAGCGGCTGGACGGCAACCAGAAGATTTGTAGTTCAAATCGCGGCTATGGCATTGAATTTTTCAGTCTGACTCTATCTTTCTATACTACACTACTGGCAACCATGTGACGTCACATGACTATTAGCTCAACTATTGGTTTAACATTTCAGAATTTTTTTTTCTACGTATTCTGTTTTTCCTACGCTTCGGAGCTCCAAAATGTTCCAAACAAGTTTAGCCCAATTTTCCTTCAAAACTTGAAGTAATTACTGAAAAGTGTTTGGTTAATGTTGTTTCTGTTGCCGCCGCCAAGAGCTAGTAAATTGAAGAAAGTGTATCCAAATTTTACATTATTTTTTGTTAAAAAATAATGGAAAGTCCAAGCGATTTGACTTTCAGATTTCAATTGCGTTAATTTGTGACCGACCCACCGGGGCCAGTCGGTGATCGATCCCCGATACCGGTCGTGTAACATCCTTGAGTTCTAAATAGCTCATTATGTTACTAGTGGCACTCACTGGCAAACTCGAAGCGTACAGATTCGTGTGGGATGTCAGTGACCTTGCGAAACAACCGAGGCTTTAGTTGTTTGTACAACGATTGCTGCCAACCTTGCGTTTAAGTGTTAATTCTTCGCTTGTAACAGCAATATAGTGAATAATTTAATTTAAAAGTACAATAAGAAGAATGGCATCACAATTTGTGGGTAAAAGTGACTGCGTTTTCGTCATCAAAAAACTTTTAAAGCGGTCCTTGAGTTCACACACTTTTGGTGAAAAATGTCACGTAATTTCAACAGAAAAGCCAACTCCGGATTTTAAACCATTAAAAACTAAATCACACTATCACACATCACGCGGTCACAGACTTAACTTTGATCATTCTTTCCACCAGTACATCAGCAGGACGATATTTTTCAGCGTTCCGCAGAATACACACTTATCTAAGAAACACTCAGACTCAAAATAGACTTTCATCTCTGTCCTTGTTATCAATGGAAAATGAGTTGTTTAATAAACTTAAAAAGTAACAGCAACGCAACGTTTGAAAACTCTGCCATTTATGTTTTTTTAGAAGAATCGGCGCATTAAACTAAAATATAAATAGACAATGTAAATTGGAGAAAATTTAAATGCATTTTAAATAAGGCATGTCGCTCTACAACAACCTATATAATATTAACATGAAAACCCTCGGAATTCACAACTAGCACTCCATAGATTAAGTCTGAAGCAATAGGCAACACTTATGAATCACCCAGTGGTGCAGGCGCTGCGGACCCTTAGCACTCGTGGTACCTCTGACGATACTAGAAGAACGTCGGGCCGAACTGCCGAGCCCCTCCTGTCGGGTAGTTGTTCGCCTTGGGTTGGACTCGAGGGGGCAAGGTGTTCCCGACACCCACGGGAAATTGGGTACCTCCGGCCAGGCTACAGCCACGCGGATGGGTAGAGGGATGCCTCATAAGTCCCGGGTACTCTCCTGCAGAGCTAGTAAAAGGTGTGCTAGATCACCAGGTACCGAGGTTTTCGGTAGTCTTCCCTGCGGGGTTGACGTGGGTAAGTGGCGTGTCCACTTCCATTCCGTCTTGACGTTGTTGTCAACGGGGGGGATTTTTAAGAATACAGGTATTGCCCTATGGAAAGACCCTCGGAGTTATCCATCGCTCCCGGGTTGAAGGAGGACAGGGTTTTCGAACTTTTGGGTAGATCCTCTGCACTTAACTTAAAGCCAACCATCTGCTAAAAAGTATAATATAATCATGTAATTGATTATCCTTTTGGTAAATTAAATAATACGAGGGCTGTTAATAAAAAAGGATCATAATTTTTTTACGGTCGTAATCTTTTGCACTATAATTCAGTCTTATTATATTCTGTTAGCTTAATGTGAAACAAACACGCAGCAGTAGTTTCATTGTTGGTACTCCTGGTTCCCGTCTGTGAGAACCAGATAAGTTCAGAATTGTTCAGTATCACCTACCGGTGCAATGGAGGTAACATGCAGTAAAAGTTGATGTTAGAGGAAGATCCGGAGTTTCTATCATACGTAATCACTGCTGATGAAACTTGACTACATCATTTTGATCCTGAGACCAAACAGCAAAGTTCAGTGAGGAAATCTCCTTCATCACCAACCCCCAAAAGAAGCAATAGTGGTTACTTCTCCTGGAAAGGTTAGGGTCATCTCATTCTTTGATATTCATAGAATGGTTTATCAGCATGTTGTACCTGCACACACATCAGTAACTGGACAATACTACAGGGACGTCCTGAAAACATTGCAAGTCCATATCAGGTGCAAAAGACCACATTTCCATGAAGCAGGCTGGATGCTGCATTACGATAATGCGCGGCCGCATATTGCCAATGTTGTTGCTGAATATCCTGCAAAAATGAACGTGAAGTGCGTCCGTCACCCTCCCTATAGTCAGGATTTAGGCACATGTGACTTTTTTCTATTCCTTAACATCAAGAAACGCCTTCGTAGGAGGCATTATCCATAATCAGAAGCAGTGGTGAAGGCTGCGGAGGCGATTTTGAAGGGTCTCTCAGAAAATGGTTTCCAGCATGTCTTTGAAGACTGGCAGAAACGCTGGGACGAGTGCATGGCACTCAGGGGAGACTGTTTTAAGAAGGATCAATAAAGGTACGTTTTCAAAAAAAAAAAAAAAAAAAAAAAAAAAAAAAAAAAATGTGATCATTCTTTATTGAACAGCCCTCGTATTTTAATCACCTTCATAATAGAAGAAAAATCTGCTGTTGCAGAACATCTGCAACCAAAAGTAATCTTAATCGAACATCTAGATAACAATCTCCATTTTCTATAAGAACTCTCTAAAAGAATTATGGTGTTATCTCTGATGTTTTTAATTTTTTAATCGTTAATAATGATTCATAGAACTAATTATAATAGTGCATATTCAATTCGGAGCTTATTTTTTTTTTTTTTCCTTCAAAACCAAAAAGTAATGAAATATTTTTCTTCTGATTTGATTTCTTTATTGTCCATCTGCATGTGGAAATAATCGTGTAATTTTACCGTTTTTGCATTATCCAATTATTAATTAAATGATTAATAACTTTACAACTATTGGATTTTGTATTCATGCACTTTATGCATGTATAATTCCTAATATAAAATTCAAATTGTACTTATTAAAAGTAAACTAACTTCATAGACTGCAAATTTGATGGTCCTTTTTTGGGAACAGCTGGTACTGAAAATGTTAATGGCTAGTGGAAATACTGTGTTGTCGCATATAGGTTTTTATTATTTTTTCAAAAAGTGCAGAAGTTATTACTATGAGAAAGTGTAAAAAAAAAAAAGCAGTGTCTGGGCTGCGACCATATGTTTCACGTATCCATTTACATAAAGCCTGCGGAATGCCACAATCACCTGTCGAGAGAAGTTATCTTATAAGGCCACTCACTCCAGAGAGAGTAATTTGCAGGGGAGCACACAACATCGTTTCCGACTTAGTCTCCTCCATTCTTCTTTGTTTGTTGTGTTTCTCGATTAACATCTGAACATTATCGATCATCTCTCTCTAGAGGTTGTGCAGTGACAGGCGAAGTTTCGTGACTGCGCGGGTGCGTGATTGAACACGCTCGCCTCTCTGTATGTATTTGTGGCTCTGTCTATCTGTGATTCTGTCTCACCCTCCTCTTCATACGTTTGTTTCTCTACATTCATTTCTTATATCCACTATTCTCTCCTCTCCATAGGTTTCTTTTTGCTCATGTGTTATTAATTTTGACTTTGGTGAATTTCCAGAACTCAGCCCGTTTCAAACATTGATTAATCAATCCTTTTTACATAAGGGTGAACTTTGCCCAACCTCCATTCTAGTTTTCCTTTCTTCTCTGCACATAAACTATATATCTTAGTATTACCAATCAAATGTGCACCTCACTTACATTAAGGTCGTTGGACATCACAGCGTGAAAACAAATCGGTCGCTCAAAAAAAAAAAAAAAAAAAAAAAAAAAAAAAAAAGTCTGCTTATTCTCAAGAGACTGCTCCAATGAACAGAAAACTCGTAACATACAAACGTTTATAATGACTTTATAGGATAGAGCTAAATTATTTGGTATCGATTCTCAAATGTCTGTTGATATCTTGAAATGTCCGAAGTAAAAAATAGTACCTATACAGGGTGTTTCAAAACGGCACCGAACGAATATATAGAAGTAGTTGCTCAGCTTCTCTGTAACACATATAGATAGCTTTTACCACCAATAGTGCCGCATAAAAATGCTCCAAATTGTGTGTGAATTAGGCAGTAACAGGAACAACGATGCGTGCCTCACGCTGTCGGAGTTCGCAGGTATAGGTCACACGCCGTGCCGCATGCTTTAGCTGTCTGTAAACATAACGACATACTCCGCAGTAGCTTGCTACTATTAAGAGTTTCTTTGACTTATAAAACTGCAATAAAGAAGCTATTGCTTAATTATTGCTTGTGAGTGTTTAACGTGTTCCAAAATGCCGTTGTAGCAGTCCATGATGGCAAATAAGCTGGTGGACATATGCAACTTATACCTTTTAGAGGGAAGTTAATGTTCGTGAGGTTGAGGACGGAAGCATTAAATGATAAACAGAACAGAAAACAACATCAAAGAATTGTAGATAAATTAACTAAAACTAAATGGTTTATGCATTGAGACGAGCATTTTATTTCACGTGTTTGATAATACTAAATAAAGCATTTGTAACTGAAAAGGAAGCAGTTGATATTTACAGTAAGTGTTTATATATATATATATATATATATATATATATATAATTTACGTCCTCCAACGTTAAGTCATATCAGACGATAAATGGAATGGATGAAATGATGCTCAAATGAGTCCGGGGTCCATGGAGCCTAGAGTTACCCAACAGTCGTCTTACAGGAAAAGGGAAAACCCCGGAAATTACCTTGTCCAGGTAACTCACCCTGACCGAGATTCGAACTCGGGACCTCTTGAACGTCAGGCAGACATGCTACCACTACGCTACCAAGGCGGGCAAATGAGTTGTTAAAAGTATTGTACAATTAAGATCATAACTAAATGCTCTGAAATTAAACAACTAAATATTATCATTGATGTAACTATTTTTATAGTACATATTGTTAATGAAACTAAATTAATTGTACGTTCGTTGAACTCCCTTCACCTCTTCCATACATCAAAACCATATCCGTCATTTCTGCGTTCGTATAGCGCTCCATATTGCTTGGATTTGCGAAGTACGAGCAAACTCCTCCCTGTTTGAACGGAATATGTAGTTTTACACTGAAGAGCAACCTTGTAACTGTCCGAGTTATTAGTCGACTTTTGCACAAATAACTGTCCTTAGTCTCATTACTTGAAAGCGAGACTAGGGTCACTGATAAGGAGCAAAGATTAATGTTTTTGTTTTCGTGGTCGGTGCGTCCCACTTTGCACACCAGGGGTTCCTGCGCTGCCTAATCACAAAATCATGCAATATTAAATGCTGCATAAAATTATACCTAGCAGAATTTTGAAGCTGCGATACCAAAATTCGGACTATTTAAGGTATAAATTACGCAACGGCCATAATCGTTCGGTGTCATTTTGAAACAACCGGTATATGCACATAACTACGAAGGGCGGGATTACAAATTTGCATGTAATGTATCTCCCCATACAAAACTCACCACCGAAATTAGATTTACAAGTCAAATTTAAAGCATGCTCAATAGGTCAGAAGACAAATAACATCTGTCAAAATAAACAGAAGTGTGCATCAATTAAGCTCCTGTAAAGAACTGTAACCACTGACTACGATATTACAATAAGCGCATTAAAAGTGTAGATGAATTCCCTCGAAAACTTAGCGATCAGAAGACACATGCTCTATTAGTATCCCTAGAATAAAGAGTTACTATTCAAAGCAAATTATCGGTTAATATCAGCTACACACAGGTTAATTATTTGAAAATAAATAACTTCGAGTCCACTGACCGAACCAGTTAAACTCAGTCACTGACGAGAACATCATAAACCAAAACAAAACACTATAAGAATACGCACTGAACCCAAACACAGGAAAGGGTGGGAAAAAACAGTGCATTTTTCAACAAGAATTAGAATTTGTCACTCAATATTGTCACATTTTTTACACCAAATTATATTGAAAGGGTAAGAAAAGGACCTGATTTTAAGGCGTTTAGACAAAACTACAATGATAATGTTGTCACTGCATTCAACTGGAGTAATCAAAAACTTTCAGATAGTATATGAATGAATTGCTGTCTTATTGGCACTCAGTTTGCTTTTATTATTTTTTCTTGTTAGAGAATTATTTTAATAACTATCCATAAACCATATAAATTACTCCCGTGTCATTAAGGGAATTTTAAGCCCATTTTTTCAGATTTCTTTAACAGTTCATTACACAAAATGGTCTTTGTGTAGTATTTAATTTCAAAAAGCTAGATATGTTTATGCTTCAAATATTATGGTGCTAAAACGTGTTTTGAGAGTACTTGGAAATATTAAGAAGTTTATATAAAAACCGAATAAACATATTATTTATCGATTTTAAAAATTAATACTAAAACTGTTGACATTAAATGTCCATTAAATGTCATATGCTTCGTTTCTTGTGCTTTCTGCTATATGACAAACATTTCAAACTAATCAAAAGAAAAGCCTGAATTTTAAGTTTTGCATCTATTGGTCCTTCCAATTTACTTATGCTTAAATCCAAATTATAAACTATTACTTTGTATTATTTAAGCTCTATTTGAATACACTCGTTAAAAGAAAAAAAATGCTATAGGTATACCTTTCTCCGAAAACTATATGCTGTCATCGTCAACATAGATGGAATGAATGAATGTGTAGTGTTTAACGTCCGCTTTCACTACGTGCGGCACTGCAGGCGATGACATTGATGATATATGAAATGAGCATATGCAGCACCAGTGGAAATGAGATGACGGGAGAAACCGGAGATCCCAGAGAAAACCCGCCCAAGCGCCGTGCTGTCCACCACAAATCCTACCGCGGTCGCCTTGGTGAGAGGCAAGCGGTCTAACCGAAAAGCCAAGGCGCGGCACATTGATGGATATTTAATAAACAAATAAATCTCTTTTGTTGTTTATAACATTTGGCATGTTAAAGCAATTTTTTGATATGTCAGCTCGTAGGGATACTTTCGGCTGTTTGAAGACTATAAGAGTGCAAAATTATTATTATTATTATTATTATTATTATTATTATTATTATTATTATTATTATTATTATTATTATTATTATTATTATTATTATTATTATTATTATTATTATTATTATTATTATTATTATTATTATTATTATTATTATTATTATTATTATTATTATTATTATTATTATTATTATTATTATTATTATTATTATTATTATTATTATTATTATTATTATTATTATTATTATTATTATTATTATTATTATTATTATTATTATTATTATTATTATTATTATTATTATTATTATTATTATTATTATTATTATTATTATTATTATTATTATTATTATTATTATTATTATTATTATTATTATTATTATTATTATTATTATTATTATTATTATTATTATTATTATTATTATTATTAAGTATTCCTTCAGATTTGTTAGTAGAACTGGAGATCTAAAGGTTACAAAGCAATTGTAGTTAATACTAAAATTTGTCCACGTGATAACAGTATTCGGCGGGCTTCCTGTAGGACACAGCACTTAGTTTAACGAGTGATCTATATTGACTATTTTATTTAAGATAGAAAGCTTAAAAAATTCAATAACATGGTTGATGTTTGATTTATCGAATAGACGTCTCTGCCAGGAGCCATCATAACATAAGTAGGTATATCCGAAAACATATCCGTTGTACTTCTCCAGCGCTTCACCAGTTAATTGTCATTTACTCTGATCTTTTACACTGATCTCCAAATCAGTGTTGCAGGTACTTAACTTCGGAGTTTTATTTAGGCGTGCCGCAGGTTCGTTTACACGATCTATCAATTCTACATGCATTATGTGCTCTGCGTAGGTATACACTCGAATTTTATTACATGGTAGTGATAATAGGTAATAGTAGTAGTGATGATAGTAGTAGTTACGTTAGTGTCAGGGGTAGCTGTGATAGTGACGGTAGTGGTGTAATTGTAATGGCTGTGATGGTGGTGATATTTCAATTATCAGCAACCTATCAGAATTTGTGAGTTCACTTGAAAGTTCGCAGGGATTTACAAGAAACAAATGAAAGAGTTAAGAAGCAGTGGTCACGATAGCTCAGGAAATTGAACATTGTAACCGCAGTATCAGACAGCGATTAGGAGGTGGCGAATTAATCGAAATCACGCGCAGTATCAGACAGCGATTAGGAGGTGGCGAATTAATCGAAATCACGAGAACTAAAAAATAAGATAAATTAATAAAAATGCTTTGCTAAACTAATATAAAATATTGTTATATTAATATGAAATTAGAATGAAATTAGAGTAATGATTAAAATAGCGGTTCAATTAAGAATAAGATGGGAAGAATATAATTTAAGACAACTAACATGCTAGAATCCATGTAAGGGAGAGAAAATATTTCTGTAAAATCTGAACACAAGTCGGAGAGACAGGAAGAGGTGACCGTTAGCCTCCTTGTTTAAGGAAAGGTTCAATGTCTGAGAACTATAGCCAGGAATGTGTAGGAACAATAAGGTTTTCAAGATGCGGTCAAGCATAAGACCTAAAAGGATTTACTTTGCTGAGGTGATAACGATGTATACCATTACAAAGAGCCCAGGGTAGGCGTGACCCAACTCACGGTGGGATGTAACGTCAATGAGTTCGATGAGTTTTGCTAACCAATAAAGAAAAATCGAAATAAAATGAGAAACCAATAATAATGTAAGATTTGAGAAATGGGGAGAAGGGTGAGTTATTTTGGTCATGTGATAAGAGTTAGAGTGGGGATCAGAATAAGGTACGAACTGAATCGCAGAGTAGACGAAAACTCACTTCAACAGTCATACTACGAGGGGAAAGATGTGTTAGTGCGCGTGAAGAAGAAGTAAAGATTTCTAAGTCCGAAATGTAGGGAAGTCAAGAATAACGCAACCAGCGTAAGAAAGTAAGAAGTAAGAGAATTCTGTTAGGAAGTTTAGTAACAGGCGGTCGCCGCTACAAATCAATCTGAATCAACGAACTTAGTGAGAATTAAATTAAATCATTTTTGCAACGAACCAGTGTATTATTGAGACAACTGAGCAGCCAACAAACAACAAATCCATTTCCTACAACCATTCACCTGAGGATAAGAGATCTCATAGCTCCAATTAAACCCAAATCAAAAGTAAACACCAACCAATTGAAATCTGACATGCGGGTATGCCGCATAATGGCGCCGACACGTTGGGGCTTCGAATTGTAGGAAATGGGTGAAATGTAACGACGACAACGACGAGGAGAAGTGAGAATAACGACGATGAAGGACGACTACGAGGAGAAGTGAGAAGACCGACGACGACAACTACGATGAAGACAGCAGAGACTACGAAGAAGACGGCAAAAGCAACTAACAAGTAAAATTTTCCCCCAACCAAGAGAGCTGTTCAAGTTCTTTCGACATCAACTGAGCCTACTAGACGACGAGCAGCACGACAAAAATTGGTAAAGACATCACATAAACACCACAGCCGTACAACAGAACTGTGAGTTACACATACTCAATTTATATTTCTTGTAAATGTAATATCATTCATTGAGATCAATATCTATGTAATGTCTTAGTAATAAGTATTTTGGAAGGGAAATTAGAAAATTTAAAGGGGAAGTTCAATGCTTTTGAGAAATAAGAAGATCGTACAGAATAAATTTAAAATGGAAAATTCTGGGGAACAAATAGTTATGGAGACAGAGAAAGAGTTAGAAGTTGTTGATGAAGAGATAATGGAAAGCAGTGTTATAGGATCAGTAGATGAGGGTGTAAATGGTGTAAGTAGCTTAAATGTAAATAGGAGAAGTGACAATCCTGGGGTAATGGAAAATCTACAAGAGATGTTCCAGAAACTCATGGCGCAAATGACTATTCAGAGTCAATCACTAGAGGCTAAATTAGTAGAACAGAACCAATCACTAGAGGCTAAATTACTAGATCAGAGCAAAGCTATGGACAAAAAATTAAGTCAAATTACAAGCCAAGGGAAAGAAACAGAAGCTAGAATCACTGTCAAAATTCAAGGAATAACAGGGGAAATCCAGACTGTAAAAGAGGCCCTGCAGCGAGAAGTAGGTACTATAAGAAGTGACCTAGAAGCTACCAAATCTCTCGTTGCAGGAGTAGAAAATAGAATAGGGGAGTAAATTAATAAGGAGAGAATAAGATTAGATGAACTGACCACGACACAGGTAACTTTTGTACAAGAGATAAATGACCGGTTTGACACTGTAAACGATAGTATAGCAGCTGACATGGAGAAGTTAAAAGAAAAGGTAGCACGGGTAACAAATATTCAATCAGAAAATACACAAATGTTGAGGGAAACAGTAAGCGAGATATCTCAAATCAGAGATACTGTAACTGGCTTACAGCTGGGACAGCAAGGGCAGGTACCTGAGAGTTCCAATTGTTCTATACATACACACAATGGAGAGAGGCAGAACGAACAGGCTAGCGCCCCTTCTGTCTCTCCTCAAAACAGCAATAATAGCGAAGTAAATATCCAAAACTTAAATATGTATCCACCAGTGCACATGAATTTTCTAAGCGAATTGCCCCTCCCGAAATTTAATTGTCGCAATGACAACGCAGTACAATTTTTGGCCGACTTAGAAAAGTATTTTGCCATTAGAGGTGTACCCGAGCAATATAAGATGATAATAGTTCAAAGGGCGTTACAATCTGCCGAACTTAATTGGCTACGAGTAACTGTGGGAGAAGGATGCAGCTACGAGTTGTTCAAAACAGCTTTCCTAGAAAAGTATTGGAACGCCAATGTCCAATACCAAGTAAGGAATCAGATAACAAATGGCCGATACCAAGGTAATAATGGAGAGTCTATTACTGATTATTTCCTGAGATATTCGCAAATGAGTAAATATCTACAACCTCCATTACAGGAAGCCGAACTGATTTCTCTTCTCACGCCCCATCTTCCTGAGAACATTAGAAATTACATGGTGGTAGCAAGACCTCAGACATTGAGAGAGACAATTACATTATTAACAGCTTTACAAAGCGTTGGGACGCAAAATTCACAAAATAGACATGAGAATCGAATGCCAGTGAGAAATCCACATAGACCGTGGAATAATAATAATCATGACGGGGAAAGGGCACACAATCCCCGAAATTTTAACACAAACCATATGGCTACTCGTCAAAGATACGATGCCCACGTCCCGACGGAATTCCCTAGCAACAATAGAGGGAGACAGGGACCACCAAATTCAGATTCATATAATTTCCCTATAAGATATGTACATGTAACTAGAAATGGAAATAGGGGTCACCCCCCATTTCTTCGAAGAAGGAATGCAAGACCGACGTTCCGACTACCAGAAGCTAATAGACAGTATCAACCACGTGACGCTGGTAGAGAGAACAATACAGACAGACCTGAAGTAAGACAGAGGAATCAACTTCTCTCAAGAGAATGGGTGCGCTCTCCTCCACCCACACCGAGGGACGCGGCGCCCGAGGTAGATGAAAGGCCAGATACGACACAGCAGACGGGAAACGACTCCAGGGTGCGATAGAAGACGTCCCGCATCGGACCCGGATGAACACGCTAGTTCTTAATTTGAACAGGGACACAGCTCTGAGTAGGGTGGTACAGAATAAAACAGAAACAGAAATAGTAAACGGTACTCAAATAAACAATCACTTAACATAATTGCAAGAAGTGAGAGATGCTTCACGTATTGCTGCAATAATAAACAAAGAAAAATGGCACATTACCATAGATTCAGGATCCTCAGTTTCAGCTATAAGTCAAGCATTCTTTTATCACTTAAAAAACAATGGAATGAAATTGCAAACATTGCCCGTGAAAAGTGCATATTGTACTCTGGCGGTAGGTCGCGCCAAACAAAAGATTAATACACAAATGCTTTTGAAAGTCACCATTGGGGAGGATACAATAGAATTTGTATGTTTTGTTATTAATAGGCTATCTGTAGACATTATTATGGGTAATGACTGTTGTATGCGCTTCAAGCTAAGTTGAATCATCAAATGGAAGCCTTGGAAATCAAAATTAAAGACGTCATAGTTAAAGTTCCGTTTAGCTCAAGGGAAGCAGAAAATGAGATAAGATTGACAGATGAAGAAAAAGAAATAGATGGAGAAACATTTTTTGTAGAATTTATACGAATAGGAGGGATGGAGCTAGTTAAGGTGAATCCATTAGAAGCAGAAGAGATGAGAAACTATGATAAGGATGAGTATATAGCCGGAGAAGAAGGGCTTTTAGAGATGACGTCATACGGACTTGGGCAAGAAGAAGCAAGTGGGAGAGAAGTGATTACCCAAACAGATGATTTCCAGGTAGCTGAACATAACATAAACATGAGCTACAAAATAAGAGAAACAGTAGCAAACTCAAACCTTCTCAACGACCACCAAAAAGAGATTTTTATAACATTTTATGTATACATAGAAATGTATTTTCGGAACACTGGGACCTATAGTGATTTTGAGTATGAATTCGAGATACATGATGTTCCTCCATTCAAATATAAGTGCAGACCTATTCCATTGGATTTACAGGAGGCAGTGAACCTTAAAATACAGGAAATGTTGGAAGATGGAATTCTGGAGATATCTACATCAAAATTTATAAGTCCCCTATGTATAGTCAAATACGGGAAGATGAAAGCACTATTAGTAGATAACGCGTCCATACACCATGGAAGACGATTCGTGCACACCATTCAGGATGCCGGAATTCGCATCTATAATACAACGTCGTACCATCCATGCTCTAATCCAAGCGAGCGCGTACTGAAAGACCTAGGTGTTCATCTCCGAGTCCTTTGTTCATTGAAACAGACTACCTGGCCAGACCACATCATCTATATTGAGTTTATATTCAATAATTCAGTCAATCTAACCACAGGATATGCTCCTATCCAATTGCATAGGAATTTAACACCGGAACCACTAATAGAGGGTGTTCCGGAAAGTATACAAGTGACGACCGAGACAGATCGAGAACGGATCCAGTATGCTGTTAAAAGAATAATGGAAAAAGTAGAGAAAAGAAACGCAAAGAAACTGCGGTATAAGAAGAATTGGGAACCAAAGGTCGGCGACTTAGTTATAGTGAAATCGTTCGACAAGTCAGATTTGTTAGGAAAGAAGACTAAAAAGCTATATATGCTATGGAAAGGCCCATACCGGATTGAGAAAATATTTGGTGACAGAGCGTATGCTCTAATACACCCAAGAAATGGTAAACCGATAGGCAGATATAACATCTCCCTAATAAGGCCATATCGTCATAAAAACGTTGTAAACAGTACAGAGCAGACCCAAGAATCACCTGTGTGAATGTGATTGAAATTATATATACGTAGATGTAAAGAATACCAAGTAAAAGTTATATAATTAGTACGGGTAACGTTTTCGTTAGAAATTCAAACACTGCGTAGGAGTTGCAAGTTCCAAAATTCCTGTGCACAAACGAAATTATATTATTAATAACTACAGCTAAATAAAATGTTTTAGATAACTTTAAAGTAGTTTGTGAAATGTAAATATCTCATAAACTCCAGGTGTATTAATGTGTCAAAAGGTAAATACCTATAGTCATTGTTATTGTAAAGGTCACAGACTTTCGCCGTCACATTGTGGAGGAAAATTGAGTGAGGTGTTAAGTGCGGAAAGACAAGACAATAGACTGCAAATGTTTACCAACAGGCAGGTAAACGACACACCTCGTTCCAGGTAGACAAGAGAGGTAACCGTATTTGTGCTTCATAACACAAACATGAATAGCGTGCGGACGTATATTCTTGCAGTGAAAAATGCAAAAAAGAAACGTCCCAATAAGGTAATGTAAATATATATATATATATATATATATATATATATATATATATATATATATATATATATATATATATATATGAATTATTGAATGTAAACGTAACATTGTAAGTAGTAATGTACTAGTATTTAAGGAGTGTGATAGAATATAATCAGGTTGATCTCAAGTGAGACAAAAGTAATTCAGTCAAGTACACATAGCTCATTTGAGCTAGTGAATTGTAAATATTGGGAATAACATGAATGTGATTTTGTTTCTAGAGTATTAACCATGTATAACAGTGTATTTTTCTATGTATGTAATGTACTATGTTGATAAAGATGAGGGAACGGTGACCACCGGAATATGTTTCAAGTAGGGAATGAGAAATTATAAGATATATAAGGAGGAAATGTCATGACGGGGGTTTGACAAAATTTAAATAATGGGTATTTCATTTTTGTCAAACGGGCATTATGTAACCGCAGTATCAGACAGCGATTAGGAGGTGGCGAATTAATCGAAATCACGAGAATTAAAAAATAAGATAAATTAATAAAAATGCTTTGCTAAACTAATATAAAATATTGTTATATTAATATGAAATTAGAATGAAATTAGAGTAATGATTAAAATAGCGGTTTAATTAAGAATAAGATGGGAAGAATATAATTTAAGACAACTAACATGCTAGAATCCATGTAAGGGAGAGAAAATATTTCTGTAAAATCTGAACACAAGTCGGAGAGACAGGAAGAGGTGACCGTTAGCCTCCTTGTTTAAGGAAAGGTTCAATGTCTGAGAACTATAGCCAGGAATGTGTAGGAACAATAAGGTTTTCAAGATGCGGTCAAGCATAAGACCTAAAAGGATTTACTTTGCTGAGGTGATAACGATGTATACCGTTACAAAGAGCCCAGGGTAGGCGTGACCCAACTCACGGTGGGATGTAACGTCAATGAGTTCGATGAGTTTTGCTAACCAATAAAGAAAAATCGAAATAAAATGAGAAACCAATAATAATGTAAGATTTGAGAAATGGGGAGAAGGGTGAGTTATTTTGGTCATGTGATAAGAGTTAGAGTGGGGATCAGAATAAGGTACGAACTGAATCGCAGAGTAGACGAAAACTCACTTCAACAGTCATACTACGAGGGGAAAGATGTGTTAGTGCGCGTGAAGAAGTAGTAAAGATTTCTAAGTCCGAAATGTAGGGAAGTCAAGAATAACGCAACCAGCGTAAGAGAAGCAGCAGAAGAAGTTTATAATAGCAAAGTATTCGCCATATAAAGAAGTAAGCGAATTCTGTTAGGAAGTTTAGTAACAGGTGGTCGCCGCTACAAATCAATCTGAATCAACGAACTTAGTGAGAATTAAATTAAATCATTTTTGCAACGAACCAGTGTATTATTGAGACAACTGAGCAGCCAACAAACAACAAATCCATTTCCTACAACCATTCACCTGAGGATAAGAGATCTCATAGCTCCAATTAGAACCCAAATCAAAAGTAAACACCAACCAATTGAAATCTGACATGCGGGTATGCCGCAACATCCACGGTTCCAGTCCCATCTGTGGCTTTAATCTTTTTCAAAACCAACGACACCTTTTGGAGGTAAAACGTAATTAGAGGCCTTCGAAGTATGCAGTACTAGGCTAACCTCCTTCTGGCACATTAATGAAAATTTGAAGTACTTCAACAATAGGGATGTCGTAGTTCGATTAGAACTTGAAAAAAAAATTATAAAGGAATTCGTATGAATCACTCGCAAAGTAATAGGGCAGATCATTTGTTATCTCCAAATCAGTTGCTTCATATCTTTTAGGAAGACAGATTACTTTCGTTGATCAGAATTTTAATAACGATCTGTTAAACGAGCCCTTGGAATTAGAAATGAGTTTTACGTGTCCTAGAGATGCTGCCACAGTAACACAATCCGGGAGTAAAACCATGAAAGGGCAAAACTAAGGCGACATTTTGGCCCCTAAGCGTCAGTGACGGACAGATCTCACGACGTTTCTAGCACGTCTCCAGGGCACCAAACTGCAAAGTGGAGCATCCATGGTTCAGTTCCCTTAGGGGTGATTTGGTTTTCTAGCTGCCGATATCCGAACCAACAGGTGTCTTGGGAACACCCATGCAACTTCACAGGTTTAAGTACCTAACCTAGAATTTTCTGCATGGAATCGAAGTTATGTCACAGAATTACTAGACAAATTGTTGATTTCAATGAGTTATATAAATATCTTTCTTCAAGTATCTCTTTATGTAAGATATATTATAGTTAACCACTTACCTATATACCTTATAAAAGTTCAACTCAAAATGAAGAGGACTACTCAGAATAATCAAAATACCAGTACATTTTATTAGTTCAACCTAATATTTCAAGGCTTGCCTGTGTAGTGTAGGTGGTAGCGTGTCTACCTCACGTTCAAGTCAAGAGTTCGGATCTCGGTCAGGTTGAGTTATCTGGATAAGGTTTCTTTCGAGGTTTTTCCTTATCCTAAAATATTAATGTTGGGTAACTCCAAGCTTTGTAGACTCTCGGCTCATTTGAACATCATTTCATCATTTCTTTCATCGTTCGACATTACAACGTGGAGGACGAAAACTTATAAAATGAAATAACTGAAGTAGAAATTCTTTAATATTGGCTGCATACTTTGAACTATTGTGCATAGTTCCTTAAATTATATGTTTATTATGCTGAAAATTTTTCAAGTGTACATACAGAATTTAGTAACAATCGCTGAGAGCTACTTTTTGAAAAAATAAAGCATAGTAAGAAAATTACCGTGCAAAGAATAATTTGTGGTAGAGAATTTTTCTAGAAACCTTTATAACGGATGTTTGGAAAATACCTGATTATAATATCCATATTGGCATTTATCTGACAGACTACTTGTAGAACTTTTTCTTCCCTTACAATCTTTGCTCATTTTAATGCAGGTGATTTAAACATATTTATGCCCATGTAATTTCAATATCAAACTTTTTGTATAGTATGAAATACATTTTCTGCCTAATATTTAGATGGTAGAGAAAACTCCTCCCCCACCAAAGAAAAATCCAATTGGAATATATTACTTTAATCCATTATAATATTTTACTTACCTATATAAGTTGAGTGCTTTTACTACATCCATATTTTTAGTAACTTATTGCCTCCTATGATTTTCAGTTAGGTTTATATAGGTCATTCAAGATGAAGAAGATCTCACGAGCTATTCCCAAAAACTTCAAGATATCCTTCTCATGTAAACTTTTTAAACATGTGAAATTTTAATAAAAATCACTAAACATATTTTTGATAACATAAAAAGTCGGAAAATGCTCATTGTAAAGCTTAGTGGGATTATAATTAAAAACTTCTTTGGAAAATACATGGTATAATTAAAATGCCAAGTTTGTTATTTATTTTATTCCTTTTAGTTTGCTGTTTAGAAAACACAAGGAGACACACACGAACCCTCTTCTAAAAGTCTGCTCTTTTGGGAATTAGGGGCCTCAAAATGTGTATTTTTTGTAGAATCTAGAAATCCAGTTTTTAGGCGGAATATAAATACCCTATGTGCATATTAATCAGCCTGAAACAAAGTAAATAAAGTAACATAGCATATATTTCCAAGTTAAAAATAAAGGTTTCATTATATGCATGTGCAGTAATGTAAGTTATATAGACTAAAAATGAGCGGAAGGGCGAAAATGTTTGCCTATATGGCAGGCGGATTGCCTATACGAGGGGCACTATTTGTATTTTGAGCTTAATAATTAAAACAAGCTTTATCCTCTTTCAAAATATTCTCCTTTATGATGAATAGGTACACTTTTGCATCCGTTTAAACCATTTGCCAAGGCATTTATTCCAGTCTTCTTGAGACACCTCTGAAACGTGATTATGAAGGCATCAACGGCTTCTTCTGCCGAAGAAGATCGTTGTTCACGCAATTTATTCTTGATGTTGGGGAACAAAAAGAATTCATTGGGTGCCAAATTAGGGCTGTATGGCGGATCATGCATTAATCCAATTCTTTGAACCTTCAAATACTCTGTTGTTGTATGTGCACTCGCATTATCTTGATGAAGAACATCCTACAATTCTTGTTGGTTTTCTTTACTTCACTGAAGACTTCCGGCAAACAAACTGCTGTTCGGCATTGGCTGATTTGCGTTCCTCTAAAGGTATTGTTACCACATGGCCAGTTTTGCTGCAAAAGCAGGCAACCATTTGCTTCAAAGTGCTTCGAGTGCGAACAACTTTTGTTGGATTTACTTCATCTTGAAACATCCATACAGCCGACTGCTGTTTACATTCCGACTCATACGCATAGATTCATGATTCATCACCTGTTACAGTCTTATATGCATCTTTTGAGGCACTGCTATTGTATTTCTTCAGCACTTTTGTGCACATATCGACATGAGTGTCTTTTTTAGATTGCGCCAAATTATGTGGGATCCAATGAGAGCAAACCTTTTTCACGGCTAAATAACGATTTAATATTTTATATAGTGGAAGGTCGTGCAGTATCGGCCTGCTTAAGTTTTTTTTTATTTTACTCTGTAACTGTGGTGGTTAATAGGAATCTTACTATATTCTTCTCTTGCCTCAAGACATTTTCTATAGATAGCATAATATAATGATTTTAATTTTTTATTTATAGTTCTTTATTACATCAAAAGTAAAAACAAGCTAGAGCTATAAGGCTTGTAGAAAGTGTCTTGCAGTATCGGCCACTGTCTTTTCTATTACAATATAGATTGTCAGTGATACACTGCACTGCCACATATGGAACAATAGTGGAATACAAAGGCATGGGAACTTACTGTCACTATTTCTGTTCTGTTCACAAATGTTTAGCCTACTGGTATGCAGAGATCGCAAATATAGCGCTGCTATAGGCCTCAGAATATCCTCCGTGCGCTAAGAGCTACACTAACTACCATCAAGCACTCAGAGCAGACAAAGAACTGAAGTGAGGGAGAAGATATCCGACTATAGCGCATGTGGATGCACAAGCTTGCTACTGCTTACTGAAAACTTCTGCCACATGGAAGCGAAAAGGGAAATCACAGTAGTGGCTGGTACTGCATGCCGGGCGATACTGCACGACTCTCCCGTATGCTGCTGAACTAGGGTTGTCTCAATCTCACAATATATCGCATGACGATCTTGCATTATTAGTTGTTGCAGAGCACCAATGTTTTCTGGTAAAACAACTGATTTTGGACAACCTTCACGAACTTCATCATTGAGCGAACGGCGGCCACGATCAAATTCGTTATCCCAGCGTTTCACAGTGGCAAATGATGGAACTTCGTCGCTAAATGTGGAAGTTAGTTGATCGATGCACTTTTGTCTTGATAATCTACGTCGAAATTCAATGCAACATTACACGAACATTTTCACGAGTTAATTCCAGGTTTTTCTTGAGACACAATTTTCAAGTTAATGTAAACGAAACAAATGACGGTCAAAATGTCTGAAGTAGATTATGCTCAACAATGTCAAACTCTCCATTCGAGAAGTCAGATGGCACCTACAACAAACAGGGTTACCAAGGATCAAGATATAAATAGTACCCCTCGTACCTAGCTTGAATCTATAATGCTTCATTCTCTATTCTAGTAGACCGTATGTGGTGCAAATATTCAGTGCACTTATCTACGCAATAGATGCCGTAAATTACCCAATTCTCAACATTTGGATTAGTTTCATAGCTGATTCCCCAAGAGGTATCAGTAGTGCACAGATTCACGAGTGCAAAACATGAATGAATTTATCTCTGTATGTTCTACAATAATGTCAAAACAGATCTAGGAGTGATAAGCAAATGAACTAACATTTGAATAAGGAAATCAGTAACAATTATAAATTTTTCATACCTGTAACCCATTTTATAAACAGACTAACATCACAACTAAGATTTTCGCAGCAGTTAAGAGAACCAGCTCCTATTGCTGGATTTACTCCATTTGGAAGGAATTAAAGTTAAATCTGAATTGATATGTATTGAAGCGCAGTAGCATTGACCTCTACTCCAGCCAATGAAGGATGCAACCGCATCCATTATGGATCCTGGATCCATTTATAATTTTAACCAATCAAACACATCAAAATGTCTTCCCCACGTGAGGTAAATACCTACGTAGGAGCTGGTTTCACTTTACTTTCGTGCACGCCTTAGTTCCGACGTCAGGCTAATTTTAAAATAGGTTACGAATAGTCTCTTCTGCAACATCGAATGCACCATCTGTAAAATCTACCAATGAGTTTCCAAATATTTCCCATAGCCAACTTAGGACACTGAAGTATAAAGCACGATTAAATTATAATGACATTAAAGGTGTCAGTATTACTCCGCTAAACTTTTCCGTCATCTTTAGAGGCATTTAATTACCAAGAATGGGAAGCTCTCGTAAAACAACGTGCTAGATTTTTTCTTCCTCCGGACGTGTTTCAATTGTCCGTGCGCTGCCGTGCCGTGCTCTGACCTGACGTGACGTAACGTGACGTGTCCCTAGCATCTGTTTCGCGTGATCGCCGCTATTTTGGCTCTACATACGTATGAAGTGTAACAAGCCACCGAGCTAATTACAAGATCTCAAATGAAGATAACGTCTTATTCCACGACTGGAAATTCGTTTTGCGATGGTTCCGCCATTTGTTTCTGAATTCGGCCACAGAAGACAGAGTTAAATACAGATAGCGTGTGGAACAAACCAAAGTGAATCCTCGACCTCCTTCATATCACTCCTACGCTTGGTTACCGCGCTAAATTAAGGCTGGTAGTAAATTTAAAAACCTGATGTCTGCATTCATATTACTTTACCCACTTTTTACAGACTATTCTTAAAAACGATTATTCTTATAGCTACTTCATGTTAATCGATATAAAAATTTGTAAAAATGTTCTTATTACATATTTCCTTAGAGGTAAAAATGGAACAGGGCCAGTGGCCAAGAGAACAATGATCCTATTTGAGTGAAGTATATTCAGATACTCCAAAAAGTATTCGTCTAATCATATCACATAGAACATAATAAGTACAATCAGAAAAATATAGGTAAGGAACGAACAGTAAGTATTTCCTTACATCGGTTAATATCTAGATTTAAAAATAAAACAAAATTTGGGTTCATATATTGCTCAATTAGTGAACAGCTCTTCGTTATTTAAAATCATGTCCAATTTGATGTCAAACTCATCTAGTAAACAAGATCTCAAATATGGTGCCTCTTCCCCTTCCCCTTTCTTATGCAGTTGTGTATCATCCACTGTCGTTGACAGTTCCATCTCTGTTTTCCAAGCCATTGACTGCTATTTGAGTAATATGGGTCGAAAACCACGTGAACCTGCAAAAGAAGAGAGAGAAATTTGCATCAGGTTATTTAAAAAAGGAAAATCTTTTCAAGAAGTTGGAGAAATCATTGGATCACCTACCAGTACAGTGAAGACTATTATATTCAGGTTTGATCAAAACAAAACTTACGAAATAAATCAAGAAGCGGTCGTCCTGCAGTTCTATCCAAGATGGAAAAAGGACAGTTACTTAGAAAAGTCAAGAAAAATCCTAAACTAAGTGCTCCAAAAGTTGCTATTGCATGTAAATTTATATTGAGGAATTAATCCTTAAAGAATTAATCCTTTTAAATACATTACTCCGGTATATGGGTGATTTTTGATTAATTAGAGCTAAATATAACCACGGATCTACTGGTTTCCGTCCAGTTGCTCTACCCTTGAGCTACCATGGTCAACGTGCCTTCCTGACATTAAATTCTCCAATTGACTCATCATAGACCACTTTAGGGTTCTCAAATTTGAGACAACCACTTGTGGCGACTTACTATTGTAAGTACTTAATTACCAGGATTTTTATCGTAGGTTATTTTAATGTAAATTTATATTGAGGAATTAATCCTTAAAGAATTAATCCTTTCAAATACATTACTCCGGTATATGGGTGATTTATGATTAAAGTGGTCTACCGGGAAATATGATGAGTCAATTGGAGAATTTAATGTCAGGAAGGCACGTTGACCATGGTAGCTCAAGGGTAGAGCAACTGGACGGAAACCAGTAGATCCGTGGTTCAAATCCCGGCCATGGCATTTTTTTTTTCAGTTGGCTCTAATTAATCAAAAATCACTTGCTATTGCAGTTCAAACACACAGAGGAAAGTCCATATCAGCACGAACTATAAGAAACGTGCTTTATGAAGCTGAGTATGGAGACCGAACAGAACCTAGAAAACCATACATCACTGAAATCAACAGAAAGAAGCGAGTTGCTTTTGCAAAAGTACCTAAATACGATGGGTTTGATTTCTGGAAGAAAATTGTATTTACTGACGAGAGTCAATTTGAGCTGTTTAAGTCAAAAGGGCGAGTAATAGAGTGGAGAAAAAAGAATTGTGAGCTTGATGAGAAACATAACAGTTTCAGTTAAACATGGAGGCGGTTCAGTACTTGTCTGAGGCTACATGAGTGCAAATGGTGTGGGGGATTTGTGTCTTATTGATGGAATTATGAATCTTAAGGTTCATATACACATCTTAAAAACACATCTGTCCAGAAGTGTAAACAATATGGATCTTTCTGATGATTATATTATCACACAAGATACTTAACGATCCAAAACACACAGCTCTAGATACAAGGCTATGGTTGTTGTATAATACTCCACAATGGATTCCGACACCACCGCAATCACCAGACATGAATCCAATAGAGAATTTGTGGAGTATACTGAATAAAACACTAGGAATCATAAGATATTTAATATAAAGGATCTAAAGAATGCTCTACTAGAGGAATGGCGTAAAATTACAGTGGAAACAAGACAATCTTTGGTGAAATCCATGCCAAGGAGAATGCAAGAGATTATAAAGAGGAATGGAGGGTCTACTAAGTACTAACCGTAACATTCTACACCATTTTCAGTATGCAGACGAATACTTATTTTGTATCATATACTGTACATCTTTACTTTTGAATGTTTAACTATGTTTATATGAATAGATACTATATGTTTGTTTACTGTATTCTCTTTTGCACTAATCAATAAATAAGAGTGTCCCTGCTTTACTTTATTCTAATGATTTTCCAGTATCCATACATCCTTAAACATAAACTCATGTATTAAACGAATACTTTTTGGAGTAACTGTATATAATAAGTATATATATTATATACATTATATATAGGAAATGGTTCACTTTACATAAAAACGTATTTGTTATAAATTGTGTGTTTTAACAAGATTTACACTTTTGGAAAATTTTGTCCATTTTTTGCCATTTATCAATTATGCAAAGGTCACCGAGCTGGATGATTCCGTCTGTGGCCCGCATTCGGGAGGTCTTGTTTCGATTCCCGTGGCTGACCTACCTGATTCATGGGTTTTCTGGGGTTTTCCCGGGTCGGTAGTCGAATGCTGGGCAGGTTAATTGCATCCCCCGAATTTCCTGTCCCTCCATTTTATCTCAATTATCATTTCACATCATCTCTCTTCTGGTGATCTTCTTCAGGGTAGATGTATCGGCGGGTGTCTCGGAGGTGCATGGCAGGATGATATGCTCTGAAGTAAACTACTTCCTCCTCCGGTAGGTCGGTTGCCGGTCTCTGCGCCTCTGCTGGGACCATTTCGGGACAACCAGCCAGGGACTTTGAGGCTCGGCTGCTGGGCTCGTTGCCGTCTCGCAGTAGGGGAGCGTTTCGTTGCCTTTCGGGAAAAGTATCTAAGTAAACTGTAGGAACCTTGCCCTCTACTCTGTCATGGCTTTTTGGGCCGGCCACCCTCTGTCTCCTCTCATCTCATCCTTACTCCCGGTGGTGTCCCACTTGGGGGTATTAGGTACTGGGCCCAGCATGGTAGACTACGTACCGAATCTCTTCCGTAGTAAAATCCTAATATTAATCCTATGTAAAGGCCAACAAGAATGAGGAGTTAAACATCCCGGAGCAGAGATTTCAATTCATTTGCTTCCCATATGTGTATTAAAATGCTCATATGGACGTTCCCTACATTCTTCACAAGAGAAATATGTACTCATTTTAATACTCTTCTGTGTTATAAGACGAGATATGAAACACTAATTCCTAAAGAGCATCTTTGTAAATAAACTGTTCTAAAACATTGAAGTGAAGTTCTTTGAATATAGTTCTGAGCTATATATTTCAAGAGCAAGTGAAATGTGTAGTGTTTAACGCCCGCTTTTACTACATACGGCACCGCAGGCGATGACACTAATGATACATGAGATGAAGATGGAGCACCGGTGGAATGAGATGGCGGGGGAAACCGGAGATCCCGGAGAGAACCCACCCCAGCGCCGTGTTGTCCTCCACAATTCTCACTTTGCGGTCGCCTGGGATCGAACCCGGGCCGCCTTGGTGAGAGCCAAGCGGTCTAACCACTGAGCCACGGCGTGGCCATTCAAGAGCAAGTGCTAACAGTAATGATGTATTCTTTAAGCATAACCGAATAGATCATCTACAATGGATAAGTATTGAAGGAAAGGAATGAAATAGGTCACGAGATATAATGGACAATTAAAAACCCAGGCGTGCTGAGAAAAGTACATACGTAGGTTAACATGCGCCGCAGTTAGAAATTCGCGGAAGCTTAAAGAGAATGGATCTGTTGTCCACAACTCGTAGAGAAGTGATAGTTGCCAAAATGTAGGCAAGGTTTAACATATCTCTATAGTAGAAAAGGAAATATGATAAAATATGTGTACAACTCCTCAAGGCTTGATTGCCTGGATGTGCGTAATAGCTTCTACATAGAGTTACTGTTGAAAGTAATTTTTATTGTTTTACATAACAACTAAGCAAAATTTTGTTAAATGTTTTATGTTAAAGTAGTTGTAGCGATATTTCGGTCTGTCCATTCTTGTATAAAAAGTATTAGATATGAATTCAGGAGTTAGCAATAATTATGTATTAGTCAATAGCAAACATATAAGAATCAACATAACACCGTAACATTAAAATAACACCGTAGCGATGCAATATACGACAAAATCCAGTTCAAAGCAAGGTCAACGATAAATGCCATATAAACACATAGTCACCAATACCGATAACGCACCTGCTATCATTTGCCATCACGAGAGGCAGGTTTAAAGCAAGGATCCTCTTCTTTATTTACGATAAAAGTTAACGTGCATTCTAGATAAATTAGCTCTGTTGCGTAGTATATTTAATTCATACGGTTGTGAAAATATAAATCTGACAATTCTCTTCCAACATATTAAGATATATCATCATGTTAAATAACGAATTCATTTTTACCACATAACAGTCTGTACCACGAGAGCAGCCAATGAGAGGTGATTATGTCACGTGAGCGTTAAGAAATCAGAGGAAGCATATTTGAAACAAGGATTAGATAAGACATTGCCAAGAAGGCAGAGATCCCTGGCGGTCCAACCAAGCATCCAAGGGAGAAATATTTTCAGAGGGCGAATTGTCGGGTAACTGTAAGCTCCATGCACCCTGGACTCATTTGAGCATCATTTCACCCAGTGCATTCACCGTCCGATATGACTTAACGTTGGAGGACGTAAATTAAAAAAAAGGGGCGAATTCCACCGTCCTAACGCAGCGGTTCAACTGCCTTCGCCTGAACCTACTAAGCTGAAACAGATGAGATAAAAATATTAAATTAAATGCCGAATAAGAAAATGTTGGTAAACTGGGAACATTCCAACATTCATCTTCAGAACAAAGGAAACCATTAAATAAATAACACGGTCAAACAGGAACCCGAAACCTCCCAAATTCGAGACTCACGCGTAACCATGGAGCCATCTGGATCAATATTCATATCATGTTATGTGTCTAATGCAAATAGGCTGTGTGATTTGATAAATACCTAACTAAGATGATAAATACCCACCTAACCTTGTTTCAAATAAGCTTGCCCCATATAGGTATCTTAACGCTCACGTGACCTAATCGCCTCTTATTGGCTGCTGTCGTGGTATAGACAGTTGTGCGGTAAAAATGAGTTAATTATTTAACACGATGTATATCTTAATAAGTTCGGAGAGAATAATTGTCAGATTTATATTTTCATAACGGGCGCCGGGGTAGCGCAGTGGTTTTGTCCGCGGCTCCCGTGCTAAGGGTCCCGAGTTCGATTCCCGGCTGTGGGGTTGGCGATTTTAAGTCGGCCCTATCTGCGCTTTCACCTCTGTCTAGCACATGTGAAGTGTCCTCTATGCCCAGCGTGGTTCGGAGTCCACGGTATAAGCTGTAGGTCCAGTCGCCTCACCGTCATCCTAGCTATCACCCTACTGCCATCTTGGTGTCCCCACCTGAGAAATGGGTCCAGTCCTCACCTGGTGGGGTGAGGTTACCCCGAAGGCCGTAGTTGCCATATGGGGGAGTGTTGGTAACCAACCAACCATATTTTTAGAACCGTATGAATTAAATATACAGAGTTCATTTATCTGCAAAGTATGTTAATTCATAACACGAAATAAAGAGAAGGATCCTTTGCTTCAAACCTGTCTCTCGTGCCCGCCTCGGTAGCGTAGATGGTAGCGTGTCTGCCTCAAGTTCAAGAGGTCCCGAGTTACCTCGGGCCCAAATGACCTCGTTGTCGACGGGCCCTAAAACCCACTAATCCAATCCAATCCGAGTTACCTCTGTGAGTTACCTGGATAAGATTTCTTCTTGGGTTTTCCTTTACCCTGAAAGACAAATGTCGGATAGCTCTAAGCTCCACGGAACCCGGGCTCATTTGAGCATCATTTCACTTATTTCATTCATTTAACGTTGGAGGATGTAAATTACAAAAACAAGAAATTTTCTCTCGCGATGCCTGATGATGGCAGGTGCTCTATCGTTATTGGTGGTATTGGTGATATATACGTGTGTTTATATGATATTTATCATTGACCTTGCTTTGAATATTACACCACCTACATCGCCGAAAGGATTAGCTAATTAGAGAAAAGGGAAATGCAGTAAACCGCGGTGGGTTACATCTCACCGTGGAAAACAAACCTTAGAGGTTAGAACCATGCTAAGGGTTCAATAGATAAGGAAACTTCTGCTAGGATAAATACACTCACTCAATTCCACTTCGTCTTTTGGATACCTATCACTCTATGTTAACTTGGACGGTGTTTAAATCTCAAATAGGCAATTATTTCATTACTTTCATTTACCTCTCAGTACTATATTTTATGATTTTTTTTTTTTACAATTATCCACAAAGAACTTTTTATGGTGAGTCGTCGCTTTTACGTCTCTGTAACGCCACGTCCGAGTAACAAGTATTGCTAATAACGGATTTAAATGGCCTGCCGATATGAAACATCAGCAGATCTCTGATTTCCTTTGCAACCCCTTCCGAAGAAATATGATACACTCTGTTAAGTATCTTTTGACGATAGACCAATTACCTGAAAGATCGAGTAATTTTTCATAATCACAGTAGGTGGATGAAATTTAAAACTTTGTACCCCCTCTTTGGTCTCGTATATTTTCACTTTCTATATAACCCTACAAGTTTCACACAATACAGAAATCCATAACGTCATAGGTATTCAACAAAACATGATGTAACTACCTGAAGAATATTGCGAAGATTCAATTCCAGGCAACAGATTAGACATTTTGAAAAGAGAAATCCTATAGCCTGGAATCGTCCCCACCGAGAAGATTAATATACTCATTTGTTCGTTATAAATGATCAGTAAATAGTTGCTGATGTTACGCTGAACGTAATTTTGCAAGCACTTAATAGTTTAGCCCTACTCTGATAACTTATTAAAACGAGGAAATGCAACAAATACAGATAACTGTTTCTTATACATCTATTATTCAAACGTGATGACTTTCATTGATTTGTAATAAAATTTGCTGGGGTTCGGGCTCGAATTCCAGTTTGGGATAGGAACAGTTTTCTGTCCAGAGTTACTTCCTATCCTTCCGAGAGTCGAAAGTATAAGTGCGAGTGTGAATTTGTGTGTTCGTGAGCGATCTAGTGTACAAAAATAAATGAAAAACAGCGTAAATGGAACAATAAAAAAGGAGGGTATTCTTAGAATTTGCTGTATGCATACGTAAATCATACCTACCGCTAAAATAAATATCCGATTTTATTTTGCTGTGTCTTCTGCTTTCTTAAATGTTAAATCGTGACTTTCTATGCACATTGGTTAGGATGGATATTTGTGGTGTTTAGGTATGTATGTTAGTAGGTTAGGTAGATTAGATAATGGAGGGGCACATAGCACCTCGACTGCAATTTGATATTTTGTACATGCATACGGGAGGAACGGATGAGATGAAGGAAACATATGTGCTTCAGTAAAGCAATGCAAGCGGTAGAGACACACAGAGTCCCCTAAGTTACTGGCTTGACCATCCGACTAGGAAACCTAGCGGCGATCCGCCCAAACCACCGGAGGGTGGTCCAAAGGCTCCCCTACACCAGAAACTGGAGAAAGCTCAACTCGGCAGTGGAGACTAAGATGGTCAGAGAAAAGGTTTCAGTCACGAGACTCCGCGTCATCTGCCCGCTGTCGACCAACTCACAGCCCTGGAGTATTTATGCAATATGAAATAGGAAGACGAAATGAGAGGAAATGGGAGAGAAGAAAGACACACAAACTCAGCAGTCGTCCTGCAGGCCAGGTAAAAACCAATGGAAGACACCAAGAACCGAACCCGGGACCTCCCGAATGTCAACCTCATGCGTTGCCATTTCGCTCGGGTTATGTTAGTTTACTCGCATTTTGTCCGGATTAACAATAATGACTAAACGAAAAGTAAATAACTAGCTTCGAAATACGGTCTTTTCTGGCTCTTAAATGTTCGCATTTTTTTTTAATTCGAACGTTGTGAGCCATGGCAAATAAGGAATATCATTCCGATACAAAAACAAAGGAAGAAACTTCCAAAATTAGTCAGGTTAGCAATGGTAAACTAAAAAGCTGAAGCCCACCTCGATAGCGTAGATGGTAGCGTGTCTGCCTCACATTTTCAAAAGGTCCCGCATTCGAATCTCGGTCAGGGTGGGTTATCTTATCCTGAAAGACGAATGTCGGGTAACTCTAAGCTCTATGGAACCTGGGCTCATTTGAGCATCATTTCACTTCATTTTATTCAACATTTGATATAACAACGTTGATATCTAAAATAAACAAAAAAATAAAAACCTGAACTTTAGAAGTAGGTATTGTCAAAGTTTTCTTAACTTAATTATTAGTTTTATTTTAGAATTCTATAAATGAAACCGCAAAGGGCTAAAAACGTAATAAAATAATCAAAATTCTCCAAAGACAGACCTAGGATATGAAGACACAATTCTTGCATCACTGCACATATGTGAGCTAACGCTTGGATAAGTATAGTAAGCAACACATGCCTTTAAGGTAGACAGATATAATATACTTACCTTAGGAGTAGGTACATACTGTTATAGATCACATTTAAAGTCACCAAATAAAATACAAATAAAAGAGGGAGCAGCATCCGTGAGTTCGAATTAACTTACCATTTCTGGACCAATCTAAGCCGAAAGTTGAACTTCTGCGGTCCATTTCCCGGCCTTGGCTTTGAAATTGTAGAACACACTTTCCACGCTTATCCTAACTGCATATCCCCATGTGAAAGAACCTTTATGAGCCATTTTATGGCTGAAAATATTATTTTAGACAAAAGACCACATAGTTCTTTTTTTATTATTATTATTTACGTCCTCCAACGTTAAGTCATATCGGACGATGAATGGAATGGGTAAAATGATGCTCAAATGCGTCCGGGGTCCACAGAGCTTAGAGTTACCCGACATTCGTCTTTCAGGATAAGGGAAAACCCAGGCAAAAGCCTTATCCAGGTAACTCACCCTGACCGAGATTCGAACTCGGGTCTCTTGAACGTTAGGCAGACACGCTACCACCACGCTACCAAGGTGGTCACATAGGGTTTCGCGGCCGTGAACGATGCTTAATGCCTCGCATTTCTTATTTGTAGGTATTGGGCACACCCTGCGAAGACCTCAAGAACGCATCACAAGGCAGGCATTGAGCTGGAATTTACAATGTAGTCGCAGGCAAGGCGGACTGAGGATTACCTAGAAAGTGAGATTGCTGGAGTTAACAATACATGAAGGGAAGTTTAAAGCATTGGCGGCAGAAGAACATGCTGGAGAAAAGTCGTCGAGGCGCTATGTTCCACCTAGGAATTAAGGAATTAACTCTCTTATCTATCACGTAGGGTGTCAGGAGTATACGTGCAGATTGTGTACACGCAATCGAGGTCGGTGTAATAATATTATCTAGGTACATCAATAGATATTTGCTTCATTTGCGGACTTATAATTTTACATATTTAAGCACCTAAGTATGCTATCAGATTGAGTAGTGTCTCTAAGTAGGATAGCATACACAAGCTATATCTACACGTTTATCTTACCAGAGATGAAGGATCTGGAGACCTAAGGCAGAGAGGGCCTGCCTCGCAATAAGAATGAACTAAGTTCGAATGCTCTCTACAAGGGCAAAGATCACTTACTAAAGGGTCAGCTGGAAGCAAAGCGAATGGACTACCTACAGACAAAGAATGAGGAGGGGAACAATCCCAATATAATGAAGTGGATGTAAAAAGTAGGTATCAATTATCATATTATTTTCACTTATCCGTATACCTAAAACCTATATATTCGATGAGAATTTTGAAATAGGGAGGTATGTAAACTGCCTATTTGGACAACCAGATATAGTAGCGAAAATTAACAAAGAAGAATAAGGTGAGTTGGCAACGTGCAGAGAATGCCGAAAACTAGTGTACTTAAGAAGATATTCATAGGAAAGATTGATGGCAGAAAGAGAAGAGAAAAAGATGGGTAGATGATATAGAAGATGACTTGAGAAAGTTGGGGGTTAAAGGCTGGAGAAGAAAAGCAGAGGACCGAGTAGAATGGCAGACGGGGCTTAGGGAGGCCAAGGGCCTGCAAGGCCTGTAGCGCCAACTATCATCATCATAATCATAATCATCATCATCACCATCATCAGGTATGTAAGTACACATTTTCGTAACAGTATGAATTATGTACATATATTAAATAGCAGACTTCATGGATGTGAAATGCAAGTAAATTCTCATTAATAAACAAATAGACGGCTATGTCGCTTTCGTCTCCTTGCATTGATTTGTACATGGCTTGTACATCACCATTCTAAGGTATTATCCTGCTTCTCAAAGCGTTACCAAGGCTTTATCTTTGTTAATAGAACCTCTCAGATAACGCACACTTTACTCTTGTAAGATGGGAGGGGAACTGCCGCAGTTCTCAGATCTTTTTAAGCACCAATGAACGCATCACTTCAGCCAATGGAAAGCGCAGGAATCACAAATGGCAGATAGATGTTATATCCAGGTGGATTAATCAGTGCGTTATATGAGAGGTTTCTATTACCAAAGATAAATCCATGGTAACTATTCGAGCAGCACATAGCAAACGAGGCGAAAAGGTGAAGGAAAGGAAGCGCGGAAGAATACATGTGAGTTAGGGAAAGTTTATCCGTTTACGTGTCCTACTCAGAACCATCCTACCCTGTTGAGTTATATAATACATTGAGCGAAACATTGGCAAAAGTAAGCCTAAGGAGGCGTACTAAATTTGTGTTTTGCAATCTTCTCTCACTGCTATGTGGATATTCTTCCCTTACCCTCCCATTTCTTCAGATTGGCTAATGCATTTCGAAGATGAGGCAATAAAAGCACTGTGAGCACTCTGCCATGAGGGACGCATGCGCTTTCGTCATTTTGAGAGATAGATATAAGCTAAAGAATTTTTAGTTGGTAGATAAATAGCTAATCCCACAGGTATTAACTCCATACATAATTTGATTCACTGATTGCACAAATGTTATGGTGTGATTTAGCTTTCCACGTATTCGCGGGATAGTTAATAACGTCATGTGTTTACGCAAGTTAGATTCTAACAGTGGAGCGAATGTAAGTTCTGTTACTTATAAATAACCATTGACATAAGTTTATTTCTCTTTCTATGGTCGGCTAATGAATGATGTCAAAAAGAAATGTGTAGTACAAGGATAGGCGACAGAGCGTTGAGGCGTATTGACGTTCTGGTGACCAGCACTGTAACCGTCTCATAACGGGTCTTACCTGGTCGATTAAAAGAGTTAAATATTAGTAAGTTGATGTACAGTAAGTTACGAAGCACAAATAGAGCGATTGAAAGATGGTGTGTCTATATAATGTTTTCTCGCGCCTGCCGATGTTTGACACATTGCTGTCCAGAAGACATGATTTCAGACTATATATGCACTCGAATCGCCGTGTATGTGCGATAAGCTGAGGAAACATCTCTGTGTTGCGAATTCTTCCCGATACGCATTCTCGCTTTGCCATGTAGTAAGTTATCAGGAAAGGTGCATGTGCTTTCGTCATTCTGAGAGGCAGGTTTAATTTTTTTCTTGATAAGAATCCCCTCCCCCAACTTATAGCTTGCCTTTTACTGCAATGGTCGGCGGTTGTTCTCCTTTGGAACATATCACATATTGGCGATGGTGTTGACTCGTATAACCTACATTGGTTACTGGTACTTACTTTGGACATTTCCCACAGTCGCACTCTCATTCGTATTTCCAGACTGAGCAATCAACTTGGTTGGAGAAAAATCTCCAACCACAGACGGGAATCGAACCCGGAACCCCTCGCACAGCAGGCGGGTCTTCTACCGACTGAGCTACGGGGCCAGCCGATAAGAACTTCCATAGATACTAAAGTAACCGGTAGTGCAACCGCCCATATAGGGCCAGGACCTGCCAACCCGACTGCCGGTCTCACGCCCACATACGCAAGGTAGATGTGGGCGATCATCCAACCGATACATAGAGATGTGGTTAGCGTCTCGGCATCCCCCAACCTTGAGCCTTGAGCTATCGTAAGCTCCTAAATTTCCTCACAATCCTGAATGGGCACCGGTCCTATACCCGGGACTTAAAATCCGCACCCCAGGGTTGGGATCGATCCCGGGACGCATTCCGTGGCAGGGAACCAAAGCCCACTACGCCACAGCGCAGGACTTTCCACAGATACTAGATGTATATACCTATTAACACTGTTACATAGCATATACATATATTTCATTCATGTGGTAATTCTAATGTATCTGTCAGTTATCTTCAAATATATTCACACAACTCACCATGTCAAATAGGAAACTATTTTACAAGCAGAACTAGATATTTTATTTGGGTAGGTAGAGTCAGACTAAAAGATTCAATGCCCATGGCCGGGAATTGAACCACAGATCTCCCAGTCTCCGTCCGGTAGCTCTTAACCATTAAGCTACTATGGCCAACATGGCATTATATTAAATTGTCCAAGTGACTCACAATTTTTCCGGTAAACATTAGCTGTTACGCACAGTTTTGTGGAGGCTTACTATTGTAAGAAGTTAAATCCTAGGCTTCATAGTTAAACCACTATTACTATGTTAACTGATGGAAATTAATCATTCCCCAACATCATTCCCCGTGAGTAGGCTAAGATTTGGATAGGTAGAGTAACACTAAAATAGTCAATACCATAGCCGGGATTTGAACCACGGATCTCCCGGTCTCCGTTCTGTTTCTCTTAACCATTGAGCTACCATGGCCAATATACCATTAAATTCTCCAACTGACTCGCATTTCTACCGGTAAACCACTAAGTGTTCTCATATACAATTAGATACGCACTGCTTTGTGCAAAAAGTCAGTCAGTTGGAGAATTCGTCATTTGTTAATGGAACAGCATTTACTAAGCTTTAGCCTTTATCTCATCTTTACTGATGAGATGTGACCATGAATCTGGTTTCTCCATTTAGGTGCCAACGTGTAGTCGCTAGCGTTTTAAAGCAGCACATGACTGCTTAAGTTTCAAGTAGAACAAACGTAAACCAAGCTGACCCTACGCATTTCTCTACCTTCTGCACAGTAAGAACGTTATGTCTTCTGTTTGTAGACGGTTCTCGTCTCCGATAGAAGAGGAAAGCTGAAAGACACTACTAAAGGTGGCCATCTTGTACAGCACTCCCTACCTTTATGTGAGTATCTCCACAGCGGATTTGATGACATCACGGGAGATGTCACTGCCCCAAACTCCACCCTTTGAGTCCAACGGCCAACCGTGCGACAGGACAGGCGACAGAGGGGGGAGAGTGCGACAACACGTGAAAAAAGCGTCATGTGCCCATATGCGCATGCCGGGCGACAACGCGGTGACAACGCCCTCAGGTGACACGCGACCGTCCGTTGTTGGTCCCGGCGCATGGCAACTCCCCGCGACATATTGATCTGCCCATCTACCGTCACTTCCGCTTTAAATCTTACCGCACATCCATGACGCACTTCCTTCACCTTCATCCCTAACATCTTCAATTCTAAATCCCATTGTATGCTCTATTTAAATAAAATGCGATGTTACTACTATGAACTGCAAAAATGAGCTTGTTAGAAACAGACGATATTTTGAAAAATAGAATCACACTTAAAAATCCAACGCCATAGTGAGAATTTGAACCAAACCTTCCTGCCTCCGTCTAGTTGCTCTAAGCCATTGAGCTACCATGACAATTAGCCGTTGCGTCTTTAAATTCTCCAAATGTCTCGCGTTTCCCCAAACAAACCACAAAGAGAACTTATAGATCGTATTTGATTAATTTCTCTTCTTCTGTAAGTGCCCTCTTATACCACTAAGTGGTGTCAGGGTATTCTTGTTTCTCCTAACCCTTATGTTCGTAGGCGGGGGTCGAAGAACGGAATCTCTGGATCAGAGAGAGAACCCAAGTTGGGTGATCAGCCCGATGCTTGGTAAGAGAGTGAGGAAAGTGAATGATAGTATGAGGGTGAGACAAAATGATAGGAAAGATGATGATGTAGCAATTGCTGGAATGATGGCGGGGGAAACCGGAGGACCGGAGGACCGGAAGAAAATCCCGCCTCAGCGCCGTGTTATCCACGACAAATCTCACTAACCTCGGATCGAACCTGGGTCTCACCTCGGTAGCGTAGATGGTAGCATGCCTGCCTCACGTTCAAGAGGTCCCGAGTTTGAATCTCGGTCAGGGTAAGTTACCTGGATAAGGTTTCTTTCCGGGGTTTTCCCTTATCCTTCAAAACGAATGTCGGGTAACTCTAAGCCCCATGGACCCTGGACTCATTTGAGCATCATTTCACCCAGTACATCCACCGTCCAATATGACTTAACGTTGGAGGTAAGATAAAAAAAACTGGGTCTCCTTGGTGAGAGCCGAGCTCTAACCACTCGACCATGGTGCAATATTTGATAAATCTAAGTAGCAAAACTTAGGACACCGATTAAGCGGGTTAGGTGATCCTTTTCTTTTTAATTTAGGTCCTCCAACGAAAGGTGAAGTATCCTACATCCTACAGATTTTCAAGGTCGGAGGGATCAAGTAGTAAATCAAAACAAACTGATATGAATGTGACCAACACTCAATATAGGTACCATCTCTCTGTTTACGCTTTGAAATGTTCCAAAAATAAAGTTTGGTAATTTTCAAGGCATAGTTATTTAGGTTAAATATCTCGTTTATCTATAGAAATAAATTATATGTATAATTAATTTATGAATGATAAATAATATTTTCTTCTCTTAAAATTGTACACGTAAATGTATTTTTAAATAAGGTACGTGCGCTTTAAGTCACAGATTTTTTTTTTTTTTTTTTTTTTTTTTTTTTTTTGTAATTTACGTCCTCCAACGTTAGGTCATATCGGACGATGAATGGAATGGGTGAAATGATGCTCAAATGGGTCCGGGGTCCATGGAGCTTAGAGTTACCCGACATTCGTCTTAAAGGATAAGGGAAAACCTAGGAAAAACCCTTATCCAGGTAACTCACCCTGACCGAGATTCGAACTAGGGACCTCTTGAACGTGAGGCAGACATTCTACCACCACGGTACCAAGGCGGGCACAGATTTATACTGTCCACCTACACGTAAACTACACGTACGTACCATTCATAATAGAAATGCTATATTTTCATTAGAAATAAGAGTTAATTGACCTAAGTTTTTCATGATATGCTTTTATGGTTGTAGAATTAGCAAGGTACATTACAATATATTTTCTATATGTGTGAAAAGTAGGTAAATCTCCTGTTGTTTTCACTGAAACAGTGTTTACATATATTGCGAGAAGGTGCCCTCGATGTCAAATGATATGATGGCGCTCATGCACCTTATTTATTCTCAAGTGGATAGTTTACCTCTACTTGGTTGCACACAATTTGGCATATCTACGATTGTTATGTAGAACTGCAATGGAGTAGGCCCCACTCTCATATTGTAAACAACACCACGCTACTCTAGTACACAATTTACCTGAAGTCATGCGATTCCCTCCAATCGGTGTACAAGGTCTTACAATCTGTCTCAACCTAGAATAATCCTGTTAAGCGTAAGAGAGATGACAGAGAGAGAGAGATTCAGATACCTACTTTAATGAAGTACTCTAGTCTGCTGGTTGGTGTAGGGAAATCCATCGGTGTTTATAGAGTTGGGAAACGCTCCGTTGTATTTGTGCTCTCCCATATGTTCAAAAACATGGCCGTTCAAGTTTCAGACAATTATAGATACAACCATTGGAAATTTAAATACACAAAACATTCTGTAAGCGTCATGTATGTATCAGGTGTGCCAAGAAACTGCTTTAAATGTAGAACAAAGGTGAAGGATTTATTATGTGTTTCAAATGGGAAGGATTCTGGAGTCCAGCTAATCAGATGCCGCATCACACTCAGCGTTGCCACCTTGTTATCTCACTCCTTTTATATTTCCCTTTCTCTCGCACATTCATACAATATGCACGCCTGCTTGGCGCAGCTGTAAGGGTAAGCAAATTATATTTTACAAACTTTTACAACTATGCAGTTGCCAAAACTTTTTCAAGGCATCAGGGCTTCGGTAATATAGCTAACCATTTTTCATCGAAGGTGACAATTCTTTTGACAAATCTATCATTCATGGCATCATGGAAAAGCTGACGACAGATATCCACTGTACGTTTAGCCTGCTAACGTGCCTGTTCGTGAGGTACAGATCTACAGCTTCTGTAAGTATGCTTTTCCATGTGTCTTAATGTGGCGATGTATGGTATCTGATGCACTAAGTTCTTCTGAATGCCAACGGGTACTTTTTTCCGAATTTTCTCGCAAAACTTGGCGTATATCTTCAATATTCCATACTTCAGGTCTTCCAGAACGTTGTAAATCTTTAGTGTTTTCGTATCCATTGTTGAAAAGTTGGAACCACCGTTGTGCCACACGCTCACTAACGACACCTTCTCCTTCCACTTCACACATCCTTCTAGCTGCAGCAGCGGCTTTAAAATCTAGTTTCCAGTAGTGTTTTAGAAGGACTCTAAGCTCAAACTCTGTTATCTCCATTTTATGATTGTTTATTAACAACTGAAGACTGAGCCATGCTCGCAATGTACGCGACACTAGCCATGGCATTCTGTAAATACTACTGCAAAACCAAAGAAACCTAATAAACTGTCCAAAACATCAAAATAAAAAAACGACGTTACTTATCAGATAACCTAATATCACACTGTTTGTTAACTTTTGACCTTTCAATTTCTTGCAGATTTCTTCTTTTATCTCATTTTGTGATTATAACATAATGTACGGATTTAGCTCCATGTGACATTTTTGTATTCTCTACTTGAAGAAACACCTTCGTGGGAGGCATTATCCATCATCAGAAGCAGTGATGAAGGCTGCGGAGGCGATTTTGAAGGATCTCTCAAGAAATGGTTTTCAGCATGTCTTTGAAGACTGGCAGAAACGCTGGGACAAGTGCATCGCATTCAGGGGAGACTATTTTGAGGATCATCAAAATTATGAGGATGAGTAAAGGTGCGTTGTCAAAAAAAAAAAAATGTATGATCATTCTTTACTGAACAGCCCTCGTATATTAAATTGGTCAAAGTCTATTCTATTAACAAATCTGATCAATGGTTTCAAGTGTTCTTTTATTAGATCTCTGTGGTTTATAGACCATTTATTTCCATTTTTATTTTGTATTCTGAAGGCACTGTGCTGTTGGTATAATTTGGAGCATTCCCATAGAATGTGATAAGCCATATGATCTCCATTATTGCAAGTGTAGGTTGGCTGAACTGTCCAATATTTTCAATCTGTAGTAATACGCCCTCCATGTCCACTTAATATTGTTGCGGAGTTCGGTGTTATTGGAATATTGAGCTTCAATCTGTCCTGTACCCATGGGAAAAAGCTTTTTGTTATTTCTCCTTTTGTTGTGTTTTTCCCCAGCTGTTGCCACTTTTTATGCTCTTTTTTTGAACTCTTCGTTATCTTGTTGTATATCACTCTTGCATCATTATCTTCTGTTGCTTATTTTGGCAAATTGATCAGCAGGTTTCTTACCATATATGCCTGCATGAGCTTTTAATCAATTTAAAATGGATTAACCATTTTCGTTCAAGGGGAATTGTCACTGTCTTGCGAATCTGTTCTATCTGTTGTTCTTTATCTATGTCTATCATGATTTTTCGGTAAGTCAACTGTGACATTGTTGTCTGTATAAGTCAAATGAAATCACGCAATGCAAGTTAATGCGAAGCACTATTATTCGATTCCTCTACTTTACCCAGAAAGTGGCGATACTGCAAATAGTTTAGAGGTTTTCGAGTACTCACACACAGTAGGATTACAAATGCGCCACTGTTTAGTATCTAATGAAAGCGATTATTGTTAGATATTGCTATGCGAAATAAGCAGGATATGCCTTTCCCATGACGAATGGGAACTGCACTACTACCTGTTTGTGTGTTTTATATAACAAGTTGTTTGCACGTAACCTCTGTAATACTAATTAGGAGTACATAATTGAATGGTATCCTTATGATGTAGATCCCAGCTGTTTTGTCTCATGGAGTAGGTATAACAGAGAAATTCTCAGGTAATTCTGTCCTTGTTTATGGTTTAAGATGACCGTGGTTATCTCAAAGTTCTGAGTGTATTCGCTCTACTTAGCGAGAATAAGTGGCAATATAAAAGTTAATAATTCGTTCATGTTCAACAGCGTGAAAAAATTAAACCCTGGTGTAGAAAAGGAATGGGGCCGTTTATTGCAAATGCTAATTGGATACAGATATTTTATAGCGGGTAAGTTGAAAGTAATCAGAAGCTTTAAGGAAGGTTTGGGTGAGGTGTGGGTCACATCCAAGAGGAAGGGTCGTGCAAAACCACTGCGACATATGGTTAACCATCCCTGTACTGAACAGTGGCGTACTGCGATTCCTAGTTTTGAAAAGCTAGAAGTGAGTTTTTATTAAAACGAAAAACATACATTAAATGACAAAACAAAATCCAATGCGTTATTCATTAACTATTATTCATACAATAAAGGTTTGGAAATCACAATATCTCATACTTACCTCTTATCAAATTGAAGTAGTTAAATATCATACCACTTACTAGCAACACAGTACAAAGACTGAAAAAATTCAAGCTCTTGACTTGATGTTTTTAAAACCAGTGTGATGAGGATGCTTTTTCTTTTTTAATTTACGTCCTCCAGCGTTAAGTCATATCGGACGATGAATGAAATGGGCGAAATGATGCTCAAATGAGTCCGGGGTCCATGGAGCTTAGAGCTACTTTACGTTCGTCTTTATAGATAAGGGAAAACCCTCTAAGAAACCTTATCCAGGCAACTCACCCTAGCCGAGATTCGAATTCGACACCTCTTGAACGTGAGGCAGACGCGCTACCATCTACGCTACTGAGGCGGGCAATAAGGCTGTTGTAATAGGAATAATATATAATAAACGTGACAATATACAGTGAAGACTGAACTATTAGGTAAATGTAAAACTTATTTGTAGTTATTGTAAAAAACATCACTTATAAACTTGAAGGAAAAGAGGTAAAGTAATACTTACTCGCTCGGAACTTCAACTGCGACAAGAAGTACCTGGCTGGCTCCGTAGCTCAGTCGGTAGAGCACCTGCCTACCGTGCTAGGGGTCCCGGGTTCGATTCCCGGCGGTGGGGGTGGGGATTTTTCTCCGATCAAGATAATTCCCAATCTTCCCCAGAGTCTGGAAGTATGAATGAGAGTGTGAATGTGTGCGTGATGAAATGATTAAAAACCCAAAGATAACGAGTTAACAACTTCGATATGTTCCAAAGGTGAACGGCCGCCGATATGACCATAGTAGTTAAAGGCGGGGTATAAATACAACAAGCAAAAAAAAAAAAAAAAAAAGTACCTAAATATAATCTTGCATCAATTGATTGGATTATTAACAAATATTTTGCAGAAAATATTTTAACTATTTACTAAAGCAGCAACTCTCACTCTAATTAAAGCTAAACAGAATAACCATTTGAATGATTTGTAAGCTAATTTATAGCTATATACAACTTTTTTGTTTAGGTTAAGAGCATTTCCATATTTATAAGCCAGTTAAATAATTTGTGATACTGTTTTGTGTAATGTCAACTATGTTACTATGACAGTCATTTGCATTGTTTAAAATATTATTTTTATATCCTTTTGTTGTTTAATATACGTTCAATTGATGGAAACAGAATATGGTGATAAATTACATTCATGAAAGAGCCCACATGTCCGACTGATCACCGAAATGCGTTCCATCATTGGTTTAGAAGACTACTTGTGTGTTGCAAACTGCAAACTTAAGAAGTATTCTTGACACGCGGGTGTCAAGACAAGACGTAAGTGACAAGACGCGAGTTTCAAGTGTCAAGAGATTCAACTCTTGTCAAAGCTTGACAAGAGTTGAAACAATCTTGACAGGCGGGATCAAATATGTCCATACTTCATTTAGGAACCCATCAACGAAAATACTTAAATGCGTTTGACTAATCAATTGTAATTTTTACTGGATAAGTATATGTTTTATAAATAAATTACCAAATGTGGAACACGACGAAAAGAAATTAAATTGAACTGCTAGTGGACTTTAAACTATGACGTCGTAGATAAGTATTCATTGCATCCCTATAGATATCTACAATGTGATCGTCTGCAGACCAATCACGAGACCGTATTTTACGTGCGTTCACTGACTCGTGGTTGCTGTTGAACTTTTCTTTTTTAAATTTAAGTCCTCCAACGTTAAGTCATATCGGACGATGAATGGAATTAGTGAAATAATGCTCAAATGAGCCCAGGGTCCATAGAGCTTAGAGTTACCCGACATTGGTCTTTCAGGATAAGGAAAACCCGCGGATAAACCTTATCCAGGTAACTCACGCTGACCGAGATTAAAACTCGGGACCTCTTGAATGTGAGGCAGACACGCTACCACCAGGCTACCGAGGCGGGCTGTTGCATATTTTGTGTGCATTGATGATGATTTGGATGTAACTAACTTGAAGCCAGTTGCTCAAAAATGTCATAAATGTTCACAGCTAGGATGTCGAAAATAGAGTATGCAACTACAAAACACAAAAAGAATTTAACACCACAATGAAAATCGATTTTTTTGACCAACTTTCAGAAAATGTTACACTGTGTAGCCTTAATATTTACCTGATTTAATCTATCACTAAGTTCACATGATGGGAATACAAACATCTCAAACATACTGAACATACGTACGAAAATTTATTCTTCTAATCACTTTACTCATTTGTACATGACTACTCCATTCGTACACCGCATATTTGAAACTGACTAATAACTATAACGTCAAAAATACCGACCAACACGGCCGTTTGCTTCCAACGTTGCACTTCGAACAGAAGTACCAGCAACTGAAAATGATATTTCAGTGGAAAGATGTTTTAAGATCCTGAACCTCCAGAAAGGATGTTGTGTACAGGTAAGTGTGTGTGTGTGTGTGTGTGTGTGTGTGTGTGCGTGTGTGTGTGTATGTGTGTGTGTATGTGTGTATGTGTGTGTGTATGTGTGTATGTGTGTGTGTGTGTGTGTGTATGTGTGTGTATGTGTGTGTATGTGTGTGTGTGTATGTGTGTGTATGTGTGTGTGTATGTGTGTGTATGTGTGTGTGTATGTGTGTATGTGTGTGTATGTGTGTGTGTGTATGTGTGTGTGTATGTGTGTATGTGTGTGTATGTGTGTGTATGTGTGTGTATGTGTGTGTGTATGTGTGTGTGTATGTGTGTGTGTATGTGTGTGTATGTGTGTGTGTATGTGTGTGTGTGTATGTGTGTGTATGTGTGTGTATGTGTGTGTATGTGTGTGTGTATGTGTGTGTATGTGTGTGTATGTGTGTGTATGTGTGTGTGTGCGTGTGTGTGTGTATGTGTGTGTGTGCGTGTGTGTGTGTGTGTGTATGTGTTTCTCTATGAACAGTATAAATCAAACATAAAATTACACGAAACATGTTAAATTCATACTCTTCGAACAATTCTTATGGAACGAAGATTTTGAAGAAAATCCCTTCTCCTTAAATCACACTTTACATGGGAAAAAGTACATTATTTTATTTTATAAAAATTTCTTGTAATAATGTTAATTAAATTACCATATGCTTAAGACTATTTTTTGGGAGACAAATAAGGTGTTTGTTCTTGAATTTTCTAGGAATAGTTTGCGAATTCCTCTTCAAATGAGGAGGCTAAGTTTGTAATCTTTTCTGTAGATATGTACCCACATATTGTTGTAATAAAATTATTAATGTTATTATCATCATATTGTGGGCGGTTTTAAAAACATTTTGACGATACCTTCTTATCTATTGCATTTTTATTTCCTAAGCTATAGCGAAATGTGTAAATTGACTACTGAAGAATTAACTAAGTATAATAACAGGATAAAATAATAAATAATCTTCTAAAAGTATCTTATTCAAAAGTTGTAGAGAAGGTCATATGAATTCAATGCAAGATTTTTGGATTTTTATACCATATTTTATAGGCAAACTCATTGTAAAACGTACTGTTTACGATATGTAACAATAATTATAACGCTACATGATGCTTATCGAGATCGTGTTGCTGTAATTGTTCTATTAGAAAAACAAATTCAAGCTGTCGGTTACGCTAAGTACCTTGTCTCTGAAGATGGTAATAGACAGGGAAGTATGATGATGATGATTCACTACCATGCCCAAGTAAAAACCTGACATTAAATGATAATGAAATAACCTCGGGGACACAATGTCTTACACTGGAGATATGCGTAAGATAGGTCGGAGTTAAAAAGATAAACACAAACTTACCATGCTGCCTTACTCTACGTACCCACCTTCTATACCAAAGGATAGGTTTTCACTTCCTCCACAGGTCAAGAAAACACAACACTGCAACGTATTCTTGTTTTTGTTTTCATTTCTCTTCTACCTACAGTAAGTAGGGCATTATAGTACATTCAATAATACAATATCGACATTTCTCTGACAACTTAGCTAGGTATGTTTTAAAGTCCCCTGAACCCAAGTCAAGAGGATGATCGTTGTGTATCTGTATTGGGCGTAAACTGCATAACACAAAAACTAAAAGTCAATTAAATACCAAACATTAAATGTGAGCTATTTAAGTAAGCTTAAAACGCCATCCTATATGCTTATATTTTTTATATTTTTTACGTCAAATGAAACACATATTTTTAATATCTCTTTAAATCACACAATTTCTGTCAATTTGTTTTAATGACGATCATTATTTTGGAGATATTCCTTATTTTTGTTGGTCTTTTCAAATACTTATTCATGAAATGTGAATACAGCCATTTTTTATTTGTTCCATTTTATTGTTCCTTTAACTGCAGTGGTCAAATCGGCAACCGTTCTCCTTTGGAACATACCGAAGGTGTTAATTCGTATTCGTTGGGTTTTAATCCTTAAATCACGAATACATTCACACTCCCATTCATACTTCCAGAATCTGGGGAAGATAAGGAATTATCTTGGTCGGAGAAAAATGCCCACCCCGACCGCCGGGAGTCAAGCCCGGGACCCCTAACACGTAGAAAAGTGTTCTACGGACTGAGCTAAGGAGCCAGCCAATACGACCATTGTCGACAGGTAATATGTTGAGAGGTTGATATATTCAGAATGCAACGGGGCAATTCCACTTCAACGCAAGGCAGTGGCGTGGGGGGGGGGGGGGGGTAACTTTGATATGTTCGAATCGACGAAAGCATTCCCTAGTTTAAAAATAGTTTGTATTCCTTAATAATATACTAGAACAGTATAAATAACCAAACGGATATTACATTTTCTCCACTTGTGTTATTTTCGAGAGGATAAAGTCGCATTTTAAACTGGCAAATGATTAAGGAACTTTTATTTGACTTGTCCATATCCACCTATAGCTACTCATACTTTCTCTTCTAACTACAGCAAGTAGGGAAAGTACTGCATTTCATTCATAAATTTGGTTCAGAGATTTCAGTGAACAATATCTGTGTACCCATCGTTTGATGCCATGTTGCTGTTATATAAGAAACAAACACCGCCTTGCCCGCCCCGGTAGAATAGATGGTAGCATGTCTGCCTCACGTTCAAGAGGTCCCGAGTTCGAATCTCGGTCAGGGTGAGTTACCTGGATAAGGTTTTTCCGGGGTTTTCCCTTATCATTCAAGATGAATGTCGGGTAACTCTAAGTTTCATGGACCCTGGACTCTTTTGAGCACCTTTTCATCCAATTCATTCACCATCCGATATGACTTAACGTTGGAGGACGTAAATTAAAAAAAAAAAAAAAACTTCTTTGATGGAACGTTTTTATAATATCAGAATTTTATTTAGGAGTTCCTCTTCAGGAGTTCCTCAGAATTTGGCACATTCTGTCCATTTAGTACATTAGAAAACATAATTCAAAGAAAACACTGTTCAAAGAAAAAGGAAAAGGTGAAAATTCATATTTATTTAGAAGCGAAGATCACATTGCCTGGAAATAAGGAAGCTGCCATATAGATATAGTAGTAGGCAGACGCAGAGAGGTGGGACTACGACTCCATTAATTACCTGGTATGAACGTTGTACACTCACTATAATGTAGTACATACATTTGACACTAGTATGGTGGGTCAAAATCTGAGGCTCTTCCGAAAGGGATTTGGATTGGATTGGATTGCACTCGAAGAGACAGTGGATCCCGAACCCCATTGGCGGTGATGCCTAAGCTCGACTATGGCACACCATATATTCTGCTACCAGGCTGGAGAGTGAGAGGTGATGTGCTTGTTCACAGTCGTTCTATGGAGTTTTTGGTTAGTCTTCTCTGGTTGACGTGCGTGTAACCACTTCCGTACTCTTTTAAGTGAAGAGAGGACAATTTAAACATAAGATATTGCTCTAGTGAAAGACTTATAGAGCAGCTAAGTAGTACATACTCTCCATGGTATCGAATGGTATTTAAGGTGGTTTTGGCTCCGCATACATCAGAGTGCAAAATAGCAGAAATGCAAGAACGGTTCTGTAAGTACCCGAATGAAGATACCAGTGCCATCAACACAACTTACTTATTTGTCAGCACGGAATTCTTTTATAGATACTTCTCCCATCGTTCATGCCATTTTCAACCTCTCCAAAAATAAGAATTATCAACCTTTGCAAAATACGCCCCTGTCTCATTTGATACAAATTTGTATTTTTGGAGTCAGTGAGTGAGTGTGGTGTTTAAGGGCCCGTCGACAACAAGGTCATTTGGGCCCCTTTTGGAGTCATTTCTTCTTGTTTGAAAACAAGAAAATACTCGCAGGGAGCCAGTTCAGGGGAATATGGGGGATGCCGCAGCAGCTTACAATGCAATTCATTTAGCTTGGCGGCGACAAGAGTGAATAAATGATTACTCTATTGTCATGGTGAAACATTACTTTCTTCTTCACCAAATGCGATCATATCTCTTTCAGTTTCTTGTCGAATCGCCAATAACTTACTGTAATATTCTCTAGCTATCGTTTTCCCTTTTCCCAAGAAGTCAATGGGTGTGACACCCTACACATCCCACAAATTTGTCGCACTTTTTCAGCCAATGGGACCATCCGTTGCATTCTTTGAAGCAGATTTATACTGGAAGCAAAATTAAAAATTAAATGTGTGGTGTTTAACGCCCGATTATACTACATGCGACACCGCAGGCGGTGACACTGATGATACATGATATGAAGATGGAGCACCGCTGGAATGAGATGGTGGGGGAAGCCGGAGATCCCGGAGAAAACCCGCCCCAGCGCCTTTTCCACCACAAATCTCATATTGCGGTCACCTGGGATTGAACCCGGGCCGCCGTGGTGAGAGACGAGTGGTGTAATACTCAGCCACGGCGCGGCGTTATACTGGCCGTATATTGGCCGTTATACCTATTCTTTTGAGTAGGATTAGGATTACAGCGGAGAGGATTCGGCACCGAAACCTGTGGTTTATTGTACCTAAGCCCCAAGTGGGACCTTTCCGGGAGGAAGGATGAGACGAGAGGAGACAGAAGGCGGCCGACCCAAGGAGTCAGGACTATGGCGAGACACTCGCCGACACTCCTACCCTGAAAGAAACCACCGAAAAGAGATTTGAAATGATAATGGAGATGAAATGGAGGGAGAGGAAATTCGGGGAATGTAATTAACGCACCCAGTATACGCCTGGTGACCCAGAAAGACCCCCGAAAACACACATTGATCAGGTAGGTCGGCCATGGTCGTCGAACTCAGGCCTCCCAGATGCGGGCCACAGACGAAACCGCCTGAGCCATCCCGCTCGGCTCTTTTGACTATTACTTCGTTTCTAGAGTCTAATGTTGATTCCAGGTCTCATAGATAGAGCCCACTTGATGAGACAGTCCTTCAGAATTCACTTAAATTGCTCCAAACACAGCTCCGAGGTTGAAAGCTATACCCATCCATTGTCAACTACCATCCTCTCCAACTTCTCATACAAAATAAGAATTGACACTCCCGTCGACACTCCTATGGCCTCTATTACTTCATGATCGATTCGATGATCAACGAGAGTCAGACCTTTCTCAATTACTTCCTTGGTAACCACATCTGCCGGGCGCCATGGACGCTCCTAATCAAAAACGGATGTTCAACCACGCTTAAACACATTGAGCCAAATCTAACTGTTGTCACAGCACAGCACAGAGGTGTCGTTGAAGGTGATCCCTGCTCCAAGGAACAGAGGGCCTTTGACTTATTGCCATCCCAGGACACTGTCCCTTACTGGCATCATGTGGGGAATAAATCAACGGACGGTGGGTATATGGTTGTTTTTTTATTTTTATATATTTATATTTGTTAGGTGTATTGATGAAGATGAAGATAGAAAAGTATCATGGAGGATCATTGGTTATGGTGGGCCTAGGGAGAGCCTTGGGTGTTTAGAGCTAGCCCCAGGATTTATATCATACTCCTCGAGACCCCTGATGAGACGATTAAAACTGGATGGTAGATCAGAGTAGAACTTGTGAGAGAGGTTGAGAATGTAAGTAGTGAGTTTAGGAAAGGAGAGGTTGTGAATGTTGGCATTAGGGTTATACCATTCGGCACCAGTGGCTATCCATAGATAACGATTTTGCAGAACCTGGAGTTTGTTCAAGTGGGAGTATGCTGCAGCACTCCAGATTTGACATGCATATGTTAAGGCAGGTCCAACACATTGATAAATGAGTAGCTTGTCTTTAAGAGTCATAGGCGACTTCTTGTTAAAAAGTGGATAGAGCAGGCCCAGTGGTGAAAGATTCCCATAAACTGCATCCAATTCAACATTATGTCTTTGCAAGTTTTCCCATTAATAACTATAAATCGAATTACTGAACGATACTGAATTTCTTTGCCCGGGTTCGAACCCACACATGTGGTGGGGATTTTAGGTCCTGGGTATAGGACCGGTGCCCACTCAGTATCGCGAGGAAAGTGAGGAGCTTACGCTAGGTAAGCAGCCCAGGTCACGGAAACCAACATTTCGGCTGGGGGATGCCGAGATGCTGACCACATCTCCTCCCCGTATCGGTTGGTTGATCATCCACCTCTGCCGTGCGCAAGTGGGCGTGAGGCCGGCAGTCAGGTTGGTAGGCCTTGGCCCTCTAAGGGCCGTCGCGCCAGGGTTATTATTATTATTATTATTATTATTATTATTATTATTATTATTATTATTATTATTATTATTATTATTATTATTATTATTATTATTATTATTATTATTATTATTATTATTATTATTATTATTATTATTATTATTATTATTATTATTATTATTATTATTATTATTATTATTATTATTATTATTATTATTATTATTATTATTATTATTATTATTATTATTATTATTATTATTATTATTATTATTATTATTATTATTATTATTATTATTATTATTATTATTATTATTATTATTATTATTATTATTATTATTATTATTATTATTATTATTATTATTATTATTATTATTATTATTATTATTATTATTATTATTATTATTATTATTATTATTATTATTATTATTATTATTATTATTATTATTATTATTATTATTATTATTATTATTATTATTATTATTATTATTATTATTATTATTATTATTATTATTATTATTATTATTATTATTATTATTATTATTATTATTATTATTATTATTATTATTATTATCATTATCATTATCATTATTATTATTATTATTATTATTATTATTATTATTATTATTATTATTATTATTATTATTATTATTATTATTATTATTATTATTATTATTATTATTATTATTATTATTATTATTATTATTATTATTATTATTATTATACTGCATTGCTTTCACTTTAGCGACAATACCAACGACTAAATGAAATGACTGCCAAATCCAACCAAACGAACCTATGAATCAGTACCAAATTTGTTTTGTAGACGTTAATAAATGACAGCACTTACATGATACTAACACCATCTACTTTGAAACATGAGGACTTACTGAACCGTCTTCATACTACTATTTTTAAAAACACAAGCTATTCATACAATAAAGAATTAAAATTAAGGGTATATTCAGTTTATAAATCTGCATGTATAAGTTTTTGCAGATATTACTTTTAAGCCTCTCCTTAGGTGAAAATTAACTATCTATAGACAAATTAAGCATTTCACTTTTAATGAAAACACAACTACATCACGATAGTGTTTCTGTGTCGCCATTTTACTAGCCAGAGATATACGGTACAAAGGTAATACTTTCATTTTAAGCTCCAATAGGAGGGGCCGGATCATATGCTAACAATTTGGGTTAGAAATACACCGGAAGCTATCAAATCTTTTTGCCGGATCCTGTATTACACCATCTGTTCTTGTCTTGTTGAAATGTCCTCTCTTTGTGCATCATATTTCAATATAATTAATAAATATATGCAGAGTAATTACACGAAGCCTTCCTTTTCAACAGCCAGACTAATAATGCTGAACATAAATATATGGATATTAATGGAGGGAGGAGGGGCGTGGTAATTGTACTTGTAGCTACTTTAAATACAAGAGTTTCTTATTACCACCCTCCAATGACAAGAACGACTGTAAAGTGGAACTACTTTTTCATTCTCTTTCTCTTTCCTTTACCTTTTTTCCCACCTAGAACAGAATGTTTCTGATTTTTTTCTTTCCCTCGCCAAGCGTAAGATCTTTATCACGAAGCCCCACTTTATCTGCTACAATCTAGTTTTTGTATCTCATGCTTTCCCGTGTCGTTTGTGGTGGCCATTGTAATGCTGTAAGAATTTATTAGCATAAGAAGAAGAGCACTTTTAAGAAGCAGTAGCAAGCTGTTTGGCCTGAAATTATATTCAAATGATCCGTTTAAATAATGGCAATGGAAGGCCACAATTAAATCGCAAAAAGGTGGTATTAACTTTCTGCAGCATGAGTTTGTTACTTTTTCACAGATTCTGAATAAATGATTTTCAGAAGAAAAACTGGTCTATTTATACTTTTACGAAAGTTGCATCTTGTGATACAATAACTCCATTTTCTCTATTATCACTTAATTTGTAGATTTTCATCAAAGGATTCAATAACAAAATGTAAGTGTTACAATCACATGAACTTCTCTGCCCACTTTCCGCATTACGTGCATTAATAGGTTACTTCATATGTTTGAGAACACAATTAATTCAAAATCGAAAAGTCGGTTAGATACCAAATATGACATTTAATATCATTATCTTCCAAGAATAAGACGTGAAGATTTATAAGAAAGTTCTCACACTCCAAACTACCTCTTAAATGGATGACGCTTCGAAAATTTTGATTTTCTTAAAAATGGCTACTATGGCTTTGATTAAAATTCATGTTTAAAATATTTTCTTACAAATGAAGTGTAGTTACCTATATCTTACATTTTCTGGAATAGTATCTGATAGGATTAGGATTACTACGAAGGGTATTCACCACCGAAACCGTGATTTATTATACCTAAGCCCTAAGAGGGGCATCCCCAGAAGGACCCCGTAGGGGGGAGGGGATTCGTCCACTCAGCTGCCGTGGTGCTTGCGATGGGAACCCCTAGCACTCGTGGTACCTCTGACGTTAGTAGAGGAACCACGGGCCGAACATTCAAGGCCCTCACTAATTGGGAGTTGTTCGGATTGGGTTGGACTCGAGGAGGAAGTGGTTCCCGATACCCGTGGGAGATCGGGTACGTCTCCGGACGGGGTTGAGGGAAGCCATCGTATAATCCCGCGTACTAGCCTGCACAGCTAGTCGAAGGTGTGGTAGATCACCAGCAGCCCCCACCGAGGTTGTTCGGTAGCCTTCTCCTTTTTGGGTTGGCACACGTAAGTGGCGTATCCACTTTCACCCGTCTTGTGTTTTCGGACCAGATGTGGGGGGGGGGGCCCTTGTTAATCTTTAAGTCTTGCCCTACTGGAAAGCCCCACGAGGCACCGGGCGCCCTTCAAGGACAGCTCGGTAACTCCCTGGTACAAGAGGGAGGTCAGCGACGGCTGCCTGTGTAGACCTACTCCTATCCCCGGAAGGAAGGATGAGGTGAGAGGAGAGAGAGCGGCCAACCAAAAGAGTAACGCAGTGCTGATGGCAGGTCCTCTACTATTTACCAGTTGGAAACTTCCCCAGCAGGCCAGCATGACCAGCATCCCACCCGCCGTGGTCCTGAAACGGCCTACTAGGCCGGACCGGAGGCCGGAGACCGTCCTACACAAGAAGGAAATGTTTACCAGAAGCATATCTCCCTGCCATGCAAAGCCGAGACACCCGCCGACACTTCTACCTTGGAAAAGACCACCAGATGAGAGATGACGCGAATGATTTTTATTTATTTATAGGCTTTCCAGTTTACAGCAATTCACCCTTTGTTTCTGCTTTCCAGAGATTCCTGTCGTTCCATTGTTCTTCTTCCAGTCTCCTCTTCTTCATATGATGATGGAGATGAAATGGACAGTTAGGAAATTCGGGGGATATAATTATCCTACCCCTCATTTGCCTAGCGACCCAGGAAACCCCCGGAAAAAACCCGTGGATCAGGTAGGTCGACCACGGGAATCGAACCCGGACCTCCCGAATGTGGACTACAGATGAAACTGTCTGAACCATCCCGCTCGGTAATAGCATCTGAAATTCTATTCATTTTGAATGAGTTTTACGTAAGTGTAAATCGTAACAGAACGACAAAATATTATCCACCACACAGAAATTGTGGAACTCGATAAAACCAGACTTACCTAATGTCAAGTACTTCCTTTTTTTAAAGCAAACTACTTTTGAGGTATCCGTTGTTATTGACTTGGATATTCAAGTATTTATACCTAATTCTCTCAAAAAGGAACTACTTATTTGTTGATCGGTTCCAGCCAAACAAAGGGTATCAATGTCAAAGCCATTACAGAGCAACCAGGACCTTAAAGAATTTACTATTGCTTATTCTTATATTCCCATTGTACCTACAAAGAAATATATAATTAAATAACTTCTGCAAATGTTTATCTCGCTTAAAATAATAAGCATTTAAAGACAGATTTACAAGAGTGAATAGAGAAATTCATGTGAGTGTGCACATCAGAAGTTTTGTTATATGAGTAGGTGTTAATGAACATTAAATCGCACCTATGTCATCGGTCCTTTTCTGTATAATATGAAGAAACTGTGTAGAAAATTTACAGTAAAGCTTCTGGGATGCCTCAATGGAATATATTAGGACCTCTTCTGTACATAGCACATACCGCCGACTTCCCAGTGTAAGAAAACAAACAATAGCTCAGTTTGCCAATGAAATAGCAGAACTCAGCAGAGGTAACAACGAAGAAGCACCTAACCTGTGATGAAATTCATAATTGGTGCAGAAAATGGAGAGTCCTGATGAACCCTTAAAATCAAAACTGGTTGTAGGTATACACCCTTATAAGAGATATAGCTTTTCAACCGATAACAATAAATTAAGTTGAAATTCCTGTAGAGGGGTCAGTAGGTATATGAAATAACCAAGATCTGCAGACGTATTATTAGGCAACTAAAACATCTTATATGCCAAAAATCGGCATTAGCTTGTCAATATAAGAGAATGATCCACATGCCATTGATTACACCTATATGACGGCGTGGATGTTCTTCATGGGATTCTGCTGCATTTGCTCAAATACGAAAAGTACATGTTATCCAAAACAGATATCTCAAACTTTATATGTGAGAAACAGCATGCTACATGACGACATAAGTATTACGGTGGTCAATGAAGTCCTCCGTAGGACCTTAGCCTATATGTGGCTAGTGTGTAGAAATGATTAATTTCCATCAATTAACTAAAATAATAAGAGTTAAAGGATGAAGCCTGGCACTTAAGTACTTCGATAGTAAGTCGCCACAAACGGTGTATCTCGGATGCGAGAGCCCCTAGTGGTCTACCGGGCAAATATACGAGTCAACTGGAGAATTTGTCAGGACAGCACATTGGCCATGGTAGCTCAAAGGACGGAAACCAGGAGATCCGTGGCTCAAATATCGGCCATGGCATTGCATTTTTCATGTTGACTCTATCTATCCTCCGTAGGAGCTATAGAAGTCCTTAGAGCACCTTCAACAAACATCCAAATCATCTAATTCAACAAATTCCTGCTAATTAAACTCCAAATCCGGCAATGAGAAGATGAAAAGAAGACACACGACTTAAGACTTTAAAAGTAAATATTTTCAACGAAACTTATCATCTTTGGATGTCCTCCTAGGTGCATGTTTCAAATTATTCTTATTCTGCTTTATATTTTCAGAACTGCAATGAATTTAATATAAAATAAAGTTTACTTGAATAAAAAGGATAACTAATGGTGAGTTAATAGTCTTTTATTTTTCATCGGTAAAGATGTAGACGTTCTTCTGTTCTTGTCTTGAAGAATGCTTCTATCAAAAATACTTAGACCGTGAAGTTGAAGCACTCGATTTTAATTTTAATGTGGTTTAAAAAAAGCTGAATTAATTTCTGTATTTGGCCACACAACGTCAAGCTGACAAAAAAACATAGAACACGGCAGGCAGCAGGCAAAGTACCTAATTCTTTTCTGCGGACCAAAACTGTTTCCTTGCCTGACGTTATGGCGCAGTAACACTCCCCTTTCCCCTCCACGTCTTGATTTGTGTATAATAAACCCTTGTTGCCGCCGTGAAGATGATCCTTATCTTCACGTTGTATGCAAATACCATCGCTGGCTTCCTTGGGACTCGTGCGTGACCGCTACTTGTGTGTGACGTGTGTGACGTGAAGCTGCCTCCATTCGTGACACAAAACTACCACGTTATTATTCACATGCATCAGGTATCCTTCTTCACTTTCCACTGCATCACCGCCACAAGCCGAATATATCAGGATAGTGCCTTCAGGGATGGCCAACAGCCCTACTGCTGTGCTCTACAACCTTCTCCGGCATGGCTTCGTTTTCTAGATGCCACACGAGTTAGTTTGCAAAATTCACGACCAGAATACTTAACATCTCTTCCCTTGTGCGGAAACCATTGTACCAATGGGATGTTTAGCATTTTTCACAAATTATAAAGTGGAGTATATAAACTACTTTCATAAATTAAGTAGGTAAAACCTGTTTCACGTAACTGACTCATGTATTCTAACTGCAGTGATCATCTTTCATTAGCTGCTTTTGTGAGTAGGTTATTGTGCAATACGAACTAGTTCCTAATTTAACTTCATGTATCTTAATGTATCTATTGGAAGAGAATTTTAAATTCACCGCTTCATAACATTATGAATTCAAATATAACTAAAAAGCTATAGCGTTAATTTATAAACGCTCTTATAAAATTAAGTGGGAGGAGTGAGTGAGTGTGTGTGTGTGAGTGAGTGAGTGAATGAGTGAGTGAGTGAGTGGTTCGGGTGTTAGGGTGTCCTTCGAAGCTAGTTCACATCAACCTAAAAGATTACAAGTTGGAATTTATTTACTTTTTCATTAATTATTTGCTTCTTTTCATTATTGTTAGGAGTTAAATGTTTTTTAAATAATATATATATATATATATATATATATAAAACTAAGAAAAATGTTATGAATTTGTATTTTATTTTTATTTATATTTAAGAAACACCTAGCCCGAGATGATAGGATCCTTGGGTTTAAAACTTATTCTTAAGATGACGAAAGCAAATTTATCATATTGACACTGAATTGCACAGTCCTTAGGCATCATATTCAAATTTGTACATCAGTCAATCAGGGGAAAAGGAGCGCGGAAGAATACATGTAAGGGGCCAGGATATAAAAACTTGTTTCTCAGAACTAGATGCACCGTCTTTAAATATAAGAAATTACAACAACAACAACAACAACAACAACAACTACTACTACTACTACTACTACTACTACTACTACTACTACTACTACTACTACTACTACTACTACTACTACTACTACTACTACTACTAATGGGGTGTCCATTCGCAAGTAGGCTATAGAAGCGATTTACCTAGTTTATCTTCTTTGGACAGAGTGTGACTTCTACAGAATTCCATCTACTGAGTTGCTTAAATGTGCAAGTAAATAGAATGATTATATACATAGATATATAATGTAAGTAAATATATCGTGTCGCACGGTTCGATGGTAGGTAGACTGTACCTCATCATATTTTGTTCATATTCCAAGACCAAAAAGCTTATTTTATTGCTGGGGATTCTGAAAAATGGTTGAAGAGGAAGATAAGGCAGTAGCGCTTCAAAGGCCTCAAGAAGTAAAAAAGAAACCTGAAATACTGTACATAAAATCTGAACTGAAAATTTCCAAACGGCACTTCCATGAATACTGTAAACATAACAAAATAATACCGTCAGCACTAATGTTGGTTGTAGGAATGGCAAATGATTGTGCATGACGTAACAGCTGTGCAGTACTGTTTGTAAACAGCTCTTTTAATTAATGAATACTGCTTGTCAGGGAGTCTACCGTTATTTATCTATCTATAGGCGTCTATCCAATCTCCCACTTCGGGTCGATCTGGGTAGCTCGGTTGGTTAGGCGCTGGCCTACTGATCCCAAAGGCGCGGGTTCAAACTCGGTCTAGACAGATGGTGTATTTAAATCATAGTGCCACAACAGTAGATTTAGCAGCATGTAAAAGAATTGGAGTATGAAATATCGGAACACATATGATAGCGTCATTCAGAAACGAAGTATTAATTTATTTCACAATGATTTGTAAACAAAACGTGCTCAATGGTACTATTAGGACATATTGTTGAATGCATTCCATGGGAAGATGAACTAAACAGTTAATGAAACAAATGAGTGGGGCATGGGAAGTGCAGTCAAATAGAGAAAACATCCATAGTTCGGATCGCTACATCTGAAAGAGACAGAAAAAGATACACTACGCTCCGTTTTGACGTCCTTCTTTTTTCCACCTATTCCACAAACTGTTACAAACCTGCATAGCGAAACGAAGTGAACTTCGTAGTGGTGTCTATGGGATGCACTTTTCTGTTGCCACTGCGTATCTAAGGCTTATTCACTTTCTTACATGCTCCGTACTCTAGTGAAGGTTTAGGCTTGCAAATGTGGTACTACTTTCATTGTGCAACTGTACATTACTACTAACGCATTACCCTTAACCTCTCTTGATGATGTTATGCATTGTCAACAAAACAGTAGTGACCTCCTCCAAATGCACCGAGCGCAGTGACAGGCGACAGCGTCTGTGGCGCGCATTCGGTAGGTCATTGGTTCCATTCCTCTGCCGTGAGTTCTTTTCGGGGGTTTCCTGGAAAATGTGATTTCATCCCTCAAATTCCCTGTCTCTCTATTTCACCTCACGTCTCACATCACTGGACTATTTCAGAGTTATAAGTTTAGTGGAAATTCCGCTGCATGCCAGAGAATTTGCTCTACAGATTCATCCTATCCTCCCTCAGGAGGGCACCCCGTCAGATGCATGGAAACAGATCTTCCATAGATCGAGGTGACAAGTCTCCCACCCAAACCTTATCACAGAGTCCTCCAGGGGTAATCAAGTTGTCACCGACCAGAAAACGTATCTACATCCATCTCGGAGTCCTATAGTAAATATTTGTAACACGTCTAAAGTAAATTGTTCTTTCCCACTACCGTCGCCATAAAGATAGTTGCCAGATGAGAACTCCTAGTGGTTTCCGGGGAAAAAAATACGAGCCAGTTGGGAAATTTAATATCATACTGGCACGTTGCCATGGCAGCACAGTGGTTAGAGAAACCGGACGGAGACTGCGAGATCTATGTATCAAATTCCGGCTAACTCTACTTATCAAAGCAAGTCTAAAGCTTAAAAGAAGAGGGAAAATATAAATACCTATATTTGGGAGAAACAAGAAGCGATTAAATGTTTTAACATTGGAATGTGTGAAATGTTGAAATAATGCACTTAAGGTAACACAATAAATGAAGAAATGTGAGCAATAACAACCTTATTAACACGGATGTGGGAAAAGGAAAAATATGGTCATATTTCCACATGGTTCGTGAAGTTGGCATTAAGAAATTTTGGAATAGATTCCTTTCAAATAAAAAGGGTTGAGGTTTCAGATATACAACTTTCTTTATCTACCAGTTGCAGATTCATAAGAATACGTTTTAATTTATATTTCTTAAAACTCACTCTTTTCACCATTTGTCTTTACTCATTAATGATGTCAAACAAAACAATACGTAAGGCCTTTTATTAATTATATATAACACGTGGAACAATGTGCAATATTAATTATCAGAAATATAAAGAAGCATATACGCATAGCGGTTTATCTAAAATTGTGTTGTTTTATTCAAGAAGCCTCAATATGTGTGAATATATACATGGAATACAATAGTCCCTTTCTTACTCCAAATACGTAGTAGAAACAGAAAACAAAAGAAATGAGAACAAAAGTAAAGGATATATGTTAATCAAACTTCTGCCATATTTTTAAGAAAATAAAGAATATTCTGTTTGAAAAGGGGACTTCAAAGTTGAGAGATTTTCTTGAAAATATTCCTGACGCATCATCAGATGCTGCCAAAATTAGTCATTTGTCCAATTTTTCGATTATGTGTTAAATTGTTTAAAGACACCCAACAGATAAAATACATATGGAAATTAATCGTTCTTTCACACTAGTCGTGTTGGCCATAGTAGCTCAATCCTTAGAGCGGCTGGAAGTAGACCAGAAGATGCGTGGTTCAAATCCCGGCTATGGCATTGAATTTTTCAGGCTGACTCTACGTTTCCAAAATACATATGCGCAGAAAAATACTCGCCTTTTTCTAAATATACTTGTTTTCAGATCAATAGACTTCAGGAAAGTATTTTCGGTGAAATTTGACATTAAACCGTTGCTATACCTTTAGCGCCTTCTGTAGGTAAGTAGTTACACCTATTATCCATAATAATTAGCAATTCAGGCCCCGAATATGAAGCAATGAAAATAAAAAATATTTAGCTGGGTGTATAATAATTAAACCACTGAACGTAATTTTTGCCCTATCTTCTGCATTTATGTCTTGCAGTCCATTGCAAGAAGCTCAGGATTGTCCAATGGAACGTTGTTTGATAACATGTTTATGATCACAAAGGGGATTTGAAATCTAAACGCTTCTCATAACCTTCTTTAATTTTATTTTATTATCCAATTTTGCCATTCATATTTAACGAAAGGTATATTAGGAATATAGTTCACAAATTATAAAATGAATGTAATAAAATTACAAGACATAACCAAATGCGATACAATATCTCCAAAATGACAGTGACCATCAAAATTAATCATTTAGTTTAAGAAATATTTTGTTCAAGAAAGCCATGAAATATTGATAAGTTATGTAATTCATTAAAATACGTGTAATTGGTATTGAAAAAGTGTAACCTAAGGATTAAGGCAATAATTCAAGTTCATGTCTTAAAAAAAAACAGAAAATGGAGCAATCAAATAAAATGTGAGGGACATCTTGAAGGTGAATTCCAGAAATACAGAGACGAATTTAACGTTGAATCGAAATAGGTAAGCAGAAAATTTTCCATGACTAGTTAAGAATTGAGTGAGAGCATAATTAGGATTAACGAATTTACCGCTGGAAAATATAAATCTTTCATGGCGTAGTGGGCTAGAGCCTTGTGTTTTGGTTTCTTGTCACGGAATTCACCTGAATTCGATTCCACCTAGGGGGTGCGGATTTTAAGACCTAGCTATACGACATGAGGACATTAAGGAGCTACAATAGGTAGCGAACGCTGGTCAAGAATACCAACATTTCCGGCTGGAGGCACGTGATACTGACCATATCACCTCGTATCGGTTGGATGATCGTCCAAGTCTGCTTTGCATATGTGGGCGTGATGCCGACAGTCCGGTTGGCCGGTTCTGGCTCGCTCTGATGTGGCTCTTACGCCATGGGCTAATACCGCATAAAACGTGGTGAAATCCCCTACATCGCAACAGCGTTTTTCACTCCGTAAAAACATCAAAAATTAAGAAAACGATAGTGCAGCTTAAAGCACAAAGTTTAAGTCATAATGTGTTCTGATATTTGAAGAAAAGTGTAAAGTACCCTGCTAAACTACATGTTTTAATTATTCTCAAAAAAAAAAAAAAAAAAAAAAAAAAAAAAAAAAAAAAAAACGTGCCGCCAGGAAAAGGAATTAAGTCATCAATATCAGCTTAATATGTGTTTCTATTATGTGCTTCTTTTATGCAAGTTGAGGTACGTTTTATTTATGTGAAACTGGAGAAACAGCTTCCAGGGCTTGGAACGCTGCACCTATTGAACTGCTGTCAGTCGTGATGACTTCACTATGTTTCTAGCGATACACATTGTGGAAGTAGTTCTTTAAATTATATTTCATTGTGACTATGCAATCACTTCCGAAGAATTCACATTTCTTAATATCAACAGAAAGAGAGGCATACGAAACATTTAGAGAAAAATTATCACGATAGAAGAAGTTAATTATAACTGCCTAAGGAAAATGACTTCAAAGAGTTTGTTGTACTGAATTACTCATATATCGCTTTTATGAAGTCTCTAGCATTCTAATTATTGCAGCTGGAGAAATTACTGTAATTACCCACAAATGCGATATCGAAATTTTAGTAGAAATAAACATTTTATAAATCCTGGAACTCAAAATAGACATTGTGTATAAGCGTTGTGTATCCAACGTTCGCGTGCCTCTGAAGAAGTGACTAGAAATCAAAATGCCTATTATATACCAAACTTATTATTTAAGTTCAGCATCTCCCAAAAATGTTACGCTAAAACTTTCAATATTACCACACTCCCTCTACGTGGAAAAATGTTTGCGCGGTTAAGCCACTTGGCTCTCAGGAAGGCGGCGAGTTTCGATCCTAGGCGTACGCAAAGTGAGATGTGTAGTGGAAAACATGGCGCTGGGGAAGGTTTTCTCCGGGACCTCCGGTTTCCCCCACCATCATTCCGTCAACTGCTTCATTATCATCTTTCCTTTCAACCATTTCACCATCATTTCATTCATCTACCTCCCTCACTCTCATTCAGGGGACCAGTCTGATCTCCCATCTCTGGATCTCTCTCTAATTCATAGTTGTGGCTCCCTCACCCGACGCCTAAGGGGTAGAGGACCATAAATGAACCGGACTGTGTCCTATATCGAGAGAAGAAGAAGAAGGACTTTAACTACTTTCATTAAAATTATAGCTTTGATTTGCTGGAATATCTTGTGAATTTATCTTATTTTGATTGAATTTTATAAATGTTTAACCACAAAGGAATCTTAGTGCATGGACAAAACCACACCACACGTAAAAATCAAATATCATTAAAATATTCCATACGTAATAATTTCGTTTTTAGTAGGGTTGGGTATATTCAACATTATAAGTTTAAACCTTTTTCAGCCGTCGACTAACGGGCATTGTTAGAATTGGAGATCCTTGATCTGTATTTTTTCTGTTAGCAGTCCACCGAAAATACATCTTTAACTCAGTTGCATCCAAAGGAGCTAGCTTTTTAGAAAACGTTCGAATGTGCATGCATGTGTATGTGTGTGTGTGTGTGTGTGTGTGTGTGTGTGTGTGTGTGTGTGTGTGTGTGTGTGTGTGTGTGTGTGTGCGCCCATTTCATGAGACACTTTTTGTTATTTCCAGATGGACAGAAACATAGGGAGCCTTAAAATGTGTATTTCTGGTGGAAAGTCGCCATCATTACTATGAGTTCGGAGAACTGGGCGTTAAACACTAGCTTTGAAATGTCCTTCTTCTCTGAGTATGTAAAAATTAAATTAACAAGAATTATCAAAAATGGTTCATGCCATACAAAGGTTTATTTCACATAAAGTTTACATTTTGCCAAGAGCAACGTTTCTTGTGGAGTAAGCTGTTGATTATCTTTTACACTTTACCCATAATGAAAACTACTTCAGCATTAAGAGAACTCAATAAACTATTCTTAAGAAATCAACATTTAATGGATACATTTTATTTATCATGCCAATTTGTAAATAATATGGTATTTTAATAATATTATTTAAGCATTTTGCATGAAATATAAGTAAAGAACAATTGTCCACGTAAATATTATTTTGATGGCGGGAATTTCTTCAAGATATTTTTGTTGTGCTCTCGGAAGAAATTGAATCAAAATATCAAGTTTGGTGTTCATCCAATTTTTTGATTTTGAGGTAACCTGTTCATATACAGACAGACACATACACACACGAGAAGCCTTAATTAAAATGGCTTTTTGGATTCAGTAGTGTAAAATGGTGAATGGAATTTTTGGGTGGAATACATAGTTCCTCTACATATATGCACTCTATCGTCCACTGTGACCGTCAATTATTCGTGGTTTTTCCTAGTCGGTAGGTGAAGTTGGTATAATACTCCTGATTTGTTTTATACCTACATCTACCACAAAGCCCTTGCTTTATTTTCCCCTTCACTTCGTTTTTATCTCCTCTTTCAGTTGGGCTTATATGTTTTATGGCGTATGATGGTGTGGACAATTGGCGTGGATGCATGCTCAAAGGAAAAAGTACTTCCCGTGACATTGGTGATTCCTTATCAATGGATTGTTCATCACTTTCTGTAAGTAGCTCCAACAGTGGAACGGATCGAGTAGACTCCGATAGTTCCTTCACTGCATCCCTCCCCCATGGGAGGTGGTATCAACAATAAGCTCGTAGGTCGTAGTGCGCGATGTCTCTCCTTACGCTGCATATCTTACAATCTATACATTACAGATAAACGGTGAAGAAAGCAAAGAGAATAAGTTAGCTACATTACCTTGCCAATCCTATAGCTTTCTTAATGAATAAAGCATGTAGTTACAAATGCGAGAAATACTGCTACTTGTAATATTAATTGCATTGTGAATTCCTTAGAGTACAACTAAAGGTGTTTATACACATTACGTATTATAGATATTCACTGCAGTGTTTTCGGGGAAATATCTTTTCCATCCTCAGCCATAGGCTGAAATAGGCAAGAAATCCATAATAATAAAAAATAATACCATTTTTGGACTTTTCGTCACTCCTACAAGCTTAAAAATTAGAGCATGAGATTGCACAATTAAGATCTCGAAGAAAACAAATCGCATGGCTAGAACAGGAATTAGGTGCATATAAGAGTAGAAGAAGAATGACGGCTTTGCAAGACGGAGAGGTGAAGCATATTTATTAGGTAATATCGAATGGAGTACGCTCGTGAACCTGCAATTAGCAGAAATGGCTACCCCTGATGTGCTAGCCATGAGCAGAGCTAACCTCTTGTACAGCCTCAGGTGGTCTGATCTTACAGTTCTTTGATGAGAAGCACTGCCGTGGGGAAACCCTGGTGGGTAAAACATCTTGTTTGGCTCTTTTCCTCTTTTTCATTTATTTTTTATTTAGCTAGAGGAAGAAAGAAGAACTTTTTATCTTAGAATCTGCATATTTCACTCTACCAATGCTTAACTATCAAATCTTTCCTCTAATAAGTTAACTTTCACTGGTCACCGCTGCTCACGCAAACCATAGAGGTGATGCAAGGATAGGTATACATTTTCCATGTTCACATTGCTTTTACACTTGCTCATAAGTATTCCACAAAGCTTTCTAATTCTTAGAAGACAATATTGACAGTGTACCGGGGCTGTCCTTAATTTATGCACCGATGTAAACAAAGCGGAAAATAAGACCTGGCGACGAATATGTTCAAGGACTTCTCGGGAAATAAGCCAGGTGAAAAGACGATTAGAAATGGACGTTTCGGGAGCGATAAAGCGGGAAAATGTATTACTACGTCGACGACTGAGATTGGACAGGATATTTGCGCTATTTCATTCCCACATGGCAAACATGTGAGCTGTCAACGAACTTCTATGCAAAGGTTTGCTTTGCCATTTTCGAGTTTTTGAGTAGCTTATTCGATACCACTTTTACGTTAACATTAAATGCAAAGGTGTGTGTACTGTGTAATATATTTTCCTTTTGTACGCTAAAAAGTGACTGAATGCTTACTATTGCTCAAATATTTTATTTCTTCACATAACCTCACCTCATTTATAAATAAAAAATGTGGGTCTTTCTGCGGAACAATTGCTAAATAAGAGCGTGTAGCCACTTTGTCAATGACTTGAAAGTTCTACTGGCATGCAACTGAAAAAAGGTACTCTACGTACCTAATCAGAATCTGACAATGGACGAATTCCTAAAATAACTTCCATTCTCGAATATTTTCGTTTGATAATTCTTTCGCCATAACAATATAACTTCACGCTCAACAATTATTTTATGCTTCTGTTCACAAATTCAAAACCTATGTCGCAAAGCCCGCCTCGATAGCGTGGTTGTAGCGTGTCTGCCTCACGTTCAAGAGGTCCCGACTTCGAATCTCGGTCAGGGTGAGTTACCTGGATAAGGTTTTACCGTGGTTTTCCCCTATCCTAAAAGACGAATGTCGGGTAACTCTAAGCTCTATGGAACCTGGGCTCATGTGAAAATCATTTCACCCATTCCATTCATCGTCCGATATGACTTAACGTTGGAGGACGTAAATTACAAAAAAAAAAAAAAAAAAAAAAAAAAAAAGTCACTAAGGATGTGTGGAAGCTCGTTTTGTAAAGCTAGGCAATTCGGGGTTATTGTTCACTGCTTGAAGCACTTTTGTAATTGTGGTGGCTCGTTTCTTTTAAAGATGCTATGTACCTTGCGATGCATAGCACTTTTAACAAATTCACCATATTTACCTTCCACAACAGGGGTCTTTCTTTTCCGTTGTTTTCCTAGAGTAAAAAGCTGGCCTGTTTTCACAACCTCACTTCAAGCTGCATTAATACTTGATGCTGAAACACTGGTATATTCTGCTGACAAATTAACAACGTCCTCAATTGATATGGTAGGGTATCTTTCACACAACTTGCAAAACATGATTTGTTTTGCACCACTTTTTAACGGTTTCCCTCTGAGATGTTTACATTACTCACGGAAGCAGCCATGTTATAAACTGATCGTCTCACTTTCTTCTCTTCTTATACTATATATAGGATTAAATACAAAGTCTTTAAAGATGACATGCGAACAATATTTTTCATCCGCAAAGAGCCATTGATGTCGCACACGTACACGTGCTTTGACACATAAAGTGAGGACGGCCCCGGTATAGAAAGGTTAAATCCTTATTGTTCTTTCCCCCCCCCCCTCTCTCTCTCTCTCTCTCTCTCTCTCTCTCTCTCTCTCTCTCTCTCTTCCTCCCAGTCATCAAAGAAAACAGAACTTCAGAGTCATCACATAGCGATCAGCTGTTAAGAGGTTTGACTATTGCTCAAGCGCACTGTACCTTCACATTGTACCTAACATTAAATATGTAAACAATTTCAGCAAATTTCTTTCCCGATTGACATGAATTAGATAGAAGAAGAACTCTAGGTAGGAAAAGTTTGAACATGAATGAGTAGAAAGGATCATGTGAGCCAAACATGTCACCTTTTTCAGTATTTAAGCATATTTATCAACTTTTTCATACTTACATTTGGTTACAATATATTTTTTATCTTATTACTAACAGCTAATAATCTTCCTTTTTACAGTTTCTCAATTTAAGATAGCGTTTCTTTCATATCACATTATAATTAACAGCAGATTTTCGTATAAGTAGCTCAATTACATATGCAAAAAGTTTTACATATATAATGAAGCTGTAATTATATTTAATATACAGATTTGAATATCCTTACGTATACTAATTTCATCAATACGTCAAAATTGTCATTCGATTAGTGTTCCTTCTCTTTATTCTATCCTTTTCTTTTCTTTCATTCTTTAAGTTCAAAATTATCTACTTATTTTGTCTGGTAAGTTTTCCAATTTTGTTCAAGGAATTAATCACGCCAAATGTGAAATACCTTCATGCCAAGTGCCATTTCTTTGCATATTCTTACCTGAAAAAAGCTACTTGTGTTGCATTAATATGACTTTCTCTACTCACTTCTAAAACCAATCTTGAAAATAATTTTTATGCATTTCTTGTTAACAGAGATAATTTTTCATATATCTGCACATTTTAAGTCTATAAGAACTGCATAATAGACCAAACACTTAGATGTTTAAAAGAGGGTCCCTATGCGATGGTTATGAAATTCCATGCTATTTGCAAAAAAATATGAATAGCCAACTATCACTTAAAAAGTTTAAGTATTCGGCAGTTCAAACCAATAAGTTCTATCTGATATAAACAATGAATATGTGCTTCGACGAGATCTACATTTTTTGTGTTGTAAGATTTTTATATATCACGAATTATATAAGTCATTCACAATAAAGAGGACTTCACAGGATTTTCGCAGAGAGCTCAAAATATACATTACGTTTATCACGCAAACATCTTAACGTTTATTTTAATCAAAATTATTAAAACCATTTCTAAGAACATAATAATGAAAACTTTTAGATGTAGAGGGTAGTCTGGTATGAGGGAATTTCCCTGGAAATTTTCATGCTGAATGCTGCATCCTTGCTAGATGCTGATTTTGAATACCAAGTTTAGTAGATATAAAATTGATCTTCCGTTGTTTGAATTATGAGGCTCTCAGAGCGACAAAGCGTGCTCGCCTACACTTACGCATACACATTTTATCTAAGAGTTCTCTTTTGAAATTCATTTAGGCTGAAGATGTGAGACTTGGATGAAATGACATTTTTGGATAGAATGGACAAGTTTTTCTAAGCACTGAAGGTAAATATTACAGAAAGCAAAATATAAACTCTTGCCGTTGAGAAGCGAACCATGGCACATACCTTATGATGCCTTGCTATGCTCTCAACTCAGCAAATCGACTTGGAGATGACAAAAATTATTTTACTCTCTCTCTCTCTCTCTCTCTCTCTCTCTCTCTCTCTCTCTCTCTCTCTCTCTCTCCTGTTTGTATTCAAAAACTAAATGCTAAACATGCTGTTCAGAAATTTTCAAGGACACAAAATGAAGATTTTTGCAAAGTTCTTTCACTCCAACTATACTATTTATATGAAAAACTATTTATTTAAATTTAACATACTGCAAAATTGCTGCAACAAGTTTTATTCAAATACACATTAGTATTCGGGCTTATTTAAAATGTTCTGTAAATAACGAGTTCAAAGTTCTTTTCATTTAAAATTAATTTTATATACTTTCACACAACTGGAAAATCGAGATATGAAGAACTTAATGCATAAAACTACGGAGCTTATAAAACTGCACAATTCTCGTTAAATATTTCTTGTTTCATAATGCTCCAGGTGCATCTGATGGAATATGTTCACGGAAAGCTCACGATTCCGCTTTTCTCTCTTCTGTTTACTTTTATAAGATGTCTTTTCTATGACTTTTAAATTATATCTCTGAGATTCGGTGCCTATAAACGTACTTTTATTGTGTCCACATTATGCGTGTAACCAAATACTTGAAATAACTTTAGACGAAAATATATATTATGTACGTAAAGCGGACAAATGAACAATATTATATTTCAGTACCTGTGCGAACCTATATACTCGTGTGAGTGTAGGGCATCAAATCCTTTGTCCCTTTACTGTTTTCCCTATTGCATTTTTCAGGAGCACAAAGGTATACCAAGAATATCTATACTACTGTGGTTCTTACATCCATAATTTCGTAAGAAGGAGGCAGTTGTTCGGATATCTTAAAAGATTATCGGGAGTGGAATTTAAGAAAACACAAAGTATTTCTCATTTTCCATGTTTTATTTCCGTTTTATTGAATCTTGACATTTGGTTATTTTTTCAGTCTGTTAGCAATTACACACTGCTCAAAAATTATGACTAATAAATATGATAAATAATCTTATCAGAATATATATCTTAAATTTGTTCAAAAAATCAATATCAGAAATATTGATAAAATTCCGTTTCACGCTTATTTCACATTTAGGGGCATATATTTAAACAATTTTACTAGATAAATATTTATATGATTCATTGCTGACACTTTGTAATAGAGTATAGGGAGAATATGTGTAATTGTAACAGATATTCTAACAAACTTTATTTCACAAGACTGTACATACGATCGAATTAATGATTGATACATAAAGGTGACAATAGAATATTTCATCGTTAATTAATCAATGTTTCCATGGTTATTTCAACACACAGTACCTAGTGGTCCTCCATTATGCTCCATTTATTGTATAACATTGACGTGATAGCATCCTCCTAACAGATATTTGTGAGATTTTCTCCCTCTCTTCTTTGAGTGCATTTGCGAGTTTTCTCCCAGATTGTGGCCACTCGAAGGCCGCTCACAAACCAGTCTTTCAGTGTATTGCACAGATGCTTAATAAATGTTTGCAGCCAGTCCAATATCCGAATTTGATTTGGCATTCTTTGGTCCTTCGTGCTTTAAAGGATTCACCAATATTATGCATTAGACAAAAGTATTAGGGTTCATACCATAGGCAAAAGGCACATGTTTAAAGACAACGTTATTAATGTGAAAGGAAAATTTGTTTCATTTGTAGCGATGCAAAGATGGAGATGAAGCTGTCGAAGCTGGATTCTGGACCCGACGTTCCCAGATGCGATGGATTGTGGAACATACAACAGCTGCTCTCGTTTTAGCATGAAGCTCTATTTTTCATGGTGTAGTCGCGGGTGAGAAGCGATGATGGATATGCAGGAAAATTAAATAATTCTCTATAACTTTAGTTTCCAAAAATATATTTTAGTTTAACTAAACCATTTAAAACAACTTTTTGAAACACTGAACAAATAATCAGTTTAGTGAAAGTCGATATTATGTATTTTTAAAGCAATGGTTTTACTTATACTACAATGTTTTGTCCACCATGTGATTTCTGCAGACGTACGGGCTAAAACATAAGTCCGATCTCTACGGCGATTAAATGCAGAAGAAAACCGATAGCTCCAGCCAATAACTAGTTATTGGTCCTGCCATTGCTATTGCAGCTCAATATCTTCCATTGGTCTACATCACATCATCCAATTATAAAAATGTTCGTTGTAATATTTAATATTTTTATAATTTTTCTTCTAAATACTTTTTTTTTTTTGGTACTTTACGTCCTCCAACCTTAAGTCATATCGGACGATGAATGGAATGGGTGAAATTATGCTCAAATGAGCCCTGGATAAATGGAGCTTAGAGTTACCCGACATTCGTCTTTCAGGATAAGGGAAAACCTCGGAAAAAGCCTTATCGAGGTAACCCACCCTAACAGAGATTCGAACTCGGGACCTCTTGAACGTGAGGCAGACATGCTACCACCACGCTACCGAGGCGGGCAAATATATTTTTCGTACAATTTAACGCCAAAATAATATGTCATTGAATTTTGAATAATATTGTTGCTATCAAAATCGTGAATAATATTCAGTTCCCTTTTCTCCTATCTAATCACTTTCACACTTTCAGCTGTTATTTTTAACCTCGTTCCCTATCCACTACAATCACAAATAATTTGAAATAAAATTAAATCTAAAGTAGCTGTTTCAAATTTAAATAAGGTTCATGTGCTGTGAGACAACAAGCTCTGTACTGGACTCACTAATGCCAGCCTGATTCATAACCGAATCTGGAGCAAGACGCTATCAGGACGTTTTCATACACATATGGTCTATCACAATCCGCGGAATTAAACCTTGACTCGCCTATGAAGAGGCGAAGGACTTTAACTTCTATTGCATGTTGTTCCTCTGGGCAAACAATGGCGTTTAGTCAAGTTGTTTAAATATTTTAATAGTGTTCTTTATGTTACACTAGCTCTTAACAATAATATGCAACTGAATTTTTAGATCTAATTTTAACTTTCCAACGTTGTTCTAACACACGGCTAAGGTGTGAAAGAATAACTGTTAATGAGGGACAAGTTTGTGTAGTTATTAGGCATCTAAAATATTAATTTACTTCAATATTATTGCAGTGGTATTAAAATAAAAAGCAAACCTATGCTACTGCATTCAATGAAACCCCGTCATCATCTCGCATTATTTCATTATGGGCCTGTCCATTCTTTAACTTAAGCAATCAAATATAACTCCGCCATCATCTATGCTGTCATTACATTGTTATTTTGGGTACCTTCTTATCCCTTAACATATACACATCTGACTACATTTGCAAGGATTCAAACTCACAAGACATGGCTTTGAATGGATGGCCAGGTCTATTTTATCTCACTTCAGCGTTCGAATCACTTCCTCTGGTAAGGGTTTCCAAAAGGACTAAAGAATCGGAAAAATGACAGCGTATATAGTAAAACAATTGTAAGAGAATGTTAGATATCAAACCTAAATTTCTCAACGTGTTTTTTACAGCCTGATCAGAAATCATCATTTTGTAGTTCGCTGCCTGCACTTACATTGCTTAAATCTGAGAGTCTGTTCTGTATCTCTGTTATCACTTTCTTACGCCTTTGTCTTGGCCGCATCTTTTATCACTATTCAGTGTCTCTAATTAACGCATCCAAGCCCTATGGTTGGCAAAGGTACTGAGAAAAGCGTTCTGGAGACGAAGCGAAGGGAATAGGCAATAGCCATCGTCAATTCACGCAGTGACTTGTGCGATTGATGTTTCATTCAGATGCACCATTGTGCGTATTAGTGCCAAAATAAAAATGTCCTGCAACAGATTGTAGTTAAAATATATATTAAAACAAATAAATCCATAAGTCAAAGAGCCCTCATTTTGGTTTCCACATATTTTTCAGCTTAAGTAATTTATTCCAAGAAAATCTAACAACTAAACAACTAAAGTTTCCACTGTACGAGGTACGTTCAGAAAGTAAGCTCTGTTTGGTAATACAATTAAATTGTGTACAGATACAGAAAAATTACAAAATTCTACAACTGTTAAACTACTTTTTCACATAACTGCCGATTTTTTGCAGGCATTTGTCATGGCAAGGCACAAGTTTTTGTATACCTTCTTCATAGAAGTTTGCCGCCTGTGTCTTCAACCAGTTGGAAACATTTTCTTTCAGATCTTCGTCATTGAAGTGTTGACCGCCAAGGAAAGATCTACGATGCAATAACAGATGAAAGTCGCTAGGAGCCAGGTCAGGGCTGTACGGGGGGTGGTCAAACACATCCCAGCCAAATACCTGTAGGATGCTTTTCGTCGCATTTGCAGTGTGTGGTCGTGCGTTGTCGTGAAGAAACACAACACATTTTGACAGCATTCCTCGGCGCTTATTCTGTATTGCGCGGCGTAATTTCCTAAGTTTTTCGCAATAAACATCTGCGTTCATTGTTTGACCTTGCGGTAAGAAATCAATAAGTAAGATGCCTTTCCTGTCCCAGAACACTGTGCACATCATTTTTCGAGGTGTCAAGATTTGCTTCGGCTTAACCTTTGCTGGGGATGAGGTGTGCCTCCATTCCATTGATTGACGCTTACTTTCAGGGGTGTCGTAAGAAATCCAAGTTTCATCTCCTGTGACTATCTGTGTCAGAAATTTTTCGCCACCTTCATCATAATAGGTCAAAAACTGAAGTGCACTACCCATCCGTTTTGTTTTGAGTTGCTCAATAAGAATCTTTGGCATCCAACGTGAGCAAAGTTTACGAAATTTCAGTTTTTCGGTAACAATTTCATGAACTAGTGATCGTGAGATTTGGAGAAATTCCAGAGCGAGAGCACTAATTGTAAACTTGCGGTTTTCCTGGATCTTATCATCAATCGCGTGAACCAGTTCTTCTGTAACCAAAGATGGACGCCCACTTCGTTCTTCATCGTGCACTTCACTACGTCCTTCATTGAACTGTCGGACCCATCTTCTCACCATTGTATCACTCATCGCAATTTGTCCGTAAACATCGCAAATTTGCCGATAAATTTCAATTGGTTTCACTTTCCTAGCGTTCAGAGAACGAATCACAGATCTGATTTTATAAGCGGCGGGATTTTCAATCAACACCGACATTGTAAACAAGCACAACAAAGCGTACGTGGCTGACAGCGATCTCACAATGGCGCACGTTTCTTCTCCTTGATACAGAGCGTCTACCGCGCATGTGCGGAACTGCGATCGCAGCGCTGCACTGGAGATAAATTGAAACAGAACTTACTTTCTGGAGGCCCCTTGTATTAATATTTGATATATTTTATATTATATTTGATTTGTATATGTTTTCCACTGCTTTATTTGGTTTTAGCAGTGCATTTTGGCTGTCTTGCAATATGCTGCTCTAATATAGACAAGGGAATTCAAAATATAAAAACAAAGAATTTAGTGATCAATCATTAGAGTTGTTAATATAATTTCATAACCATAGAGGCAGCAAAAAGGAAAGTATGGGCAGGACAGCCAGGGGGTTTCGTGAGGAAGGTCCTTCTGTATATATTTAGTATTGTCTATAGAAAGGAAGCAGCGGCAGCGGCGTTACGGGAGCAGATAAATATGGGCAGAGACCGTGTGCTCCGGGAGATAAGACGCGGTGCGGCATGGCATTTTGCATGCGACACGCAACCAGAGCACATCTCAGGATGGGGCACGCATATTTTAAGACAGGGAGGCCATATAACAGGGTGACCATCCCTCTTCTTTATATCGCACACCAAACCTTCGAGGCATTATTTACAGTTCTTTTCCATAAACAAGAACAAAGAATCAGGGGAACATGCCTGTAGGCTACGACGCCTTGCAGTGGCCGACAGCATGCAAGACAAACGCAGCACTAGTAAATTATAATTCCTTTGATAGAGAACAGCCTTTGTCAAAGATGCTTAATTTTTACTTACCTATAATGGCAGAGAAGTTATTGTATTCAAAACAAAACTTCACCATCGAGATTTCACCCGAAATATGTTTTGAAATCATCTGAAACAAACAGAAAACCTTTCTAGATACTGATAACACGAGTGCTTCTATGAAAAGCATAGTTCCAAAGTTAATACTCTGTATTAACCCCGCAATGGTACAAAAATGTAACAAGCAGCTTGCTTATGCCTCCCTAAATTACACTTTATAGTTATTTTTTTTTAAATGACAAACTTTTTATTAAAAGTCTTATTTTAGAGCTGCTAACATTTTTCTCTTAATCTACACTTTTTAATTTTACTTCATTTTGTCTAATTTTATATAAAATACACAATATATATTTTTTCTGTTTCATATCTGTCTTCCACATATTCACTTTTCCATGTTCCCATTTTTTGGGATATGTGATTAAGCTCTTGAAATTTTCCTTCGGGACATTTTTTAATTAGCACACCATGACTTGTTCATTTATTCTTCTGTTCTTCTGACGTAAAGACCTAAATGCTGTGTGCAACTATAAATTTTTGTTAAATTTAATATAATCTCTAAGGAAATATATATATACACGAGGTGCGTTCAAAGTGTAACACCTATTTTTTCCCACAAAGTAAACACAAGGAAAATGTGAGACTAGTGTCACGCCTCAACGTAATCTCTCTCTAGCCGTACACATTTTTCACAACGTCAACGCCATGATTCCACGGCCGCTGCGAACGCTTCTTTAGAAGTGTGTGTTTACCATTGGAAAATCGCTGAGGCAATAGTGGCACGAATAGTGAATCTGCGACCATGGAGAGTGTCTTTCATCGTGACAAACAGCTAAAAGTCGCTAGGAGCCAGGTCAGGTGAAAAGGGAGAGTGAGCAATTACTTCAGATTTGTCACCAAAAAACTCCTGCGTCGCGTTCGCCCGATGCGCTGGTGCGTTGTATTGATAAAACAGCGCACGTCCAACCTTTACCGCCTATTTGTCACGCAATGCTGGGGGGAGTTTATTCTTCAAAACATTTTGGTAGGAACCAGTTGTCACCGCAGTGCCCTTTGGAATGCAATGAGTAAGGATTACACCAGTGTCAATGACCACCAGCATTTTGTCAGCACTGGTGCTCACCAGAAATTTTTTTGGTGGCAGTGAGTCTGTGTGCTTCCATTGAGCTGACGTTACAGTGTTGAAAAAGACCATACATGTCTCATCCTTTGTTACAATCGATTGAAAGAAAGTTCCATTCATGCCGTCATCATGCGTAAACATCGCCTGACAATTTGCCACGCGCGCAGCTTTGTGATTATACGCCAACACTAGTGGCACCCACCTGCAAGACACTTTTCGCATTTTCAGATATTCATGCAGGAGTATATGCACAGATCCCACAGAAATGCCAATTTTGGAGGCGATGTCTGCAACGCTCAATCGGCGATTCTCCAAAATAACGTTCTCCACTCGCTGGATCATGTCAGATCGGCTGGTGCGAGGTCATGACTCTCTTAGATTGTTGACACACGATGTTCTGCCTTCATTGAACTGTCGCAAACAGGACGTACATTAGATACATCCATGGTGCCATCACCATATGCCTCATTCAACTGGCGATGAATTTAAATAGATGTCACACCACATAAATGAAGAAAACGAATGATTAGACGCTGTTCTTGAAATGAAAACGCCGCCATTTTAAGTATCAAAGAGAGTCCTAACTCTCGTATTTGCCACTAGAGTACTATGCACTGCACAGTTCTGCCAACTCTGTCACACATTCACAAAGAGTCCACGTGTATTTAAAAAAAGAAAAAAAACAGAAGTTTCTATCTGGTCCCAGTCCTGACAAAATAGGAGGTGTTATAACTTGAACGCGTGTTTTTTAAGTCAGTACCGTTTTGGGATTGAAAAAAGACGTGCATAGATATCGCAATAATTTTATTTTTACATCAAAGCCTGTGCCTTAATCTACTTTTCTACATAATTTCCGTGAATATTGAGGCACGTGTTAACCACTGTATCACAACAGTTTTGACTTCGTTATCGTCTTGAAAACGCTGACCGCACAGATGTTTCTTCAAGAGCAGGAACAAATGGTAGTCGCTGGGCACAGATCAGGCCTGTATGGAGGATGATCTAGAGTTTCCCATTGAAAAGATTTGATGAGATCTTTGGTCCGATTAGCCACATGTGAACGGGTATTGCCATGCAGCAAAACGATACCCTTACTCAAATTTCCACGTCTTTTGTTCTTGATTGCACTGCGCAGATTGTTCAATGTCTCACAATAAGACGCTGCATTGATTGTCTCATTACGAGGCAGAAACTCCACTAGCAATATTCCTTTTCTGTCCCGAAAAAACTGTGCACATGATTTTCCGGACAGAAATTGTTTGCTTAAACTTCACTTTTGTGGGTGATGATGAATGTCGCCATTCCATGGATTGTTGTTTCGATTCTGGTCTGACGTAGCCCACCCATGTTTCGTCCTCAGTAACAATTTGGTCTAATAAATCTTCACCTTCATTGTGGTACCACTCAAGGAAAGTCAATGCACTGCCTAAACGTGGGTTTTGTGCAAATCCGTCAACATTGTCGGAACCCAACGTGAACACAATTTCCGGTACTTCAAGTTCTCGGTCACAATGCGATACAAAACACTACGAGAATATTGAGGAAAATAGTCGCACAATGATGAAATTGTAAAGCGTCTGTTTTCTCTCACCTTTTCGTCCACTTTCTGCATCAAATCTTCAGTAACGACCGAAGGACGCCCACTCCGTTCTTCATCATGCACATTTGTGCGGCCATCTTTAAATGCTCTCACCCATTTCCTTACCATTCCATTACTCATAATGTTTTGTCCGTAAGCTTCACAGATCTCACGATGAATATCGATCGGTTTTACGCCTTAAGCACTAAGAAATCGTATAACAGCCCGTACTTCACAATCGGCGGGACTCACGATTGTCGGAGGTATCTTAAACACTCAGTAACCAACGTATACAATGAAGAATCAGACTGTAATGGCTTAAGTGCGTAAACAAGAGATGTAGGTAGCAAGCGCGCATGCACGGAACGCCGACCATAGCGCTGCGGCGGCGGAATCGCAAAACGGTACTGACTTAAAAAAACATGCCTCGTATATCGTGAATAATATAATATAATCTAGATTAGAATTTCTTTTATGCACTAAATGTGTTAAACATAAATAATGTGTACGTATGACTACAATTAATGATCATTATGTGGGTGTATCAAATCAAATGTTTCAAATTCTATATACAAACATTTGAAATATAATGTCCATTGCATTTAACCAAAGTGACAACAGAATATATAGTTATTATAATAAACCATATTTGAAACTATTAATTCATGTAGTATGTTTCAGTTGAACACAAATACAGAATAATTGCCAGGCCTAGTTTCAAAAAATGAGTAATTTTCACTTTCACTGGTGTTGCAATAGTGGACTCATGTACTATAACCTATCTAAACCTGGTTTAACACTGCTATAAACATTTGGGAGACAGAGACAGAGATATTGGAACAGAAAACGGTGGAGCTGTTGATTGGCTTAGCGAAGTTAATGGACGTTTTCTTTTATTTGCATGCGTACGATAAACCCTTCCTTTAAGTACAGTACTGTAAGTAGTTTTCTGATCACTGCTCTGTGTAAGCTAATTTTGGAGAGAGAAATGTATGCAAATGTTTCGATTCTTATAAACGTAAGGACCCCACACTTCGTCTTTCTGCTTCACATACCATATAGATGTAATATACAGATTAGACACAAGACAGGTAAAATTATACGCACTACTAACTTACTAACTTAAATTAGGCTGCATTTTATTTAACAAATTATTAAAGGACACTGCTGTTATATAATATTTTTGCATTTCTATACCAGGCAGCTCTCTCACAACGAGGTCTGTATCGAGTTGAATGTTGATTAAGATGTTATTGTTTATAGTGTGGAGTCGCTTCTGATATTTAACACTGTATTTCCTGTACGTCTGGCGTACCTCACAAGTACAAGAACACTTATGTACAGGCAATTTAAAACAGTAAGCTTTTCATCATGGAGCAGGCCGGCGCCTCAGCTGAAATGAAACAGAATCTAGGCAAACCTTTTAAAGGTGGTGAGAGGCGAATAATCGCTCATTATATCGCGGTGCTTAAAGAAAGACACCCGGAATCGTCTATAAAAAACATTGAGAAAGAAACTGGTGATCTTCCTGATGTTTCCGCAAGTAGTGTACATCGTGTTAGAATGGAACAGCAAGCATCCAGAACTCTTAAGAACACCGGGAAACTATAGAGTAAACAGCGAGTGCAGAAATACGACGATTTTACGAAAAGTGATATATGCAATAAAGTCCATGACCTTTTTTTTCAGAAATGAATCAACTCATATATTTAATAAGTTAATGTGTAACTCAGCTCTATTTATTTGTCTAGAAGTTAGCGCTTTGCAAAACATATGTGCGTGCATGTAGCGTCTAACATGTGGCGAGCTGAGTCACCTCTGCCTTGTTTACAGGAGGATTAAACTAGCCTGAGACAGAGTATAGTTAGCATTATTCGCATGAAGGCTATTTATTGAATTACTTCCTGTTATTATAAGTATTTGTCCGAAAGAATACCAAATTATTACCGTGCATATTTTGTACATATTTTCTTGGTCGAAAGAGAAATCTCCTCTGAGTCGATATTTGTATACCAGCCGTCCTAATGCGACCTTTTTCTTCCGTTCAAGAAAAATAAAACTACCACGTTTTAAATAACAGATACAAACAAATAATAGTGAATATTTTAGATACCTAAGTTAAGTGCTACAAACATTGCATTTAATATACATTGTATATCTTAAGTAGATGCATATTTTCTCTCGTGTAACAAATTTTGACCCCTGTTTTAGAAGTGAATCGAATTTAAATTAGATTAAATTTATATTTATATTTAATATATTTATAACAGAGAGGAATACCTCGCGCATTGCGATCTAGATAGATCTATTGTGGAAAAAAGCACCTGGATAAGGATTGGAATAAACAAATCACAAGAGGCTAGAGGCCTCAGGTAGACTGACCACAAAGACGCCCCGAAGTCTCTGACAACTGCAGCCTCGCGAATCCGTCATACTGCTCGATCAGTGTAGAGAAAGCAATGAACACCCGTCGACCAAGCAGCCCGCTAGTGTCCATGAGTGCTGCCTCATGTTCGGCGCCGACACATGCTACGGAATCTCGAAGCACGCCCTAAAGATGAGAAGGAAACAGAACTGAAGGGAAATTACAGAAAGGAAATTATGGTAGATGAGAAGCCACCAGCCATGGAAAATCATTAAAAATCCGAGGTAAGAGTTGGAAATTGGTGGAAATTGAACTCGGTACTTGCAGAATGTAAGCCTCACTCTTAAAACAGAATTATTTCAGTGACGGAAATGCTATTTATAAAGATTTATAAATATAAATATTTTATTAATCTTTGCAGTATTACAAACATGCAGTATTTCAATTAAGTCATAAACTTAGAGAGGAACAGAACGAAAGGTCTATCATGAAAGTTGGTTTCGAGTTTTAAAAAGCGCATGACTTAAGTACAGCTTACTGCTTACCCGAGACATGCGCGCATCGAAGTACATTGGATTGAAAAACGGCAAAAAAAATCCTAGTATCTCGATACAATCTTTTAAATCGTATGCAATATTTTCTCTACTATAGCGTTAAAGGAAATGGAAAGAATGTGCAAAAATAAAATAAAACCATCCGTAGAAAGAAAATAAAACGGTGTGAATTTTTCTTGTTTATTTAATTTCATCCAACCTAAGCCACACTAGGTGATGAATTAAATAGGCGAAATAAGTACATGGTCCATAAGACTTAGAGTTACCCTACATTCATATTTCAGAATATGGGAAAACTCCGGAAAAAAAACCTTATTCAGAAAACTCCTCCAGACTGAGATTTGAACACAGGATCTCTTGAATTTGAGCAGACACACTAACCCCACACCACAGCGTAGGATGCCATTTGAGGCCATTACCCTTTCTGTGGTACTTTCTACTTCCGAGATATATGTAGTTATTCATTTATATTTACAAAAATTTATTTGTGCTAAATTGCTTTCGCTATTCAATTGTTTTTCTCGATATCATGGAAAGATTATGAAATGTATGGTCTATTTTATACCGTATAGTTTCTATCAATTCTGTTTTATGTATCTTATGTATCTCTGAAAAGTTTACCTCTATTAACATGAACGTTAGGTTTGGTTGACGAGATTCGAACCTAGGGTTTCCTAAATGCGAGAGTCACAGCCATCATCTCAGAGCGATCTCGCCTGTAGAGGTTGACGGTAATAGAACATTCGTTGCACGGTAAAAATTACCTGAATCATGCTTTTGGTGACTATCAGCCAGTGTTTTAATCTATATACATTTGTGTCTATGCTTAATAAATATTGCAAGGTTAGGGTAGCCAATGCAGAATTTCAACAAAATTACAAAAAATAACAAATTATGTTTACGATGACACATTAGGAAAACCGCTTTTGTCCTTTGGGTCATTCTGAACGTCCAAAATGCGACGTTTAAATATATGCACAAGTGTGCGTAAATTGCTAGATTTTGAAGCTTCTTTATCTTATGACATGATTCATGTATTTATTTACTGATTTATTCATCTTTATTTACGTTTATTTTGTTTAAAGTATTTTTCATGATGCAGCTTTGCTTCTAAAGAGATTCTTTCAAACAGCCTTTTCTTGTTATTAAATACAGTTGTGGATTTAGGCCATTATAATTTAATATAGGATAATTGTAAGTAGATACCTATATTAAATGTATATTCATAAGGGGAAAGTTCTCTCCGTACTAAAATGTTTGATACAAATTAATAATCATTTAATATAAACCTTTTTATAAGGTTTCCTTCTTATTGCTAATATATATAAAGTTTTGAAGGAGTACTATCTGCAAATTTAGAATTATTAATTCAAACAAGAGCATAAAACATACCTATACAAAATGTGGAGACAACAGTTAGAATTAGTGGCCTTCTTTTTTATTATCAATTTTTAACAGAAGCATTTATTATTTTATTTATTTATTTATTTTGTGTACGAAAGATTTCATTTTAATGAGCTATAATCAAGAAAATAGTTTGTAAAATTTTAAGTCAATATTCTCTGAACATTCATCACAAATGATTCGATTTTTGGGGGGAGCTTTTCATGAAAAGGTGGAAAAACAGGGCAACAAAAACTAATTTTCTGTTACATTTTACCTAAAAGATCTTTGATAAAATATACCTTATAAACAGATTGAAATTTTACATAAATGAGTAATTTCACTACCAAGATGGCAGCTTAATATTAACTGAAATAAGTATGTTTCTTGATTTCTGTAGGTACGAGTTCCATAAAAGGGCCAAACATAATAGAAAAACCCTTTTTTACATTTTATTGCTTTTGGAATTTTAGTTGTTTTGCAGCGCCAAGAATATAAAGATTAAGATTGTACTTTAATAGTTTAAAATGACGTAGGTAGTGTAACAGATGGTAACGGTTAGAAATGAAATTCATGCACTGCACGACATAATCATGTTTTTGATGAACATCAGTCAATGCTTGAATCTATGTAAATTTGTGGTTGTGCTCAATAAATATCCCAAGGCCTAAAGAAAAGAGTGGTAGAAAACTATTATACTTCCTTCTACATTCGTGTGGTGACAAGAGCCTTTTAGAATATTTTCACGGATAGCCGTTGAAGACAATGACATTAAAACGGTGGTTCCATTTTTTACCCAATACCTCCGGCATTACATATATGTAAAAGATTCAGAGGTAACAGTATTTTGCTTCCTTAGGGGACACATCAAATATATAATCTTTTTTGTACACTTAATATGATAATTTATACTCGGAAAGGAATATGTATGGAGTAAAATTCTTTCAAAATGACCGCGCTTTCAAAATGACTGTAATCAGTGCAGCGAAATTATATTATTGTTGACAGAATTTCAATAGAAGGTGTGTGTCTGAAGTCACCGCAGCAAGATGCCTTTTTTCCCCGCAGCCCATTTTGAGTTATTGCCCAGGTCCTTTTCCTGCCTCAGAGAAACATGAAATAAAATGATCACCACGTCAGAAACCCCACTTATTTTAAAGCAGTTTCCCTCGGAGGCGTATACATTATAATGTTATTATAAAGGCCCAGGGTAAATTACTGTATGTGATGCTGGGACAAAGAAGAAAGGAAAAGGTTAAACACTGGAAAATGAATTGAATTGCCATTTTACCTCCAGGGTGGATAGGGACATGGAAGTCTTAATAAGGGCTTAATAAAAGGAGACAGAGACTATATTTGAAAACGCAGCTGAAATGGAGATAGAGGACAGCCTGTTCGGCTTAAAATATGTCTATTCAGTTAAAATATACTCCTAAAACGGAAATTACGCTAAAAACTTAAGATGTCGTATATTTTGTTTATTTTCAAATGCAGTGTTAGGGTAATACCCAAATGCAATTAAATAAATGTGTATATTATTCTGAGATGTTTCCTTACTTCTTCAGACGATTTTAGTTCTTTCCTTTTTTAAATAAAACTTTCCCACTTTGTTTCAAATATAAAATATTTCCTTTTTTGTGTATTTTAGCTCTTTTTCTTTAATTTGAATGACAAATAATATATTCATTTTAGTTAATTGATGTAAATTAATCATTTCTCCACACTAGCCTTATATAGGCTAAGGTTTTTGATAGATAGAGTCAATATGAAAAATTCAATGCCATGGTCGGGATATATTCATTTTTAAACATATTTAGGAATTATTCTAATAAAGCTACCAAGAATCACCCATGAAACACAATTGATCGTGTAACGCACTTATGAATAGACGAAATAACTGGGCATAAGATAGTACTGATGTAAAATTAATGCTTAAACAATATTATAAATGCATTAAATAATTTATCTAGTAATATATCTATTCACACTATAGAGTTTGCTGATTGTGACCTAAATATATTGAAAAGAACAAAAAGCAATGTGAAGCTAACGCAAGCAAAGATGTGAAAGTTTTTGAGCTAATAAAATTAAAGGCAAAATTTCTTCTCTCTTATTCACTTCCAAACAGTTATAGACTGATTTAGCATGTTTCTATTAGCCTAGTATAAGATTTTGGGTGTTTATATTGATAGCCAACTAAATTGGACTTCTCACATTGAAGAAAGGATTATCCAGCATGATACTCTTAACATGAAATACTTTTATATTCCTCGTGCTTATGTGCAAAACATATATTTTGCATTTTTATTGCAAAACTTTGTTTCATGCAGTCATAAGATATAGTAAATTATTTGAAGTGCACTACAAGATGAACGAAATTTATCTTCTGAAAAACTAAAAGTAACAAACACAATCACAGTACTAGGTTAAAATCTAATGTAAGAATTCCTAATTTTAGATTACCTAAAATACCAATTAAACATGTTCAGGATTTAAGTTTATGCAGAATGCCGCCTGCTACTGAAAACTTTTATTTTCAGAGTACATGCACACTTGGGTGTCAGTCGATGTACATCTGATGAAATTGTGTAGGTAATGTCCTAGAACAGGCAAGAAGCAGTATAACCCTGATAGGTACAATTTAAAAATTATGTATTCATCTGCATACATTAAGAATTAGAGTAGTATTTCTGAAACTTTTGCAGTGCACTTAATCTTGAGACAAATTTAAGACAAGGTTTAAGCAAATCTTTAAATAAATGCAAAAATATGGCTATTGATGGGTTTGTTAGTCGAATTATAACAATCTGTTTACTTTATCCTTTCCAGACTACCAAATAAGTTTCGAACAAAATAAATGAAATGAAATGTGTAGTGTTTAACGCCCACTTTTACTACATATGGCACCGCAGGCGGTGACACTGATGATACATGAGATGAAGATGGAGCACCTGTGGAATGAGATGGCGGGGGAAACCGGAGGTCCCGGAGAAAACCCGCCCCAACGACGTGTTGTCCATCACAAATTTCACTTTGCGGTTGCCTGGTATCGAACCCGGGCCGCCTTGGTAAGAGCCAAGCGGTCTAACCACTGAGCCACGGCGTGGCCATCGGAAAAAATAAGCATGATTGTGTAATAATACACTGTAAATTGGAGAACATATAAGAAGTGGAAATTAGACCCAGACAATATGTGTGTGTGTTTTTTAGCAGTAGATAATGCCGATATATTAACAGAAAAAGAAGTAATAACTAAAACAAGTCACAGAATTTAAATAGGATAAAAATGAGTTTAACAGGAATAGTGAATAATGAAATAAAAATAAAAATGTTTCAAGGAAAACGGAACTAATATTCAAACTAAATTCAAACTTCTATAATAGTAACTTCGAAAGAGTACTAAGTCACAAATAAGAATGTCTGAATTAAAAGTACTGTAATCCACGCTTCAGAAGTAGAGCATTATCAACGGATTAAAAGATCATTGGTAGCATTACAAATGGACTGTCTAAGGCGCTCTGCTGGTTTTCTGGTTTAGATAGAATAAGAAATAAAGTAATTAAAGAAATTATTAATATAACGTTCTAAATTATATCCAAAATAAACCACTGAAATGTATGGGCACTTAAAAGCAACGGAAGAAAGATTTTTTAAAATAAACATTTTTTACAACAGAGTTAACTGGAGGAGATACAATTAGAAACAACGTTGGAGATGGGAGAATAGGGAGATAACGAACGCCTCAGACTACTACTACTACTACTACTACTACTACTACTACTACTACTACTACTACTACTACTACTACTACTACTACTACTACTACTACTACTACTACTACTACTACTACTACTACTACTACTACTACTACTACTACTGTCCGGCCACTGTATCTCCGGCTCTGACATTTAGTGGCTGCAGGAGGTGGAGGGGGAAGGTTACTAGTACCAACATATAATAATGAGTAATTGAAAACATATCGTCAGAATTATCTTTATAATGAGAGTATAGGAATCTATTAGCTTCAAAACATTGAAATACAACTTGTAATTTCATTATCATGCAAGATATTCTTTACAACATCACTCTATTCAAATATTTCGTTGACACCTTTCACGCACACCAACTGCTTCTGTTGCTGGTACTGGGAGTCTGTACATCCGGTGTCGTGGTCAGGAAGCTAAAACTGTCTGCTAGCGCCAATCAGCGCTGTCGCTGGTAGGCGTGGCTCCCGAACCCAACACCGTGTTGCCAGCTTAAATTTGTTTGAGCCACGTGGCCTAATAGCGGCTTGCGCTGGTGAACTTTCTTTGGTATAATTTTCGTGCGTGAACTCCGATGTTTAGTGTTCGTAAGTCCTATTATTATCGCTATTATAATAATATGGCTACTGGTTCGTGAAATATGCAAATACATGAAATATTTAAAATACGCATTGTTCCTCTGCTTGAAATTCCCGCTCAAGAACTGGCAACAGCCTGCTTCCCCCTCTCGAGAAATGTCAGAGCCGCAGATAGAACGGCCGAGGTATACTGCTACTACTACTTCTACTGCTGCTGCTGCTGATGCTGCTGCTGCAGCAACTACTACTACTACTACTACTACTACTACTACTACTACTACTACTACTACTACTACTACTACTACTACTACTACTACTACTACTACTACTACTACTACTACTACTACTACTACTACTACTACTACTACTACTACTACTACTACTACTACTACTACTACTACTACTACTACTGCTGCTGCTGCTGCTGCTGCTGCTGCTACTACCACCACCACCACCACCGTCAACACGCCACTACTAACTACAACTATCACTAGTACTGCTGTTGTTACTATAATGTTAAGAAAACTGGTATTGTGCTACGTTGTGAATCGTTTTAGTTCCATATAAGAAATTTCAGTTTTAAGCAGGATAAAAAGCTGAAACCATACAATTGTCCACTTTCTCTAACACGGCTATACACGGTGTTCATTTTTATTCGTTATTTCCCACCTTCCGATTGTGCAAGAATGTCGTCATAGTTGACTGGTGAGTCTATCTTGGAATCATAGTGCCCTCTACAGAGAAGTGGTAATTCTTGCGGAACAGTAAGCGAATTACAGCGCTCTAAGTGTGGTTATGCTAGTAACTAATACAACCAGCTTCCCTTGGATATAAACACAGAGGACCGCATCTTTATGGTTGAATGTTACGTTCGTACCGGCATTAAAATTGGTGCGACATATATAGTTTAAACCGCTGCATAGAGGAGTTTATGCAACGTCATCCAGACAAGTCCCCCGGAGCGTAATGTTGTCAAAAGTGTCCAGGTACCGTCAAAATGACATACTATTGTTTGCAACATAAACGTCTTACGTCATTCTCACGCTTGATTAAAAGGTCTATTAATGTTGGTATCATTACGTCTTTTAAAACCAATACGTGCATCAAACATTTCCAAGATACAGGATCAGTTACTCGCAGAAAGAGAGACACTGGACGCTTTAAAGTGGCTGGTTTCAATCTAGAAGCAATAAATAATATTTTGACAGAAAGGCCTCAAGCACACTTTCTCGCAATACAGACAGTGTTTAAGGGGAAGATAGAAAGGAAATATAAGAAAATGGACACATAAGACTATGTACTAGACTTGTACATATTGTAACACTAATTTATTTTTCATTCCTATAACATGTTCTGCTAATTGTATGGTTTGTAATGAAGTTCCATTGTGAGGAAACTGTGGGTGATAGAACAGAATTTTGAGATCAAATTGAAATACTTCCATTTTATGTGACAGGTTTACAATATGCACATATGTCTACTAAAACAGAAAAACAGATGTTCACTGTGAAATAAGTATATTCTTCATGTATACTTTTATGGCTGCATAATTAACTTTGCAGTGCATTGCAGTATATAGTTCTTATGAAAACAGTTATCATATCTACGCACCAGGCTAAATTACGCACTTTTACATTACGCAGGCAAACCACCTCTCAAATAGTACATTTACCTGCCGGTAGAGGGAGGCCTCAAAGCTGCTGTCTGCATATCAAATACGATCGCAAGCCGCTAGGGGAGACGTATATAAACTCGCTCCATCAGCAATGCTATTGATGACGTCAAATTTTGCGCGGTAAAGTAACAGGTAAAAAGGAACATCGTGTAGTAAGCCGATAGTTTCAGTTGAAGTGCCACAATTGTATCACTGTTACCTCCATTCTGAGCACTTAATTCCACTATGCCATAAGGCCTTCAAATTGGTCAGCTATTCTTTTGGACTTCCCCGGACAACTACTGAGCTCGATGGCTTCATAGACGCGTGAGGTTCGCCTTCAGGAAGTCCAAGTACGATTCCCAACACCGCCCACTTCGATCTTAAGTTGTTCGTGTTTTTTCCAATATTGGGGTTGTCTCTTCTCTATGATTTCCTTTTCATCAGTTTTCTTTCGTTTCGCTTCCTTCTCGTCTTTTAGGTGTACTGCTAGGTTTTATGGCATATAGTGGTACCGAATAGATAGTTTTCTCAAAAGAAAGGGTACTCTCTGTGGAAACTATGGTACTGTTGTTTGACGGTTATTCACATCTACACAGCAAAAGGTGTCACGATTTTCCAGCTTGAAACTGAGGGACTTCTATGCGTCTCTGTGACCTATTGTCTGCGGCCTGTAGTCTCCTAGATAATAACCGCAGAAGGTTTATGTGTTACACCATCCATCCTATAATCCATTATCTATCTCCGATGTAATTTTTGTTCTTTATATTTGCGCATTTGTTAATTTTTACGTCCACTGTTTGCCTTTGGTCAATCTAATAATTAAATATAAGATTGAGGACTGAAATAACAAAATTTGTTGAGCCTTAAGCGTTTCTAAGGGAGAGGGCTGGCGTTACATTTTTCTTATATTAAACAATATAAATCGATACTTCGCATAAGGAATTATTTCATACCTGTATCTTTAACGTTCTAACTAACCTAGCTCTTTCCTATGAATATACTACTGAACAGTGATAAAGCAGATCATAAATAGAGCTGAAGAATGAATATTACAGTGGTAAGGACATGCAAAAAGAATGTGGAAGAGAAGGCCTAGGTGAATGAATTAATTGGTCTCCCACAAGAAGAAGGAAAATACATAAGTACACGTTTAACTTGTGTGAAAAACAAACAAACGATAGCTATAATTGTCTTAGAAAATTCCTATACGATAGAGCACCATGGAAAATAGAAATAAGAAACACTACTGAGAAATCAACAAATCAATCTTATTCATGAACTAAGAAAAATCCCACAGTAAGTTAAAATAATTAAATCTGTATTTTAAACAGTCCTTCAGGTAGGTACTACCTTGTAGATTTATATAGCTTCCAAGTATTATGCTAAAAGACCTGAGGCTGTTTTTAAGTTTCTTTTAATCGCATCCCTAAAGGACGCTTACAAAAAATGTTTACAATGAGCAGGTGCAAAAGAAAAGTGTTGGTGTCGCATGTAAATGTTGTACCCTCCGCAAGTTATTGGTAACCTCTCTTCCTTTGTGTTGCAGTAATACCAACCCTCTCAGCCAGGTCACAGCAGACTCCGCTATTGGGTCACGTAACTCATCGTTAAGCATAAACAGTTATGCATTTAATATTTTGCATGTCCCTATATAATTTGTAAGAACTATAATAAGTAGAAGGACTGGAACGAAAAATGACCAGCTTCTATTTAAATTGTAGAAGGGTATAAGGCAAAAAAAGGTTAATATCCTTCGTGCCAATGATTTGGGGGTTGTCATGGGTTGTACGAAAAAAAAGGCTATTCAGATGTTTTAATGTACATTTGGAATAAGGCAGATGACTACTTTTAGCATTAGGTTTAATTTTTAGGTGCACCACATTTATGTACCTACTCCCTAGAAAGTGGAATAATGATTAGAACATATTCTGTGCCGTATGTAATTATATAAACCTCTCTGTAACAATACACATATTCAGATGGTCTACAGGTGCAGTTCAAAACTATTATTATTAAGGAATTAAATATGTTCCACTTTTTCGCTACCGAACGCCTCCCCCCACCCCCCGCCCGTAGTAGTCCTAAACCTAATGTTCCATCTTAGTACCAAATATAATACAGTACACAGGTTCACTGAGGCGTAATACACTCGTGTGATAATTAGATCATTCAATAATTAGTCGCAACAATGTATTTGGCGCTATCAGCGGTAAATTGTGCAACCTGATAACAATGAGACAGAAGAACTTTCGATTGTATTATTTATGTGTTTGAATAATAATAATAATAATAATAATAATAATAATAATAATAATAATAATAATAATAATAATAATAATAATAATAATAATAATAATAATAATAATAATAATAATAATAATAATAATAATAATAATAATAATAATAATAATAATAATAATAATAATAATAATAATAATAATAATAATAATAATAATAATAATAATAATAATAATAATAATAATAATAATAATAATAATAATAATAATAATAATAATAATAATAATAATAATAATAATAATAATAATAATAATAATAATAATAATAATAATAATAATAATAATAATAATAATAATAATAATAATAATAATAATAATAATAATAATAATAATAATAATAATAATAATAATAATAATAATAATAATAATAATAATAATAATAATAATAATAATAATAATAATAATAATAATAATAATAATAATAATAATAATAATAATAATAATAATAATAATAATAATAATAATAATAATAATAATAATAATAATAATAATAATAATAATAATAATAATAATAATAATAATAATAATAATAATAATAATAATAATAATAATAATAATAATAATAATAATAATAATAATAATAATAATAATAATAATAATAATAATAATAATAATAATAATAATAATAATAATAATAATAATAATAATAATAATAATAATAATAATAATAATAATAATAATAATAATAATAATAATAATAATAATAATAATAATAATAATAATAATAATAATAATAATAATAATAATAATAATAATAATAATAATAATAATAATAATAATAATAATAATAATAATAATAATAATAAACAATCGGCAAGTGATGATGTGCTGCGAACGTTAGAAGACCACCATTGCGGACTAGCAAAGAACACGTTGAAGATGGGACTCAGTGAATCCCATACAATCTTACAGAGAAAGGAAACAGAGATTGCACTTAAAACGCCCTTGGACGTGAAGGCGGTTTCAATTGACGTATGTACCTTAAATTGGAACCTGGGTCGTGGTGGCACAGGGTTCCAATGGCCTAATGGTATCGGAATTTAGAGGATCCATCTAAAAGCATGTCCATTGTGGCTCATAATTATTTTGTCCTTGTTCTTGTTACTCATCAATTTCCTGCCAAAAATAATATGCTGCAGCTATGTTCTCACATAGTTGCTTCTGTAGGAAATTTTGGAACATCCTCCATAACAGATATTGGATTTTGACCTCAATGTGAAAATGGATAACCTCTTCGAAGAGTACGCATTATAACCAGTAGTAATGGAGTAGTTAGCTTAATTAATGCAATAAGACGCTGTGGATGGCATCCGACGTCTCCTTGAGATGTGGCGGAGGACTTTTGGCGTTAGAGGAAATTGTTTCTAAGCAGTGCACTAATGCATTTGTTCCTAAAACATTTTCTTTGTCATTAATTAAAATTTGTTACTAACTGAGTAATGGCCCAGGTATTTTCATGAAAGTCGGCCAGGTAATAAAAGATTCGGACTGAAAGAAAATGTTACATTGACATCAATTGGACTGAACTACTGGTCTGCGAGCCCACCCGCGGGATTTTGAATAATTGTTCTACAGTGAAACATTTCTGTAACATTCTGCTTTCACAGATATGCTCACGTTCAAGAGGTCCCGAGTTCGAATCTCGGTTAGGGTGAGTTACCTGGATAAGGCTTTTTCCGGGGTTATCCCTTATTCTGATGGACTATTGTCGGGTAACTCTAAGCTCCATGGAACCCGGACTCATTTGAGCATCACTTCACCTATTTCCATTCATCGCCCGATACGACTTAACGTTGGAGGACGTAAATTTAAAAAAAAAAAAAAAAAAGATATGCTCACTTATAACTGTATCATGATACCAAAAATATTATGTAGGTAAATATAGATAGATAAAACTGCAACAAATCACTGTATATTGGAAGAAGGAAGGTTTACAATTTGTCACAAGAAAAAGCGATTAGCTAATATTGGTCCAATGAATAAACTATAGTAAGAAAATCTAACCAAGGCAGTTGAAGTAATGTCAACAAGAAAACCATTAGCTCAAAGAGTATCTAAAATCAGTTATGTTTATGAAGTTGTATATGAAAAAAGGCACGTAGACAAAATTCTGAAAATTAGAAAGGAAGCAATTATAACTTGGTAAGGCACCAGATGGAAAAGTGTGTTTCATATACGAATGAAAATCTTCGAATTTAGCAACGTAAGCAGAAACATTTTTGGAATTAAAACGTAGTAGGTGGGGCTCAAGTTGATAAATGGTATAAAATGTGCGACTTTTTCTTCGTGTTTTATAGTATTACAGAAATGTTTACTATGATCGATTAATGGCAGTCCACACGTTGAAAGACCGCGCTCGAATGAAGGAAACTGTCAGGTTAACACTTCAGTCACTCACGGCTTATTGTCATTATGCAATACGCTAGCACATATAATTTAATAGTTATTCTTGAAGCTTCAGAAACAGTTAATATTACACCCTCAATCAAATGGCAACAATTCCTGATATGCTGCAAGATATGCTCAGGAAATTATTGATCCTTTTGGTGATACAATATACGAGTATATCATTAATATTTTATTTTTCTGCTATAAGCTGATTTTAATAATACTTAAATAATAATACTTAAATAATAATACTTAAACTAACAGAAAAGCCAATGAACAGAAAGCCGTAACCAAACAATGCAGGTGTTAAATCTTTTTGACTCCATTCTGTAAATAATAGTAGTAACTACATTAAAGTAAGGCACGCAGGCCACAAATCATAGGACGTGATACGTTTATCCTGAGCCGTGAAAAAACATGAGGGAGGAAATATGTATATTCCACAGAAGGGAGGAGAGGGAGACACATGAAGGTGATGATGAAGAAGGCATATAAAGAGACAGCGAGAGAAAGAGGCGTGTACTGAGACATGGCGGCAAAATTAAGATGGATCACCTGATGGTATGAAGCAATATCACGCACCGGACAAACCCCCTCCCCTGGTTAGAACAATGGGCAGGTCCCAGCCCTTAATGATTCAAGGTGTCCGCTCGTCCTAATCTTAGTAATGAAATAACAAAAGATTCTAAACAGAACGCGTAATTAATTTCTCATTTTTTTACGTCATCTCACACTCTAAACTTTTAAGCCAAGATTAGGCACGGTTCATGTGGTAAACTGGAGGACAGTGCAGAGATAAAAGGAGTTGCTATTCTTTCTATAGCCCATTCTTTTAAATAGGTATATAAATGAATAACGGAAGAAACATACACACTTACCCTTTTCCTCCCCCTATATATTTTATTTCAAGTAGGTATTTGATTCCTTTCCACCCATTTTGTCCTCGCTTTTATTTCTAGCTTTCTTGCCTATGTTGTTAGTCATACTTTCTATTTCCGTTCTTACATATCCTATTTCGTTTCTACTTCTCCTGTTCTATAGTTGATTTTTTGCTTTTCTTCTCGCTGTCATTTCTTTTAAATATTTCCTATGTGTAATATTTATTTTCATTCCTAAATTTTAGTACCTACAAATTTCTTTTTCTATTTTCTCTTCTTTTAATTCCTTTTCTCAATCATTTTAGCTTACATTCTCATTTCTCTGCATCTTCCCTTTTTTTCTATATTGCTTCCTTCATTGCACTTCATTCACTCTTTCTATTATTTTAACTAATTTTTTTCATGCTCTCACTATTAGCATGAACACAATTTAAGTGTAAATATCTTATTTATAACAGACACTTTTCTCTATTTCTGTTACAAATTCACATGTATCCATTTGTTATTCACAAAAAATGATCTTTCTCTCTGCTTTACGATATTGGGAATACATTTTTGCCTATAAATTTTTATGTTATGCAAACTGTAAGTTGCTTTTGTTCATTTAGATACAAAAAATTTTAACATGATATGTGAAATAATTATTTGAATATACAGTTATTTGAATAGAGGCAACCCGAAAAATTCAATGCCATGGCCGGGATTTGAACTATGGATTTCCTGGTTTCCTCCAGTCGCTCTTTCCCAGTCGCTCCAGTCGCTCTTAAGGGTTTTCTATTCAAAACCTTAGTCTATGAACGGCTAGTGTGAAGATATTATTCATTTCCTCACTTTACTTAAATTATATCGTCATTTGAGAAAAATGCTTACCTACGTAATTGGAAGAAAATTCGGATGGAGATGGCTGCTTCAGAACTGTTAATACTATAAAATCAAATTAATTGGGATCAAAGCTACAAGGAATTTTTCAATCTCAAAAATTCGATCCTTGTAGAAGAATGAAAAGCAAAATTTGTTATTTTCAGCTTGGTGATAATTCTTATTAGAAAATGCAAATTAATAAATGAATTTTCTTATTCAGTAATAATTTGGTTGCGCCAAATATGACAAAAATGCCTATCTGAATATTACATTCCCATATTCCCCCTGCGCCTTCAAGAAAATTAATAGTAAGATAATTTCTGCAGAAGTTTAACTCGAATAATAAGAAGTAAATACACGAATAAGTATTCGTAAGAATAGTTTGTACAGTGCAGAGAAATTGTGTGATTACAACTAACCGGAATTTTAAAGAGCATATCGCTAAGTGACACCTTTGAAATACCAAACTATAGGCATGGCACGAGAAGAATTTTAAGTAAAGATTTTCCATTTAAGAAGGTTGTAATATATAATAGTACTTTATTATGCAATTGGATAAAAAAGGAGTTTATCCATGAGTAGAACAATTTAAAATGTGACCCAAAGAGAAGCGTTTTAAGCTCTACGAGTGGATAATACTTGTAAAATACATTTATCCTATAATATGATAAATAAATATCATCATAAACATCATCATCTTCAAAGATTGGGCCCTGTGACCCGTTCCGTTCTCTTCAAGAGCCTACTGGTCCTTCCAGCGTAGAGCTGGGCGTCCTGCATCTCTCTTTCCCTTCGGCATATAATCTAAAACTCTTCTTGGAAGTCGTTCCGGGTCCATTCTTAAAATATGATTTTTCCATTCATTTTTGTTCTTTATTATTTTACTGTTTAATTTAAAAATCCCAAGCTATTTTCTTATTTTTTTCGTTCCTTACGTGGTCTTTTATTTTATAACCTGCCACGCTTCTCAAAAATTTCACCTCTGCCGATTCTAGCTGTTTGCGTTGGTTCTTTTATTATAGTCCCACACATTTGATTGAATCTGTTTAATTTCACCTCCATATCCTTGTTGTTATTTGATACTGCTACTGTGTAGCCTAGATAGTTAAAACTATTAACATGTTCTATTATTTTATTGTTTATAACTATTTTTGCTCTTATGTCATTCTTTCCTCTAAAAGCCATTACTTTAGTTTTGTGTTCTGAGATTGAAAGGTTATATGTTTCCGCTACGTTGCTTTAAACTATATATGACAAATATTTAATTAAGGATTTCACAGCATATATTAATAAATTAAAAAAGAATAAGGCATAGAATTGCGGTATAAGTATTGTTAAAAATATGGTAGGCCATATATAAATACTAATTTTATTTTTACTGTTGCTAGTTTCCGTAAACTGGTCAAATTGATTAAGTTTACGGTTAATGTTGAAACGTTAATATATCGGTTCTAAATGATATATTAAATGAAGCAAAAGAAGCAGCTGAGGCTTTATTAATGTCAACTTTACGGAAATTATACGAAAATGTTTCAGCAATTTAAGGATTGCCAGATACGAATTGATTATTTACTTTATCCCCTCCGTTATGGCAGCAAAGAGTGAATTTTGTTTATTTTATCCCACCCGTTTCTCTATTAACTATCACTTTGATTTAAAGCTTAAATTTTCTTATATTGTTTCTCCATAGCAACGATGTCTATTACAGGTACGTATAGGATAAAGGTATAATATTATCTGGAAGATAGTTAACTACAGAAAATAAAAGTTGATATGACATAAACTGTGTGTTTTAACGAGATCTACACTTTTTGGGTAGTAAGATTTTGTCTACCTCTTATGGTTAGAAATAATAAAAAAAGTCATTCAAAATTCAACATATCTACTTATGTGCTTACTTATGTGCTTCCATTATCATTAAGGATAATAAATGTTGCTATTATTCACTATAAATATTAGCGAAATTCACAACTACCAAATAGTTTGCTATACCCAACGAAACTTGCAAATATAAACGCTCAGCACATTATACTGAAGCAAGAATTGAAGGGATCACTATAAAGAACAAAATACCGAAATAGATTAAAGAAAGGGGAAGAAACGGGGAAGGCAAAAAAGTAAGTTACGTCTAAAGAAGATAGTGAAGCATAAGGAGACGAAAATACTGGAAGGAGCGTAATGCCAATAGACGACAGAGGGAAAAGAAAATGCATAACTACACAATTCAATACGGTATGGAAGTTACGTGGGTAGCTAGCAAACGTTCCGGAGCAATTACCAAGACAACAGGGAATAAATAGGCATGTAAGTGAAGATCTGATACATAGCAAATTTGATTGAGTAGATAAGACAACGGGAAGAACTTCGCTTTGTCGGACGGGCAGGAGAAGAAATGAGCAGAATAACGCGTTTAGGATATAGAGGGATGACAAACATGGATGTTAAACAGAAGAGCGAAGTGATGCTGATTATTGGGGAACTAGAAAATATAGAGGAATGGGATGCGCTATGTAATAAGACAAAGGAAGTGGGAAAATAAGATGTGGTGAAAGAGGAAAATGAAAGAGGTCGGGAAGTAAAATGAAAAAACAATGGCAATAAGGAAGGGGCGATGGTAAATTTAAAAATATAAAGAATAAAAAATAATGAATAAAACAAAAATTAAAAATAAATTTGTGAAAGATTAAGTTAGAAATAACAGTACCATATTGATAATAGCGATCAAGTTTGATAATTAGAATATAATGCCTGAAAAGTTGGCTTTCTAGACCTAGCATAGCTCCCCAGTTTCCTCACATTGTTGAGTGGGCTGCGGTCCAACATCCGGGAGTTAAAAGTCGCACCGTCACAGAGATGGGTCAATTCCGGGTGCATTCCGTGGTGGGGAGCATACAGCTCTAGCTCTACGCGCAGGACAAAATACATGCACTAAAGATATAAAATTTATAGCTTGAGTTGTCTAAGAATAACTTGTGAAATCCTCTTATTCAGAAGGATTTTTATAATCTTATGTAACTGGCAAATCATGTACCAAAGAACTACATACAAAGTATATTCTTTTTAAATACACGATTTATTCCAAATAAGTCTTTTGTGCGATAAGCAGAGTGCAAAATATCGTTATTAGTGGTTCAAATTTTTCAACACTTTGTCATTCTTAGTCCTTTCGATATTCAGGTGTTTCTAGCGACTATATGGAAACATTGGATTTTTTGACCAGTATATGTGTCCAGTTCTTAAACATTTGACTATCGCGAGTCCCTTTGTGTCTATGAATGTATAATTCCGCTATTTCTACAAAGGTTTATCTCTATTAAAATGAATTAGATGGAAAATATAAATAAACAATTAAGGGTAGAGAAAGTCATTGTAATGCAACACATCAGACTTTTTAGTTGTTTCCTTTCACTCATGAATTTTACACGGATCTTATGATGCTACATCATACATGTTATGATGATGGACATTAGGGAAGGCAAATGCTATTAAGATGCTGGGATGTTACTTAAGAAAGAGCCCAACTAAGGCCGTTTCCAAGTATTAAACTGCTTTATTTTTTGAGTCGAACTAATACTCAATACTCCACTTATTGCTAGTATTTACCTAGAACGCGTTTCGTTAGGATCTTCCTAACATCATCAGCTGTTATCGACTAATGGACGTCGGTTCGGTGAACTTCTCGGAGGTGGTAGGGGCGGGACGTCTCTGTCGGTATCTTGATGAACTTGAAATTAGGGTTTTCTTCAAAAATAGTGTCGAAATTAAACAATTTTTTTCATACTTCTTTATGAAGATTTTTTCCCACGTGGTTAATGCAGCTGGACCTAGGACACTTTTTAATATGTGAATTTCTCGTTCTACATCATGATTCTCCTTCCAAAAATGATACGCTACCGCCGATTTATCTATTCCATTGTTCCTGATGTTCCTAAAATGCTCTCTGAGCCTAATGTTCAAATTCCTTTTTGTTTTTCCAATGTAAAAGTTGTCACAGCCATTGCAATTTATCCGGTACACACCTAACTTTTTGTCTGTGGGTAACTCCTTTGTATTATGTGATTTCAAAAGGTGTTGTGCACTAAATTTGTTCTGTGGGGCCGAAGTAATATTGTGTTCTTTGAAGACTTTTTGTTAAAGGTGTGTAGCTCTGGGATGATATGTACATTTTCTGTATGAAGTTTCATTGCTGATTGGGGAAAGAGTAGTTACTTGTTTGCATCTTTGTTGTCATTGTATCATAGTCCTTACACAATAGAATTAAACTGCTTATTTAAATTCACACTACCATTCTACTATCACCAAGGGAGATTAGGACAAATAAATAGCAATAAAATAGATGATGCAGCAAAGCGATTACTTAACTCGAGTTATGTTTCAGCATGTCATTCAAACGGATCTTACAATAAGGCGACTACACAACAAAGCCCATCAGTCTGGGACTCATTATTGCTTCAATATACGTAACAAAAGGCATAACATTATTTATACAATTACTGTTTGAAATATAGTGATAAATTTTCATTAAAACTGAAAGTTCAAACATAAAACACTTTTTAATTATTTAATTTAGGAAATAAATTGAATTAGGTTCAATTTTTATTACTATAGCTGTGGTTTCTCGAAGATTTATAGCTAAGGTTTCTCTGAGGTTTTATCTTATGATAAAATCAGCAATATCTATATTCATATTAGATATAAAGTAGAAAATTTGTGTGCATGTTTGAACACATAGAATAATCTCAATAATCACTCAAATAATAATGCTAAACGTTTTACCACTGAAAACCAAGTTTCTTTGACGGACATTAGTTATAAAATAGATATTTCAAGTAGTAAATTATTGAAAGATCAAATTATTGAAAGATAATATTGACCATGTTATCGAATAGGAACACACTTAGTTACAAAGGCTATTTTCCATTAATTATGTCACGAAATAGAAAATAATTGTTATTTCAGAAAAAATTCATGTAATTTGATACAAATGCCTCATTTCATTTCAAAAGTGTATATTGATTGCTATAATATAGCAACAATGAAAAGAGAACACACTGAAAGATAAGAGAATTAATTCAATAACAGAACATTTTTATAATTTTTATCCAAGATAGACGTATGCTTATGTTATAATTACGGCAGCTCAAAGCTTACACCACACATCTAGGCGGCCCAGGTTCGATTCCAGACAACCGCATAAAGAATTTGAGGTGGACGAAATGCCATCTGAGCAGGTTTCCTCTGGATTCTTCGATCCCTCCCCCTCATCCCATTTGCTTTCATCACTTACACCTTCATTTCATATCATTTTTATACTTTTTCCCTGGTTCTCTGTCTACTCTGATTCCACGTGGCGAAGACTCCATTCTAAGGTCGGGAGGGACTCGGGACGCTAACCATGACCCACCCTCTACTACTGCTCTCACAATTATGACGCTCGTTCATAACAGAAATTTGAGAAACGGAGGATTTGGTAGTTGCGTAACTTTCTTACAGAGACTATGGCGCTTGAGGGAGATCACACTGACACAGAATAGAATGGTCGCCTAATTTTTGCAGCTGTCCGCGAATGTGCAAAAATATTTAATAAAAGCAATAAAACCAAAATATATTTGTTGAAGTTTGTGTGCATTAAAGTTAGAAAGATGCACAGAAGCTCAGCTATCATATTTCAACATTAAAAAAATAAAACTCGGTATAACGTGTTCATGGTGTTCAGTCTACACCTTAGTTGCTCTAGGACATGCGTTAGAACAAACTTTCAGATCGATGTTGCAAGGTCTAAACCTCCGAGCAAACCTCTCTTTGAAATTTAATATAACTAAATAATTATTGAATCCTGCGCCGTGGTGTAGTGGGCTAAGGCAGCATGCTCTGGTTCCTGGCCACGGAAAGCGGCTCGGGTTCGTTCTCACTCATAGTGTGCGGATTTTAAGTTCCGGGTATAGGACCGGTGCCCACTCAGCATCGTGAGGACAGTGAGGTAGGTAAGTGCTAGGTAAGCAGCTTTGGTCACGAAAACAATAATTCCAGCTGGGGAATGCCGAGATGCAGACTATATCATTTTCTCCGTATCGGTTGGATGATCGCCCACTTCTATCCTGCGTAAGTGGGCGTGAGGCCGGCAGTCGGGTTGGTAGGCCTTGGCACTCTTAGGGCTGTCGTGTCAGAGTTTACTTATTTATTAAGTAATTATTGGCTAATTTGAAATCGGAATTGTGTAAGGGGTCCTGGCGCCGGATGACGGACTTCCACATGTTTCTCTGGCCTATGCTCGTAATCTTGTGGCCTCCTGCAGTTCCCTCAATAGATCTGTGCGAAAGTCGCAGTAAACAAGGTGTCTACCTCTGTATCTATCTGAAGCGAAAAGGATGGGTAGAGCCGGGCAGAGCAGGGTAGAGCACTTTATCCTCAGGGTATGCGTGGATATGTATAGGAGTAAGGATGGTTCTAATGACACTGGAATGCAAGTTTCAAACTGGTTTAATGACTGCTTATTTTTATCACCATAGCAAACTCTAAGTTGCTGACCAAGGGTTAGCAATATATCACTATTCAGTGTTACCGTACGTCAAATGCATATTACGCGAAAACACTTAATTCGCTATTTACGTATGAATCGACAGATATCTTCTCTCATCGCTTCTGGTCGTCTGCTTCCACCCAAGACAGAAGCAGATGACCGTCTTAATGGCCTGCCAGCCACGGTCTGCGTCTCCCACACAGCTACGCGTGTGTGACTTTCACCTCTTGAAGCCCTTTATTCACACCGAAAACTCCCTTTTGTGACTATTTTGTCCATTGTGGTTATTAGTCTCGGTCATGTCATTATTAAGGGTCCGAAGAATACCTATTCAAACGAAGTCAAATGTAATTCAGTGAGAATCCATGCTAGAAACACTGTTTCTTACGTTTCTTTTGTTAAAACAACTCAACCACCTGCCTGCACGTGTTGTAACAAAGATACACTATCTCCTTGAAATCCAGTGCTATTCTTCACTCATTGCAACCCTTAATTTCGGTATATACTTTTACCTCTTAATTATTATTGAGCTTTAATTCAAAGCATCCTCTCTTCTACTAGCAAGTGCCATATCATCTGCACAAATAATTGATCATTTTTCTTCTTTCTTCGCTCTTACTTGGTTCTGGAAACGCGAGCGCGTGTGTGTGTACATGAAGCTTTAACTTGTTTAATAACATTCGAATGTGAGCTATGGTCAGTATCTGATAATTTCTTTTCATTATTTGCGCATTCTCCTTACACTTCCTTTATTTAATCTTAGTAATTACACCACAATTAGCAGACTGAAAGCAAATTTTTCAAAGAAAAGATAAAGCAAACTTAAATTACTGCATCGATACTTATATTGATACTGCATTATTGCTTGCCGCCTCAGTAGTGTAGATGGTAGCCTGTCTGCTCACGTTCAAGTAGTCCTGAGTTCGAAACTCGGTAAGGGTAAGCTACCTGGATAAGGGTTTTCCGGGGTTTTACCTTGTCCTGAAATACGAATGTCGGGTAATTCTAAGCTCCATGTACCCTGGGCTCACTTGAGCATTATTTTACCCATTTCATTCGACGTCCGATATGACAAAGTTGGATGATGCAAATCAAAAATATATACTGCATTATTGATGGGGATGGAGCGAATCTTAGGTTCCAGGCCTTGAATGATAATGATGATGATGATGATGATGATGATGATGATGATGATGATGATGATGATGATGATGATGATGATGATGATGATGATGATGATGATGATGATGATATAAGTAAATTATAATTTCAAATGAATTGTGCTGCTTTCCTCCTGAATCAGTGCATTTTCTTTCAATACATTAAAAGTGCTTGACACTTTTTTTTATAATTTTTTTCCGTCGATACGTTGAAATGCTGTGAAAATTATTAACTAAATTACTCTGAAAATGTATTAATTGCTCTTTTTAAATTGTGTGTTTTCTGTACATATATGTAAGTCAAAATGGCAAACTACTGAAAGCTATGTTATGACAACTCTTTGAATCTAAACAGTCTGAAACGGTACTTTAAAACTGATTATTTGTAATAAATTTAGGCCTCAGAAAAATAATTATTAATTTTGTAAGATTTTTCATCTGATTTGTTTATTGCACTTTATGATCAAATTGTGAAAGTGTTAAATAAAACATTTGTGTGATAAATAAGTGAGAATATTTGAACAGTGAATGAAAAGGGAAAGAAGATTATATATATGCACGAGGGCTGTTCAATAAAGAATGATCATAATTTTTTGCGGTCACAATTTTTTTGCACTAAAATTCAATCGTATTATATTCTGTTAGCTTAATGTGAAACAAACACGCCGTCGTAGTTTCATTGTAGGTACTCCTGGTTCCCGCCGTGAGAACCAGGCAAGTTCAGACATGCTCAGTATCGCCTACCGCTGCAATGGAGGTAACACGCGAGGAACAATATGCGGCTTTGAAATTCTGCTTTCCTCTCAACAAATCTTCAGTTGAGGCCTATGGAGAGTCTGTTCTTCCCTACAACAGACCTCGAAGGTGGTTTAAAATGTTTAAAGAGAGGAGAAAATCAATTTCAAAAGAAGGTAGTCCCGGTGCTCCAGTTACTGCTCTTACGGAAGAAAACAACACTGCTGCTGCCTTTGTGAGAGGATCGACGAATTAGCTTAAGAACACTTTCTGAAATACTGAACATTTCTTTGGATGCCACCCACACGTTGGTGACAGAAACATTACACATGAGGCGTGTTTGTGCGCGATGGGTTCCAAGACTGTTGATTCTCGAACAAAAGGACATTCACATGCAGGTCTGCATGCAGTTAAAGTTGAAGTTAGAGGAAGATACATAGTTTCTTTCAAACGTAATCACTGCTGATGAAACTTGGCTACATCATTTTGATCCTGAGAGCAAACAGCAAAGCTCAGTGTGTAAATCTCCTTCATCACCAACCCCCAAAAAAGCAAACGTGGTTGCTTCTGCTGGCAGAGTTATGGTCATCTCATTCTTTGATATTCATGGAATGGTTTATCAGCATGTTGTACCTGCACACACATCAGTAACTGGACAATACTACAGGGATGTCCTGAAAACATTGCAAGTCCATATCAAGCGCAAAAGACCACATTTCCGTGAAGCAGGCTGGATGCTGCACCACGATAGTGCGCGGCCGCATATTGCCAATGTTGTTGCCTGAAGTGCATCCCTCCCCCTCTCTATAGTCCGGATTTAGCCTCATGTGACATTTTTCTATTCCCTAACTTGAAGAAACGCCTTCGTGGGAGGCTTTATCCACCATTAGATGCAGTGGTGAAGGCTGCGGAGGCGATTTTGAAGGATCTCTCAAAAATGGTTTCTAGCATGTCTTTTAAGACTGACAGAAACGCTGGGACAAGTGCATCGCATTCAGGGGAGACTATTTTGAGAAGAACCATCAAAATTATGATGATGAGTAAAGGTACGTTGTCAAAAAAGTTGTGGTCGTTCTTTATTGAACAGCCCTCTTATATATAAGGCAATGCAGGCTTTGAATAGAATGAAATAGTTGGTTGTCAGAGACAACGGTGGGCAAAATCAATAGTCTCTAGAGGGGATGAGATATAGAAGCCTGGTCATTGTAGAAGTGAGATGTCTACATACATAGATAAGTGAAAAAGTACTTGATATCATTCGGCAAAGGAACGTGATCATCATAGTAAGACGTGCTTTTCTGGTGTTGCTCTACAAGTTTGCCGAAACTTAAGGCTCAACGATGCAACAATAATCACTTTTAAAAGGAAAAAATCTACGGAATTTAAAATTGTAATATAATTTATTAATGGTTTCGTGGAATATATCCCACCATATTTAAAGGAGAAGAATTGCTATTTTCCAACCATTGCAGCATGGAATACTCTCATTCCGATACTACGTCCAGAGGAAAGACTCATTTCTCCAGAGCACCCAGGCATCTACAAGAGTTCTCCCAGATCGTCTCCAAAGGTGAGAGAAATTAATCATCCATCATCACGTCTTTTGCACAAATCTCCTGCTGCAAAATGATCGCCACAACGCGTGACTTTTATACCACCGTCGTTGTCTACCATCCTTCGTGCATTTTGGAAATTATTCTGCTGCAAGTTAGAAACAAAGTGGTGTTACTTTAAGTAGAATAATCCCTGCCCTCTACGCTGTCTGATTGCTGGATGAGGAGAAGAATGTCACTATACAAGAAAATTTGAAGAAAATATCAAAGATAAAGGAACAGTTTTGGAATTATATATGCCATCAGCTGTTCGAAAATCAAAGCTAACAATACAATAATATAAGTTAAGAAGCTTTATAAATTAAAGAATTCTGAAGATCTTTGAGATGTTTGTATGGCCGTCCCCGTAGAAGCAGTGCTAGCGCGTCTTGTCTGCTGCACGGTAACCGGGTTGGATCCCCGGTGCAGGCGTGGGATATATCCCCGCTGGGAGGTCTGGTCCCTGCTGCGCTCAGCCTCATGATGCCAATTGAGCAGCTCTCCTGATGGAAAATTTGCGTCCCTAATAGATCAAGTAGTCGCCATTCAGTCGAGAGAGCTAGCGAAGAGACCCCTGCCTCCGCCATCCTGCACTGCTCCATGGTATACGCCTGGAGGATACAGTGGCCGTGTGAAGGAGGGCTCACAAAAATTCCACAATATAAATGACGAAGTTCATGGCTGGTGTCAGAATAATTCGAAAAATTCAGATAACTAGGGCGGATTATAAAATGCTAAGGAAAAGCTCTAATAGCACCATGATCGTTTATCTTCCAGTGTATACGAATAACAATGACCATTACCACTCAGTTATGACGTTAACGGCACGTTTGCCGAAGTGATGCCTATTTGTAAGTTTTGAAAGAAAGTGATCAAGTGTAAAAAAATTGTCAAATGAACGAAAAACTGTTTAGTAGACCCTTCTTTGAAAGTTGTTTTTAGTTTCCATTGACTTTTTTCGTCTCGTTACGACTGACAAGATGATTAGATAGTATCTGGTAGTGAGAAACAATTACTTTTCCCTAAGGTAGGAGATAATTTGTTCTTAATTTCTTGGCAGGCTCGTTAGTTATAATTATAACGAAAATATGAGCCTTATTTGAGTTTGAGTTATAAATCCATATTGAGCATTCTTTTAATTCAAGGGTTGTGCTAGATTTGTTAGCTTTTTATTTCAGCAAAATTTAGTCTATATTCCTATATCGTTAAGAAAAGTTTAATAAGATGAATTACTAATGTTGATTCTTTCACATCATCCACCGAGCGGAATGGCCGTGGCGGTTTCGTCTTGGCCTGTATTCGGGAGGTCTAGGTTCGATTCCCGTAGCCGGACTACTTGACACATGGGTTTTTCGAGGATTTTCATGGGTCGTCAGGCGGAGGAAGTCATCTCCGAATTTTCTGTCCCTGAATTTTATCTCCATTTTCATTTCACATCACCTCAGGGTACAAGTGCTGCCAGGTGTCTCGGCGTTCCATAGTAGGATGATGTGCTCTTGTTAAACACTTCCACCTCCATGAAAAGGTCTCTGGGCCGTTTCAGGACCACGGTGAATGGGCTGCCGTTTGAACTGGCCTGTCGGAGAGTCTCCAACTAGTCAAGTGTAGGGACCCTGCCCTCTGCACTTCGTGACGCCTTGGATCGGCAACCCTATGTCTCCTCTCGCCTCATCCTTCCTTCCAGGGTTGCCCCACTTGAGGGAATGGGTATAATGGACCAAATTTCGACCTCCGAGTTGAATCTCCTCCGTAGCACAGTCCAGTCCATCATCTCCCTCACCATAAACCCCCAAAATAAAGACAAGATAGTAAATTTGATACGTGACTTGACTTATGTGTTTCAAATGCGAAGGTGTTTGTCCTTGAGCGCTACTAGGTGAGCAACCAATCGGGGTCCTGCAGTGTTGTCGTATTGCATTCTCCCTAAGTGGTGTGTGACGATCGACAAACTAATCAATCTCAAATAAATACCATTCGAGCTAAGACAAAATTTCATATTTTGCAAAAACTGATCCATGAGCAAGGAGAGAGTAATGTATTCAACATAACCGTAAAAACTCCATATGTTTAGCTCAAATAGTTTTGCTGATACAAATAAATAAATTAGATACCATTATATTATAACATTGCATTGCGACGTAAGCACTGTAATGAATACCATTATTGGTTGGCATATATGCGTGAAAGTACATTTGAAATTACTCAGAACTGAAACGTAAACATTTGACATGACGTGGTAAAAGAAATATGTACTTCGAATAAGCCAAGGTGTTTGTTAAATTCGACGTGAGACACTTCTTGCTCGTCTGGCAGAACGTGTCTGGTCACATTATATCTTTGTTTATGAATGGTTCGTAATCTCTATTTACTCTAGAGCTCAAAGCAGCATTATTCAGTTACTCTCTCATGAAGAAATGTATCAGCTGGATCAATGAGACGCGATCCACCCTCCCCCCTTACTACTGCTAGAACAATCCAATAGAGTTAATGTGGGATCAAATTATGTTGCAAACAGAAATAATATGAAAGGGTAGAGCCAGACTGAAAAATTCAATGCCACAGCCGGAATTTGAACCACGGATCTTCTGGTTTCCGTCCAGCCGCTCTAAACCATTGAGTTACTATGGCCAACGTGCCAACATGACAATAAATTCTCCAACTGACTCGTGTTTTTTCCGGTAAACCACTAGGAGTTCTCATAAACACATGAGACAACTACCTTAATGCGACTTACTGTGCCTTAAGTACTTTAAGGCCCGGGTTTTATAGTTCGGACCACACCACAGAAGCTCCGTGGTTCAAATCCCGGCTATGGCATTGAATTTTTCAGTCTGGCTCTACCCTTTCACAGTGTGACCTACACACGGCTAGTGTGAAAGAACAATTAATTTCCAGAAATAATATTATTAAACTGACTGACGTTAAACGACTTATTCACGAAGAAATTGACAAGGAACACAACAAGACTGGGAAAACTGCGTGAGACATCAGATAAACTACGAGAAGGCGACTTTTGGAAAGAAATAGCACGTAACGAGATTTTGAAACCTATCATCATAAGTTTGCAGTACTCGGACGTTGAAGGCAATGAGAATGACGAATTATCTCTTAACGTAACTTTCATAGCTATACGGACGCACCGCTGGAATTTTCGTTGGATTAGAGAAATAAGTAATTCATTAACTATAATTAACTTTAAACTAAATATTTGCGTAATATACGAATATTCATGTTGCAATTGTGATTTCAACAACTGCATTATTATAAAACTCTGGAAAATTCAGTTTGCGTTCCCTTACGTCTAGCGCCGCAAACACTTGCAAGTGTGCGAGAGAGAGCGAAATACGAGGGCTGTTCAATAAAGAATTATCATAACTTTTTTACAGTCATAATTTCTCGTACTAAAATTCAATCTTGTAATATTCTGTTAGCTTAATGTGAAACAAGCACGTCGTAGTAGTTTCATTGTTGGTACTCCTGGTTCCCGCCTGTGAGAACCAAGCAAGTTCAGACATATTCAGTATTGCCTACCGCTGCAATGGAGGTAACATGAAGTTAAAGTTGATGTTAGAGGAAGATCCGGAGTCTATTTCAAACGTAATCACTGCTGATGAAACTTGGTTACATCATTTTGATCCTGAGAGCAAACAGCAAAGCTCAGTGTGGAAATCTCCTTCATCCCCAACCCCCAAAATAGCAAACGTGGTTGCTTCTGCTGGCAGAGTTATGGTCATCTCATTCTTTGATATTCATCGAATAGTTTATCAGCACGTAGTACCTGCACACACATCAGTAACTGGGCAGTACTACAGGGATGTCCTGAAAACATTGCAAGTCCATATCAGGCGCAAAAGATTACATTTCCGTGAAGGGGGCTGGATGCTGCACCACGATAATGCACCGCCGCATTTTGCCAATGTTGTTGCTGAATATCTTGTAAAAATCAACGTGAAGTGCATCCTTCACCCTCTCTATAGTCCAGATTTAGTCCCATGTGATATTTTTCTATTCCATAACTTGAAGAAACGCCTTCGTGGTAGGCATTATCAGAAGCAGTGGTGAAGGCTGTGGAGGCAATTTTGAAGGATCTGTCAAAAATGGTTTCCAGCATGTCTTTGAAGACTGGCAGAAATGCAGAGAAAAGCGCATGGCATTCAGAGGAGACTATTTTGAGAAGGACCATCAAAATCATGAGAATGAGTAAGGGTACGTTGTCAAAAAAAAATTGTGATCATTCTTTATTGAACAGCCCTCGTATAGAAAGAGTGGGGATAACGAGGTGGCAACGGTGACGGCTCTTACGCATCTGATTCGCTACAGGCGAGAACTCTTCCCATTTGAAACACATAATAGGTGACGTAACATAAAGTTCTGTGATATGGTATGAAATGCAGGATATAGGTATAGGATTTCATGATGTGACAACTTGGGAGTTGGTTAATGCAAATTTTTGCTTAAAATAGGCTGAAGTTTACTCTCAAAAGACTAATTCAAAATTCAACCAACTGCGTGGAGAAGAGAAGCTTTGTCTTAATACTCTATCAAATTATTATTTTTTGAGACCAATAAAATATCATTGAGTGCTTCATAAATAAACTTTATATTTACTGACATTTCTTAATTTATGATATTTTGCATCCACGTTAGCTATGTTCAACGTGATCCCTCCTTATAGCTGACTGCAAAGGAAAGTGTAAATACATGAGTAACTGTAGAATATGCAAGGAGCGTACTGCAAGTAATGAAGCATGGAGCATGTTATTCTTATCGACAATTACAAACACCTAAGACCAAGTACAAAAGCCGTTGAACTGAATCATCAGGCAAACAGGTTTTCAACACCACTGCTCTTTCTGGGCAGCCGCCTCACGAAAATTTCAGGGTCCTCTCCTTAATAAATGGCCTCGCCTTACCTAGGCCGTATCATGCACATACAACACGGAGTCACTGCCGACTGATTGATGGTACAGTATTAATGTAATAATAATAGTACAAAAAAGCAGCAAATGATGTTAAAGCCAACCGACCGGCCAGCATCATCATCATCTACTTTTTTGTTTAATTTACTTCTCTCCTTCCTTTTCATCTCTCCATGAGGAGCATTTTGTTGCCCACTTTATTGCTGCGAATTTACCCACTGATGCAGTATTTGGTGTTTCTCTTCGCAAATTCTTTTAACGCTTTATCTGTCTTCTTTCGCCGGGCTGACGCTCGTGTTTATTTTGTTTTTCAGCAGCATCTACATCACATGAATCTTTCTATTTCCTCCTCCTACTGGCTTTTAAAGTGCATCATGTATCCGAACTAAAGCTCAGACAAATAAACATTAATTGAAATGGACGTTTGAAATACTATTGCGTGCACTTTATTCCAATGCTTCATAACGCAAGATATATTTTCAAAATAATTGTACTACTTTATTAATTACTAGCTATCTTTCTTAGCAGTACACGGATGCATTCTGCACGTAAGGGTAACAGTCTGCTGTTAAGCTAAAAATTTTGTTCGCACATAGGTAAAAATATGTACATAAGGATTAAAAAACATGTGTAATGTTGGCATCCTATTTTTTCTAATCTACGTTTGTCTCCTGATTTGTCAAGCATTAGGTCCCAATCACAATTAAAAGTAAACGTAAGTATAACACAAACTTAAAAACTATACGATATCTATTGTAATTGAAACATCATCAATGAATTACATAAACATAACAATAAACATTGAATTGGACCAAAACTCAGAAGTCAGCTTTCAAGTTCATGCCCACATAAAACAAAAGAAACTAAGTAATTAGACACTAATTTTTATCACGTCATTATTTTGTATCCCACATCAGACATTCATTCCCACTTGTTGAGTAACTAAATGCCTTGTACAATTACGGGCCAGAAAAACCTGACGTCATTAAAATCGCAGAAAAATAACTTGGGATGGTAGGGATGATTTTCATGAATTAAACATTAACTGGATAGCTAGCTTTTATTTATACTAAATGTACATAATCTTTTTAGTCGTGTGTTCCTCATGATCGCATTACAGGTCACCGTATTCAACTGTTTCACATTCTCTTGTGATTGGCTTTATGTTTCCAGCAACGCATGTTAAGTTTACGCTTAAGCGTCATGTAGTTACTTTATACTTAATTTTAATTGTTAATGATCCCTTACAGTTTTGTCTGTAACTTAAGGGATGGAAATTAATGGAACAGTGTAACTTTTTTAACAAGATGTCAAAGTTAAAAGTTAACCACTGGCGTGACAGCCCTAAAAGAGAAAGGTCTACAACCCGACTGCCGGCCTCACGCCCACTTACGCACGGCAGAGGTAGGCGATCAACCAAACCGATACGGAGAGGAGATGTGGTCAGCATCTCGGCATTTCCCAGCCGGAATGTTGTTTTTCATGACCAGGGCCTTTTACCTAGCGTAAGCTCCTCACTTTCCTCACGATGCTGAGTGGGCACCGGTCCTATACCCGGGACCGAAAATCTGCACCCCAGGGCCTTAGCCCGCTACGCCACGGCGCATGACAAGATGTCAAAGTACCACATGATTTAAAATAACGATTGAGTAATTTACGGAAGTTTTAAGCTAATGTGTGACTTTTGCCAGATCCTGTAGTATAATTGTCCAGAATTTTCATCAGCTGAATTAAACACTACAAATTTCTACTTAAGACTTTGAAAATAGTGTAGGAGTAGCTTTGAGAGCTCAAATAAAGTCTTCATTTTCATGTCGTGTAATATAACGTACAAAGTTTTGTTTAGATAGGCCAAGGTATGTTGGTTTATATGTTAGGAAGTGAAAATAAGGGTAATAGAAGCTTTTGGAAGTTTTAGATTAGATTGTAATTCTTGTCATAGGACCATAAATATTCCTTGATATTCAATGTTGAAAAACGGATAGAGATGCATTGACGTTAATACTGCTGGTAATTTAAAATAAGTTGGAAAAATTTTATAGCCTAGGTCCGTAGTAAGAAACAGTACTTTCAAAATCGTTAGATTACTCTCATTCCCCTGCTCACGGAAGTTCCACATACATATAACTGTTATATCTTCATAATATTAGTCTAGCTTAATTCTTCTCTGCGCCGCTTTCCCGTGGTAAAGAAATCTTTAATTATTTTATTCCATTCAAAATTCAATATATTCCTGGAATTCATTTTTCGAGGCTTCTTTCATATTGAAATAGAAAGTAATCAGTGTTTTCTATAGTTAACACTAGTGTTTAGACTTACACACCTATAAACTGTAAAAAATTTAAAAACTTATCAAAATGTTTAACTTAAAAAAAGGGCCGTATACATATTTCAGAATATTAATAGGTTGTTTTATATGTCCCACGATCGTACTTACTTAGATTTGTTAGCTGCAAAACAAATATTTTCATTATTAATGTAGCCATGACATAAAAAATGTGACAAACATATTCATCTGCTTTTAACAAAACAACCAATGAGTGGCCATGGGAAATTATTACGATTCGATTATAATCTGTTAGGCCCAGTCTTTCTCGAAACTTTCCACTCGACCTATATATCTCACTTTTCTGTATACGCAAACAAATACTCGTCTGTTAGATACACTGCTACTGGAGCATGTCACACAACATTTGCTACAACTAGATGGTGCACATTTTGACACAAAAATACCAGAGTGATGAATCGATTGTGGCAGAGCACTGTTCTGGTTTCATTGGCTTATCGGTTTCACCAACCATCAACACATATAGCCTGAGGTTTCGTCAAGCTGTCAAAGGACGGTGCGTCAACTATGGTGATTTGTAACATATGTTTGTGACGTTTGGCTAAAGAAATGTTTGGAAGATGTACTTTTGTTGTTGTGATTTGTAGAGTTAAGTTTAGAGACATTGAAGAAAATTAATATTGCTAGATATAACTTATCAAATGCATATTCTTTAAATAATTTGTTATTTTGTAAACATTAAAAGCACCAAAAGAACATACAATTCGCTTTATTCCTACTATGTGATATTAATAAAAGTGGGTGCGATGTACTTATGAGAACAGTTGTAACTTCACTAAGAGAGACAAGCTCGCGTTAACGTACTAGGCTCGCACTTGCGAGCTCCGTCTATCTCTCACTAGTTGTCTTTGAGTTTTTCGTGATTGGTAGCTAAAGCTGAGATTTTTTCCCCTTCCACCACGAATTTACTTTATTTCAAATCTGTTTTCTTTTAAGATGTACTTCTAGGTTTCGTGGCATACGCAATGTCGGACAGATGACGCGAGAACTTGCCCAAGAGAACGAGCATTTCCTATGGACAGTAAAGAGCTGCTTGGCTGAAGAGTGTTAATATATTAAAATGAGAGGTCTTCTAATAGTAAACTTAAATTTTCTCTGTACAACAAAAGACTTTCAATATTCAGATCCCTCTAGGAGGAACAAAGGACTGCAGTAATTAAAGACTATGGCTTGGCAGTCTTTGATCTCCCACATGCGGACCAGCTTCAGTGCAGAGGTGGGTCTTCGAGTCCTGAAATGTTAGGGACTTCCACGCGTCTTTGTGGCCTTCTGTCTGCAGCCTCTAACCTCTCGTAGACCGTTCATTTCACCCCTACTCTCGCAGGTTGCAGTGCATGAGGTGCACCCCTCTGTTATATAGCTAACTTCAGAAAACTAAGGCGATTGTGATAAAGTTTGCATGTAGCACATTTGAGTACAAATTTTACAACTATGCATCTAACTTATTTCATTAGAACTGAGTGTAACTATATGTTTAAAGACTATGAAGATCAGGCTGTTTACATGTGCTATTCCTACTGCACGTAGAAATATCCCGAAATCCTTGAGAACTGGATCCAGTACACCTTACATCTGAGGAAATATTTAAATATCATTTGAAGAAGTGCAATGTATTTCTGAAACATCCTGAATCCATCGAGCTTATGTGCTTTTCATGTTTTTAATAACTAAGGGATAGTGGCAGTATTTACATGAATATTTTTAAAAATATGTTTAAGTAAAGAATTACAATCCGAAGATCATCATCACGTTCTTATTCACTTCAAGAACTAGGTAATTTGCCTGTTCCGACTTTACAATTAAGACCATCCTTTCTTAGTCTTCTCATCTTTCTTCATCCTATAGATTTTTATTTATTTACAGTGATTGGAATTCTTTCTTCGTCAAAGATTGTTTATACACAAGCACTTTAAATGTTTAAAATAGCCTCTCCTTCATATAGTGTACTATATGTACAGTATATGTGCAGCCAATAAAACACAGAGAGTATTTTAAATATTCCTTTATTTGTAAATTTAATTAGACTTTCACATTTATATTACTGACAAATTCCACACTTAACACTTTGAGTGAATAAAGAGGAGGTACTGCTTCATTTTAATGTAAGTATATAAGTCGTTCAAGTTTAACTCTGAAAACGTTTAAAATTTTACTGAAAATATGATATTGGGCTGTAACTAATAACATGTTAACTAACCTTACTCGAACATCTGTCAATACTCCAAGCAATCATGGAGGATTTGGCATTAAAGTTCTTAGCTGTATGAATATAAAGGCCAGGATTAGTGAGAAGAATACCCATGCAAACGCAGCAAAACTACGTAAACTTATGACCTGTGTTGTGAACAAGACAGTTCATAGTTTGTAAATTAATTTTTATTTATATACAGAAATTTTATATTTACACACTTTTCTGTACCCGAATTTTTCTTCTTCTCACTGCATCCCCAGTCCTTTTGATTGCATCCTCGTCCTTACTTCTTGTATTTGTAGGTTTGTCCCTTCCTCTTTGTGTAGGTGGAAATCATTTCCAATTTTTTCTAGGCATTCTTTCCTTTGGCATGCGTTTATATCAGTTTAGTTGTTTGTATCTTACATATTCTAATTTTTAACTTTAGTTTCTTTATTAATAAAGTATTACAATGATTTGCAAGTTTGAATTTCTTGTTAAATTTCATAGAAATTCCATTTCTATAGACAATAGTTTAATAAATATTTTTCGAGGTTCCAAATTTCAAAGACGCATTTCTTACTATTGATTTGTGTATTTCCAAGTTTTCTTTTCAACTTTCTCGCCATATTGTCAATATCATCAATGACCTGTACAGTGACTACCTGGTCGTCAGTAAAACCATAACGAAAGATCAGTAGATGATGTATCACTAGGTGACCACCATCCAGCACAAAAGCTGTAGAACCTCTTGTGATGTTAACACTAGGGAAGTAGGCTGTAATTTGTCTACCTTGATGTACTTTCGAGTTCTCTCTGTTGGAGTGTTACCCACTCCTCTCTCCTTTCCTTATGATGCGAGAGAGATTATCGGCGTTTGATGCCACCCATGTTGATGAAGCCGAGACAGTCCCTTTGAATTGTGGAAGTGTCAACGGATCATACGGAAAGGTGTAAAGATAGGGATGAAGTGTTCCCTTCCTTGGGCTATACAACACTTCAATTTGAATAATATGCGGTTTAGTGTTCTAAGCTGAACGAATATGAAATTAGCTGAGTAAAATTAATCGATAAACAACAGGAATGGGAGTTATTTATGGGCTGCAAGTGATGCGCTGGCTACTGGAAGAATTAGACAGCGTAATCACTCCCGTCGTGGCTTACGCAACGTAATTTTGGGGGCAGAAAAAAGGGAGGAAAACGATGATTAAATAATGATATCAGAGCATCAATTGTCTTATTAAACACTTACCTAGGGATATAATATGAGAAGCTACCGAATTTGTTACTAAATGCCTTTGGGTTATCTTAAAATATGCATCGGTTGCACCAAGTACACCCTTGGACAAGAGGGGAGAGGTAACAGTGCAATTGAGACACTGCTCCTGGCGGTTTATGTCCTGACTAGCCCACTGTAACCGATACTGCTTAAGTATACTTCACGCGCATGCTCATTTAACCCATGTAAGTACAGCTTCAAAACATAGCTGTATGCTACTGATAGCTATATGATACGTATTTAGCACATACAAAGGTGGAAATTGGTCAAAATCCCTTAAAAATCATCACTATGCTATTAAACATTTGGTTTTTATGCAAATGCATATTATAATTTGGTCTTTCGTGTTATTGAAATGAAGTTTTGCAATACGTTTCATGTTTTTATGTGTTTATTTAAAGTTTTATAGGTAAATAATTGCATATTTTCGATGTTTTTGTACGTTTCATAAAATTTACATGCTTCAGCCATACGATACCTTCAGTATTTGCAAATTTTAATTTTAAAACTGATATTTAAAACCTTAAAGTAACAAAGCCTATATGCAAAAACGCATAACACTTCTCAGTACGCCCGCTTCGTCGTCTCACGTTCAAGAGGTCCCGAGTTCGTATCTCAAATCTCGGTGAGGATGAGTTATCTGCATAAGGCTTTTTCCGGAATTTTTCCTTATCCTGAAAGATTACTATCAGGTAACGTCTGAGCTCTAGGGGCCCTGGGCTCATTTAAGTATGACTTCATCCATTCCATTCATCTTCGATATGATTTAATGTTGGAGGACTCAAATGAAAACGTTTCTCAGTAAGACATATACATATACATGAGAGTGCTCCTATAAAATATGCAGGAAAATTAAGCGGAAATTTCTGTTGTGCTTTAGACAGAAATCCTGACCTTAAAGACTTGTGTTCAGTGGATAATAGTTTCAAGGTGAAAACGTAGCAAGTCCTTCCTAATTTTGCCATTTCTCTAATCTGTAAAAGTCCTTCTTAGCCTACAAACTATGTTTACTGATTAATTTCATATGATAAAACCTGAGTATTTGAACTAAAGAAAATTGTGAATTTAAAATTAAATGGCCGGAATTATGCCTAAGGAAGTATAAGCATCAGAACTACCAAAAAGTATAAACTTAAAGATAATACATTAGGGAATTCCCAGTGTTTATTTTAAAATGCCAGATCAAATATTTTGAAAGTCTAAATGCATGGATATTTTAGACACTTTTAGTGTATACTATTACTTTCTAGTAATTATGTATTAACCACTAATTTCATAGTCTGTTTATATCTGCAACTGAAATCCAAAATATGTGAAATGGCCTTTTAGATCTTCAAAGCTATTTGTGGGCTTACAGAAGGTTCTCGGATTCACTTTTTTTTTTTTTCAATTCCCTTCTGAGGCTTAAAATGGATTAATATAGAAAAAATCTGGTGTACACTAACAGTATTTGCTAATTTCAAGCTCAGTATTAGTATATACCTTTACAAAGTGACTTTCCAACTAAAGGCATATTATTCACCACATATTTTCAACTATAAATTCTTTTAAAAATAACCAGCAAGTCCATAGCTATATCAACATTCTTAAAAAGCATTCAGAAGTTCTAATTAGCTATTGCGAAGAAAAAGGAGAATTGCAAACTTCTTAATTTGCATCAGGTAAATACACTTTACTATGGACGAGATAAGCTAAGGGCAGACAAACATAGAGAAAACTGGAAAGAGCAGCCACACAAAAACACAGCTCATCCTAGTTTGCAACAGAAGTGCCTGTGTTAGCGGGTTCGATCCCAGGCGACCGCAAAGTGAGATTTGTGGTGGACAACACGGCGCTGGGGCGGGTTTTCTCCGGAACCTCCTGTTTCCCCCGCCATCTCATTCCACCGGTGCTCCAGCTTCATCTCATGTATCATCAGTGTCACCGCCTGCGGTGCCGTATGTAGTAAAAGCGGGCGTTAAACACTACACATTTCATTTCTGTGTTAGCGTTAGTGTCAGTGCTACGTTGAAGTGCAGTTCAAGGAAATGTAGGACCAATGTAAATTAAAAAAATCAAGCTGCGCAAGAGGTAAATGAATGACCAAATTTAGAACAGTTCAAATTATAGAAATATGTATCACAGATCTACCTTAAGCTCAGTGAAACATAGGTTATAGAACATAGAATATAAAAAATCTAACATAGATCCAAGTACACGGTGTATAAATAATAGAATATTATTAGCCATCAGAATATAAGAGGAGGTACATATGTATCTTTTAGACGTGGCGCATGACCTTGATCGGATGTACGCGAGTGACGTCATGCGAATCAATGGTAGGAGTAAGATCTCTGCTTTCACCAGCAGATTGCTGATAAAGCTAGTTAGTTAGATGGCAGCTGACTAACCTAACACTCCTTTCTCTGACAAATAAACAAGTGGACTCGACCATAAACTACTGCGCAACATTATATCATGTGCCACGTCTAAAAATTATCTGTACCGACAAGCAAGATGAGGCTCTTAGGAGTTGCTACCTTAATGAGCTCATAGCAGCAACTTCCTGCATTAGCAGGAGGCTTTTGCCCTTTAGGGGTGGATTGACTGTTTATTTATTTAAATACACTTTGGAGAATACAGGCATTCAATATGAAATGTTTCGAAAACAACTAGCATTAGAAAACATATTTTGGCAAACATGGTGCATTTTGTGATTTACATCTGATGTTTAACATTGAGCAATTAAAAATATTGCATTTTAATAAAAACCTTAAAAACGGTGCCCGGAACAGCTCATCACTCACATTATGCCTATATTTATTTCAACTATACCTGTCAACATTATTACAATAATGAAAAAAGGTCATATTAAAAGGATTATTGAGTCAAATTTTATTAAAACTACCTTTAATGTTTCAAGATTATTAAAATTTCTTTTCATGAGAGTTTTAATAAACTATGACTCAATAAGTATTTTAATATGAAAATAGCAACAATTTTAACAACGCTTTTAATCATACTTATTTCAAAAGGTGATGTGCTTCAGCTATTTTTGTTGCAGTACAAATAATAAACATAATGTTGTATGTGCACCCTATTTTTTACGTTGATTTGACTACATGGTAATAATGCTGCGGTTCTATTAGGTAGCCCGCCTCGGTAGCATAGATGGTAGCATGTCTGCCTCTCGTTCAAGAGGTCCCGAGTTCGAATCTCGGTCAGGGTGATAATTAATTATCGTGCGATTCGATTTAATCTGAAATCAATAAGATTGTTTTATATAGAAAACTTTAACTTGAAAATGTTAACAAATTTATTTTCAATTCAACGCTTCGCGGGTGATCAGCCGTGTCAAATTAATAAACGTCGAGCTTTCCGCCATCGTAAAATCCATGGCCTTCTTCAGGATACTGAAGGTCCAGATCCTGAAGAAGGCCATGGAGTTTACAATGCCGAAAGCTCGACGTTTATTAATTTGACACGGCTAATCACCCGCAAAGCCTTGATTAGTAATGCTCGCCGTGAAAGCTTCAAGTCTTACAAATTTATTTTAAGTTTTTGACCCTAGTCTTTTCGTCCCTTAATAATACTTAATAAGGATAAGGTTTTTCCTGGGGTTTCCCTTATCCTAAAAGACGAATGTCGGGTAACTCTAAGCTCCATGGACCCTGGGCTCATTTTAGTATCACTTCATCCTTTCCATTCATCGTTCGATATGACTTCACGTTGGAGAATCTAAATTACAAAAAAAAAAAAAAAAAAAAAAAAAAAAAAAAAAAAAAAAAAAAAAAAAAAGTTCTGTTAGGAGATACCTCGTGGACCAGACAGTTAGCCAGCTAGGACTCATTCTTCTATGTACCATACCAACTTGTTTCATCACAGAGGCCTTAATGTTGGGCAACGTCGCTTCTGCTACGGGCGGATGGCATCTTCGACTATGTCGTCATAGTCCTTAGTGCTAGGCATCTTTATCTCTGCTTCTACAAATACCGGGCAGATGGCATTAAGTTACCATCCAGTCTATCTCTTTTAATTACCTGTGCATAGATGGCAGTGCATTCGCCATTACCATTTAACTGCATTTGTACTGATATTTTAGAGTTACTCTGGAACTTGGGTTGGGCTATTAAATATCCAGCGCTTACCTTGGCGACTGAGGAAAACCCCTAAAACCCAATTTGAATGATAATTCCACAGGATTTGAAGCCAAGACTTCTCGAATGCGTGCTCCAGACATTAACTGAGCTGGTTTCTTCCTCCTAACCTATCTCTCTCACTAAACAACATCTAAAATGACAAATATCTCGCAATTACGTAATTGAACTCTTGCAATATCAAGAAACGTGAAAATCTTTCTGTCAGCTGACCGGAAACTTCGTTAATATTATTACATAGGTACCCATTTTCATTTCATTAAGAGCTCATTTTTGTGTGTGAAACGTTAAAATGAAGTTTCTAATGGTTTTTAGATTAAGATAAACCAAATATATACATCTAAACTGATGATAGTTTATTGCTGAAAATAATAAAGTTAAAGATCAATTATTTTATTTACAATTATCAGCAATATAACAAAGTTGCGGAAGATTACCAGAACATCGTTTGCAAGCCTCTTCATTAGCATATTTGATACACTTTTTAGTTTGACTGCTTTCGTGCACGCTTTCCTCATGTAAGTTACTGATTTCAAGAACGAATTAGCAAGCTAAAGCCACTGATGATGCCCCACTTGGGAGCTTAGGTACAATAGATCAAGACTAGTCGCAGTGCAGAATCCCCTCCGTAATAAACCTAATCCTAATCGAGAAATACGTTTACAGAAATGACTTTATTGCGTATTTTCTTAAAGATGCAAGGGGAATATCGTAAACAGAAAGCTTTAAGCAATAGTTTAATCTTTTAAGAACTCGGGGTGCTGCCTGATGCCTTTGAAATTCCATTTTCTTTACAAGTCCAAGAAATAAATTTAAAAAACTTAATAACATTTTCTGCTTTAAAGAGTATGCATATAAAATTAAAACAAATAACAGGGAACATATCTGACAAAAAAAAATCTCCACAAAGAATGTATTTGATATAAAGCAACCGGACAGGGACCGAGAGGTCCGTGGTTCAAATCCCTTCTATGGCAGTGAATTTTTCAATCGGACTCTACCTATCCAAATCTTGGCCTAGAGAGGGCTTGTGTGAAACAACAACTAATTTGCATAAATACCTATGTGTTTTAATTAGATATACCGACTTTATGTAGTAAGATAGCTTATATCTTTTATGGAAATAATCATTTCTTCCACTAGCCGTGTGTAGGCTAAGGTTTGAATGAGTAGTCAGACTGAAAAATTCAATGCCATAGCCGGGATCTGAAACACGGACCTCCCGCTCTCCGTGCGGTTGCTGTAACCAACGGAGCTACTATGGTCAACGTGCCAACATGGCACTTAATTCTACAACTGACTTATAGGTATGTTTCCCGGTAGACCACTAGGGGTTCTCATATGCTATGAGACACGCGCCTTTTGTGGCGACTAATTATGCTGTCAGTACTTAAGTCCCAGACTTTATAGTTAAACCACTATGTTATTCAGGTAAATTGATGGAAATAATAATTTCTTCTACACTAGCCGTGTGTAGGCTAAGGTTTGAATGAGTAGAGTCAGACTGAAAAATTCAATGACATAGCCGGGATTTGAACCACGTATCTCCCGCTCTCCGTGCGTCTGCTCTAACCAACTAGCTACTATGGCCAACATGCCGACATGACACTAAATTCAACTGACTCATATATATATATATATATATATATATATCTTATGTTTACTATAATCTATATAATTATAGAAAATTCATTCAGAAAGAAGGAAACCTTGCAAGTAGAACATATAAGAAATGCATTTTATTTTTATGAAAATCGTTTAAACATGTGATATTGTATTCAAAATGATTTGATTCTTTTCTTATAAAATCAAAATTAACCAATATAGTGCATATAAAAGTAGATTTACTTGAAATTTTCGGTGAAATTTTGGCAACGCTTTTCTGGGAAGTATAGGTAAATAACAGACAAAGAAGTTGATGTTCATTATATTTTGTGTCAACATTCATTATTACTCTTCGTAAATTCACGCGTGTGCAACGGAAGATTTAGACTATGTCAAAATAATTCCGACCGGGTATTTGTACTTCTGATAGGAAAGTGAGCTTTATAACATTGCAGACACAGTTTTATTATTACTACTGGCTTGGCGTGTGTTAATGCTCCTCATTTTTAACCGTATTCATGAATAACACCAGTGTTTCAAATGTCAACCTAGAATGACTTTGCTGTTTATGTGCAGCGTTTTCTGTGTGTGTAACGACCTGGAAGCACGTTTGTTATTCATGATGCCATTACTTTTAAAATAGGGAGCAACAAATTATCATATTCTTCTTCATTTTGTTATGTTTCGCCGTAAGAGGTCTCCTATACGGATCAGTTTTCCCATCGAACCACACTATAAATCCGATCACAGCGCCATAATGAATGAGCCTGCCACGCTGGGTCCGGACAGATTTAGAGTAGAGTGCGGCCTTCAACTTTAGGGCCAGGAGATGTATGGAGAAGGGAAACCCTCGAGGAGTACCTGCGCCAGACATAAATAAAACACCGATGCCTCCAAAAACACAATCAAACTGATGTATCAAGCTGTATATTCGAGGAGACTTGGGCTACTTCGTTACACTGGCTACCACTATAATTTCACAACACGTGCATGCGAAACTATCTATTGTGCTTACTAAAACAGCTGCATTGTTCTCTTAGGATAAAACGAACTGCTAGCTCAAATTTACGGTACAGTCATTACTAAACGTACACTGGAGCAAAATATTTATTGTTTTCTATCGCTTTATATTGATAAATTGGAAAGTGGAAAAATATTGAAACACATTAAATGCCATGATCGGTATTCGAATCACAAATCTTCGGATTCCTATGAATGAAATGAGTGGAATGTGCAAATAAACCTGGGAACGCTGAGCTGGGAGTTCCACGAAATTTGTTGCATTAACATAAGGGAATAATAATAATAATAATAATAATAATAATAATAATAATAATAATAATAATAATAATAATAATAATAATAATAATAATAATAATAATAATAATAATAATAATAATAATAATAATAATAATAATAATAATAATAATAATAATAATAATAATAATAATAATAATAATAATAATAATAATAATAATAATAATAATAATAATAATAATAATAATAATAATAATAATAATAATAATAATAATAATAATAATAATAATAATAATAATAATAATAATAATAATAATAATAATAATAATAATAATAATAATAATAATAATAATAATAATAATAATAATAATAATAATAATAATAATAATAATAATAATAATAATAATAATAATAATAATAATAATAATAATAATAATAATAATAATAATAATAATAATAATAATAATAATAATAATAATAATAATAATAATAATAATAATAATAATAATAATAATAATAATAATAATAATAATAATAATAATAATAATAATAATAATAATAATAATAATAATAATAATAATAATAATAATAATAATAATAATAATAATAATAATAATAATAATAATAATAATAATAATAATAATAATAATAATAATAATAATAATAATAATAATAAATATCGCATCTGATGTGCTAGTGTTAATGTGAACCCTGAACAAATCTTTGGAGATAAACAGAACTAAATAGAAATAAACAGACTAAACAGAACTCGCATACTCAATAATAAACAATAGATTTTCTCAGAGAAAGTCGGATGAATGTAATGCATCAGAGTTTTTCAATGGGAAATTGTTAAATTATTTTTTTCTCGTAGCCATGGAAAGGCTATAGAACTTTGAAACCCTCACAGATGTATCCACTGTTTTAAATCTGAATATTGATTTAACTTGCTGTATTCTTCTAATACCTGCATAAAAATGTTTAATGAAAGTTTATGTCGATCAGCAAGGAGTAAAAAAAGAAAAGAAAAGCCGTTTTTGGAATAGTTTGCAGAATAGTATATAGAAAGATTTATCAGATTTTTGTTAAAGCTCCTCAAAATACAAATCTTTGATGAAACTCTATATGAATGTTTATGTCATCATTTAGTTTATCTTGGTTAAGCTGCTTTGGTGGTCATCTTATGGATACTGCGACCTACAAAAATTAATTATAACTAAAAAAAAACAGTACGAACGGTTTAAGTGGGGTATCTACAGGATGCTTCAGGCCGCAGGCAGATAGACCACAGAGTCAGGCAAAGTCCATAACAACTATAGGCTCGCAGACTGCTGCAGCTTTCAGAGAGGGCGATGAAGACCCGTCAACAAGTAGCCCTCTAGTGTCCACATGGGGTGATGTTTTCTTTGAGCAAGCATCAGCGGCATCTGTCCGGCACCGCCACAGACCACTCCAAACATAAAAATTAAGTTGAATGAAGGAGATTTTATGGAAAGGATTGCTGGTAAATGAGAAATAACCATTATCACGCCTGCCCCTATTGTATAGGTGAGGGCCGGGGAGGAAAGCATCATATGTGTGAATTTGCCCCCCCCCTCTCGTCTCCACTAGTTTCAACAAACAGGTAAACAGCCAACTAAACTGGTTGATTCTGTTCATAGTCGTGTGGCAGTCTTATCAGTGCAGTGGAGGTTTGCATGTGTGAACAACTGTATAGCATACTGACAGTGCCCTTCGAAGCGGTTCTCCTCCTAACAAGGATTTTCAATATGTGTCTCACCCTCGGGTACTTTCCACGAGAGTGGAGAGAGGCCCGGGTGACTTGCATATTGAAACCTGGGAAGAATCCATACATCCTTCCAGCTACCGATCCATTAGCCTCCTTTCCACCCTCTCGAAAGTTCTCGAGAGGTTGATTCTCACCCACTTGTCCCCAATATTGGGAGACATTCAAGCCATACCTGCCCATCAGTTTGGTTTTCGTCCTGGGCACTCGATAGTCCAACAGTTGTTGCGTGTGGTGGAGACTGCTGCCCTGGGTTTCCAGGAAGGCGCCTTCATGGCTGCGGTTTCATTGGATGTCGAGAAGGCCTTCTCTCCGACATGGCACGCCAGACTCCTTTACAAACTGATCCACCTGGTGCTCCCAACACAAATTATCAACATCTTACACAGCTTCTATCGACACTGCACCTTCAAAGTCACAGTCGCGGGGAAAACATCAACACTCAGACCAGTGAGAGGCGGAGTCCCCGAAGGCTCTGTACTATCTCCCACCTTATTCAACGTCTTTATGGCAGATTTCCCAACAGAGCCACGAGTTGATGTGACACAATACTCTGACGATGTGCTTCTCTTCTACAAGGACAAACACATCCTCAGAGCCTTTAACCCCTTACAAAGACATCTCCGTCTAATACAACAGTGGTGTAGGCGTTAGCAGATGTCCGTTAATCCGGACGAAAGCCACGCCATACTTTTCACAAAGCGCCACACCCCCGCAGACTGCCGCAACTTTAGCTACCTAGGTCGAAGGATAGAGTGGACCAACTCCGTCCAATACCTAGGTGTCAACTTGGACAGGGGTCTAACTTTTCGCCAGCACATCAGGGACCTATCGGCTAAGGTACAGGGAACAATTGCTTCCCTGTATCCAACGATGGGATCAACCTCGGTGCCACTTGGCCTGAAGTTCTACCTCTTCCGAGTGCTGGTAATCCCGGTAATGTTATATGCCTGCGAGATCTGGGGCATGGCCGCAGACAGCTGGCTGGCATTGCTTCATCGTGCACAGAATAGAGGACTTAGGTCTATATATTCTGTGGGACGTTATTTTCCTACCAGGTTGCTTTAAGAAGCTTCGAGTCATCCATACGTAGAGGATGAAATTAGGCGCCAGGCATCAAAATTATACGCCAATTTACCAACTCACACAAGCGCCCTTATCAGATCTTTGGGAGATTATGACCCCACTAGACGCCGTTCTAGACAGCACCGGTTACCCCGCATGGCTTGCGGGCACCCGAGACTACCCAGGAGCTAATCCGAACAGTAGCTAAAGCTGAGCTCCACATAATTTTCCGAAGCTGTTTGGCATCAAAATTTTTCCCAAATTAAATCAAAATTAAAACACCAGGGTGCAATGCATTGCATCCTGTCCTTCAACACCTAGGTACAAAACTATAACCTCATAAAATAACTTAAATCTAAAAACCCACATCAAACCCCACAATATCCCAAATTCAATACCTTACCTGCGGTAAAACCCTTAACGGGTGGGCACGCAGCAAAAACCTTCTGACTAAATACAGTCAGCCAGCACCACATGACATGGCATACTGACATTGAACCCTAGCCTGTTACTTAGTAATGCTTCGTATGAATATTTTCAATAAGTTCTGCATTTAAGTCCATCTGGTTTGCAGCCAGACACTGACGCACTAATATTTGGAAAGAAACTAGCATGGATACCGATCGCATAAATTAAGGCGGCACAATTATGAATACGGTATTATTTAAAAATGTACATTTTAAACAATTTCAATGCCTGTGACGTTTATTTTTAAGAATACAACATAGAAAGGATATAAATGTGTTTAGCAGCACAAGGGAAATAATTAGTACTACCTAACAAGTATTGTATGGTAAAACAAAGGTAATAAACTTGTTAATTCTATAGAAGTACTACTGTCAGCTTAAGCTTTGACTAGGGTGAGTAATGTGGTGAGACAGCAGTTTCTCACACAATGGCACTATAAGCCATCTAAAATTGTCGTTAGGTCTTTCACTCATATTATGTAGTCATTGACCCTCTTCATGTTTTCCTTGACAACTCTTCAGTTTAAAAGTGTACTTTTGATTACATTACAAGAGAGTTTTATCTAAAACACAATGATCGCCACTGTGACACACGTCACCTTTCTCTTTACCTATCGGGTTAAAGAAAATAGGAAGGCGCATTTCACACTTCGGGTGCTCATCTGCCAGCTCTGGCGTAGATGGTAGCGTGTTAGCCTCACACTGAAGAGGTCCCTAATTCGAATCTTGGTCAGGGGGAGTTGTTTGTATTTTAAGGCTTTTCCGAGGTTTTCAATTATCCTGAAAGTTGGACGTCGGGTAGCTGTGCTCTACAGACTGGATTCATTTGAGCATCATTTCACTCATTTTATTGATTGTCCGATATGACTTAACGTTGGCGGACTTAAATTAAAATAAAAAAACAACTTATACTTAACATTTCTTCCAGGGAAAACCACAATAAAACTACGATCAGAGCGGGTGGTCTGCTGACATCTATTCTAGAACTTCCCGCATGTAGGAGCCTCGGACGTTCCGACGGAGCCATTCGTTCGATAAATATGAAGCTTTGTAGTGTGTTTCTTAACCATGTTCATACAAAAACAAATTAACATCATCAGAAATAAATTCTTGCTTGTTATTGTTGCACTCCCCCATGCAATATTTATCACTCTGGTCTTCGTACATTGTCCGTAAGCTAAAACTCCCTTGCAGCAAATCTGCTTCACTTCTAATTCCATTATTTTTCGTTTGCTACCTACTCCGACCTTCCCTCCAACGGGATTTCGATTAAGAACGGTGTCTTATACAGTATTCAGCAGTTAAGTGTACATAATATACTTCACGGCCAGTTATACCGGCCACTCGTTTTCTCTTCTGCTGGCCGGCTAAGCTTTGCCTTTGTGTGTTGGGCCCATTAAGTTAAGGGAAATATTGTTAGTGGTCAGAGGCGGGTGCCTAGGGCAAAGGTCACTCTATCAATCTAACTTAAGTGAGACTGCAAGACGAAGAAGACGAAGAGGAGGAAGAAGAAAAGGAAGGCTGGAGTGAGAGGATTCTGTGTTCATCCTAGAAGTCATGATAATGGACAAAAGGTATAAACAAAAGAATAAAAACGGTGAAGTCTGTCAGGAGTCAACGAGCAATTTTAATAAGACCGTTACTGTAGGACGTTGCTACGCTTTTTTTCACTTGGTTTCAAATGACTGATGGGGAAGTCAAATATTAATTTCAGGTCAAATTTTAATTGATAAAGCTTGAGATCATTTTAGTATTCTCCCCTGTACTAATAGAAAAAGTTAGAGAGATATCAATAAAATATGCGTTTCTTAGGATCCCGAAATAAGTTTAATACCTTCACGTACAACTGTCTGTGTGTAGATACGTGTTTATGTCTGAAACAGCATAATTTAAAATATTAAATCAGTTAATACGAAACTTATTATTTAGTTCAGCAGCTTCCAGTTACACAACACAAAGATTTAGAGAATTACTCCTGTTCATGAAACACATCTCCTTACTTCTTGTTTTCTTAAAAATGCATGTTTAAGATATGTGTCTGACAAATTGTTTGTAGATATCTTGAATTTTCTGTGAATAGTCTAAATGATTTTTGGAAAAACTGTAAATTTATGGAAACTCTTGCTTTACAAAAAATGTATATATCTTTAAAGCATATAATTTAAATAGAATAACATTTTTTGCAGCGTTAATTACTTCAGATATATTCTTTGCTTTCAGTTTAATTTCAAATAATTTTACTTTTCCCAAGTGGTAAGTTTTTCTTCTTCTTGTGGCTATGCATAAAATTTCAAAGCCACCACACAGAAATTAGTGTCTTAAAGATTTTTTTAGCCTACATACTCTCTCATTATTTACAACGAAATATGTATATGTGTAAAGAAAATTAATTTCAATTAACAATAAGTATATAAAAGTATCCACTTTTCTAAAAGTAGGTTTTAGAAGAACAAAGAAATTCATGTGAAGAATGCAACACATGACATATTTTTATTAAAATCCTAATTATTTCAGGATTTTGCTAGTTTTCAAAACATCACTTGAGCATACATATATAACAAAGTAGTCATGACCGAAAGGAGCAGACATTTTAAAACAAAAACAAATAAAACTTATATTATATACACGAGCTATTCGAAAATTAATGGTAATTAAGCTACATCTGGTAAAAACGTCGTTAAATAACCTAAAATTTTAAATATGTAAAAGTGGAGCTCAATATATTATCCTTGAATTACAAGGTAGTAATTTTTAAGATAGTCCTGCGCCATGGCGTAGTGGTTTAAGGCATCGTGCTTTGGTTCCCTGCCACGAAATGCGGCAGGTTTCGATCTCACCACTTGGGGTGCGGATTTTATGTAACGGATATAGGATCGGAGCCCACTCAACATCGTAAGGAAATTGAGGAGCTTACGATGGGTAAGCAGCCCTTGTCAAGAAAGCCAACTTTCCGACTGGGGGTGTCGAGATGCTGAGCACATCTGCCCGTATCGGTTGGATGATCGCTCACCCTTGCGTATGTGGGCGTGAGGCCAGCAGTCGGGTTGGCAGGCCTTGGCTCTCTATGGGCTATCGCGCCTTTGATTATTTTTTATTATTATTATTATTATTATTATTATTATTATTATTATTATTATTATTATTATTATTATTATTATTATTATTATTATTATTATTATTATTATTATTATTATTATTATTATTATTATTATTATTATTATTATTATTATTATTATTATTATTATTATTATTATTATTATTATTATTATTATTATTATTATTATTATTATTATTATTATTATTATTATTATTATTATTATTATTATTATTATTATTATTATTATTATTATTATTATTATTATTATTATTATTATTATTATTATTATTAATCATTATAAAATATAGGTATATGTAGACTTGTTTCTTGAGCCTGTAAACATAATTAGAAAACATGAACAAAGATGCGACACTAACATTCATGTTGCTAAATGTCACTTGGAGCTTATGACAGAGTGGCGGTGTGCCAGATCGCAATTATTTTTAATATAAAGTCTTTCCTCCCCATATAAAAAGCACTTACCCAGCAAACCACACAGTGAGGTAGATCTAAGTGGTTCAGTTGGTTAGGCGCTGGCCTGCTATCTCAGGTCTGGGGTTCAAGTACGGCACAGACTGGTGGTTTTAAGTGCGCTTAAAAGCGACAGCCCTGTGACACTAAATTTGCTAGGTTTTTATTTTATTTTATTATTTATACCCCACCTTTAACTGCAGTGGTCATAACGGCGGCCGTTCTCCTTTGCAACATATCGATGGTGTTAACTCGTAAATGTTGGGTTGTATCATTAGATCACGTACACACTCACACTCTCATTCATACTTCCAGATTCTAGGAAAGATGGGGAATCATCTTGGTAGGAAAAAATTCCCACCCCCAGCCGGAAATCGAACCCGGGACCCCTTGCACAGTAGGTAGGTGCTCCTCCAACTGAGCTACGGGGCCAGCCACCAGTGTTCTTCCCGAACACCTGCAGAACGATATTTCGAGCTACCAAAGCCTGATATACTCCTGGCAATTGTCAGTGATGTTAACAAACAAAATATTTTACGTGGTAATATTTCTCTATCGCAAACTGTGTGCTTTTCTTGAACTTTCTAGCCTCTAATAACCTGCATTTTAATAAAGCTCTTTGTTCATACTTGTTACGGGTAGGTAGACAGGAGCACAGCACTGCAAGTGGACCATAATGGACCTTTTGTGTCGAACCTGGCTCCTTGAGGGAGCAGAGATGGGGCGACATGATGGGCGACAACATCCGGACGACGATGTGCACTAGCAAGAACATGATTTCTAACGATTTAAGTGACAATTCTGATGTTGGCAAATGAGGCAGGTCCCGGAAGAGGACTCCAGCAGTCCTACCAAAGGCCAGGAGAAATCATTCCAGAGGGAAAATTTCCACCTCCTACCACAACACAACCATCACCTTTGTCCTACAGAGATGATGACAGGAAGTTCGTGGTAGAAGGGGAACCACCTCAGCATTCGTCTAAACACCAGGTAAAATAAAACTCGAACACGGTACCACTTTAATCAAGTCTCACTCATTACCACAGAGTCATCTTGCTCTGTAGTCTTTGGAGTACAGCACAACCTCCATAAATGTCACATCATCTAGTCCACAATTAAACCAAATCAAATGCTAGTCTTTCACGTTTAATCCGCTTACATTATTTACGTCATTGATGATAATAGTTTTTCAATCACATATGTTGTAAATCAGTTTTACATTGCTTACCTGCAGGACTAGTGGCTGACTGAATTTTAATAAGCGCCTTGTCTTTCGCCCATAATATAGTTTGGGTATATCGACAAGGTGTTTCGGAATACGCTCCCTACAATATTAGCGGAGATCTCTCTCGTTCAATAAAATGCAACATTCTTCATTCCTTTATTAGTGCAATTTGGATGGGAAAAAAGAAAGAAGCGATTGCCATAGCTATATTATAAGGAAATTGTAATTTAGCTCGAAGCTGGAGGAAATCCTCGGAGAGACGGAAACGATACCAGGCTGGCGTGTTTGCAAGGATTAATAATAATAAAATACCAGCACAAGCTGCAGGCTGACAGAATGAGCGCTCGATTTCTCGAAACGTGGAGAACAGATGGATATCGTAACCCTATCTCTGTGTTTTGCATCGTGTTCCTATTTGCTTACTGCAGAAAAAAGTGTCGTTCCGTGTACGAGGTTATCATCCATTTAGAGGATACCTGCTCCAATGACAAATAAAGAAGCAAATTTTAGGAACTGACTGTTGTTAATTTACTACGTACTTGAAATAGTTTTTCCTATCTAAAAGTTCCTCTTTTTCAGCCAAATGTGCATGAAGTGTATATTGATTCCTACATCAAATGGCAGGCAACGTCTCGTTAATATGCTGTATTATACGTATATATTTGATGTACAACCTAACAGCAAAGAGGGAGTACATTTCACTATTTATTTACAAGCACTGGTGCATATGGTCAACTGGACCTGCCGTAAGCCAGAGATAGTTTATGTTAATGGACTTCACTTTTGTACATTTACTGCACAAAATCATAATTAAAATGTATGTTATCACACGTATGTTTTCCGAATTACGTAATAATGAATGTATACGTCAAGTTGGTGTCGGTTTTCAAAGCGCGCTACTCGACTCAAACATTTTTCACGTAGAATTAAGAGGGGCACTATATTTTGAGCATAATAATTAAAACAAAGTAATTTCTGATTGAAAACCTCTTTATTGTTTTTCAAAATATTCTCCCTTATGATCAACACACTTTTGCATCCGTTTGCATCATTTTTCAAAGCATGTATTCCAGTCTTCTTGAGGCACCTTCAAAACTTGGTTTTTGAAGGCATCAACGGCTTCTTCTGCAGACGAAAATTTCCACACAATTCATTCTTGATATTCGGGAACAAAAGAAGTCACTGGGTGCTAAATCAGGACTGTTTTGTTTGTTTTGTTTTGTAATTTACGTCCTCCAACGTTAAGTCATATCGGGCGATGATTGAAACTGGTTAAGTGATGTTCAAATGAATCCGGGGTCCATGGAGCTTAGAGTTACCCGACATTCGTCTTTCAGGATAAGGGAAAACCCCGGAAAAAACCGTATCCAGGTAACTCACCCTAACCGAAATTCGAACTCGGGACCTCTTGAACGTGAGGCAGACACGCTGCCATCTACGCTACCCAGGCGGGTATCAGGACTGTCTAGTGGATGATCATCAATTAGATATTTTTGAGCCTTCAAATACTTTTTTGTTAGAAGAGATGTGTATGCGCTCGCATTGTGTTGGTGAAGAAAGATTTTACGGTTCTTGTTGATTTTCCTTTCTTCACCGAAGACTTTCGGCACCACTCGGCATTGACCTCCAAAGACGCTGTTGCCAAATGGCTAGTTTTGCTGAAAAAGCAGGCAACCATTTTCTTCGAAGTGTTTCTAGTGCGAACAAATTTTGTTGGATTTGGTTCATCTTGAAGCACCCATACAGTGAACTGCAGTTTACGTTTCGTCTCATACGCATAGATCCATGCTTTGTCACCACTTACAATCTTATATACATTTTTTGCGGCACCGTCATTGTATTTCTTGAGCCTTTTTGTACACCAATCAACAAGAGCATCTTTTTGAGATTGCCTCAAATTATGTGGGATCCAACGAAAGTAAACCTTTTTCACGAGTAAATAATCGTGTAATATTGTATATATGGTGGGGAAGTAATGCCTTGGGTTGCCTGAATCTTACAATATGTCACCTGATGTTCTTGCATTATTAGTTTTTGTACAGCAACAATGTTTTCTGGCACACAACTGATTTTGGATGATCTTCACGAACTTCATCATTGAGCGAACGGCGGCCACGAATAAATTCGTTATGCCAGCGTTTTACAGTGGCAAAAGATGGAGCTTCCTCGCCAAATGTGGACGCCAGTTCATCGATGCACTCTTGCCTTGATAATCCACGTTGAAAGTCGTAATAAATCATTGCACGAATATTTTTACAAGTTAATTCCATGTTTTTGTTGAGACACGGTTTTAAAGTTAATGTAAACAAAACAAATGACGCTCTATTGAGAAAATATCTGCAGTCGATTATGGTCAACAATGTCAAAATTTCCATTGGAAACGTCAGATGACATCTACAACATTCAGGGTTGCCAAGGCTCAAAATATAAATAGTGCCCCTCGTATACTTCTATGATGTGTCTGAAATGATGAAAGAGAAATATAGAAAAGTGAATGTTTCAACAGAATAGCTACTTGTTCCTATCGTAAACATTTGAATGTTTCGATCTGAACTATTGATCCCTTCTCTTCGAGAATACTATTTAATATCCACCAAGCATAATAGCTTTATCCTTCAATGAAGCTTCCATATACCATTTTCAACAATTTTCTGTGGGGTCAAAAATAAGAAATTCACCAAATTGAGATAACTGCAATGTTTTTAAAAGTAAGGTCTGGAATTATATTGGTGTGACTGATCAGTGGAGTGAAAATATTAATGATTGATGGTACTAGCCAAGCTGCCATCCTTTAATGGCTTGGAGACTTTAACTTAAATGTATTAAGAAATTTAAGAGGTATGTATTAATTTTTCCATGCCATGTTTACCTTTTGGAGGCTCCAGTCTCTGCTTGAATTTAGGTTGACTTGAATTTGGTGCGGAGAAAGCCCTCATATGAATCGAAAACCTAAAAAGTGGGTACATTTATATTGAAAATCCATTAATATAAGCCTATTGATGCACAAAATGATGTTAATATTATTTTAAAGTTGTTTATAATAGCTCCACCAGCTCGTATGTGCATTTTACACCGTATATATCCAATAATAAAGTATACAGGATGCTTCAAAAGGTTTCTGAAACACTTAAGAAACAAGAGTAGAGTAACTTTCGACTGGGAAGCAGTGCTCCCAAACACGATCCCGAATCATTACCAGTGACAATTGTTAAGTTGTAATACACTTTTTTATTCTGTTGTAGGATTCTTTTGAGCTTGCAGCCCATGGTCGATGTTTTCTTCTCCAAACGTTTCACCCACAACTGCGTGAGGCACCTTCATGGTTGTTTCTCCGTAGAAGCGTCCTTGTACTACTTGCTGTGAATTTGAGCTGGTGGACCAAGCTTGTTACGCCAGCAAGATGGATGTGGATGGAGTGCCACCACATTTTGATGCCAACGAGCGCCATTTCCTTGATCGTCGTTTCCTCGATGGATCGGAAGAGGAGGACCACTTGCATGACTACCCTCTTCCCCAGACTAAACGCCACTTGATTATTTCGTTTGAGGCATATCAAAGTTGTGGTGTAGCAGACACCAGTGGACGATCCAGAAACACTAATAGCTAGAATGGTTGTGGCATCTGGCGAACGTTTGCACAGCCTGGATTATTCGAGCGAGTGCGCCAATGTTGTATTCCACGGTGAAATGCCTGTATTCAGTTTAGTGGTGGTATGTCTGAACACCTTTTGTAACCTATTGCACTGAACCCTGTACATAATAAGGTGTATTACGGCTTAACAGAATATCATTGCTACTAACTCGGGATAGTGTTTGGGAAAATAGGCTCCTAGTCCAAAGTACTCTATTGTAGCCTTTTCCTCCCCCGCTGCGTCTGCTGCTACTCTGTCTCTGGTATCAGCCACTCTGGAAGTGACCTTAACAGCCTGGATTCCGGTGATGTGGTCGCCTAGTAGATTGCTCTATGATTTGACTATTCTTTGCCCTGGCTAGTCATTAGAGCTGAGACCACGCTATCTACAGGGTATGCGTGAGATAGGTTGACGAAATAAAAACAACACAGTTCATACTATCAGCTTTACTATTCAGTTCGTTTCGTGCTTACAGTTCACCAGGAGTTGCTGCCGCGTTCAGATCGAATTACTCTAGATTTCCACTATCACGTTAAAACTATACTGAATTGCTGAAATCTATCACGATGGAATAAATTACTAACACTGTTTTGAAAGTATACTTCGCCGCTTAATTAACTGCTGGGAGATCTTGTTCACTTAATAAGATTCTCATTACTGATTGTACTTCTCGGCGCAATCCGACGTTTGTGTCCCCGGCAGGCAAAACACGTCTACACTGTATCACGTCTCAGACTAGAAGACCGACGCTAAAACCTAATATTCCTTACCAAAACAGATATAGCCTCGCCTCCAGCTGGATTTCTCTGAAAAACTCTAGTTAGCGAGCTACAACCACGCGGACATTTCCCCGAAATACTGGTTTGGGCCAGGTTTGGACCGGTCAACTAATTACCCAGGTAGCGACCCAACACGTGACCACAGCCTTTCGACGGAACATTTCATCCATATAGACCAGCAACTTTATTATATAGCTCTGGGTTAAAATACTTATTGGCATTCTAGTAATTGAATCTAAATGCTGTTGCTTCGTTTCATGAACTTATCCATCTGTAATATTCATTATCTTAAATTCTTTCACCTTACTTCCTCATTATAATTTAATTATCATTTTATTCATTGTTAAAATCGTATTCAATCGTACGGCTGATAAATACGGCATCACTATTCTGCCTACTCTTCCTGTTCCTTAAGTTCTTCAGCAACCTTTTGAAACATCCTGTATATTCTGGAAATTGTAAAAATTGTTTAAACTTTTTATAAACCATTTCCCTTATATAGTGGTGTCTCGCAATCACACTTATAAGCTACTGTTTTTTAAAGTTATAGGGTAATGCGCGCTGTCTTTATAAGGTGTATTCACTTTTTAAAATTCTAATGACTTACGACACAGGTTTTCTTTGCTCATTATTCTACAAACTATACCTACAGAACGTTATAATTCTATCTACTCCTTGTTAGTCCAGTTGAACTTTCATTTCATGTTTATACATGTCGTTGGAGCATATAATAGTTTAAGTGACAGATTTTCAAATAGCCTGTCGCTATGTGAAAGAAAAATTATTTGATTCCACCAGCTTTGTAGTATCAACAATTTCCGATATATTTGTTGTTTGAATTTGCAATACTTTTTCAATCTAACTTCCTCTATTGCTTACCTGTAATAAGTACAGGAATGGCAGCATATCTTAAAAAAATTTGATATGGACATTTTACAGGTTATACACCTATTTAAATCTCGAATACCCAGGGTAGAAAATAATCATTCGTTTAGCTACTGGAAGCCCGTCTAGGTAGCGTAGATAGTAGCGTGTCTGCCTTGCGTTCAAGAGGTTCCGAGTTCGCATCTCGGTCAGGGTGAGTTATCTGCATAAGTATTTTTCGGCGTGGTAATTCTAAGCCCTATGAACCCTGGGCTCATTTAAGCATAATTTCACCAAATTCATTCTTCGTCCGATATGATTTAACGTTGAAGGACGAAAATAAAAAAAGAATAAAAAGCTAGCTACTTGACACATGGTAGTGTATGTAGAAATGCTAAACTCATCCGAATTTTCATTTTTGAACTTTGCTTTATGCACGTACGCATGCCCAGGATCTTCATTTTAGAGTTCAGAGGCCTAAATAGTGTATTTATAGTAGAACATAATATTTGTTCTGTTTATTATACATAGGTATGCGTAACTGAAAGTAAAGCTTATTTTAGCAAAAATGATAGACTCATTTTAACTCATTTTGTTTGTTGCTCAACTTTTAGATATCAATTTCTCTTCAGTAGAAAAATGTTTTCGTTTAAAGTCTCTTTTAATGGGTTTAGCATTCACAATATTTGAGCACATACTAGAAGGTCGGATAGAAAGAAAATCTCGTCTCGCGTCCCAAGGGCGCCCGAGATGAAGAGTAATTTCACAAGCCCGTTCCCTGACAACGGATCTTAATGAAGGCACGGCAGACTCCATATCGGCAGGACAGAGGGTTGGGAAGAGAAGCAATATGGCAACTAATCCACATGGAAATTCCGAGCTTCACGCCTCTGGCTCCCCATTCTTTTCCTCTTTATAGTCTAAGAATAAGCCTGCAAATTCATAGCAAAATATATCCTTCAAGCAAAGCGTAAATTCCATTGCGATCGTTAAAGACAGATACTGCATGCTCTGGGAAATTCATTACAACGAATACTGCATTATTGTACTAGCAGAAAAATATAAGAGATAAAATACAGTTTTCCAACTTATAATAAGCTAATCATTCCCGTTGATAAATTCTGTGTTTAAATTCGTAGCAATCTTGTAAATCTAACACATACTGCAAACTACAATAATTTAAATATGAAAAAGTACTTCCTTTTACTTCAAATTTAGTGAGGTTTTCTGTAACATTCAAATCTTAGAATACTTAAGGGCATTCTTGACCCCACGTGTCGAACGACCTCCCTCTCTTCTCTTTCGGAGGCTTCTAACCCAGTAAAGTAACACTGTTGTATGCAATTACGAAATACATTCCACAATAATTGGATGAACATTTGGGAAAGAATGTGCTCTTTCTTATGTTTAGCACACAACGGTAATACGGTGTCCTGTATCTCTCTCTCTCTCTCTCTCTCTCTCTCTCTCTCTCTCTCTCTCTCTCTCTCTCTCTCTCTGTCTCTGTGTGTGTGTATCGGTGTGTGTGTATCGTACTGAGATAGTTCAATAAGCACCAGTATTTCAAAATGATAGTGCTGCTAAGGCAAACTAGTGTTGCCATCCTGTACTGTCATTTGGTCACTCTCCAGAACAGATTTGTTATTGATTCATAGTTTGGCATGTATTTCAGTTGGTCATTCAACACTTTTTCATTAAAATGAGAAAAGTGTAGTATACGAATCCAGCAATTAGTTTTTTACTTTTGGATGGAAAAGCTTCCGAGGAGATAAAAGCTAAATCGAATGCCGTTTATGGGAACCTACAGTCATATACAACACGTTATATACCTATTGGTTAAGCGATGTTAAACGTACCCAAAATCCGTTCCTGATAAGACGAGCCTAAGAACATACCTGTAGATGTGGTTACTGAGAAAGCCGTTGTAAAAGAATAAACGATATAAGAGGAATGCCCTTAAAATAAAGTCTCAAATTTTATTTATATAGAAAACATGTTTATTGTAAATGAATGTTACATTGATGGAAAGGTGAAACTTACATCTATTTTTCAACGTAATCACCATTGCGATCGATGCACTGTGGCATGCGCTGTGGCAGTTTTTGTATACCCTTGTCATAGCACTCCCCCGCCAAGTTGTGCAAGTAGCACTCAACCTCGTTTTTTCAAATCATCGTCAGTCTGGAAATGTATTCCACGCAGGTGTGACTTCAACTCAGGAAACAGATGATAATCACTAGGTGCTAAGTCTGGACTTTTGGGGGAATGGGTGAGGATGTCTCATCCGAACTGGGCCAAGAGTTCAGCCGCTGCATGTGCAGTATGGGGACGAGCGCTGTCGTGATGAAACATCAATCCCTTCGTCAGCATTCCCCTCCTTCGATTTTGAATGGCACATCGCATTTTTTAAAAGTTTCACAGGTTTATGCCGGTAGGCATAAACTCGCACAACAATACACCTTTTCTCTCCCAGAACACACTGGCTATCAATTTGCCGGCAGAAAATGTCTGTTTAAACTTTCGCGGCTTCGGCGAATTCGAATGCCGCCACTGACGAGAACGTTCTTTAGTTTCTGGTGTTGTGTAGTGCACCCTCTAGGGTGACAATTGAATCCAACAATTCCTTGCCTTGTTCTGCATAGCGCTCTAGGAATCAGTGGGCCGCTTCAACACGTTGCCGTTTATTGTCTTCAGTGAGCATTTTGGGGACCCACCTCGCACACACCTTGCGATAATGCAAATGTTGGGTCAAAATCTTGTCAATCGTTATCTTACTGACTTCAGGGATAAGTTCACACAGCTCACGAACTGTCACACGCTGCTCTTTAAGCATTTCTTGCTCTTTTTTTGCAATTGTTTCGGCTGAAACCGAAGGCCTATCAGAACGCTATTCGTCATGGACGTCTGTACGTCCGTCTTTGAACTCTCTGACCCACTTTCGCACGTTTTTGACGTCCATACACTGTGGCCCACAGACTTCGCACAAATGACGATGAATTTCAGTGGGGGTAGTGACCTTGGCACTCAAAAAACGGATCACTGCACGCAACTCGCACTTGGCGGCGGAAGTAATAGGAAGCGCCATCGGAAACGGCTGCCCAGCCAAGACTAATGGTTGCAACGGTTTCGTTGTGGTGGTGATTTGAAGGGGTGAAACCAACCTACACGCCAGTGTTGCCGGATCGCGCGTAATAGCATTTCTCACGGCTCCAGCGCCTTGGAGAACTTATTTTACGGACACGCCTCGTAATTATCGCTGATTATGGTGCGACAGTTCACAAAGTAGCAGAGACTATAGCTATGTTGATGGAAATGTCCATTTTTTTTCATTATTGTTGGATGTGAAGTTATCGCCTGATGGTTTGCTCACATTGGACAAGAAGTTGAGTGCGGCTTTCAACTTGATGCTGTATTTCGAGGTATTTAAGAGAAATCCGAGTGAAATGTTCCGTGAGTTGTCACCATCGATGAGATCTGGAGTCATCATTATACCTGGAAAACCAAGCAACATTCAAAACAAATGGATTGATTCTGGTGAATATGCTTCAAAGAAGGCACAGACGTCCACAGATGACAATTTTCTTGGATGCAAAGAATATCGTACATGTTCACTTCTTGGAGAAGGAACAAACTGTTACTGGTCAATACTACAGTAAGTTATTGGTCTCACTCAACAGGAATTTGGAGACACGACCACGTTTAGCAAAAAAGGTGCTGTTTCACCATAACAATGCACGAGCATATGCATCAATGTTGTCGCCGCAAAACTGCATTACTTGCTATATGCTGCTGCACCCCTTACATTTTCCTGCGATTTCTTCTTGTTCCCATACATGAAGAAATATTTTGCGGGAACAAAATATATAAAATTAGGGGATCATTGACAGAGATGCATTTTCTGCAGAGCTTGATAGTTCCTATTACTTGGAGAAAAACATATAGGCAGAAAAAAATTTATTGCTAAAAGGGAACTATGTCGAGAAATAAATAATCTGAATTTAAAAAAAAACACATGGCGTCTTCATTAGTAACACGAGTAAACGAAATATAAATAAAATATATTATAAAACAATGCTTTAAATTAATTCTTGAAACTGAAAGCATTATAAATAACTTAAAGATTCTTATCTAACACAAACAACTTTGCATATAAAACTTTATAAACAAATTTTAAGTACCGCATAAATATATTTTTAAATGTGGCCCTTTTACATTGAAGGAAACTGCTTTAATAAACGAATTGCTTGATTGATATTGTCTGCAAAATTTTACAAAAAAAAAAGCACGAGGTAGTATATCTGGTTCCAGTTAGTAAGCCAATATTGTGACTTTGTGGGTTCGTAGAATTAAAAGTCCAGTTGCAGAAATTTAAAATGCTCTTTATTTCCGTAGAAACACACTTTGGTCAAACCTTACAGTAGCAGAATTATGTAACATACATCAATACAATGCTCAAGGTCGTTGACCATAAACAAAAGAGTTCACTTTCAAAACACAGCTGTACGCGGACGATTCTCAAGTTCCAATTCGACTCTGACTCCCTTGGCAAGCTTCTCTTATATACCTCACTCGCATTTCTAGACGTTTGTGGAATGTTCTCTATTCACTGTTCTAGAAATTACCAGACGAAACACCAAATTTTCAGTCATCTAACTTTATCTGCTTCGGCATGCCTTTTATCTCCGCGATGCACTATCTGCCCCTTATTTACATAAAAGTATTAAATGTTGGACATTATTTGGTATTCTTTTTACCAAGCTCAAAAGCGATATTATATGTATTTATTCAATTTAATAAGAAGTATGAGATACTTTGTGATGCAAATTTTAAATGTATGAATTAATACATTTAATTTTCCCTTATTTAATGCATGACTTGTTTTAATGAATAGTCATTTTTGAACTTCAAGACTATCCAAAAGAAAAAAAAAGTTGCGTAATTCGTCACAATATTCCTCTGCTACCCGTTCTACATTTTTGGGCATGTTGTTCCCCCAATCCTTTGCGAGAACGTTTAGCTCAGTGCTCTAAGGACAGCACTTTTTGGGTGTGAAAATGCTCAGAGACACTTCCCACACGCTTTGCTAACAATTCAGTTTCCAGGAAACGCTTTTTAAGCATGTCTGGTGAAAAGGACTGGCAGAAACGGCTCTAGGAGGTATGCCTTAATTAAGATACTACTTTATGTACCACAAACAGAGCTGACAACTCCTACTCGCTTATTGCGTTAATGAGAATGAATTTTTCTCTCTCTTCTTCTCTCTCTCCTCTTCCTTGTCTCCTCTCACTTTACCTTCCACTTACTGTCTCCACTTTCTGCCACTTTGTTGTGTTCTGCACCCTCTGTTAACGTTTATGTCAAGTAATAGTTTGAAAACTGGTAGGATTTTCTTCCCTTATCTGTGTAGTTAATAAAGGTCAAATAGTACTCAAACGTTTCTCGTATCTGTTATGCACCGCCCACGTTAACATCACTTATTCATACAAATCGAAAATTACCAGATAAAATCAATTTGAGGTTTTAACAGGTGTTCTAGCAAAAACCACAGCTATGTTCAATTATTGTGATAATGTAGGTAGAGATTATTCTAAGTCTCTCCATCTGTTTCTGTCCATCTCTTTCTGTCTTCATGCCCGTTTCTCACCCTCTTCCTCTAAGATTCCTCCTATATTTTCTTCCCCTTTTTCTTCTCCTTTTCTCTCTCTCTCTATTTCTCTTATTCCTCTATCCTTGGTATGCATGTCATATGATGTTTTGAAAACCAGCAATAAAGAATTTTTGTCTCGAGTATTAATACAGTTTAAAATGTAATCAAACGATTTAACGATACACAAACGTTGCTTCCTTCCAATACTTGAAATGTAAGATAACTAAGGTATTTGCTTCTCGTGTCAGACAGTTTACGTAGACGGATAATAGTAATTACAAATGGTAAAACTTCTTAAATAATATTCTCATAGAAACTTTGTAAATAACAAAACATATCAGATATATTACGTTTATAAACTCTCAACTTAATATATTTCAAAACTACTGGATGATAAGTTAGATATGTCTGGGCATTTTGTGTATTTATTCAACTAGAAAACTCCCTTTGGGGTAAGTATTTAAGAAGTAATTAAGTCTAGTTTATAACTAGAGAGAGTAGAAAGATTGATCTTATACTAATTATTGTAACTGTAGGTTGTTAGAAGAGGTGGCATATATAAAAGCATACATATACAAATGATTTTAAAATGTAATATTCGGCTTCATTCAATATTATACCTACATATTGGTATCAAATATCTATCCTAAATTTTATTCCACTACAACTGCTGAGTAATGTTTGTTTTAATTGTGTTATATATAAGGTTGCCACTCAGTAGTTGGTTCATTGTAACATTCTTATCAAATCAAAAATTGTGTTTAAATAAGGAAATATAAATGTACATACATAAGATGTATCTTAATATAGAATGTAATAAAATTTCACTTTAAATCCTTAATGTGCGAAGTTACTCTCAAAACAAGAAATCTTAAAATTCAGTACTTATTATTGATCTGAATATTATCTGCGGTCTGTAGATGAGAGCTTCTTCACTTCCATCACTTGAAGATATAGTTATCGTAATACTGTTATGTTTACATTTTGCCGAATAATGATGTAAGATATTCACAGCCAAATTCTCTACTAATATATTCATCTTCCTGCCTTTGATGCTGTAGCTCATTGATTTTTCATGCTACAATCTGAAATGTTCTATTCAATGTTTGATTAAGCGTCAGGTTTGGACCCGAAAGCAAAGCCTGAAAGATGATTAGTTAATATTTATGCAAAAGTCTACAACAAGTAAAATATTAGACGGTAAAAGACTCCAGATTTTAAATATGTTGCAAATTATAACGCTGTATTCAGAATTCTGTCGATAAAACTAATGAGCACTCCACCTACTATGTGAGAGTCCGGAATTTGATTCCCAGCTTGGAAGTGGGCATTTTTTCTCTAACGACTAATAATCCTGTCCTCCCCAGAGCAAAAATAAGGGTGTATGTGTGTGTGTATGTGTGTGTAGTATACGCAATATTGCCTATAAATGCATGTCCCAAAGGTAAAGGGTCGTCAATAGAGTGCACCTGATCATTGCACCTGATCACTTCTAATGACTCATCTACGTCGTGCTAACTACCCCGTCCCCAGCTCCTGAGCTATATTGGTGATCTCCAGCTCGTTAGACTACCAGCCATGCTGCCTAGTTACATCTAGTCTCTTACGAGGTACGTTGCTGAGCGCTAGGAAGCGCTACTTTTGCCGGCAGAGGAAGACAAAAGCTTGTGGACAGTTGCTTGACGCTGCACCGGGGGGATCGGCCTGGACTTTTCGTCTGGGAGGCTCCGGTACAAGAAAGAGGATTTCTGACATGGATCTCGGACACTGAACATCGCATCTGCACTTCGTCGCTCCGTGCGTAGGAACATTGGGGACAACATTGTTTGGCTTAGCTTCATTATGTAAGTTCTGGATAAATCTTCTAAATTTCTATTCCAAATTTTTCCCTGTGTTTCTCGCTTCAATTAAGACAAATTTCGTGGAGTTAGTGCACTTTAAATAACAAAAGAAACCCTAAAGACTTTCAATGCAGTTAAAGAAATAATAATATAACCAGTGACAAGGATAATTAATTGACATGTTGTTAAAGATTTGAACACAAGAGAAATTGTATATTGTTATATTTGAAAATTTAAGAGTAAAAAGATATCGTTAAAAACATCTAATTTTGAAATACTTTGTGCCTTTCCTTAACCATCCTATACGGACCTCTGGTAATTTAACGCTTCCACGTTTTAAGTCATCCCAGGAAACGGTACAACAGTCACCGCAATGGAAATCTTTACATTTTAAATGCAAGGAAAATCTTTACATACACAATGCGCTCAGTTTTTCCTTCCCCAACACTACATACAAAGGCAGGCGGAGCTGCAAATCACGTGATTGTTGAGTGCAAAGTAGCAATTTCCTTTCATTAGCAGCCCAGATCTCACTCTGCCTCTGCTATTTATGTACAGCAAGTTGTTTTATTGTGGGTTGTTGTCATCCGATTTTTGATCTCTGTGCTGTTTCTGAAGGTGTGTATTTCTGCATCCAATATACAAAATGGGAAGCAAAAAGCTCACTTGTGAGGAGAAGATTCGTGCATTAACTCTGTTAGAGGTAGGTACCTCTGTAATTTGCATAGCTGCTGATCCAAAGGTTTCAAGATAAGTCATTTATGACCTAAAACGCGCAGCAGCACCTCTGCCATGTGGCACCACATCAAATCGAAAGACAGGCTCAGGTGGTAAAAGAAAACTTCTGCAAGGACTGATGGCCTAAAACGTGAAGTGATAGCTAATCCATGGATTACAGTAGCAGGTTAGAAAAGAATTATCCAGAACTGCTCAAAAGTGTTGCAATCCGGACCATTCAGCATCGGCTTCAAAAAGACTTAGGTTTACCAATTCGGTGTGCTGCCAAGAAGCCTCTTGTAACTGAAGCTATGAAGAAAAGAGTACATTTCCGTAAAACATGTCTGTACTAGACATCAGAGGCCTGGCACAAGGTAATGTTTTCTGATGAAAGAACTTTCAGATTGGTTACAGGAAAGTCTAAAAAGGTGAGAAGGCCAAAAGATGTGTCACGGTATGATCCAAAGTTTACTGTCAAAACTGTTAAACATCCAGAAAGTGTGATGGTATGAAGTGCCTTTAGTGGTAATTGTGTTAGAGGCGGCTTGTACTTTCTCTCTACAAATGCAACAATGAAGGGAAGTAACTATTTAGAAGTGTTACAACAGCATTTGGTCACATTTTGGCCAGTCCATCAGTATCAGTTCTTTATGCATGATGGTGCCCCTGCTCACAGAACAAAGATGGTTCAGAAGTTCCTAAAAGACAATAATATACCTGTACTTGACTGGCCTGGTAATTCTCCTGACCTAAAGAGCTGAAACCATCAAATATTAAGGAGCTGCAGGAGGTGTTGAAGTTATGGGTGGAAATGGACAAAAACTATTTTGAGAATCTAGCAGATTCGATGCCCAGGAGACTCATGAAGGTGATACAAGTTAAGGAAAATATGACCAAGTCTAATTGTATGGAGAAGTTCAAAATAAAACCATGTAAAGTCAGTATTTGTAGCTTTTATTACCATGTAAAGATTTCCACTGCGGCCACTGTATAACTACTAAGTTAAAGGAGGCAAATGTTCACACTCACACAAACATACACACATGTTTCTCCGACGATGAAAAATTTAGGAACACAGTATTGATAGAGTCGACATGAAAAATTCAATACCACGGTCGCGAATTAAACCACGGATCTACCATGTCGACTCTTATCAATCCAAAACCTTAGACTGCATACGGCTAGTGCTAAGAAATGAATAATTTCCATCAATAAACTTAGGAGCACAGACTTAGCAAAAGTAGCTCACCGCTGTTTATTAATCTGACATTAATTAAGATAGCAAGTATAGTTTCACTTCATAGTTTTCTTGTGAAATAGCCACTGCAACACATTTACAGTAATCTTAACATTACGGGGTTTACCAATAATATTTTCTTCTATAGCTAAGTTTTTATCTTAGCCAGTGGTAATTAAGTACTATAAAAATGAAAATGAGCTTAGAAACCGTAATATGATGCAGCGCTGAAAGCATGTCACTAATATCACAGAATATTTTCGTTATAGTAATCTTACCATAGTAATCCTTCGGTCAAATCCCAAAAGGGAAGGAGCGATGTGGACTCGAAGATCGATCTCTCAATTCTGATATATGATGTATGAAGTTTGTCATTTATGAATGTTAAAACTCATAACGCACTATTTTAGTTAATTGATGGAAATTAATCATTTCTCCACACTAGCCGTTTATAGGCTAAGGTTGAGTCAAATGGAGAATTTAATGTCAGGACGGTACGTTGGCCATGTTAGCTGAAAGGTTAAGAGCGACTGGACGGAAACCAGGGGATCCGTGGTTCAAATCCTGGCCATGGCATTGAATTTTTCATATTGGCTCTATCATAACGCACTATTTTGAGTTTATGTGAAATGGATGTTTGCTTATAAAAAGAAAAGTAAAGGGAATGTAGAAACAAGTATATAAAGTTTGAGTCCTGCGCCGTGGCGTAGCGGGCTAAGGCAGCATGCCGCACGCAAAGCGGTCCGGGTTCGATCCCATCCATGTGGTGGGGATTTTAGGTCCAGGTATAGGACCGGTGCCCACTCAACATTCCGGCTGGGGGGATGCCGAGATGCTGACCACATCTCCTCCCCATATCGGTTGGACCATCGTCCACCTCTGCCGTGCGTAAGTGGGCGTGAGGCCGGCAGTCGGGTTGGTAGGCCTTGGCCCTCTAAGAGCTGTCGCGCCATGGGTTATTATATTTATAGATAAAGCTTGAAGTGCAAAATACAAGATCGAGGAAGAGATGACAAAGTCCAAATCTGGCAAGTGTAGTAGGTGTGCGACCGGCAGCCGGGCTGATTAGGAGCTGTCATGTAACAATATTAATATTATCATTATATATATTTCAAAATTGTCATATTTATCATTTCCTTAATGCCAAATCTTTCTCTAAGCTCGCGTATATATGATGACTCACATCCTATGACAAAATTGCTTAATTAATGATTGTAACAAAGGTTCTTTACAATAAACATTGACGCACGGAATTTATTTACTACATTACTCCCTAACATTTCTTTATAGAATTTTTCAATAATAATTCGGTATCAATATTCGTATTATCCGCATTATCTTGTAACTTGAAAAATTCTAATATTGCATTCACGAGGTCCATACTGTTAAATACACAGTGCAGAAACTAGCTCTCTGACGCAAGAATTTCGATTTTTCATTCTGTTTTCAAATTGAATAGCATTTCGAACACGCTTTTTCACTTATATTTTTTCATTTCATTCTATTATAAACTTTCTTCAGTACATAGCACGTTAAAAATACGTTTGGCATTTATTTTGTTTCTTTCTGTAATTCAAGGAATACGAGGTATCTTTACTTTAGTACCACGACGAACAAAGCAATTATTAATATAACATGTATTCCACTACAGCTTTCTTTGTCTTTATAGCCAGATCTTGAATTTAACGTAATTTCTACTGCTTACAGATAACATTCAGATCTTATATTATCAATATTAATGCTTTAAACATAAACGCCTGTGTTCCATTTAATACACGCAGAATAGTAGTGCTGACGCCGACAAAAATGAAACATTGAATGTCATTGTACCATAGCTAATAGGGCAATAAAATTTGTCTTTACGACCTACCAACCTAAGAATTATCCTTTTAAACCAGCTCACAGCAAGCCGTATCTGCGTAAGACGTAAGTACTTGGCGTTGTTACATGCCAGACAATTCCTGCTACTTGTTTCTGCTTTTTATTAACAGCCTCGTGCAGATCATCTTTAAGGAAAGACCTCTTTCTCCGTCCATTTGGTGGTAGTCTGCTCAAGGGTGTTATTCCGAAACTCTAAGGAGAATAAAAAACAAGAGACTGCTACTATAATACCGGCATGAAAAGGAAAATTTATGCTAAACACACATCCATGCCAATAAGGGTTGTCTCAGATGGAGAATACTGCAAGGCTACCCTATCCTTAGCGGTTGTTAAAACCTAAGTTTTTACGTATCATCGCATGGCTTAGCTCTGACACACTCGCTCACACACAAGAAAGAGAGAGAGTAATGTTATGCTCATGGCCTTTCCTTCCGAGATAGTAACCTATGTACATAAATACCCGTTAAAACTAATGTAACTTAATTGCGAATTTCCATAACGTCGGGTAACATTAGTACACTAAGGATATCTCTGGAAGTTTGACAAAGAATTAACAGATGTAAAATAACCCTGTCAAACTTATGCTAACGGCTTGGATTTCAATCCTACAACATACACACTTAACGGAGGCATACAACTTTAATTCTACCACTAGAGCAACTTTAAAATAAATGAGCTGTGTAAGACAAATTTGTATGAACTGATTCGGAATAGAATGGAAGAGATTTGTTTAAGAAAAGACATGATTAGGAAATGATTGATAGAAAACAAGTTAGAGATAAAAGTTCCAGTTGCTATATGAGAATTAAAATTAGACTGTATGAACGAGGGTTATTGATAGCGTAACAAGAAAAACTAAAGGATTTAACATTAATTACTTTGCCAACAGGTAAATTAAAGGAAATTAGAAAAAAATAGCTTGCAGCAGCGTTTGTTCCTATTGAGCTCTCATCCATATTTTACTCGAATGTCCAGATACACTAGACTGGAATAGTCAGCTGATTAAAGACAAATTTCACATCACTTTCTTTACCCACTTTTGAGCACACCATTCTTAAAAATGCTTATTGCTTTACGAATAATTCAGGTTGATCGAGATATGCATTTGTTGGAAGTATTTATATTACTTACTTATCTCCTTATAGGAACAATGGAAATCGGAGAGAGAATACAGTAGATTAAGCGATTGTCAAATCTTTTAATAGTTGGCGGCCATGTGATGGCATCATTTTTTTTTTAATTTACGTCCTCCAACCTTTAGTCGTATCGAACGATGAATGAAATGGGTGAAATGATGCTCCATGCGTTTGGGGTCCATGGAGCTTAGAGTTACCCGAAATTTGTCTCTAAGGATAAGGGAAAACCCAGGTAACTCACCCTGGCCGAGATTCGAACTCGGAACCTCTTGAACGTGAGGCAGACATGTTACCATCTACGCTACCGAGGCGGGCTATGATGGCATTAATATTTCATTCTCCTTGCATGACCAAAACAAAAGCAGAATGAATTCCTATTGAGAAAAGTATAGGTATTTGCAAAACAAATTAATAATGAGAGTTATCTCCGAAATGATTATCTCAGTAAGCAAAATTGTTCGATAAAAATAGTGTGCCTTTAACAAGATCTAGATTTATTCCGTAGTAAGATTTTGTCTTTCTCAGTTATGCGAAAGTCATCCAGAATGAAGAGGCCTTCAAAAGCCATTTTACGAAAATTTAAGATATACCTTCAATTCATTTGTCGTGAAAGAATCCTAAAATATTTAAATATGTTATATTTTAATCAAAATGGTCATATTATAATAATATTAGAAGATTGTAATAATATGTAATTAAAATATAAGAAATTAAAAAATATAAATACTTAACCAAATATCTTTGAGTTAAATTGGAATAAACGGTAGGTAGGTGCTTTGTAGTGCACTAAAGCTGCAGGTAAGAATAAAAGGGTTACGTATAACAGAACTAAGACTACAGTGCTTCGATGTTATGGTTTTGGATGACTGGGACCCATACTGAGCTTTCTGAGTCTCCTTCCCACCTTACTATCCAAAATATTAGTGGATGCACTACGTTTGTGATTTTGAAAAGGTTTAGAAAAGGGGTAACATATTCTAATATTGTCGGAAATGTTCGTTAACTTCCAGAAGTTGTTTTCACTGTTAAAAGGAGATTCTGAAGTCTGAAGATATTGAGGCATCGTTTGGAAAACCCTGATATAAGTTCTGCAAGGCACAGAAACAAAAAGCTCATAAAAACTTCTTTAAACTTCTTTCCTGCTGTTGAGCATTAAAAGGCCGAGAAAAGCACAAAGGGAGACATAGCCGAAGATGGCGGTTGAAGACAAACTAAGAACAACAAACAAGTGAGCATCTACAAAGTATGAAGTCCAACGTTGCGGCAGGTTAGCTGTGTAATGAGCGAGAAATTTTATATTTCTCCTTTTTGAATTCTTTTTCAGCTCTCCGTCTCCCTTCTTCATCCTGCCTCTTCTGAAAGACAAAGAGGGACAGAAATACACAAGCTCCCGGCTTCTTGCATTTTCATGACTGACTATAACAATTTTTACGAGCATCGACAAAATGCTGTTAAACGCCAGTCTTGCTTAGAGACCCGCGTAAAGACACAAAAAGAGGTATGAGGTAGGTAAAAAGATTAACTTTGTACACTCTGCTCCTTTGGTGCCGGTCGTAAAATGTCTCGACATGTGAACATGCTTTAGTTTTATCGCCTATGTGAGAAACCAGGGAGCAACAGAATATCAAATCGTAACGATACTGTGTCATCTTGTCTGTCGACTATTTATTTCTTATATCACAGACACGCCCTTAGCTTACATAAGAGTGGAGTCAACAGCAATCAATCAATCCAACAGTTTTGTGTCCAAGAAAAGAAGTAAAGGTGGTCCCGTAGTACACACCACTTTCTCTATTCCTCTCTCTCTCTCTCTCTCTCTCTCTCTCTCTCTCTCTCTCTCTCTCTCTCTCTCTCTCTCTCTCTCTCTCTCTCTTTCTCACACACACTTTTCCTACTACTTATCAATAGTAAGAGGAGGGCGTAAAGTACGGAACCCAAATGTTGTTATAAAGACCCCAGGAAATAGATATTTCAATATCCCTTCAGTATCCCATGTTTGAGAAAAGATCCATCCCAGGTATCCGTCTGTCTGTAAACACCACAATTAAATTTAGGGTACCTTCCGCATTTGATATGAGAATGGAAGGAAACCTAAAAGGAAAATTGTCAGTCAGAACGGAGGTCCTGGTAGCATTTGAACTACGGACTTCTTAAATATAAGCCTCACACATTCTGCAAAATCATCTCGTATGGTACACTCGGTATTGAATCGCTAATTCCTGAAAAGGTTAACCAATTTAATTGACCTTTTATGCAGCTTCCTATATACGTAATTTAGCTACAAAAAAGGAATTGAGTCATAGACGTAATATGTTCCACTTGAACATTTTGAAACTTTCAATTACACGTAATAAATATCAGGTACACCTTTTTATTACCAATGGTTCAAGTATCTATAACGTTTTAAAACCTTTTTGGAAAAACAAGAAAGTATGTAATATTTTTATTTTGTAAAAAAAATATCATATATTAAACTTCAAAACACCAAACCCTTAACAATATTTCTGTCAAAAAAATTCTTCAGATTCCTTTGCCAATCTTCAAAGCACGTGTATTAGTACAAAACTTATCCCACAAGAAAGTTTTAAAGTAGTAAAAATGACTGAAAATCAGTTTTTGAATATGCGCACTGTTTTAGAAACCACAACTGTGCGTGTTCTTTTAGTTTCCTGTTTGGACATGTAAATGAGCGAAGTATTCATTTCTCTAGCCTATAGCTCTATTTCTCTACACTGTTAATATGGACATTCAAATAAGCACAAAATCTTGCGCAAGATTATGATAATTAATATACGCAGAACATTTTTATTATAATAACAGAACTATCCATTTCCATCTCGGTATTTGCAACAAGGAAGACATTCAACCAGCTCTTAATTTTAATAATTGTGTTTTTAATAACGTAGCACTTCAAAGTTTCTTATGAAATGTTGTTAAAGGAAGCTGCATTTTCATCATTTGTTGGTCTGGATAACTAAGCTGGTTAGGCACTAGTCTATTGATCTCATGATGGTGAAACCCACCTTAGACCAATGACTTTTAAAAGTGCTTAAAAGCGACAAGTCCGTATCAGTGGATTTACGCCATGTAAAAATTTCTGTGAGACAAAATTCCGGCAAAGTCCGGTGCTGTAATAATCGTGTTAATTGGCAGCACTTAAAAAGAAAAAAAGAAAAAAAAAATGCTCACATTATTCTAACGAATGTTACGAGAAAATAAACTAATTAAATGTAAACACTGGTAACCAGATTTTTATTCGCTCTTTATTTGGGCCCCGCGGCGGGCCCCATATGTAGCAAATTTCCATTCATTGTATATTGTGTATCACTTTTTCAGCACGATCTTTTCCCATCTCGTGTCAATTTGTGCAGCTATTAGTTTCTTCAGGACACCAAAAATGTTTGTAGTGAAGATGGGATGCACGTTGATTATTTCGAAGTCCCATGTCGGTTAGCCATATGTAACAGGGTTACTTCGTTGTAGTTTGAATTGTGATGTTGAATATTGTGTCTGCTTAAAAATGAGTTATGACATCTCTTGTTTACAAGAGTGGTTATGAGTGAAAGGAGTCACATTTGGATAAGTTCAACTTCGTAATATATAATTTAATTGTATAATCTGGATTACATTTTACTCGAACTGTCTTTCCTAGTCAATCATTGCAGATTACCTCCAGAAAATCGATACATCCTTACTTCATTAATAACGTTTCCGTTAATTACATAAAATCGCTTACTCCTGCAGGTCCATTCTTCACTATCAAAACTTTTATCTTTCCCGCGTCGTCTTTCCATCATGAAGATTATTGATTTTCTGCTACCATCAAAACTTTTATCTTCTCCGCGTCACTTTTCCACCCAGAAACAAGATTATTGATTTTTCTTTTACTATCAAAATGTTTCTTCTCCGCGTCATTTCATTCCCACGATCAAGGAAGATTATTGATTTTCCTTTTATTCCCCAGCAACCGTTTATTTTTTTTATACTGTCATTACATGGCCCACTAAATTTCATTCTAGAATCTCACTTCCACACACTCAACATAAACATTAGTTATAATATTTCTAAACATTTTTCCCCAATTCGAAATAACATCACATGACAAATAAACAAAATTAATTAGAGCCAACTGAAAAATTCGATGCCATGGCCGGGATTTGAACCACGGATCTCCTGGTTTCCGTCCAGTCGCTCTAACCACTTGAACTACCATGGCCAACGTGCCTTCCTGACATTAAATTCTCCAATTGAGAGCGACTGGACGGAAACCAGGAGATCCATGGTTCAAATCCCGGCTATGATATTGAATTTTCCAGTTGGCTCAAATTAATTAAAAATCATCCATATACTGGAGTAATGTATTTAAAAGGATTAATTCCTTAAGGACTAATTCCTCAATATAAATTTACAATAAAAATAATCAGTGATAAAAATCCTGGTAATTAAGTACCTATACTTACAATAGTAAGTCGCCACAAGTGGTTGTCTCAAATATGAGAACCCTAAGTGGTCTACCGGCAAATATAATGAGTCAATTGGAGAATTTAATGTCAGGAAGCCACGTTGGCCATGGTAGCTCAACGGGTTAGAGCGACTGGACGGAAACCAGGAGGTCCGTGGTTCAAATCCCGGCCATAACATTGAATTTTTCAGTTGGCTCTAATTAATTAAAAATCATCCATATACCGGAGCAATGTATTTAAAAGAATTAATTCCTTAAGGATTAATTCTCAATATAAATTTAAAATAAACAAAACTCATTTCCAAGGTCAAACAAAAACAATCGTTACATACTTAACTCCTCATGCATTGTATGTACCGAGGCTTCAGTGTGTTGTACCGAGGCTTAAGTGTGTCGACGTTAACGGCCGCTTTTACTACACTGATGATACATCAGATGAAGATTAAGCGGGGGAAACCGGAGATCCCAGAGAAAACCCGCCCCAGTGCCGTGTTATCCACCACAAATTTCACTTTGCGGTCGCCTGGGCATTGGTGAGAGTCAAGTGGTCTAACCACTCAGACACGGTGCGGCCTACAGAGCCGTTGCTTATAGTCATGCAAATGTTAAAATATGATTTAATTTTGTGTAGTTTCAAAGAGATAAACAGCAAACATGGGTTATTTATAACACTGGAATGTTAAGCATCAGAGAGGCTTGCATTCCAAAAGCACAAATACTATAATTTAATATAACACACCGTTCTTAGATTAATTTTAGCTTCTGCTCTTGTTTTATTTGTTAAAGTGGTCAAATCGAGCGCGAGGTTTTGCTATTTCTAGGTAAATCAACTTGCTCTTACAGTCGCTAACTATTTTTTACATCGGTTTCTATTAGATTAAGATAAATGTTGAGTACTGTTGAAATATGTTACCTCATTGTGTGCATCCATGTTCTGTAAATGTATTACTATCGTGCAAAAGCGTTTACCTAACAAATAACCGCAAAAATTTATGAAAACCTGCTACCTCCCCCCCCCCCAAAAAAAACACTCAACTGTTCTGTTGAATGACAAAACTGCGCTATACTAATAAAATTCATCGAAACATAATTTTTTCAAGCCTGTTCCGTGCTATAGTTAAGTTCCCAGTAGCACGTTTTCTTGCGATGACGATTAAAAAAATAGTTCCTAAATCGTGCTACGTCATCATAAAAGTTGCAAATCCAATTTCAAAATTGTTTCTGGTGGTTGCGCTCCTTCCCCTTCGTCACAACCTCAGATCTCCCATGGGAATGTAGCCTTATCCCAAATGTCGTTCCTTTCGATTGAGATGACGTAAAATTGCCGCGCGCCAAGATCGCTCTGAAGGGAGAGTAGATTTAAAAGCACAGGGGTGAGAGAGTTTAGTGACTGGGATGGGGGAAGTACAGGAATGAAACGTTACTAAATCATATTATAACGCAATTATTAACGCTGTTTTAACGCTGGAAAGGAAGGAAGAGGTGTTAACACCTCCCTTTCTTCTAATACCTCAGATAAAAGTAATGTCCTTACTAGAGCTTACTGTAAATGCGCTAAACACCCATAAACAAGATGTATTTCTCAGATGAGGTCACTCTCTCTCTCTCTCTCTCTCTCTCTCTCTCTCTCTCTCTCTCTCTCTCTCTCTCTCTCTCTGAATTTTATCTTACATAAACATTCAAAATCGAAATGTTATAATAAATATGGATTATGGGATCATCTTTGTGAGGGCGTGAGCGAGTTAGTGTGTTAGTGATGAGTGAGTTGGTTTAGTAAGTGAATGAATGAGTGACTTATTGAGTCAATGAGCAACTTAGTTAGTGAGTGAATCTGTGTTGAGAGAGTGAATGAGAGTTTTTTTTTTTTAATTTACGTCCTCCAACGTGAAGTCGAATCGGACGATGAGTGGAATGGATGAAATGTTGCTCAACTGAGCCCAGGGTCCATAGACTTTAGAGTTATCTGACATTCGTCTTTCAGGATAATGGAAAACCCCGGAAAAAACCTTATCCAGGTAACTCATCCTGACCGAGATTCGAACTCGGGACCTCTTGAACATGAGGCAGACACGCTACCATCCGCGCTACCTAGGCAGACAGTGAGTGAATGAGTGAGAGTGAGTGAGAATGAGTGAGTGAGTGAGTGAGTGAGTGAGTGAGTGAGTGAGTGAGTGAGTGAGTGAGTGAGTGAGTGAGTGAGTGAGTGAGTGAGTGAGTGAGTGAGTGAGTGAGTGAGTGAGTGAGTGAGTGAGTGAGTGAGCTCTATTTAGGAAATAAAGAAATTTCATCAGCTGCACTTTTCATTTTTAAATTGATGAAACACTAATAATTTAGTCAAAAAAGTTAATAGAGGTATTATTGTATATATATAATAAAACTACGTTATATGCAGATGATACTAATGGCCACAAATGAAGATGACATGCAGAAAATACTATACTTTTCAAATAAAATTTCTATTGAATATCAGCAAATATATCCAAAACTATGGCTTTTAGAGGACCTAACACAGATCAAAAATAATACTGCACAATATAATACATCAGATATCATACTTCAAGTACTCCGGATGTAATGTCTCGTACCAGGGATAAGCTGACGTAATATAGAAAATAAATTTAACTATATAACAGGCACATTGAAAAGAACATTAAAACATAAAGCCCGTATAGACTCCATTGTAAATTTGGCAGTACAAACTCTTATACCAGAAACATGGACATTAAAAATAGATATAGTACTAGAATACAGACATCAGAAATCAAATATCTAATAATAATAGCTGGGTACACTAAAAAGAACATTTAAATACAGTCAAGGTATCAGGAAAGAATTAAAAGTTTAAGGAATAAGTCATATTATTGCTAAGAAGAGAAGTCTATGGGAAAAACATGTTCAAATGATGAATAATAACAGAATACCTAAAATAGCTGTAAACTATAAGGCCAAAAGTACAAGAAACCCGGGAAGACCGAAGAAAAGATGGGCAGTGCAAATTGGAGCTGGAACGGATTGAAAAGTCCAAATCATTAAGTAGTAGTAGTAGTAGTAGTAGTAGTAGTAGTAGTAGTAGTAGTAGTAGTAGTAGTAGTAATAGTAGTAGTAGTATAAGTGGTAGTAGTATTAGTAGTAGTAGTAGTAGTAGTAGTAGTAGTAGTAGTAGTAGTAGTAGTAGTAGTAGTAGTAGTAGTAGTAGTAGTAGTAGTAGTAGTAGTAGTAGTAGTAGTATTTTTTAAGCAGGGGAAAAAATCTTCAAAAGACGCCATGCTTGGCGAGTTGGATTCTTACCAACTAAAAAAACCCTGCGAGCCACAAGAGACTTCTTCCTGGGACCACCAATTGGTATTACTTCAAGAAGAATGGCAATAAAGATGGTCAACGTACTGACGTACCAATGCAGGGTTTAAAGCACCTTACGGCCTTAATGAGGAAGCAGATGCGGGCGGATATGTTGGAGGTACACGCAGCGGCCACGGCCGACTTATGCTCGGCGGTCGTCCTGCTCTTTCGCCTTGGGGATAGATGTAATCAGTTTAGCAATAGCATTCCAGTTTTCCCGGGACTCCAGCATAATTGGAAGAATAGTTGCCAAAGTAACAACCTGACCGATTTTAGCATAGCAGCGGTTACGGTGATCGAGCCATTGAAAGCAATCCAGAATTGTATGTTCCGGAGTGTCCGTTTGGGCGCAATAAGGGAAGAGGTCGAAGGTAACGAGCTCCATACGGTGCAAGCAGGATCGGAAACGGCCATGGCCTGTCAGGAATTGAGTGACATAATACCCAACGTCTCCATGCTGTCGAGACAGCCAGGGAGTGATCTCCGGAATCAGCAGCTTGGTCCATTGTGCCTTGTGGGTTTCCTGAGTTCATTCCGCCTGCCACCGTCGAATGGTATGGGCCCGAAACAAGAGTCGTTGCTGTGGCAAACCAGTCCCATGAGTATAGGTGTGCTCCTGCACCAAGAGATGGATGGGGATGATGCCGGCGACAACTTGCAAAGCCTTCGTTGAGGTAGTCCGATAGGCACTACAGACACGCAGTGCAACTTTCCGCTGTACGCGTTCTAGCCAGGTGCGGTAGATGGCCTTATCCAGACATGATTTCCAAGCCGGGGCACCATACAAAAGAATGGAATGGACCACACTACCAAGAAGGGTCCTTGAGCTGGGTTTAGGACCAACGACATTGGGCATCAGACGTCCTAAGGCGGAGATGACCTTTTCGGCCTTGCGAGTCACATACTGCAGATGGGCACCAGGATACATATTGTGGCCAAATTGAAGGCCGAGATAACGTAAGTGTCTCTGAGACCGGAGGTCCATACCACTAAGGTGAACTGTAATATCCCGTAGGGAGCGTCTCCCCTCCAGAATCACAAGTTCGGTCTTCTGTGTAGCCAAATGTAGCCCCTTTTGCAGCATCCACATTTCAAGGCGATGAACAGCCCATTCTATCCTCTCTGCCACTTCCGCTTGAGATCCTCCAGATACAAGGACAGCAAGATCATCGGCGTAGGCGATAGATGTTGATCCCGAAGGCAAAGGCACTCGGAGGACATCATCGTAGTAGATGTTCCACAGAGTGGGTCCCAGAATCGAACCCTGAGGCACTCCACAAATCATATCCAATGTTTCAGCGCCGCCAACTAAAAGCCTCCGATTGTGGAAATAACTGCAGAGAAGTCGAAGCAAATAACGGAAAATTCGACGTCGCCTGAGGTCCGCAACGATGCCAGTCCACTCAGCCGAGTTAAAGGCATTTTTAACGTCCAGCGTTACTAAGACGACATATCAAGGAGAAAGCGTCTGGGCCTCCATCACGAAAGATTGTACAGCCTCAATAGCATCCATGGTCGACAAGCCTTGCCGAAAACCAAACTGACGAGGAGATAGGCCCTCCCCGTCCTCAATTTCCGAGATTAAACGTCTGTTGAGAATATACTCCATAAGTTTTCCCAACACATTAAGCAGACAAATGGGACGGTAAGACGTACTCCCTCCAGGCGGACTGGGTTTTGCAAGAAGAATAAGTTTGCCAAGTTTCCAGGCACTAGGAAATTCACCGGAGGACAAAATGGAATTAAAGAAGTCCAAGAGAAGCTCCGGTTTCTCAACAGCAAGAAGTCGCCCAACCTCCGGAGGAACGCCATCGGGGCCACCGGCTTTGCCAGACTTGAAGTGGTGTCTTGCGGCGCGGATCTCAGCAACTGTACAGATGGGAATAGTCGCAATGTCTCCGAGAATCTCCGGCCAGATACGCCGAGCATGTGCAGGAAACAAAGTTCTGGCGATGTGAAGCTGTTCTTCATCACTAAGAGCCATAGGTGAGCGGAAGCCAAGTTTCCCAGTAACAATTTGGTAGCCCAGACCCCACACATCAGAGTCAACCTCGGCACAAAGGGAGCTCCAGGCAGCACGTTTAGCCGTCGAAATGGCAACTTTAAGGGCTTTACGACAGTCCCGGTAGGCGCGTAATGCATCTTGTTTGTCAGAAGCGGCGACATTACGTCTATTGATTCTGGTAAGATGGCGTAGTAGTAGTAGTAGTAGTAGTAGTAGTAGTAGTAGTAGTAGTAGTAGTAGTGGTAGTAGTAGTAGTAGTAGCAGTAGTAGTGGTGGTGGTGGTGGTGGTGGTGGTAGTGGTAGTGGTAGTTGTAGAAGAAGAAGAAGAAGAAGAAGAAGAAGAAGAAGAAGAAGAAGAAGAAGAAGAAGAAGAAGAAGAAGAAGAAGAAGAAGAAGAAGAAGAAGAAGAAGAAGAAGAAGAAGAAGAAGTCGAAGAAGAAGAAGAAAGGAATTCGAAACTTGTTCCATATGACGGGTACTGAGTGGAATAGCTCAGGCGGTTTCGGCCCGCATTCGGGAGGCCCGGGTTCGATTCTCATGGCTGACCTACCTGACCCATGGTTTTTTCATGGTTTTCCCGGGTCACTAGGCGAATACTGGATAGGTTAATTACATCACCGAATTTCCTGTCCCTCCATTTCACCACCATTTTCTGGTGGTTGCTTTCAGAGTAGAAGTGTCGGCAGAAGTCTCAGCGGTGCATGGCGGATGATATTATCTGAGGAAAATGATTTCCCTTCCGGCGGGTCTCACTTCGGTCTCCGAAACGACCTAGGGCGTGGGAGTTTCTGTCTGGTAAAGTGTAGGGACCTCGCCCTCTGTGCTAAGGTGGCTCCTTGGGGTCGGCCACCCTCTGCCTCCTCTTTCATCCTTCCTCCTAGGAACACCCTCTTGGGGCATACAATAGATCCAGTATATTCGACGTGCCAAATTCCCTCCAAATAAACCACTACTATTATATGAAGGGTAGCTGCAGCGTTGTTGAAAATGTTCATCTGATGTCTTTTGAAAATACTTTACCAAGTCTAGTATTTATCCAATGTTTCGTTGAGTTATGAAACGCGCGCGCGCACACACACAGACACACACACAGGCATATGCACACACACAATTTTTAAAGCTTCTCTCTTTTGTTTAGAGGTCTTCGAAATACGCATTTCTGGTGTACTCTCACTAATGTATTTTTTGTTGTCATATAACAATTTCCCTCTCCACTACGGTAAAATTCCGCACTATTACTCTCATTACCGCTTTATTCTGCATCAAGGAGCATCAATAATTCACACAAAGATTTTCTTGTGAGGCCCAGTGTCACGAGAGACCTGTCTTCTAAGTGAAGGAGGAGGGTGAGGTTGCAGCGTCACAACCACGCCGCACGACACTTTGTCAAACAGAAACGAAATTTGATTACGCCGCTTCAATTTGCTCCTCGAGGGTCGGGGAACAATGAGTTCTGACACAACAAAATTACAAGAGAGGAAACATCCGGAGATAGCGCGTGGGCGCAATTAAATTGAATACTAACAAGGAAAAACAGAAACGCAATATTAAATTCTAAAAGAATTCGGAAATTAATCCAGAAATTCGCGTTTTGCAGTGGAAGATTTATATACTTGTTTGTACGCTTAGTTATGCTTCGCAGTATAAATTTAAACAACAACAATAATAATAATAATAATAATAATAATAATAATAATAATAATAATAATAATAATAATAATAATAATAATAATAATAATAATAATAATAATAATAATAATAATAATAATAATAATAATAATAATAATAATAATAATAATAATAATAATAATAATAATAATAATAATAATAATAATAATAATAATAATAATAATAATAATAATAATAATAATAATAATAATAATAATAATAATAATAATAATAATAATAATAATAATAATAATAATAATAATAATAATAATAATAATAATAATAATAATAATAATAATAATAATAATAATAATAATAATAATAATAATAATAATAATAATAATAATAATAATAATAATAATAATAATAATAATAATAATAATAATAATAATAATAATAATAATAATAATAATAATAATAATAATAATAATAATAATAATAATAATAATAATAATAATAATAATAATAATAATAATAATAATAATAATAATAATAATAATAATAATAATAATAATAATAATAATAATAATAATAATAATAATAATAATAATAATAATAATAATAATAATAATAATAATAATAATAATAATAATAATAATAATAATAAATAAATAAATAATAAAAGCAATGACTACGGTGACAACTACCATTTGATTTAAAAAGTAGTTATTCACATTTTATGTCCTGGTCATGCAAAGAGAATGGAATGTCAAAACGTCACTTAACAACCAGCACTTAAAAGATTTCAGCATAATTTCCTATGTTTCTATTTCCATTGTATCCGTTATGATGAAATACGTAATTAAACAATGTTTAAAATGTTTTATCTCGTGAACATGAAGTAGATGGAGGAAGAAATGTTTTAACAATAATATTAACAAAAGTAATAGAGAAAAATAGAGAAGTGATTTTATCAGTGCAATACATCAAATGTTTAATAAGTTCGATTACGCCTTTAACTTTGCTGCAGACTTCAAGTGACTCATTAACAGGAAACTCGGTGTGTGAAGGTAGTTACATAAAGAAAACCCAAAAATTATATTACGGACTTTCGCTTCTTATGGTTTAACCAGACTGTTTAAACTAGTTTAACTGCAGCTTTCTCATTTTAAATATTACGAATACTCTATATGTGTTTATAGGGCCCTTCAATAGTTTTTCTTCTAGTGCCTAAACAAATACCTAATTCTGTAAAAGTCGTTACCGTTAAATAAATTTAAAAAAATGTTATGGGCTTAACTGAGTATAACGCTCTCTCTTTCTGTAATTCCAAATATTTCAGGAGTAATTTGATGCTATTCTAGGCACCTTTATATTTTCAGGCATTCTTATGAGTGTTTGGGCAGCATATATTGGTGCGTTAGTACATTTTGGGTATCACTGTAGGGAAAGCACTTTCAAGCTCATTTGAGACGCGTTTATAATATTTTCGGTCACTGAGATAGCTATTTATTCTAACCATTTAAGGATTAAAGGGGAATACTTTGAAAAATGAATAATAATTTAATTTTCTAGCTAATTCGTATATGATTTTTCCAAAACAATTCACTGTCACCTTCTTATTTTTAGTAGAAAAATAATAAATAAAACGATTAATTCAACAAATACTTGCTACGTTGTGATCAATTGATGTCAGGGGGAATGGATTGAAGTTTCCCTGATAGAAATGGTGTACACAACATCAACTGCAAACCATTCCCTATCCATTTGATTTCGATTACATTTCCTTCCTATAAAGTCAATATACTTCTTCTCTTTAATAACGCTATATTTTAGGGTACACAAATGTAAATACGCTGTAGCGTTAGTCATGTTCAGTGAGTAACAAAGCCTTAACAGCTTTAGCAAATTCAATTGGTTGGCACAGACATTTCTGTGAAACTTTAGAGTCGTTTATAGGTATTAAATTGCTTTGAGAGTCCACAGCTTTTTAAAGGATTTATTTTTAATATGAACTTTACTGTCTAGCTTCTAACTAGTTAGTGAATATGTTACATTATTTGCAGAAAAAATTTAAAGAATATAACGAATAAAAGAATTATATGAAAGCCATTTAAAGGATACAGGGGAACAAGGGTAAGCTAATTAACATAGCCACAAACCCATTAAATTGCATGTAGCTAGTCATAAATCACCTACGTACAAACCATTCTTTCTAAATGAAGGCCATTTAACCCTGAAACGTTTTAAAGCAGTTAAGCTGCTGGGGGCAGCATGAAGGGTGAGCATTTTTTAAACTCGTAGTAAAGAGAATAATTGAGACGTGAGTAGGGGAAGAAGGAAAACAAATGGGGAAGGGGACAAGAATCTTGGAGTGAACAACGCCATTGTTGCCGGTGTCATTTGCTGGTGAAAGGTGGGGGAAGTTTATTGCGGGAACAAGACAAATGAGGATGTTAGAGATCTGACGACAAATACCATGAATAAACACAAAGCATTGTTGCTTCTCTCTTGTAAATCTCAGAGCACACTAGTAAATTAATTTACCTCGCTTTTCAAGTACGAAGTTGTAATTAATCAGCGAAAGGGAAATGTTTAGCAATTAATGGAATTTTAAATAGTCTTAGCAGAAATTCTACACTTGTCATGTTAAATTTAAGAGAGCAATGGTATGTACGTAAATTTATATTGAGGTATTAATCCTTAAAGACTTAATCCTTTTAAATACATTACTTGGGTATATGTATGTTTTTAATTTATTAGAGCCAACCGAAAAATTCAATGCCACGGCCGGGATTTGAACCTCTTGGTTTCCGTCCAGTCGCACTAACCCTTTGAGCTACCATGTCCAAGATGCCAACGCGACATTAAACTCTCCAATTGAATCATTATATTTTCCCGGTAAACCACCTTAGAGTTCTCATATTCGATATACATATTTGTGGCGAATTGCTATTCTAAGTACTTAGTCACCAGGATTTTTATCGTTGAATATTTTTTCTGTAAATTTATATTGAGGAATTAATCCTAAAATAATTAATCCTTTTAAATACATAACTCCGGTATAAGTATGTTTTTAATTAATTAGAGCCAACTGAAAAGTTCAATGCCACGGCCGGGTTTTCAACCAGGAGATCCGTGTTTCAAATCCCGGCCATCGCATTGAATTTTTCATTTGGCTCTAATTAATTAATGGTATGTACGTCATGTGTTATAAACGGTAACGATGTCTCTAAGTTAAAATGTTGTTCTTTTATATGCTTTTATGTATAAAATATATTCTATTGTTGATGAAAGAAATTATTCAGAAGTTAAAGGAGGTCTAACTAATAAGATGCACAATATCAATTTTAAATGTCAAATTATGAGATGAGGGTACTGTAGTTTACACAGAAATCACACAAACTAATAGATCATTTATAAGAAATACAGATTTTAAAGGTTATAAATATGTGAAATAAGAAATACTTTTAGAAATGATTTTTGACAATGGAGATGCATTAAGTATACATATACATCTGCGAAATTTATAAAACCAAAAATTACAATTGGATTAAACCGAAACTATACAGCAATCTCTGTCAGGGTGAGTTATCTGGATAAGTTCAATTATGGGGTTTCCCCTTACCCTGAAAGATGATTGTCGGGTATCTCTATGCTCTATGGACCCTGGGCTCATTTGGGCATCATTTCAACCATTTCTTACGTCGATGACTTAACGCTGTAGGATGTAAGTTGAAAAATCTAATGTAAAAATCTAAAAACTATTTCATCTATATTTTCACGTTCTATATTGCATATTGTAGTGACCCGAAATCTTACTGGAAATACGTGTTTTGAGACTAACTGAATACAAATAATAATAATAATAATAATAATAATAATAATAATAATAATAATAATAATAATAATAATAATAATAATAATAATAATAATAATAATAATAATAATAATAATAATAATAATAATAATAATAATAATAATAATAATAATAATAATAATAATAATAATAATAATAATAATAATAATAATAATAATAATAATAATAATAATAATAATAATAATAATAATAATAATAATAATAATAATAATAATAATAATAATAATAATAATAATAATAATAATAATAATAATAATAATAATAATAATAATAATTATAATAATAATAATAATAATAATAATAATAATAATAATAATAATAATAATAATAATAATAATGATGATGATAATAATAATAATGATGATGATGATAATAATAATGATAATAATGATAATAATAATGATAATAATGATAATAATAATAATAATAATAATAATAATAATAATAATAATAATAATAATAATAATAATAATAATAATAATAATAATAATAATAATAATAATAATAATAATAATAATAATAATAATAATAATAATAATAATAATAATAATAATAATAATAATAATAATAATAATAATAATAATAATAATAATAATAATAATAATAATAATAATAATAATAATAATAATAATAATAATAATAATAATAATAATAATAATAATAATAATAATAATAATAATAATAATAATAATAATAATAATAATAATAATAATAATAATAATAATAATAATAATAATAATAATAATAATAATAATAATAATAATAATAATAATAATAATAATAATAATAATAATAATAATAATAATAATAATAAACAATAATAATAACAACAATAAAGGCAAAGGCCTATGTATCTCTGTGTGTGTCTGTTCAAAAACGAAAAGTCGTTGAAATATGAAACTTTGTATTTAACTTCAACTTTTCCACATATCTGATATGATTTTCAAGAAACTCGCTCCCCTCCATAGTATCCCTTATATGGAACATTTTTAGAAAAAAATAGATTTTCTAAAGGATAATTCTAAGGTCATGAATTAAAATAATACAAGTTTAAGACATTTTCATGAGAAACTAACCCAGATATATCTTCAATTTTCTGGGAATGTTTCAGATTTTCTCTTCATCCCAGAAGACTTTCGCATTGGCAAACCATCGGAGATGGACAAAATATTACTGCAGAAAAAATGTGAATTTAGTTGAAACACAACATGCCTGACACATCGTTTTCATTATTGGTCTGAGCCTTCCAATATATATACTTTATCAAACGGGAAGTCATTATTCGTTATTTTTAATTCCTCATATGGCGAAGGAATAAAATTTCATACCCATCACATAGCGACCAGTTCTTAAAAGATTGACTATCGCTTAAGTCATTGTATTCTCTCGTTCCCATTGCAGCTATAAGAAAATGTGTAATAAGAATATTTACACAAAAGTCTACCTCAATTAGCTGAGAATATAAGAATGTTTTAACAATATTGTTCATAACAATGAGTGAAGAAGGTCATGTAAGTGCACGTATCAGATTTTTAAATTAGTTCCCGATACGTTAATATTTACTTTGGGTTACCATATACAGTGAAAATAGGAAGTATTGGCTGGAATGGATTACAGTACGAAGGGGATTCGGCACTGCGACCAGTCTTGATCTATTGTACATATGCCCAAGTGGGACCTCCTCGGGAGGAAGGATGAGGCGAGAGGATACAGAGGACGGCCGTCTCAAGGAGTCACGACAGTGTAGAGTGAATGGTGCCTACACTTTACCAGTTGGAAACTCCCCTGCATTCCTGCACAACGGGCAGCTCACCCGACTGGTGTCTGGAAACCGCTCCACCACACCTGGCGTGGAGACCGGAGACCATTCTACCAGAGGAGGAAGTTTTCCCCAGAGCACATCATCCTGCCATGCACCGCCGACAATTCTACCCTAAAAGAGTAGGAGATGATATGAAATGATACAGGAGATGAAATAGAGAGACAGGAAATCCAGGGTATGTAATTAACCTATCCAACATTCGCCCGGTGATCCGAGAAAACCGTAGAAGAAACCTATGGGTCAGTTAGGTAGGCTTCGGGAATCGAACCCGGGCCTCCCGAATGCAGGCCACATACGAAACCACTTGAGCTATGCCTCTCGGTGTAGGAAGTATTGTATTCAACCAAAACAAATCATTAAAAGTGCATGTTTGAGGCTCCCTCTAACCAAAAAGGATATTTAGGAAGAAGGCCAGTGTGAGCCTCTGACCCCTTCTGTGTGTGTATGTGTGTGTGTGTGTGTGTGTGTGTGTGTGTGTGTGTGTGTGTGTGTGTGTGTGTGTGTGTGTGTGTGTGGAGAAAAGCTGAGCAGATTATATCATAAACGAAACTTTGTTAAATCCTAAACTGAGTATTTAAGTCCTTTAAGAATGGACACGAAGATTTGAAGCGAAAAATCCTCCCCATTTCAAACTATTTTATGAGGAAAATACTTTCCTTTTTACTTAAAAATGGCTTGATTAACATAGCATGCTTAAGCCATTTTCGTGAAAACATACATATATCTTGAATTTTCAATGAATATCCTGTGAAGTTCTCCTTGTTGACTTTAGAAGTGGTAAGCCATAAGGGATATACAAAATCTGTCTTAACGTAAACATATATCTCCTTAAAGCACACAATTTATATCAAATAATTCTTTGCAGATCTAACAATTTCGGAGATATTCCTTGTTTTTGGTTTGAATTTTTCAATGCTTATAGTTTTCTCAAACGGAAAGTCAATCTTTGATTTCCTTCTCGTCTTGCAAATAAAATGGAATTTTTAACTACATAACAACTAGCTCATAAAAGTATTGAATTGATCAAGTATTGTGTTACAGTTTTCTCATTGTACATGGAACTATCTAATAAAACATGCTCGAAAATGTTTATCTTATTTAACATGAAAAAGTTAGGAGAGTACACGATTGGAACAACTGTATATGAGTAAATGAAGATAATGTGAGAGCAACACAAGGTTTTTCTTTCCTTTCTTTCTTTTCTTATTCTTACAAAGAGAATATAATTATTAAAATAATCACATAGTGGCATATTTTGAGAACACTTACTATCCCTTTAGCTTATTGTAAGTAGTTTTCATTCATACAAATAAATTATTAAACAAGAAATGGTAATTTAACATATTAACATGTAGATAGAATGAGTTTTTATAGGAATACTTTGTAGAGGAGTAAGTAAAAAAATCATGAGAATGCAACACATTACATTACATTACATTATACATTACATTATAAGAAATTGTTCCACATGTATTTATTTTTGACTAAATTGTTGATTTATAACCAAACTGTAATATTGCTATTTGAAGACATGAATTTTTAATTATTCTACTAGTTTGAGAAAAAAAAATTAATGCTTAATATCACGCTAAAAGTTTTTGTTTAATATTATATATAATAAGAATATTATTGTTTAATAACCTCATAGGTAAACTGTTTACCAAAATTCACTCCATTTATGCTGTTATTTATAAGACGCTAGACAACATTTCAATCATGTATACCGCAAAGTACTTCATGTGGAACAAATTGAAAATTATAATATGCTGATAAGCATAAAATAGAGAGTATAAAAGTTATAGCGCTATATCATGCTAGAAGAACGGTCATGCTGTTAACATATGGAAAGAGAGAAACAGAGAAACGTACTGTAACGAGACGTTCTTAAGGTGCTAACTGCTGAAGGAAATTGTAATGTGTTCACGCTGGGAACCGCCTCTATAACCACCCAATCTAAACGCAATTTATCCAATTTGTGATAAAAAAACCGGATGAATGTGCTGGTGCGTTGTCGTGGTAAACATTTTTTTCTTTGCCAAATGGGGCCTTGTCTCCAACTTTTGTAGCTCACTGCTGGATTGTCCAAATATCCCTTTTCCTTTATCCAAGATGTAATCCTAATTTGACATTCTTTCACAGTCCAAAAGCTAACTGTCATCACATTCGGAGTCAATGAGATGGTCTTTACCCTCCTTGTAGGAGATTCACTCGAAGCAGTCCATTGTGTTTATTGTTGCTTAATTATTCGAGTATAATGATAAATCCATATCTCATCGGTGATAACACGACATAAAAGTCCTTCGGATTTCGCTTAAATAACTCCAAACACTACTTTGAATTTAATAGCCGCACTCACCTGTTGTCCAATGTACGAAAACGCGACACCCATTGGGTCAACGATTTGTTTTCTCTCCAAGTTATCTTGGAAAACAATACCTACCCTTCCCATGAAAAAAGAGTGCTACTTCGTATTGTCGCGAATCCATTATTACGACTAGCGGCGTAGTGCACAAAGTGGTTCGGCGCGGAGCGATAATAGACAGATAGCGCAGTGTGGAGATAAAGAGCCTGCAAAAGCAGATAAAGATAGCCCGGAGATAAAAGACTTGCCAACACAGATAAATGAAAAATTCTAATGACATCTTGACTGATAGAGAGCATTCGGTTTTTTGTTTGTTACAGGACATTCTGGAATTAGCAATAGAGGTATATATTAGATATCGCGACACGCTAGCGTTGTAGTCGTAAACAGAGTCGTAACGAGAGTTGTAATTGAAACTGGTGTGTTTTGAAAGTGAGCTCTTTGTCGTGGTCAATGACCTTGTAAGATTGTAATTGTGTATGTGACGTAATTCTGCTACTGTAAGTATTGACCAAAGTGTATTTCTACGGAAATAAAGAACATTTTGAATTTCTGCAAATTGGACTTTTAATTCCACGAACCCAGAAAGTCACAGTATGTTCGATAGCATTGAACCAGTGTCTGTTGTCACAGATCCCCATAAACATCATGCAATTTCGCTTTTATCTCAAAAATAAAAAAGCGAATCACTGAATGATTCTGCTTTTTTTTTTCCATTTTAGCGAAAACATGTTGAACGACTAACTGAAATGCTAGTCAAATCTAAACTAGCTCATCAATCAGTATCAAATTTCCTTGGTAACTTGTAACAGATTACTGTACATGATGGTAACAACAATTTACCTTATGTAGTTTGAACACAGACGATACTGTAACAAAATGACTACACCAAGTGTGTTAAAATCCCTTTATTCGTCAGTATAATCATTAGCACAGCACTAACTTACTTCCAATTTTTCTAATACACAGAGCAAACGCACTTTCCACAGCGCTAATATTTCTTATACCTATGTGGGATACATACACCAACTCGTGCTGCTCGTAGCTTCTCAACGCTTACTAAACAAACTGCTCGTGCAATGACAATGCCACTCTAACACTCTGATTGTTAACTCGCCGACACAAACCCTGTTGGCCAACTGTCTGACTATTTCGCCGCCACAGCAATCCCTTGTGTAACAGCCGAGCCTCGGTAGATTGTTCGAGACGTTCTTCGAAGCCCAAGTATCCCGAACTTTTCCTAAGCCCAAGCTTCTCAAGCTAAAGTGGCAGAACTAAAAGATTAAGTATTTCCCCGCTCGTGAAATCAGCAGCGGCTGACCTTGAATAACACATTATTATTCGTCTCGAGCTCGCGATGGACGGAGTGATTCACACTAATCCCTCTGTGACACTTTTCGCAGCCGCAGTGACATTATTGAGTTACCTTCCCTCTTATTCTCCGAACACAAAGTAAACTTTCTAGAAGAGGTAGCTGTTAGAACCAGCCAGGGCAATCTTCTGGAGCTGGGAGTAGGTAGCCGTGCCAGGATGCTTCACCTCTCTCCAGCCTCTCGTAGCGCAGTAAGTAGCTTTGCGCCACGGTGACAATACAGTTTAATCATCACCAGTATCTGCAAAATTAAAGTTAAAATATTTTAACTAAAGGTGTAACGTAAAACAGACACGACTGTAAGAGTGAGTGAGTGAGTGAGTGAGTGAGTGAGTGAGTGAGTGAGTGAGTGAGTGAGTGAGTGAGTGAGTGAGTGAGTGAGTGAGTGAGTGAGTGAGTGAGTGAGTGAGTGAGTGTCAATGAGTGAGTCAGTGAGTCAGTGAGTGAGTGGGATACCCTTATAACTTTTGGATCTTAAAGGTGCACGCAAAAATTGAACTGAATATTCTAACATGCTTGCAGTAAGTCTTATGTGTCACACTTGTATAACTTTGTTTATCTAATTATTCCTTTGTATGCAGTGTGCCTCAAAAGCTGCATGACAAAACCATAAGTTCATTAACAGTGGTTGTATGTTCACACTGATCCATAAACAATGTTTAACATGATTCATATTTTCATATGCCCGTGTAGCTTGTAGAATGTTATGTGTGGTATTAGTAATTTTCTTTCCTCTGCGGCTACGTGAAGCACCTGCTGTTTCACGTAGACACATAGACACAGAGGGGAAAAAATCAAGTGATGTAAAATCCAGGGCACGTAGAAACCAGCGGATACTGCAGTTACTTCGTTCAATCCAAAGTCCATCAACATGTTTAATTTTTGGCGAATCATCAGCGTATACAGGTAATGTGCTATTACTCCATCAAGCTCAAATCACATCCTTTGCCGGTTATTAAGTGGCCGATCATACAAAAAGGCCGTTACAGAAGTATCAAGCTATTCATCAAAAGTGTGCTTGTTTATATGGTCCTTAAATAAGTACCATGCCACAATATTGGAGGAAAGGATATTACCGTAACACGTGAAGCACTTCGACCATTATAAGCATACATTATAAGGGTTCTCAGTCTATATATGTATGCACATAGTCAATAAAGAAGAACAAGCATTCATCACTGAACATGACATGTAGAAGAAAACCTGGATTCCCAGTCTTTCTTGACTAATCTTGACTCCTCTTAGGATCATTATAGCCCATTGTGTATCTACGCTACAAGTTGCAGCAGACTTCACATCAGCTCAACAAACTTTACTCCTGACTGATTTTAGTCGACCGCTGAGTTTGGCTTGAATTAACATGTAAGTTGTTTTAAATATATGCACAAATACGTCCAGGGTATGACGCGAGACTTTGGGAATACCAAGGCGAAATTTGAAATTTATCTGTAGCCTATAGAAAATGTTGATCTCTGAAAAATGTTATATAAAACGCGTTTCAGTGTCACAATTATTATAATTCTTTTGCACTCGTTTAACTATAAAAATTTCATATAGCGCTCTATAAATATATAAGTTAAGTATAAAAAATTATTGATGTCTCTAAAACAGTCAGTAAAAAGCTACAATCATTTTATCTTTTTTTCATTATTCCTTTTGGTTAAGAAAAGTTGCTCTTTTACACTACAAAGAAAAGTATTCACCTTTTTTATTTCAAAAAATATATATCTATGTATATAGATATATAGATTCTTCTCCTTATTTAACCGATTTTTCATTATTTCTGTTTAATTTCTTATCTGTTTTCCTAGTTTCACAAATATTCACTATACACATAAACACCAATGCCCAAGGCGGGACTCGAACCCGCGACACTCAAAGCGGAGGAACACTAGAGACATACGCTTTAGCGACCATGGCTGCGAGGGCCGGCAATATATAATGAATCAAAGAAAACCCTATCTGAAGGCAATTTTACTTACGCACCTACTGATCCCAAGGTCGCGGGTTCAAATCTAGCCCAGATTGGACCTCCGAGGTTTCCGATAGTTTATCTTACATTTATGCGATATGGTGATATATGGTACAGTACTATACATCATGGTGAATTAAGATTAATTCAAAATGTTGCTTTAACATGCATGCAATAATATGTGGACTATATATTTACGGGAGATACCTGCAACTCTGTTTAAAAGTGCTTGGTAGCATGTGATTGTCTCTTGTACTCCTATATGGAAAGATAGAGTCAGACTGAAAAATTCAATGCCATAGCCGGGATTTGAACCATGGATCTTCTGGTCTCCGTCCAGCCAATCCAAACAGTGAGCTACTATGGCCAACGTGCCGATATGACATTAAATTCTCCAACTGACCCGTGTTTTTTCCGGTAAACCACTAGGAGTTCTCATAAACACATGAGACAACTACCTTAACGGCGACTTACTATGCTGTAAGTACTTTGAGGCCCGGGATTTATAGTTCGGACCACTATTAGGTACAATTAATGGAAATTAATTGTTCTTTCACACTAGCCGTGTGTAGGAGGCACTATGAAAGGGTAGAGCCAGACTGAATTAAGTTGCAACTGAAGTAAGTCGCCATTAAGGTAGTTTTCTCATGTATTTATGAGAACTCCTAGTGGTTTACCGGGAAAAACACGAATCAGTTGGAGAATTTAATGCCATATCGGTACGTTGGCCATAGTTGCTCAAGGGTTAGAGCGGCTGGACGGCAACCATAAGATCCGTGGTTCAAATCCCGGCTATGGCATTGAATTTTTCAGTCTGACTCTATCTTTCCATACTTTAGCCTACACACGGCCAGTGTGAAAGAACAATTATTTCTTGTACTCCTGTCTACCTTCCCTCATAAGAAACCAGCAATAATCCCTCATCATTACTGGTACCTTGGTACCTCTTCTCCATGACGCAAATGTCCTGATAAAATGTTCCCGTGGTTCATCACTAACATCACCCAGATTTTGCGGGAAAAATTCAAAATGTGAATGGAGGAAATGGATTTCAAAATACATTCTACACCCCATGCCTTTGTAGAATACCAACAAATTTGAGACCATTTTTTTTTCCTTTATTTCCAAGAAAACTACGCATAATGATTGTAAATAATTACCCAGTTGCCAATTCCACAGTTTGTAAGTTTTTCAAATATTTTGTCCTCAAGAGTTTTGATATTTGAGATTCAACAAAAATTCCTTCTTTCAGTTTTGCGTAAGTTGAAGTTAACTCCGGAAACCTGCGTTGGAAATATGCAAATCCATTACCGTCCTTGTTGAATGCCTTAACAAAATTCATTCTTTATAAGCCCAAGTTTTATATATTAGGGAGGGAGAGGAATCTTATCAGGCTGAACCAATGCTGTTTGTATTACTCTACTCTGGAATACATTGCTGTCGTGTGCCCCAATGTTGTGTCACATAAAGTTTCAGTGTATCACGGCTGTCCCACAAACACAAAAAACCAACCATATTTTGTGAATCCCACATGTAATCCAAGCAGCAAACCAATTACTTTAAGGTCACCACATATTTTCCAATAATGATGCTTATGTTTTAAAACACGTACAATCTTGGCCATACTTTAATAACTTTCTTTAAGACCTACAAGTATGTAAAACTGAAACAAATGAGAGTTTGTTAGCATCTAAAAATCTCCCCGACAGCAATCGGCCGATAAGTTTGCTGCCTACCTTGCCCAAACTCTTTGAAAAGGTTCTCCTTCGCCGTCTCCTTAAATATACTTCTGAAAACCATATCATTCCACCCTTCCAATTGGGATTTCGTTCTAGACATACTACCTCTCACCAACTACTACGTTTAACACAAACAGTAATTCATGGTTTTGAGCAACGAAAGCACACAACCGCCCTGTTCCTCGACGTAGCACATGCCTTTGATAAAGTTTGGCATGAGGGGTTAATCTTCAAACTGTATAGCATTGGACTTCCACAGTATTTGCTCACTACCATTTGTAGTTTTCTATCAGATCGCACATTTACTGTTCGCATTGGTGGCATGGAGTCATCTCAGCGCCATATTACAGCAGGAGTTCCTCAGGGATCCATATTGGCCCCAATCGTATTTAGTATCTATACCTATGATCTTCCTGACTTGGCCCCTACCTCCATAGCCTTATACGCTGATGATACTGTTTTATATCATTCCGGCACAGATCTCCCTACCACTATTCACATGCTACAAACCTCTCTTGACTGCCTCGTTGAATGGTTCGATACTTGGCGCATACGTCTAAACACTCAAAAGACCGCAGCTAAGATTTTTAGCTTACGTCGCATCTCTAACTCTCCCGAATTGCATATTAAGCATGAATCATTTCCCTGGCTACCTCCTACCACCTCCGTCAAATACCTTGGAGTAATGCTGGACACTAAACTTACGTGGCGAGCCCATATTGATCGACTTATCTCGTTGGCATCAGGACGACTTTCAAAACTCGGTCCGCTACTTCACAGACACACTCCTCTTGGGATTGAATGCTCTCTGCTTCTCTACAAATCTCTTGTCCGGCCACTTATCACATATGCTTCCCAGGTATGGGGTACGGCTAGCAACACTCATCTCCGAAGGCTACAGGTCCTGCAAAATCGATTTCTGCGCATCGCCACGGATGCCCCTTGGTACGTAAGAAATCAACAACTGCATAAAGAACTTGGTCTCCTTCCTCTTCACCAATACATACGTCAGATCGCCTCTCGCTTCTTCTCAAACCTGCCAGATGTTCCAGGAGCTGTGATGTACATCGGCGTACGAACCCACCAGCCCACGCGCCTGAAGAGACGACTCCCACAGGATCTCCTCCTTAGTGACTGATTGAAAAAACTATGAATATTGTTTCACAATGACTGTTGTTCTTATCTCTTTGATTACTTGTTTGTTTTAATTAACTTATTTTTCTCTTGTTTCACAGTGTTAAGAAGATAATAGGAGCCAACTTGGTTTTCCTTACATATTATATAGTTCATAGAGATTCAATTAGCCAACAAGATTCTGTAAAGCATGTACTGCTGATCGATCATTCAATAAAATAAAAAAAAACTTCCATTCCATTTTAAAACTCTCTAATTTTTGTAACAGATCCATTGTTGCAGCTTGGAAGCAACAGGTGCAGATTCTTCTCTTAACAAATTTAAGTGCATGCCAAATCGTTCAAGTCTACTTGCTCTACAAAATGTCTTTCACTTTCAGAATTTTCTAGTTGAAAGTCAAGATCTTTTGAAGTAGAGGCCTGGTTAAACTGTACAGCATGTTTTCATCTTTACATTTTGTAATTACCTGCTTAAGTAGACGTGTAGGTCAATGGTGGACAACCTATGACACGCATGTCACCGGCTGGTACACGAACACATTTTTGATTAAATATATCGAAAGTATCTAAAACTTTTCTCGTGATGTGCCATTTTCAGCATCGTTTTCAGAATCTGCGGGTGAAAATGGACTAAAAATACATATTATCTTCGCGGAGGTAAATTTCATGTTATTGTTTCGATTGAATCTCTAACGCTGCATTCTAATTGCAAATAAATGAAAATCTGTTAGTGCAGACTGCTATAATTGACTTGTTCGTCAGATTTAACCTCACTGCAACTTGCTTATATCATTCATTTATGAACCGAATTGCATACGTTAGGTCAATGTATGTGAAACGAGGCCAGCGAAGCAGTGCAGCGTTCTGAAAAATGTACTTTTTAGCGTTGAATTTAGTGATCACAAAAAAGATATTACTACGAAGTTTTATTCAATATACTATGTAGAATCTCCCCTTCAGCTATGAGGACAGTTCGTTTACGGCATTCTTCCCATACGATATGTTATTAATCCGAAGGCGCAATATGCCAAACTCGTTCTGTAGCATAAGCCAAGATTAAGCATATGAAACAAGAAAATATATGAAGTATTTTGTTTTTCTTGAAGAGGCTATTATTAGCTCTTTGCAATCGTTTTTAGACCACAGAGAGAGAAGACTTTACGAGTGGCAGTCAATGTATTCCATTTACGGTGAATATTATCTTTAGATATTAAATTGCAGTTACTGGAAAATACAGTCATTTACAATAACTGTATTGTAATTAACTGATCTCTTCAGCTGGAGCAGCCACACCAATTTACAGCCATAACGTTTACTTTTATGCGAGGAGTACGATTAGTCAACTAGTGGCTCCCGTACCCCATGCACTACTAAATACAGTTCAACGTGTATTATTTGCAGATATTTCCCGCATATATGAACAGGATAACCTTGGAAAACAAAAACGGGAAGCCAAGAATAGCGAAGAGAAGAGAAACAAAGACAAAGCTGAAAGAGGAAGAGAGAAGAAAAAAGGAGGCGATCTGCATGCGTCTCACAATAATAAAATAAGTCTAATTAGTTATAAACATCTTGCGGTTGTTAACAGTAGCAATTCTCCATTTTACTGCAGTATTTATAGGGGAGTTGTAATGCTGGCCCCAGTAGCAAAAGCTGCATAAGTACCACTTTTTTTCAACAGTTCATGCGAATACCTTTCCACGCTCTGTTTCCAGAAAAATACAACATAATTTATCTCAGAAAAGCATCCACTGGGGATTGCAACTTTAATAATATTATAATTAATAACAAATTATATTCATACTACAGTTCTTCGGATACACAACTTTGGGGTTCACTTCGAACACTTAGATCTACAGAGATCTATTGCACCTATCACGCAGGAGGAAAGGATGAAGTAAAAGAATTACAGAAGCCTACAGGCCACAGAGAGCGCAGGCTCGGAAGCTTTTTTTTTTTTTTTTTTTTGACAATTAATATACCATAGATGTATTTATCTATGGGGTTCAGCAGCTAAATCACGCATGGATAAACTGCTTATTTAGCAAAAAAAGAAAGTATCATGTTTAATCTAAAAGCAAGAGAATTATGTAGGAGACTTTTATAAATAAAAGAATAATTACTATCTACTCTCTGTATGCTTATACAACTAAGTATAATGTTTGTTGTGGACAAGTGAATCCAGTTAAAACTAGTCAGGAAAGTAAACATAAAACCAGAACCAATATGGATTATTATAGGGATAATTTAGTTGTGTCTCTTGTGATAAACATATATTAGGAAAATATAAACATATATTAGGAATTATGCTTTACAATTATGCCTTCTGAAATTAAGTCAATAGCTAGTCCCTCGCGGCAGAATTTCAAATAGACGTTAAAAGCTTTTCTCACAAAGAAATATTTATACAATATAAATGAGTTATAAGTCCTGCTCCGTGGCATAGTGTGCTAAGGCGTCATGCTTTGATTCTCTGCCACGAAATGCACCCGGAAATGATCCCGCCCCTGAGGGGTGAGGACTTTGAGCTCCGGCTATAGGAACCGGTACCCACTGAGTATCGTGAGGAAAGTGAGAAACTACGATAGGTAGCGAACCCTGGTTGCGAAAGTGTACTTTCCGGCTGGGGGTGCCGAGATGCTCACCACATCTCCTCCCCTCTGCCTTGCGTATGTGGGCATGAGGCCGGTAGTTGGATTGGCAGGTCTTGGCCCAATAGGGCTGTTACGCCACGGGTTAGCTAAATTAATTATGACAAGAACATTTGTAGTTGTAATTATATGGATTCTGATATTAGAATTTTATCCCATGACTCAGTATTTGTTAACTGTAGGTGCAACAGTACTTTGTAGTACTATTCACCATCGTAATAATGTTAATCGTACTGATGTGATTAATGGATCATATACAGCATTAGTTTTTTAATGTGGTTTGAAATTGAGTATGTCAGAAATTGTAATCAATCAATTTATGGCAATAAAATAAGTAGCAATAATTATTTTATTATTACCCTATCCAGAAACAGGAACTTTTAGAGAAGGATTCCATGTTCTGTGTCATAAAATCCAAATTTCTTATTGTGTCAGATCTTAACATATGTTAAGCGTAGAGTTTAAACAAAATCAATCAATTCTAATTACCCCTATAGAGAAAAGTTTTAGTAATTTCCGATTTTTTTAAGCGATTTATGATCTAAGTTAACCAACATTATAATAAAGAGAGAAAACTATTTGTAGGTTGACCTCAAAAACACTCAATTGATTTTAATCATTCTTTCACTATTAAAAAGCCCAGTTCGTTCTGACGGACATTGGGCTATAACGCTCCAACAATTTCATTTCATAAATTATTGAAAAATTAAAAACGATTAAATAGCAACATTTAGAATAGTTTATTTCAATATACTAAAATGTGCAATGTTTCGTTTCCTACTTGCCTAGCTAAGTAAAGATAGAAAATGTTAGATTTGATCTACAAATCAATCCTTGTTTCAAATAAGCTTATCCCGTATCTCTTTATCGCTTACGTGACTTCATTTCCTGTCATTGACTGTTCTCGTGGTATAGACTATTGTGCGGTAAAAATGAGTTCGTTATTTAACATGATGTATCTCAATATGTTCGAAGAGAATTCTCAAATCTATATTTTCACAACCTTACGAATTAAATATATTACGTAACAGAGTTAATTTATCTGGAATGCATGTTAATTCTTAAGATAAAGGATCATTTGTTTCAAACCTACCTCTCGGGATGACTGACGATAGCACGTGCGTTTGTCACTGACCTTACTTTGAACTGGATTTGTAATACATTACCATTCAACGTATCAGTTGAGTTTCATTATATACTTTTATTTTTGCATGCCTTCATATCTTTATTTGCATGATTTTATCTATCTACCTGGCAATTATTATGTTTACCGCAGGTTTCTATGCGGTGTGCAAGCAATGCCTATGGCGGCGAAAGCATTAGCCAATTAGGGGAAAGGGGAAGGTAATGGTATGCGGAGAGATACATGTCAGTAGGGCAAGGTTATTTGAAATAAATATTAGATATTTCACTATGTTTACAATTAAAAATTTGTTTTTGAAACATCCACGTGTGTGTGTGTGTGTGTGTGTGTGTGTGTGTGTGTGTGTGTGTGTGTGTGTGTGTTACTTCAATTTTGAAATAATTGTATTTTTTAAATAGCTATATTCATTAAAGTATTGTGTTTATGATGCAAAATGAAAAGGATATCTTGAATTTTCTCCGAATGGCCTGTGAATCATCATCCTTCTGAAATAATTCTCTACAACTTTTAAACCCTAAGCAGTAGACCAGAGGAAGACAGCTTCGAGAGTTGTGACGTATTTCAGTCGGAAGCGAGGCCTTCAGTGCGTGTGACGTCAGGCAAGAGCCGTGTAGTACCAAGTTGCCCATATAAATGGCGCTGTGAGTACAGAATCTGAGGGTTCAGTCAGGTGTAGTGCACTCGATGACAACAATGTAGCAGCCACGTACCAAATGGAACTGTTAAATTTACAATATGACGATTTATTGAAGGACAAATATACACACAAGAAAGACTTGGCTCATTTTTACAAGAATGTACCCCAAACCAGATTTCCGAGGTTGCCTCACGAACTTGTGTATGTTTGGCTCGACATATGTGTGCGAAAAAAAAATTATGAAACCAGCTAAGTCCAAACCCCGAAGTATCTTGTCGGATCACAATCTAACATGCAACCTTCGATTACAAATTTCCCAGATATTACAACCTGACATTGATAAACTAGTTAAAGAAAAACGAAACAGAAAGTGTCGGAAAATGTCCACTTAATTTTGTTCTGAGTGGCTCTTGTTCTGAGTGGGTCTCCTCTAATTTGCAGAGAAAATTACTGTATGTTTTATTGTATTTACCTTATAACATGCCTGACCTTCAGATAAACGAGTTGAAGTTTTATGTATTTTATCATAGCCCAGAGCCAAAATGTAATTATGAAAGGGTAGAGCCAGACCGAAAAATTCAATGCCATAGCCGGGAATCGAACCACGGATCTTCTGGTTTCCGTCCAGCCGCTCTAACCATTTGAGCTACTATGGCCAACATGCCAACATGACATTAAATTCTACAACTGACTCGTCTTTCTCCCGGTAAACCACTTAGGAGTTCTCATAAACACATGAGAAAATTACCTTAATGGCGACTTACTGTGCTGCAAGTACTTTAAGGTCCGGGCTTTGTAGGCTATTTTAACTATTTATAGTTCAAATCCCGGCTATGGCATTGAAATTTTTCAGTCTGGCTCTACCCTTTCATAGTGTGTCCTACACACTGCTAATGTGAAAGAACGATTAATTTCCACAACATGTAATTGTTTATAACCTGTGACCGAATGTGTAATTAAAACAGTCAGCATTAATATTACAACGCCCTAGACGTAAGTTATACATACTATTAATACCCGGTGCGTTTCCTCTCTTTTCTACGCTGTCGTAACCCAAAAACACATCAAACTATTTTCTTCCTCTTGGGCAGCAGAAATCAGTTCGGTGACGTCACACGCTAACCTGCCTTTCGTTCTGGGCCATATTTGGCGGTTAAAGCTGACGAAACTGACGTCACACCGCCACTACCTGTCTTCCCCTGTAGTAGACAGACACAATTTAGAGAAAAGAGTGGTTCTCATTGCGTAACACAGTTTAGAAAAAACAAAAATGTTTGACAGTAAACATTTCCAAGATATCCTTGTACCTTTCCTTACGTTTTTCAGTACTTTATGAATTTCTTCAAATGCTATCGCTGTATCTCACAACTTACAGAAAGAGTAAGGAATTTTACGTCCAGTATATACCGATTAACTTTAAAATATTTAACTGGCGACCCGGTTTTCTCCATTCCTCTTCTACTCACAATGATATGAGATCAGAAACTAGTTCTGTAAAGCTTTATTTATATTAATATAAATTATATGGAAAAATAAGTTTTCTTAAGAATAGTACCTAGGAGGTGTATAAAAGTAAAAGATAGTGGATAGAGAAAGTCATGTAGGGGGAGAAGGTAACTTGTACCTTAGGTGACTGACAGAGAAAGTAAAATTGCAGAAGGTTGTTTTGGTATTTAAGTAACAGTAATTACAAACAGCACACAAGGCTTGTTTTTAATAACTGGGGACAAGGCAACTCTGTGTTTTCGACATATTATTGTATTAGAAAGGGATGGAGGAAATCAAGCTGCGAAGCGATTTGATGAGTGTGAGGAGAACGTCAATAAATCATAATCCGATACAGTTGTGGAAAGTGGAAAGGTGCATCTTAGCGTGAAAGGACGGGATCTCTTTCTCTCTGATCGTGATCGGTTGAGCAGAGGAGTTGTCATTAATCTTTTGCTGTGATGACATAACAATCATTATTTAATTTCACTTCCCCTTTTTAGGACTTTTAGACAGTTACTGAAGGGGGGAGGAGAGGAGTTTGTTGTAACAGTTTGCATTGACACGATAATTTGCGGAGTAAAACCATGGCAAACGATTATAGCTTCAGCGGCGTTGACATGTCCAAATTTATGAGTTGCGATTTTCCTGACAGTGAAAAAATGATTAGTTTAGAATACATTTCACGATATGGGCTAAGGGTTCTCTCCTCTGCAATAAGCAGATCTGCTTATCAAGCAGGAAAGCATTTTCTGAAAAATTCAGACTTTGAGGCCTCTGTTGGGCTAAGAATTTTATATGCAGATTCAGCTAAAAGTACACGTTTTGAAGCCTAAGTATGTGTGTTTGTTAGCACGCACTCGGTATGTACTGTTTACCTTCCAAAAATGCAACAAGAATATTTTCAAGAAAATCCCTCAAATGGCATAAATCATAGAAAATCGTTACTTACTATTTGTTTCCTCGTATATTTCTAACTTCTTTTGACTAAAATATCCTGCGCCTATTTGAATTACTTATATTGCTAATAAAATGTGCATCTTTAATTTGTCGAAGAATGCTAAGTACTCTTTTTACCAACCGAATTGTGCACAACGTATATAATTGGGAACATCACAACACTCACTAGAGCAAAAATGCAAGTGTCATTAAAAAAATAAACATATAGTTTCTCAATTGTTTTCTAGTTATTGGTCGTTTACGGAACACTTTATCTCACATTCTTATGCTTTTCCAAGTACGTCTTCTAAATAGACGATTCTTCTCCCGCTCTCTCTTCCATTGTAAAAATGTTACGTCAACTAAGTATTTGAATGTTGCTTCCACATGTTTTATGTACTAATCACCTACTTTTTAAATCATTTCTTCTGATGTATTACACTACATTTGTAAAAACTATTCTCACAAAAGATTAATCTCCTATTTTCTTCGTATCAATCGAGATAAACATTTGTATAAATTGTTTTATATTTCCTTACAGACACCGAGCACGATGGCTCAGGCGGTTTCATCTGTGGCCCGCATTCGAGAGGCCCGGGTTCGATTCCAGTGGCCAACCTACCTGACCCATGGCTTTTTCGGGGGTATTCTGCGGTCGCCAGGCGAATTCTGGTTAAGTTAACTACATGCCTCGTATTTCCTGTCCCTCCATTTCATCTCCATTATCATTTCACATCATCTCTCATTTGGTGGTCTGTTTCAGGGTAGAAGTGTCGGTGGGTGTCTCGGCGGTGTCGGGACTCCATGGGTCGGTCGCCTTCTGTCTCCATCTGCCTCATCCTTCCTCCTGGGATACGCCACTTGAGGCATAGGTACAATATACCACAGGTTTCGGTGCCAAGTCCCTTCCGTAGTAATTCGTAGTAGTTTGAAGCCTTTCAAACCCGGAAACAAAGTTCTACTGGATTAACACCGGCCGTCAAAGCCTAAATAAGTACTTTAGGACAATTTGAATAGGAGCTTACACTAATCTTAAGCGATAGTCAAATATTTTCAGACTTGGTTGTTATGTGAGGACATTAATACAATCAGAGGAGAAAATAATTACAACTTCAAAATTTAGAAGGGTATAAGTTTTAGAAAATTCAAGCCTATAATAACGAATAGGTAATCGGAACTGGCCAACTCAATAAAAAAGATGTTTCTGAAATAAATTATATGCCTTAATGATATTTGCAATTTTTATATAGTTATGTTACTAGTTATCTAAATGGCTATCTCATACAATTCAAGCTACACATTTCTTTGCCGCTAAATCTCATTAATTCATTTTTCTAGGTTTTGTGAATCGATACTTGTTATTTTCCAGCTTGGTTTAACACAACCAATCAGAAAGCGTTTCTCATTTGTTCACAAGTTTTCATGAACGATTTACTAATTTATAAACTGTCAGTTCCTAAGAATTCAACTGAACGTCAAATTAAGGCACCAAAGTTCAGGGAACTTTAAAGTTTACTGAAGTTTGTGTTTCTAAAATATTTACATATTCTTCAGTCACTGGGAAGTGATATAGTACAGATCTAAAGAATATTAATGAAGAGTTTGATTCTGTATGAATTGTTACGTCATCTACGTAGTGTATAAAGTAATACCCATTTATATATAAAATAGTTACAACTTCAAGTAAAATGAATTTACAAAACGTTTAAACCCTTTTAATTATATATTTTATCTGCCAGGATTGTACCTAAAACCCTGCCTAAAAACAACAATACAGAAATAAGAACATTCTAAGGCTTTCTTTCTAATTATTGACTTTAAATTGTTACAAAATGACATAATACCAAACCATTCTTACCCAATATTTAATAATATTTACAACAACAAAAATAATCTATTTATGTAACAGTGTTGATATAACAACAGAATATCAGCTCCCTTTTCATGAAGAAACAAAACACTGGGCATTTATTAATAGTTTTTCCTAAGTCCCTCGTTTCGTAAATCACATATATAGCCACAACACACTCCTAAGTTGACTGAGTGAAACTTTATTTCAGATATCTTATGAAAGTTCAAACGGAGGTCTCGAAATCCTAGAGTTGATACATAATTATTGACGAAAGCTATAAATTATTAATTAAAGAAACTATGTAAGGTGGAGAAATAATTTGAAATAAATAAGTTCTATAAATTAAAGTTTGATGTATGAAACCGAGTTATAACATCTGTCCAAAGAAATAAGTCATCGGCAATTCAAGTTGAGGCAAATTATCAATAAGGGTTAAGTAGCGGCCGTATTAGACTAGAGGTTCCGGGAATTTTAAGAAGTTGAGTGGCTAACTACGTTTGAAAAGTCATGTAGGCAGAAATTCTAGCGATCAGAAAGGAAGTGAAGTTTCTTAGAATCTAGCTAGGCAAGGCGTGGAAGGTGTGTTCAGATGAAAAATACGTAGTGATTTATTATAATTTAGGAATGTTGGTATGGAGTAGATATGTTAGATAGGCGGCGCTTAAGTTTAGAAGCCAGTAAACTGATTGCTTTGCTTGCTTACTCACTTGCCTACCACCTTACTTGCTCGATGGACTACCCGCTTTCTTGCTCACCTGGCTTGCTCACTTGCTTGTTCCATGGCTAGCTTGCTGGGTTGCTTATTGCCTTGCTTGCTTGCCTGCCTGTGCGCTTCCTTTCTTGCTTGCTGGCTTGCTTGTTTGCTTACTAGCTCACTTGGCTGCTCACTGACTTGCTTTTGGTTCTTGTGTCGGGTGTCATGTACGTGTGATCAATTTAGTGCACAATTAGCGCCCATCATTCGCTTCTATTATAAAGTTACAGCGGCTAATGCGAAGGAACATTTGGATTACAAATGTCTGCAACTTGTCAGCTGAACTTCGCATCATTATTGCAAAAGTGAACTAATTCGTTAAATTAACGGTAGGGACTCTTTTCAAAAATAACCTTTTAGCAACATAAAACTCTATCAGCTAAATAAATCGGGGTTTTCTGTCAAATTACACTCGCCCAAACCGCTAGACAAAAGGTCTCCTGGCTCTTGTTGCTCCAACGTTGGGCTTCATATTTGTCGTACTCCAAAAGATTAAAAGCATACCTTATCTGTGAAGCAAGATTGTTGCCCAAGATTGTTGGGTTATTCTCAATGAAATCCTGCAACCAATAAAAAATGTTCCACTTCATATGACTGTTATAGGCACTGCACCGCTATTATTTTATGTGATCGAAGTTGTGTTTCTTGGCAGCACTTTGACATGTCGAGGAACTGTATCCCGATTCCTGCAATAACTGACGCAACAGTTTTCAAATGTGAACCTTCCGGTCTACCAAACACATTGGCTGTTATCTTTTCTGCCGACCGCCTCTTCAGGTCTGCCTCACGTTCAAGAGATGCCGAGTTCGAATCTCTGTCAGGGTGAGTTATCTGGGTAAGGCATTTTCTGAGGTTTTCCCTTAACCTAAAAGATCATTGTTTGGTAAATCTAAGCTCCCTGGACCTTGGGTTCATTTCAGCGTCAATTCATTCATTTGATTAATCGTTTCGACATGACTTAATTTTGGAAAATGTTAATTTAAAACAAAGAATCTCTGTCATCTGTGACAGATGTTCATTTTCTTTCTTTTTTCATGTTTATACAAGAAGCATCTTGCTTTTTCATTTACCGGTCAATCATTAGATTACGAGAGAAGACTTGTGGATCAATACGCCCAAAGAAAGAAAAATAGCGAACCTTCAAGGGTATATGCAATGCTTACTTGCATTCGGTTACTTTTTATTGTTGAAGGAATGCTATTGACTCATTTTAATGGTGGCTCCAAATGAACAGTTGTACAGTTTCTGCCTTATAATTAGATTTCTGTGTTCAATTCTATAAGAATCATCCTGGTTTATAATAGTTTAAAGTTTTAAATATGCTACTTTAATTTTATACTACTCTAAAAAAAAGAAGCATTATTACTCACTTTAGCAGACGGTGGAAGTGAGAGAATAAGAAAGGAAAGAGACTACGAAAAATCATATATGATAGATTCATATTATTTTCTTTATTAACACTCCTACACATTATTCTTTCAAAAGTTTACTTGTACTTCTGTATACTTTTTGTTAATCGAGATCACGTTCATTACACATTTACACATTCGTTGCAAGCTTTAGAAGTATACAGTAGTGAACAGCGATAGTAAGATTCTTGTAAAACATGCCTCTATATGTTGTCTTTGAAACTCCGTGCCCTTCGCAATGACCACTAGAAAAAAAAAATTAATATCAAATTTCTGTTTGAGAGAAGTACTCGTATGTAGGTATAACTATTTGAAAAGTCAAAACAATCACAAAAGCATGTCAGAAATGATTGAGTATTTCATAACATACTGTGACCAGTTTCTAAAGAGCTGATACACAGCCTCTTGCTTACCCAACTTACGCTATTTCTGTGCAAGTATTTGTCGTGATTATTTGCAACTCCGGTTGCTATGACAACGAAGGAAGGCTTGCCGCCACTGGGGTGGGTAAAGAGCAAGTGAAGAGGGTGAGGAAGGTTTCTCGTGTAGAGAGGGAAGTTTGTGAATTATGGATTGTCTCGTTTACGTTTCACGAGAGATGCAAAAGCTTTTCCGTTCTTTATTCTCTCTCACTCTCTCCCTCTCTCACTCTCTTTCCCCAGGCTGTGAAGAACACTCCCTGGTCTAGGACTCCTGCACTGCGGCCGAGGTAGGCCTCCTGCTGCATCCGTTTCCGACACGCTTCTAATGCAAACTCATAATTTTCATCTTGCTCTTTTCTGACCTCCGTCCCAAAATCTGAAGGGGCAAAAAAAGTTACTGTTAATCTATTACAAACCAGTAAATAATAAACCGCCCAACAAGACTCCTTGCGTGATGTGGTACCACTGAGGAAACAATAGAATATTCATTACCTTCTGTAGTGGACTTTATTTTTAATCTGCTGTGGCTTGGTTTTTATGATACACATTTTTTTGTCAAAATGTTTATATTCACGGCAGCTGAAATTGCCTGCACAAGGTCGTCATAAGTTTTCCAAACGGTACTACCCCTTACAACCCCAGTGTGCTTCATTACAAATTCAAGCAGTGAGAAGCCAGATTATATCTTCTGGAGCGAGGTTTTGAATTTGTAATCAGATGACGTGATTAGTAACCTATAATTTCGCTCTGTTGAAGGACAGGTCTTCAAGAACGTCGTAGGAGTATTTGCAATGTGCCTCAAATAAACAGCTTCCTGAAAATGATTTCTAGCGCCGAGGGAACCAAATGCACCGTTAATGATCTACTATTATTTAGGTATTTAGGTGAAGTAAATCAGAAGGTAACTAGAGCTGCTGAAGGGTCTCGTGAGGCTAATAGCAATCGCTTCCTAGTTGTTCAATTTTGCAAATTATTCTCATGACAAACCTAATTCTATATATGTAATAGTCAAAGGCTTGTTGGTAGTTATCCATTTTAGCTAAAAACTGCCGTTAAGGTGAATAATTATGTATCCAAGCCAAAAATGCTACAATTTTAAAAGATGTGTGCATATGTATGTGTATGCAGGGGAGGAACGATGGAACAGATTATTCCGAAGTGTAATGTATAACATAAGGTAAATCTCCATTTGAATGGATGAGTATACACTGTAAAAGCCGAAATTGTGTTTATTTCAGAAAAAGGTTTCAGTATAAAGGTCAAAATCATATACGTAGTTTAAATTTGATTTTCCTTGAACTAAAACTATTTAAAACAGAAATATACATTATTGAGTACATTTGTTTTAGGATACATTGTGCTTCCAAAGAAACTGCACGGCCTAAGACGAAATAAATAAGCACCAAACATATGGAAATCACTTGGGGCAAGGTCTGGTGAGTATGGTGGATGAGGAAGACACTCAAAATGCAGGTCTGTGATTGTTGTAACTGTTGTATGCACAGTGTGGGGCCTTGCATTGTCATGTTGCAAAAGGATACCTGCTGACATCAATCCACGTCACTCTGATTTGATTGCAGGCCGCAGATGATTTTTTTTAGATCTGTGTAGGATGCACTGATGACAGTGGTCCCTCTAGGCATGTAATACACCAAAATGACGCCTTTTTCGTCCCAAAAGAGAGCACAACTATCCCTGCTGATGGTTCTGTTCGAAACTTCTTTGGTTTTGGTGATGAGGGATGGCACCTCTTCTTACTCGCTCTCTTCGTTTCCGGTTGGTGGAAGTGAACCCAGGTTTCGTTGCCAGTAACGATTCTTGCAAGGAAGCTATCACCTTCCCGTTCAAAGCACCGAAGAAGTTCTTCACGTCGTTCTCTCATTTCAGCAGTCAGCTGTCGTGGCACCCATTTTGCAGACACTTTGTGAAACTGGAGCACATCATGCACAATGTGGGGTGCTGACCCATGACTAATCTGTAAAGATGCTGCAATGTCATTCAGTGTCACTCGGCGGGTTTCCTTCACTATGGCTTCAACTGCTGCAATGTTCTGTGGAGTCACAACTCGTTGTGCCTGACCTGGACGTGGAGCATCTTCCACTGAAGTCACATCATTTGCGAACATTCTTCTCCATTCGTAGACCTGCTGCTGTGACAAACATGCATTCGTCGATGAATTTCAATAGATTTCACACCTTCACTACGCAAAAACCGAATAACAGAACGCTGTTCTTCCCTGGTACAAGTCGCAAGTGGGGCGGCCATCTTTATACTGATAATGCGACGGTATGTGTGCATCTGCATTATGCTGCCACCTACAGGCCATTCTACACGCTGTTTGTAACACGCTTACCAACTTACAGGATAACGGCGCGAAATTTCGGGTTGTTATTACAAATTTAAGCTTTTCATTTGACTCGTGATTGATTTTCAAAATAAATGCCAAATTAGAAGGAGTTTCGAATTGCAAATTAAACCAAATACTTAATTAACTTAATGATGGATATGCAAACTCTTTGTTTCTTTCTTCAGTTAGAAATGGCGTAAGTGTACTGCAAGATATGTTAATAGTCGTATAGCTGACAGTAAACATACAGACGAAGCTACAAGGAGATATCTTCTTACATTAGTGAAGCTGAAGAATCCTTTAAGTCCCCTATATCCACGGTTAGCGTTGAGTCCGGTTGCCAAGGATCGACATCGATCTGGTTCAGGTCGAAAACACTTGTCCACTTCTCAGCGAGATATTGCTCTTCTAGAAGAGGCAGACAGTAATTCCTTCCAGGATGACTCTACAATTAGAAGTAATTCTGATTTCCTTGGATGGAATCGCACAGCCTAGCGTCGTTTGATTACAGCAGGGCTCATTCGGCTGGTAAGAAGTACAGCCTCAAAGACAAGCACAGTTTATGTCGCCTCCCATTAACAGAAGAAAATGTGAATCGTTACTGGAAGGGGGAAAGTGATTGCCTAGCTTCTCAGAGAAAGGACGCAAAATGCCTGCCACAAATGGTCACCAAGTCACGTATCTGTGTTGTGTTGGAGTTGCAAGTAAGAAGATAATTCAGGTGTGATGTGGCAGTTTGCTGACACATTAAACAGCCGAGATTAAGGACATCATCGAAAAATCATGATTTCTTCTGTTAGGACTGAATATCCCAATGAATGACTGAGTTTCAGCATTGCACATTGTGCACTCAAGTCCGCAGGTACCAAAGTAGTCTTCGCAAAAGCAAAATATGCCAATGATTGATTGGCCTTCCTGCTTACCAAATTGAATCATACTGAAAATAAGTGAAGACAGGTAAAGAAACTGGGATTAAACATAGGACGCTTGGAAGGAAGTATCCACTCGTGAAATGTCGACTATTGTCACATTGGCGCCACTACCATCTACTGTGGGAAAGTTGAGTGGGTTGGGGCAATCGTTCCGGCTCTGTTGTCTATTGTCTGGAAGGGCGGGGAGGCACGGTCTTCCTGACGACCACCAGCTGATGTCAAGAAACCAGAGGCAAGTCGTATTATTATTATAGTACAGAAACCATTCTGGGATGTAATTCTAGAACATACGACCTACCGCACCCGGGAGGTTATATAAAAGCTGATACGGGGCTGGTAGAGTAGTTTTTAGTTTTGCAGTTATTTATGTGAGTTTCGAGCTTCGAGTGTCAGTCAACGGGTGCGGCTCCGTGGTGTGGAGTGGACGCAGTGGAGTCAGTCGGTGAGTCCAAAGAACAGTGCAGAGCAGTGTAGTACGTTTCAAGCTCGTGGTGTGGAGTCGGCAGGCCATGAAACGGCACAGGAAACAGTTCACGAGTCAATAAGTGTGCCTCCGTGGTGAGGAATCGGCGGACGTAGAATAATACTAAGATCCCTAAAATTGAAATGCATGTTTTAGTGCAAGGACAAAGAGACTCTAATGTGTAATCTTAACTCAGTTGTGGTGAAAAGATGGAGAGATCGAAATAATATAAAGTATGTAATATCTGTCTGATTATTTATTTGTTTATTTATCTAGTACTACTAATGTATTTGGCCTATTCTTTCACCCTTTTAATAAAATTATACCATATATATATTGGAACTATTGGCATAGTGTTTGCGATTAATCTTACAATTATACAATTTGCAATTTTACATAGAAAAAATCTGAAATATCTCAATAATACGGAAATCTACCAAAAAAGAAAAGTTTAGGACCATGCAATTTCTGTCCTGAACAGGGGTCGCTGTATTTATTAAATTCCAATATAACCTTAAATAATATTCTTACGTGATATACAGGACAGCTAAGAAACCCAGGGTGAACTCGTTAGAATAATACTTCTTCTTCAACTTCACTAGTAGGTATATCGGGTATTCTTGTTCCTCTATCCCTAATGCAAGGTTGAGGAACAGAAACTTCTGGATCGGATAGAGATCCCAGTATGGTGATCAGCCCGATGTCTCGTATGAGAGTGAGAGAAGTGAATGACGGAATGAGGGTGAAAATGGATGAGAGGAAGGAAAATAATGGAGCATTTTGTGGAATGATGACGGGAGAAACCGGACATACAGGAGAAAAACCACTCCTGCGCCGTGTTATCCACCACAAATCTCACATGCGGTTGCCTGGGATCGAACCCGGGCCGCCTTGGTGAGAGTCATGCGACCTAACCTATCGGATACCACGCGGTCCTACTACAACACATCACTATAATAAAATTAGAAAGATACGTAAACTCATATATACAAGGTTATAAAATATAAACAAAGGGAAGCCTTATTAAGATACGAATTATACCTTATTAAGCTATTAGGTATATGACCTAGAACACGCTGTTCGTGACTCGCGAGAAACAACCAAGAAGCCACGGTCTTAAAATTAACAGATATGGAAAAATGCAAATAGAGAACAACATGAAACAGAAATGGTTGATACCACAGAAAATATTTGAAATAATTTTATTTCTTTAATAGATTGCCAATTTTTTCTAGTGCGTGTTTGTCTATCTTGCGGTTTACAATTATACAAAATAATACAAATTTCTTCCAAAGGAAGACTTCACCATTATTCCCTGAAAATTTAATATTTTATTCTTTATGTAAATATCTTTTATACCGAAATTAAAGGGTGCAATGAGTGAAGAATAGTAATTGATTTCAAAGAATGTTGAATCTTTGTTACAACACGTGCAGGGGCAGTTGGTTGAGTTGCGTAACAAAAGACACGGGAGAAAGAGGTTTTCTTAGCAAGAATCCTAAATGAATGACACTTGACTCCGTTTGAATAGGTATTCTTTGGACCCTTAATAATTGCATGACCGAGACTAATATACACAATTGACAAAATAGTCACAAAGGGAATCTTTGTGTGAAAAGACAGGGCTTCAGAAGTGAAAGTTACACACCCAGGCACAGCTGTGCCAAGTAAGGACACACAGTCCGCGGCGTGAAGCCGATTGAGACTGTTATCGTTTTTGTCTTGGTCGAAGGCAGATCAGAACCGGAGGGAAGATCTGTCGGTTCATACGTAACGAATTAAGTATTATCGAGTAATAAGCATTCCACCTACAGTGACTCTAAATAGTGATATATTGGTAACCCTTAGTCGGCAACTTCGAGGATAAAAAGAAGCAGTCATTAAATAAGTTTGAAACGGACATTCCAGTGTCATTAGAACCATCCTTACTCATACATACCCACGCATACCCTGAGAGAAACCTTATTGCTCAACCCTGCGCTAAACACTATTTGCTTCAAACTGTCGCGACAACGTGGAACTCTTTGCGCCACCATAATTTTTTCGTACCATCTTAAATATTTTAATCGAAATTATTGAAGCCGTTTTGGAGTAGATAAATCAAAATTTTGAAAAATATATCATCCAAAGTGTTTTATAGGAGGGATAATCTTCCAGAATATCTTCGTGGCTTACCTTTTGACCTAGGTGTTAACGGCATTTCATTTTTGAGATACTTGTTCATATATACAGAAACATTTACTGAACCTACTGAACCTACACTGTTAACTCGTGAGGTCTTAATACATGCATGAAATCTCGAAGTAGGTGTTTTGGGTGTATCCTATTTCCTCAAAGTGCTAGGCACAGTGTATAGAGAGTAAGTGAAGTCAAAGCCCCGTTATGATTATAGAATCTATAGAGGGCTATACCAGAGTAGGGCTTTTAATAATGGCCCACTCATTTGTCCATCATCATAAGAAGAAGCAACGCAAAAGAAAGAAAAAAATATGAAAAAAGAAAAGAATCAGATAAATAAATATAACACAACAATAATATCTAAATACAGAAAAATAGGCCTCTAAAAAACACAACCCAGTAGTACCTAGGTATATGGCTCAGCTCATAACCTGTTCTCCTATAATTAGTCTTCTCAGATCTCAAATGTCTCGCCTTAAACAGAAATTTATATAGAATAGACTATATAGAACTAATTACCTTCTGTAAATGTGGCACTATAACTAAGCATGAAATCAGTATATCGAAATCCTTCGTTTATTGTGGTATTTTTTTTTAAAAAAAAAACTTGATAGGTATAACATTTCTAACAAATATATTTTTAATAAAAGAATATTTAGAAAATTATAGAAATTATTCGTAAGCCAGTTACTACGATCGCAATCAAATAAGCATAAGAGACATAACAGTTTTCCTAACATAAAATCCTTAACTTTGCTTTTAATTGTATTAAGTTTTCATAAACCGTAATATTATTAGCTGTTTTTAGAGTTGTCGTAGCATCTGTACGTTGACAGAAGAGGAGGGAAAGTGAGATGTGTGATATGCATAGCGTTTAACGTTCGCTTCTAGTACATACGGCACCGCAGGTGGTGATAATGATGATACATGAGATGAAGATGAAGCAGCGGTGGAATGAGATGGTGGGAGAAACGGAGATCCCGGATAAAAACCGCCTCAGCGCCAGGGAGAAAGAAAAGAAGGATAGATGACAACTAAGGGAGAGAGTAGGAAAAGAGGAGAAGAAGAAAGGGAAAAAAAGACAGAAATACTCTCCAGAACAGAAAATAACGCTGCTGTTTGTGCTAACAAGTTAAACGTCCCTAACACCTTAAATGATATATGGTTTCCTTCTAATAAAAATATGGGAAATACTGAGAGTAGAGGCATACCTATATAAGTATTTTAACATTATTGAAAACCATACAGTGTGAAATACCTTTAAACTGCAATAATTCTGCGACCTGGGAAACCATCTGGTAAACACATCCGTGAGGCAAGGTGAGTTAACTTGGTAAAGGTTTTTCCAAGGTTTTTTTCTATTCTAAGCATATCATAACTTTAAGCTCTATGAACCCCGGACTCACCCACTTCCTCCATGCACTATCCAATATAACCTATCAGTAGGGGTGGTGATTCTTCGCAAATGCGATATAGTGAAGTGCGAAACTGACTCAAAATGCGATATAAATGCGACATCGAAGATTTTCCAAGTAATTATCTTTTTCCAATGCTTTTTCTTCTGAAAACTTTAAATGAAGAGTCTGTGGAACCTTTGCATTTTTAGAAAGTTATGAACTAAGTGACTACTCTCCTGGAATTTGGAAAGCAACCCTTTCCCGCTAAATTAGCTTATTGTTCCACCATTGCCCACCATTGCTCTGCATTGCATTTGGGGTACTACCAACAGCGTAGAGGCTGAAAGATATTTCAGTAAATATAATTTGATTGTAACATGAGGACTCAAATGACAGAACAGAGCCTTGAAATATGTTCACTGCTTTCATTCAACGCCGTTACTGAATCATAAAATTATGAGTTATGGCATAGGCCAATTTTGTGCACTTTCTTTTTATTGCGCTAGTTTTACATTAGTATTAGTTTATCTTTTTTTTTTTTGTCATGTATTCTTTAGCCCGTATTAGCTCGTTCGGTATTTCTGTGTATTTCTTTAACCTATATTAATGTAAAATAAATTGACACTTTATGCACTTTTAACTCATTGTCATTAATAGCACTCCATGACTGTGTTTTAAATATTTTATAAATAATATTAGTATTCATCACTTAAAACAATTAATTCAAATTAAAGCTTTTTAATGCTATAAAATGCAAAATTGGAAATATATAAATGCTACAAAATTCTAAATGTAAAAATGAAATTGCTAAATTTCTGATTTCAAAATGCTAAATATCACTACCCCTACCTATCAGGTTAAGGGACGTTAAGCTTCAAAATGTGTAGTGTTTAACGCTCGCTTTTACTACATATGGCACCGCAGGCGGTGACACTGATGGTACATGAGATGAAGATGGAGCACCGGTGGAATGAGATGGCGGGGGAAACCGGAGGTCCCGGAGAAAGCCCGCCCAGCGCCATCTTGTACAGTACAAATCTCACTTTGCGGTCGTCTGGGATCGAACCCGGGCCGCCTTGGTGAGAGCAAAGCGGTCTAACCACTGAGCCACGGCGCGGCCTGTTAAACTTCAAACCCTTCCACAAAAGAAAAATTTAGCTGATTCTCTAGCACGACGTGTCAGTTATACAAATATTAGTCTAACACCGATAACTGGAAAGAGTTGGTAGTTTACTTTTTTACCATGTGTTCTTGACCTATTTCACTTCGGTACAATGTATTACTGCGATTACCTAAAGTAATCTTCAAATGTGAGGCAGGGAGTTTGCCCATAGTATTATAAGGAGACTTAACCACCATATAATACTCTTAAAATCGTTATCAGAAATTAAAATATATCAATCACACCAAACTTCATTTGTTATTTTAGAATGGCTCTTACTCTGCATAATAATCGCTACTTCTGAGATATCAGTGAATAAATTGCAGTTCGCTAATTGAAGAAAATTTTAGAGTTCAGTTCATAAAAATTGACTATTGCTATCCACACCGAAATGTACAGTGTAGATATTTCTGCAAAAGCTTATCTTGGTTGAAATGAACTAGAAAGAAACACGGTTTCCTAAGAATATTTCCTGCATACCAATAATAAATGTAAAGGTACATGAAGTCATGTGAACGTAACACATAATATTTGTATAATTATTTTGATCACAATTTATTGTATAGTTAGTTTTTAACAATCCGATTTACTTTATTTATGATTGTTATGTACTTATTATTTTGTTGAATGTATTTCTCTGCTAAAATTTGCAGTGCAGTGAATACGCTAACGTCAACTTCGTCACGTTTTAACCCCATTTTTCATGGGATCCATAATGGAAAGTTTTACAATTGCTTGTCTAATGACGAGTAATTTATTCTGAAAATGTTCTCCTTTATTAATAAAATTCTAGATTTAAATCTGAAATCTCAAATTTGTATTTAAAGCTTCAGCACAGTCTCACAATATCAACAAGAAGACTTGCAGTTTTGGGATAAATAAGCACAAATGTTATTCAAGATATTCGCATACAGCAAGGAAACTAACCCATTTATGGATATACGGCATTTGTTGATGTAAATGTTCACACAGCTAAAGTTAATTGCAATTTTTATACAGCTTTTAAAATTTGTAAATAATCTTTATCCTTTTTCATCAAGTCGTGTTTCTTAAGTCCCGCATATAAATGTAAGAAGTAGGTAATATAGAAATTACGGACTAAACTTCCAAGTCCGACGGACCGTAATAGTACCACGTTGACATTGTAGGTGACGCTTAGTGCCAGGCGATGTGCAGCAGGAATGTTGCCAACCTATGCAACTTGCTCACGATAACACAGCGGTCTGAACAATGAGAAAGGGGAGTGGAATAAGTGGTAAATTAATCGCTGGTTACTAAGCAACAGAAGCGGTAAAACCAGCAATTCTAGGAATTGCGATTCCTGCACTTGGGTTGGTAAAGATTTGTTGGCATTGTAACAAGATTTTCATATGAAACATTTGTTGGTTAAGGAGTTAATGTGGGAGTAAACCACAACCAACGACAGAGATTCAATCTTTTATCCTTATCTGGTTCCTGTAGTTGATGAACAACCGTAACCCTATATGGCTTCAGGCCTGCACTTTTCGCAGCAGTCTGGCACATTGAGTAGGTGTTTAGTTTATAACTAAGACAGTCATGTAGTTAAACTTTGGATTGGTCAGTCGGACTCGGAAGTTTGCCGAAATCATGTTATTACGGGCTGTACTCCTATACAGAAATATTAACTTTGCTTTAAATTCTAACAATAATACTTTTATGCTTCGGTATTTGCAAAATTAATAATAGTTATAACATATAGCTTACCGCAAACAGCTGTCAGAATGTATATTCAGGAACTTACATGTACGTAAAATCATTTTTATACACAAACACTGTAAACCACTAATTGTTTTTAAGAAAATAACCTTTCCGTTTAAAATTCTTTCCTATTTGCGATTGCTAGCGGCCATACAAACAACTGAAGATCGCGAGTGACAAACTAGTTCGCAAAACAAAAGAAGTATGCTCTGGTGAAGAAATGCGTGTGTCACTTGTTTATTGGAATACGAGTATATGTGCAGTGAATTTTACCCATCTTTATAAGAGAATTGTGTCTAATCTCTGGGAATTGCTTCATTTACGTCCGCTTGAATAGGTGTTGCAACATTTTACAAGGTTTTTTTTTTCCAGGTCAAAGACTTAAACCTTAAAATATTTTATTCTGTTACAAAAGTTTCGCAAATGTTTCCTAGGATGAACGTAACCTCATTTAACAAGCAAATGTTTGGTAGTCAAATCTTTTAAGGGCGCATCACTATGTAATAGCTATAAAATTCTTTTTGCTTTGCATGGCCAAGAGATAAAAAACAAATATAGACTTTCTATTTGGAAAAAAAATGAAAAATTCAATTAACAAGGAATATCTTGGAAGTATTTCACTTCAAAAAGAGGTATTTGACATAAATTGTGGGTTTTTAAGTATTTGTTTCTTACGTTTACCTACCAGTTACGCAAAATTCATCCCAGAAAGAAAATTTCTGAGGACATTCTCAGAAAATTCAAGATACACTTTTCATGAAAATATCTTAAACATATGTTGTGTTAATAAAATAGTTAAAGTCAATTTTTATAACATCATTTGTCTTTAATTTCCCACATAAAGGATAATCTGACCACACGGGATGGTTCAGGTGGTTTAGTCTGTGGCCCGCATTTGGTAGTTTGTTTTTTTCGGGGGTTTTCCCGGGTCGCCAGGCGAATGCTGAGTAGGTTAATTACATCTCCCGAATAACCTGTCCCTCCATTTATCTCCATTGTAATTTCACATTATCTGTCATCTGGTGGTGTCTCTTAGGCTGGAAGTGTCAGCGAGAGTTTCGACGCCGCATGGCAGGATGATATGATCATAGTAAACACTTCCTGCTTCGATGGGACGGTCTCCGGTTTCCGGGCGCATCTAGTGAGCCATTTCAGGATCACGGTGGGTGGGATACCGGTGACCTGCCGGGGAGCTGCCTACTGTAGGCTCAATTGTAGAGACTCTTCCTTCTGCATAGTCGTGACTCCTTGGTCGGCCGCCCTATGTCTCCTCTCGCCTCATCCTTCCTCCCGGGGAAGCCCCACTTGGGACATAGGTACAATAAACTACGTAAGTCTGGTTGCCGTGTCGAGTCCCCGCTGATAACATCCAATCAAAGGGATAATGTGTGTGGGGAAGGATTTTCATGAAAATCTTCATGTCACAGGCTTGGAAGATGATAAACTTAAATATTAGATGAACTATAGGTTTTGTGTTATGCTGTTTATTCATACAAACCTACGCGCACACGCACACACACAGGCACCTTTTGTTAAGTATGCTCTTTTAGTTTTAGAGAATCCTAAAATATGAATTTCTGGTGAAATATCGATTTCGAAATTTTTGAGTGCATTGGAATACTTCTACTTACTTTACGAAATAAAGAAAGTAATGCATTTAAATACCTAGGCACTATCTCCTGGGTGAACGTGCATTAAGGTAAGCTGTATCCCTTGAAAATAAAGTTGACATATTGGGCCTGTTTAAGCAGTAATGGCTACCACGCATTAAATCAAATTCCTTTACTTGCATTAGTGGAATGAATCTAGGCCAACAACCAGGGAACGCTAACCAGTCATTTCTGGCTCGAAAGCCCTGGGTAATGTCCCAGAGAAGCAAAAGCGCAAACAGCGATGGGTGACGTGAGGTCGGCACAGTGAACCGTCATCCCTGAACACTTGTGTTCCCAATTGTACTTATTTACCGCAACTGCAGAAAATCCAGTGGGCACCAATGTCTATGGTGGCCAAGACCCCAAGAGAAGGGGATCTGTTCACCGCAGAGATACGAACTAGTGCAGATTTCCCAGCATGGAGATGCGGACATGACGCATGTCACGCTGGGGAAGCTCAGTGTTCATAAATATAATTATAATTTATATGAACAGAAAAAAATTGGAACAAGAAACAAGTAAAACTGTGTTGGTGTATTTTACATTGTATCAGTAGATAACAATTCCCAAATGTGAAAGTTTTTGTTGGAAAATTTGTTACTAAACCAGGAGGAAGCAGGTACGCAAAGATGAGTTTTGCTCATTTAGCAGAGGGAGATTTCTTTGGAAATAGGTGTTTTGAGGTCCCATGAATGCAAAAAAAAAGCATTTTTAGAAAAAGATCTCTGCACGAACCCATATGTGTGTTAGTGTGAGTGTATCTGTGAACAGCATAAGTCAAAAACGATAAGGTCGGGTAAACAGTAAATATGTGGGATAAGAATAAGGAGAGGAGAGGATTTGGCACCGAAACATATGGTTTATTCCCCCGGGAGGAAGGACGAGGCGAGAGGAGACAAAGGGGGCCAACCAAAGGAGTCACGACATTGCAGAGGTCAGGGTCCCTGCTATTTATCAGTTGGTAACTCCTCCGGTAGGCCAACACAACCGGCGTCACACTTAACGTGGTCCGGAAAAGGCCCACCAGGTCAGTCCATAGACCGAAAACAGTCTACCGAAGGAGGAATTGTTTACCAGGAGCATATCATCCTCCTGCAAGGCCGAAACTCCCGCCGGCACTTCTAACCTGAAAAATAATGTGAAATGTGTAGTGTTTAACGCCCACTTTTACTACATACGGCACCGCAGACGGTGACACTGATGATGCATGAGATGAAGATGGAGCACCGGTGGAATGAGATGGTGGGGGAAACCGGGGGTCCCGGAGAAAACCCGCCCCAACGACATGTTGTCCACCACAAATCTCACTTTGCGGTTGCCTGGGATCGAACCCGGGCCGCCTTGGTGACAGCCAAGCGGTCTAACCATTGAGCCACGGCGTGGCCTACCATGAAAAAGAACACCAGATGAGAGTTCATACGAAATTATAATGGAGGTGAAATGAAGGGACAAGAAACTCGAGGGATGTAACTAACCTACCCAGCATTCGCCTGCTGACCGGAGAAAGCCCACGAAAAAGCCCATGGGTTAGGTTGGCCAAGGTAATCGAACCAGGGTCTCCCGAATGCGGGCAACAGATGAAATCGACTGTTCCACCCTGCTCGGTGTGGGAGACTAAGTACAGGGCGTAATAGTTTGTCTGCAGAGAGGTACGTAGGTGAATATGCAGATAGAGTCAACATGAAAAATTCAATGTCATGGCCGGGATTTGAACCATGGATCTCCTGATTTCCGTCCAGTCCCTCTAACCCATTGAGCTACCATAGCCATCTTGCTGTCATGACATTAAATTCTCCATTTGACTCGTATATTTCTCCGGTATACCACTAGGGGCTCTCGTATTCAAGATACACCGTTTGTGGCGACTTACTATCGTAAGTACTTGAGTCCCAGGCTTCATCATTTAAAAAAAAAAACAACAAAAAAAAGCTTAGTCTATATATGGCTAGTGTGAAGAAATGATTCATTTCCATCAATTAACTAAAAGAATATGCAGATGTTTAAGAATAGAAGAAATTCATTTAAAATATCGATGAGTTAACAGAGGAACTAAAGAGCGATATACGTCAATGTTTTAAATTAGCCGCACTGAATCGCTCGATTCGCAGGTACTTTGAGCATGAATATAAAAAATAGTCTTTAATCTTTATCCCATGAAGAACTCATCTTACAGATTAATAACGCTGACTTCTCCCTGTAGCCCAAGAGAAAAATAGATTTGTTTCGAAAATTTTAAAATCTATTTTCCTAATTCCTTAATCATCAACGTTGAGTACTATAGAAGAAGAGCTCTTCGAGAGTAAACTATTAGATGAGAAAGCAAGACTAAAGAACCATATGATAAGAGTTTCAAAATGAAACTTTCCTGTTGTGCACCAGTAATACGATTCCCCAAACCTGAGAAACATATGATAAGTATATGTATAACAAAAGTGAACATACGGTATGAAAAACAGACAGTGTAATTCTCGAAATATGCTAAAATAAATTATATTGTAATTCTTGACAGGAAAGAGTTTTAATTTTTTAAATAAATAATAGTATGATAGATAAATAATTGCAATATATATCTTAATACATAATGCAGTAAGCCTGAGTTGCAATCATTAGTGATGCAATTTAGGTTAAGATCAATGTAGCTAGGCAATAGAGGTTATGTTGAAACTCAGTCGACCAGGATACAGTTCAAGGTATTCCTAAAATTCAGTGTGTTCATTACCGCAGGCGTTGGTAAACACGCAGAAAAATGTGTGAAAATTATAGCGACACAACGGTGGCGTTTTATAGACCAGGGAAAGAAAACTTGGACTTAAGCAACTGTAGGATTGGTAACATTATATAGCGACGCTGATGGGATTAATCTTGTAGGCCTGACTTAAATTAGTAAAAGAGCGTGTATTGCAAATAATCGCATCCTTTTCTTCGTGTTTTTACATTCATAAAGAGTCTTCTGTGAGCGATAAACAAAATGGTTCACCGCTTAAAGGCTGCACCCGAGCTATGTAGATTTAGCACAAAATTAAACTTAACATTTCTACAGTTAACAATAACGTACACATTGCATTATTATTGTTATTGTTGATGGTGTTGGTGCTGGTGTTGGTTTTGGTGTTGTTGATGTTGGTGCTGGTGTTGGGGTTGTGCTGGTGTTGGTGTTGGTGCCGGTGTTGCTGTTGGTGCTGGTGCTGGTGCTCGTGTTGGTGTTGTTGTTGGTGTTGGTGCTGTTGGAGTTGGTGTAGGTTCTGGTATTGCTGGTGTTGGTGTTGGTGCTGGTGTTGGTGTTGCTGGTGTTGGTGTTGGTTCTGGTTCTGGTTCTGGTGTTGGTGTTGTTGGTGTTGGTGTTGGTTCTGGTATTGCTGGTGTTGGTGCTGGTGTTGGTGTTGGTTGGTTCTGGTATTGCTGGTGTTGGTGTTGGTGCTGGTGTTGGTGTTGTTGGTGTTGGTTGGTTCTGGTATTGCTGGTGTTGGTATTGCTGGTGTGGGTGTTTGTGCTGGTGTTGGTGTTGCTGGTGTTGGTGTTGGTGTTGGTTCTGGTGTTGGTGTTGTTGGTGCTGGTGTTGGTGCTGGTGTTGGTGTTGGTGTTGGTTCTGGTTCTGGTGCTGGTGTTGGTATTGCTGGTGTTGGTGTTGTTGGTGTTGGTTGGTTCTGTTATTGCTGGTGTTGGTGTCGGTGCTAGTGTTGGTGTTGCTGGTCTTGGTGTTGGTGTTGGTTCTGGTTCTGGTGTTGTTGTTGGTGCTAGTGTTGGTGTTGTTGGTGTTGGTGTTGGTTCTGGTTCTGGTGTTGGTGTTGTTGGTGTTGGTGCTGGTGTTGGTGTTAGTTCTGGTATTGCTGGTGTTGGTGTTGTTGGTGTTGGTGTTGGTTGGTTCTGGTATTGCTGGTGTTGGTGTTGGTGCTGGTGTTGGTGTTGTTGGTGTTGGTTGGTTCTGGTAATGCTGGTGTTGGTGTTGGTGCTGGTGTTGGTATTGCTGGTGTTGGTGTTGGTGCTGGTGTTGGTGTTGCTGGTGTTGGTTTGTTGGTGTTGGTTCTGGTTCTGGTGCTGGTGTTGGTGTTAGTGTTGGTTCTGGTGCTGGTGTTGGTATTGCTGGTGTTGGTGTTGTTGGTGTTGGTTGGTTCTGGTATTGCTGGTGTTGGTGTTGGTGCTGGTGTTGGTGTTGCTGGTGTTGGTGTTGTTGGTGTTGGTGTTGGTTCTGGTTCTGGTGCTGGTGTTGTTGTTGGTGCTGGTGTTGGTGTTGCTGGTGCTGGTGTTGGTGTTATTGGTGTTGGTGTTGGTTCTGGTTCTGGTGCTGGTGTTGGTGTTGGTGCTGGTGTTGGTGTTGCTGGTGCTGGTGTTGGTGTTGTTGGTGTTGGTGTTGGTTCTGGTGCTGGTGTTGGTGCTGGTGCTGGTGTTGGTGTTGCTGGTGTGGGTGTTGTTGGTTCTGGTGCTGGTGTTGGTGTTGGTGCTGGTGCTCGTGTTGGTGTTGGTGTTGTTGGTGTTGGTGTTGGTGCTGGTGTTGGTGTTGTTGGTGTTGGTGTTGTTGGTGTTGGTGTTGTGCTGGTGTTGGTGTTGGTGTTGGTGCTGGTGCTCGTGTTGGCGTTGTTGTTGGTGTTGGTGTTGGTGCTGGTGTTGGTGTTGTTGTTGGTGTTGTTTGTGTTGGTGTTGTTGGTGTTTGTGTTCTTGTTGGTGTTGGTTCTGGTGTTGATGTTGGTGTTGGTGTTGTTGGTGTTGGTGTTG
>CM060947.1:71316503-71576503 GCA_030765055.1 Mantis religiosa | reverse complement strand
TACTCGGGTTCTTCCAGATCAGAAACACTTGCATTGGTACTAGTTTGTTTGAACCTCTGCAGTGTAAAATACCACTGTAGATTAAGCCAAGACAACTTTTCTTGCTATTACTCTAGATGCAGAGTTAAAATAACAGCATATTTTTCAATTCTAATCTCCTTCTTTCGTACCAGTAGGAGATAGTATAGTGCGATCCATACAAACCTGAACAATTTCAATAGGCCATAGCTTCTGGATCATTTTTTTTTTTTTTTGCATCCTCCAACGTTGTCAGATCGGACGATGAATAAAATGGGTGAAATGATGTTCAAATGAATCCGGGATCCATGGAGCTTAGAGTTACCCAACATTCGTCCATCAGGATAAGCGGAAACCCCGAGAAAAACCTTGTCCAGGTAACTCACCCTGACCTAGTTTCGAACTCGGGACCTGTTGAACGTGAGGCAGACACGCTACCATCTAAGCTACCGAGGCGAGCTGAATCAATAATAGGGCACCCTTGCGACTTTGGGAGAGTACAATATACAATTGGTAGATTACATTACATTATTTACATCTCAGATAAAATGTTGGAAGTGTCCTCCACCAGCATCTATACATGTTTGCACTTTTCTCGCCATATTCTCTGAAGTTTTACGGAAATGATATCGAATTGAGAGAAGGTTATTTCCAGCAAAATGCAGCAACGTGCCATACATCTAATAACACCATGGATCTTGAAACCAGTTTCTTTGATTATCGAATAATCTCAAAAGGTCTATGGCTCCCAGATCCGCTGATCTAACCTCACCGGATTATTTCTTGTGGGGGTAGCTAAAAATAAAGTGTACAAGAATAGGCCACGGACAATTGATGTCCTCAAGAAATCCATTCGAACCGAAATAAGTAACATTGGCGAGGATACTCTTCGTAATTTCCCGATTGTGTTTTATATTCTCCCAAAGCTGCACGTGTGTCCTATTATTGATTCAAAAGTTATGGACTATTGAAATGGTTCAGGTTTATATGGATCTCTCTGTATGTTATGAACGTAAACAGATATACAAACACAGTGTATTTAAAACCAATGCAAATTGCTTGCTACACAGAATGCTGAGGAATGAGGCCTAATTGAATGGAAACGTCATCAGCAAAGCACGTCAGTGAAGTTGTGGATACTCATTAGCACTCCTCTACGTGGTAAACCAGTCAAATACAAAGCAGGAGTACGTACAGAGGCCGACATAAGTATTCGAACGTAAACATATTTATTATCTATAGTTTTTTAAAGCTACGCAGAGTAAGCATACCTAAGTACAACTGGTACAAAATAAACTTCAGTGTTCCATTAAACATATAAACTCATAAATAGCAACTGAAACTAGTTTGCACTAGAAGGAGAAATAAAACGGTTACTTTACATCTGGACATAAGTATTCGAACAGAGAACAGCTACTATTTAGTTATCATCAGCTTTCTTTGAATTACTCATTATAATCTTTTAGGCATTGTCTGTATGTGTTGTTTAGTGACTGCAGAGTCCATATTTCTGCACTTTGTTTGAAGAAGTTCTTTCAGATGGTCCTTGCTTCTGATTTGATGCTTCCTCACACGCTCCTCGAGTTCCTTCCAGATGTTCTCTATAGGATTTAAATCTGAAAACTGGTGCAGTGTCTTCAAAGTTTAAGGAGTGTTGTACACGATCCAAAACCTTACAATTTCAGCAGTATGCTTCGGATCATTGTCCTGCTGGAAGTAATAATCGTGCCCTAATACCAGCATCTCTGCACTACTTTTAAGATTTTTTCGAGAATCCTCTTGTATTCAAATTTGTCCATGATCTCCTCTATGAACAGCAGATCCCCAAAGCCAGATGAAGCTATATAACCCCATACCATCTAACTACTGCCACCATATTTCTCTGTAGCTACCATGTTCTTAGGCTCTCATTCTTATTTGGCAGTCTCCACACTTTAAGATGTCCATCACTCTTGTATAAGCAGAATTTGCACTCGCCCAAAAAGAGAGCCTTAACCCAGAATTTTGTTGGTTTCACCACATACTGTTTAGCAAATTCTATACCCCTTTTCTTATTCAGCTTATTAACATATGGTTTCTTCTTATGAATGCGGGCATTGTACGCAGTAGGTACTATTTAAAACCCGTTCAACTGTTCTGGTGTGAACCACAATGCCAGAATGCTCAGGGCATCCTCTAATCTCAGATACAGAGACTCTCGGATTCTGCTTCACCATTTTTATTATTTGCCTCCTGTCTCTGGTGGTGAGTTTAGAAAGGCCACCATTTCTAGGTTTATTTACAACAGTATTTGCCTGTTTGAAGCGCTGAATTATGAATAACACTGTAGTTTTGCTTCTATTAATGGTGTTGGCAATTTCAGAGAGAGATGTGTAGTGTTTAACGCCCGCTTTTACTACATACGGCACCGCAAGCGATGTCACTGATGGTACATGAGATGAAGATGGAGCACTGGTGGAATGAGATGGCAGGGGAAACCGGAGATCCCGGAGAAACCCCGCCCCAGCGCCGTGTTGTCCACCACAAATATCACTTTGCGGTCGCCTGGGATCGAACCCGGGCCGCCTTGGTGATAGCCTAGTGGTCTAACCACTGAGCCACGGCGTGGCCTTTCAGAGAGAGAGAGAGAGAGAGAGAGAGAGAGAGAGAGAGAGAGAGAGAGAGAGAGAGAGAGAGAGAGAGAGAGAGAGAGAGAGAGAGAGAGAGATTTGTTTTGTTTGTACATATTTTTCACGATATTCCACTTTGCCACCGTTGTCTCTTTACCTTTACGTCCCGTATTACCTGAAAGTTCACAATCGGCTGAATAACTTTGAGCACACCGTCTGGAGGCACAGCATAAACACAACTGCTATGTGGTAGGGGCATGTAGGGTACATCAAACCACCTTTCTCTCTGTTCAACTGGGTACGTTCGAATACCTATGTCCTCCAATAAGAGGGATCTTAGAATAAATACAGTAAAAATCGTGTAATAAATACATTCAAAGTGATATTTTAAGTATTGTTTCCGAGACACAAAAGGTTAATGTCTACATGTTTAACAATTCAACGCTGCCAAATAAATATTACAGTATTTATAGCACGTGCAATGTTACATATTATATTATTCGAATAGTTCTGTCGGCCTCTGTAGGTAGCATTTACATGTTTATACATATTTTACTATCGGAATGAGATAGAATATTGAAAACGAAATGCCTGTTTTATCCACAAATCCATAGTTGTGATAGGTGATCGAAACTTTTGATCGGTAGTATAAGTATACACATATTAATTTTAAGTTAAAAACCTAATTTTTAAAAAAAAATTTAGCAGAATGTGAGCAGTTAACCTCTGTGTTGTTGAGCTACAGTTGTGAAACACTCTGTATTTGTGTTAGCAAGGGACAAAGATGTGTCTTTTGAATGTTAAAGTATTGCTGCATGTAGAGAGGATGTGAACAAGGCAATAGATCTCCGTTATAATGTTCCCGTCGGGAGAAAGGCTGTGGTCAGGATCCTCTCGCAGCAGTTGTCTTCAGAACTGAAGCGGCGTGCTCCCGTGTAGTAATAATATAAAACTTGAGTCTCGTACGAGTTTTATATAATTAAAACCGGATCTCCGCAGGAGCGAAGAGAGACTAAAAGCGAGTGGCTGAGTAGGAAGAGGAGTTTTAATACAAGAGAGGAGAAATATCTCTGGCTTTTCTCTTCTGAAGCATCAGAGACGCAGTGGCGTTCACGTCATAAAATGCAAACTAGGTCGGTACGCAACAAGCCGCAGTTCGCTGTTATTCATGTCGCTTCACAATATAATGGTGGTAATTTATTGTCATTGTCCATACTTGACATTTGAATGTAGTATCCGGTAAACAGAAGCTTAGTCCTTTATTTTCTGAACCCTAATGACAAAACAGCACATCGAAAAGTTGAATCAGGTTTAAAAGCGTAACGCCATGACCAGAGCACGAACCATGAATATTTGGCTATCCGTGAACAATATCTTAATTATTTGACGATATAATGAAAGGAAACCACAAATATCCAGATACTCGCTGTCTACTTTTAATTTACAGAGGCCGACAGAAGTATTCGAATAATATAACATGTAACATTGCACGTACTATTAATACTGTAATATTTATTTGTCAGCGTTGAATTGTTAAACATGTAAACATTACCCTTTTTTGTCTCGGAAACAATATATAAAATATCACTTTTCATGTATTTATTACACAATCTGTACTGTATTTATTCTATTGTCCCTCTTATTGGAGGACATAAGTATTCGAACGTACCCAGTCGAACAGAGAGAAAGGTGGTTGGACGTACCCTACACGCCCCTACCACATAGCAGTTGTGTTTATGCTATGCCTCGAGACGGTGTGCTCAAAGTTATTCAGTCGATTGTGAATTCACGGGTAATAAGGGACGTAAAGGTAAGGAGACAATGGTAGCAGAGAGGAATATCGTGATAAATATGTACAAACAAACCAAATCCCTCTCTGAAATTGCCAAAACCATTAACAGAAGCAAAACTACAGTGTTATTCATAATTCAACGCTTCAAACAAACAAATACTGTTGTAAATAAACCTATAAATGGCGCTCCTTCTAAATTCACCACCAGAGACAGGAGGAAAATAATAAAAACGTTGAAGCAGAATCCGAGAGTCACTGCATCTGAGATTAGAGGATGCCTTGAGCAATATTCTGGCACTGTGGCTCACACCAGAACAGTTGAAAGGGTTTTAAATAGTACTGGGTACAATGCCCGCGTTCCTAGGAAGAATCCATGTGTTAATAAGCTGAGTAAGAAAAAGTGTATAGAATTTGCTAAACAGTATGTGGTGAAACCAACAGAATTCTGGGATAAGGTTCTCTGGTCGGACAAGAGCAAACTCTACTTATAAAAGAGTGATGGACGTTCTTAAAGTGTGGAGACATCCAAATACAGAATGGGAATCTAAGAACATGGTAGCTACAGTGAAACATGGTGGAAGTAGTGTGATGGTATGGGGTTGTATAGCTTCATCTGGCTTTGGGGAACTGGTGTTCATAGATGGGATCATGGACAAATTTGAATACAAGAGAATTCTCGAAAAAAATCTTAAAAGGAGTACAGAGATGCTGGGATTAGGGCACGATTATTACTTTTTCTATTTGTTCTCTATTTCACGCCTATCACTTGGTTTACTCTACATTTTATTGGGGGAGTTTATTTCTACGATTTTACCTTATTGGTCATTTCCATTCACTGTCGAAGGTGCAGCAGTCACGGGCCCACCCCCTAAAGTTGTATGACCGTTTGGCGTCATAACGATACAGCATCCTGCCTCTAGATATTTTCCTTAAACCTCGCTATTGTCTGAGGCTCCGTGGTGGTGCTGGACTTCTGGGCTTCTATTGTCCTATTGTTTACGTATCCGACCTCGTCTGCCCGTTCTAGCTTTAGGCAACTTTTTCCTTATATCTATTTCATTTGCACATTATTACTATTAAATATTTCTTTTTGACTTTATTTCATATATCATTTATTCCCAATTGCTTATCATCCTTTTCTTACATTCTTCTATCAGAAACATGTGGTTTTAGCTTCAAACCCTGCCATCTGTACTATTTTTTTTAATAATTATTTATTGAACAGACTTTTTTTCTTATTTAACCGATTTTTCATTATTTCCGTTTATTTCCTTATCTATCTTCCCAGTTTTACAAATATTCACTATACACATAAACGCCCATGCCCAAGGCGGGACTCGAACCCGCGACCCTCTACGCGACGGAACGCTAGACACATACGCTTTAGCGACCATGGCTAAGAGGGCCGGCTTCATCGTGACTCCCCATTCGACCGCCTTTCACTTCACTCTCCCCTCCAGGAGACGCCCTGTCAGGGACATAAGCACAAAACATCTTCTGAAGATCGAAGTGGTAAGCCCCACTTCTCCCGCACTCATACACCTTAGTGTTATATCTATAGCAGTTTCGCTTTACCTAAAAAAATGCCGTATGCTACAAACAAAGAATGACGTGTGTAAACTTTAAGGCGAACAGCGCGACAAGTGACAACATACAATTACAAATTAAAGTAGGTAAAGGTGAAGGAAACAGCTTGTTATTTCACCCACGCAGCAGCTTGCAACTGGAAAATTATATAGACTCACAGTACAAAAGTTCTCCACCAAGAAATGATATTTCACCATAGCTACTAACATTTGAAACTTGCTTGGAGTTTTCATTTCTGTTATTACAAAGTGCAGATAACAGTGGTATTAATGCTTAATTATACAATTGCTCAGTTTTGATTGCTTTCATTACCGAAGCCAGTTATTCGATATCGCTTTTTCGCCGAGAAAACAAAATTATTGGAAGAAGATTGTTTGTCTATCTCTAAAAATACCTCCAAAATGTAATGGCTACATACAACAAAATTGGTTTTAAGTCGGTTTCTTTCTTTCTTTCTTTCTTTCTTTCTTTCTTTCTTTCTTTCTTTCTTTCTTTCTTTCTTTCTTTTTTTAAGATTCTAACAGAGTTAATTCCATGCACTTTGTATAGGAGAACATTTAACCAAAATTCCAATTTAAGACTATGGTCAGAGGTATATAAATAAACGATACAGGAGGATAAATAACAAAGAACTACATTAAAGAGGAAATAAGTAGGAAAGAATAGTTGAAATACTGTAAAGTTATGTAATATCAAATTTTGTAATGTACACCAATAAAATATTTGTGTGTGTTCGTGTGGGTATGTGTGTATAGTAATCTCAAAACTACTCAACCAATTTCTGCATTTATTTCACCGCTCAGAAGTTAAATTCTTACTCTGGTGGAGATATGACCATATTAGTATATTATGTGACAAAGCTATAATGTAAATAAGATGGAAGTATTGTATTTATGAAACATCGCAACGCTTGTTACAAAATTTTCATACGAGCATCTTAATTGCCATTATATTAAATTTTGGTACGACAATTTACTCTCGTCCGCCTCGGTAGCGTGGTGGTAGCGTGTCTACCTCACGTTCAAGAGGTCCCGAGTTTGAATCTTGGTCAGGGTGAGTAACCTGAATAAGACTTCTTCCGGGGCTTTCCCGTATCCTGAAAGACAAATGTTGGGTAACTCCAAGCTGAATGGATCCTGGGCTCAATTGAGCATCATTTTACCCATTCCATTCATCGTCCGATATGACTTAACGTTGGAGGACTTAAATAACAACAACAACAATTTATTCTCAAGCAGTTCCTAAGTTTAAAATATTTATAAATTAATTTTAATGTTTTATGCTTACCTGAGTAAATATGTATATTAATCTTACATTATGCAATGAAACAGTTGTGATATGTGCGCAGATCCGAAAATATTCATTGTTATATGGGAAACTTCTGAGTGATGAAATTCTGGACTTTAATGAAATCCATTAAAGTGTAAATACCAGACATGTAAGTATGGCGGACCATGAAACACTTTTTAATTTAATTTAATAAATTAACAAAGATTAAAAGAACATGACAAAGACAATACACTTGAATATGAACACATTGGATCTATAAAAAACGTGCTGGCAAATAAACCTTGACTTTAAGTTGAGAATACCATGGAGTAGAAAAATAAATGCTGTTCCTCCAGAAAATATAAATGGTTGCTGCAGCCCTCATAGTGTAAAAAGTGAAAGATAATTACATTTTATTACAAGGAGTACATTTAAATGGCCATTATGTAACCTACAGCAAAGAGAAGACAGTTAATGTATGTTATATTAATTGTTTTAGTTGCCATTTATCAAATACCGCAGATCTTTACGTAATGAAACATGTCAAAACCTCTGAATAACCTTTAGTTTAATTCTACGAGGGTGGGTAAAAAGTAATGCCTCCTATTTGTTTTCTCTTTTAATTGCCAAGAAAATTGAATCCAATTTACATAGCTTGAAAACTACAAATCTGACGATTAATTTGTCACTATTCAATATAATTTTCGTCCTTTTCCACAGTTTTGGTCCACCTTTTAACTAGGGCAGTATTCCAGTGTGGTAAAACACACGGTCTTGCTTCATAAGCCATTGACGCACGGACGTTTTCACAGCCTCCTCATCTTCAAAACGAATCCCACGATGAGCTTCCTTTAGTGGCCCGAATAGATGGAAGTATGATGCTGTCAGGTCAGGGCTGTATGCGGGGTGAGGTAAGACTTGCCATCCCAATTTCTCAATTTCTGCACGTAACGGCTGGTGTGTGGCCTTGCATTGTCATGCAAAAGAAGAACATCCGCCATAGTTTTTGTTGGGCAAACTCGGCGAAGACGTGCTTTCAGCTTTGAGAGTTCTGACGCATTGGACAGAATTTATTGTGCATCCCTGCACACCCTCTGCATCCCAAAACACTGTCGCCATAAGTTTCCCTGCAGACCGCTGAGTTTTGCATCTTTTTTTCTTCGGTGACGTTGTGTGATGCCATTCCATTGACTGGCATTGATTCAGGTTCAAAAAAATGAACCCACGTTTCGTCTCCAGTAACAATTTTTTTTCAGAAACTTTTCTCCCTCCAAATTGAAGCGCTGCAAGTGTTCGGAGGTTATTATTTTCCTTGTTTCTTTGTTTTGGGCGGTTAAAATTCTTGGTACCCAACGTGAACAAACTTTTGAGTAACCCAGTTGTTGAATAATCGTCATCACACTGCCTTTACTGAGGGAGGCAATGCTACACAATTCACCTGTTGTTACCCGGCGATCACCACGGATGATGTCATCGACTCGCTGAATGTTGCATGGAGTCACTGCAGTCACCGGCCTTCCGCTTCGCTCTTCATCTGCCAATGGTGTTTACCCTTCAGCTTCGTTACAGCGACGAACCCATCGTCTGACAGTGCTGACATCCACCGTTGCATCACCATACACATTTTTTAGCCTTTCGTGAATGCGAATTGGCGTTTCACCTTCCGCAGTCAAAAATTCAATCACAGAACGCTGTCTAATACGAATGTCGATGTCAGCAATTTTGCAAGAGGATGCAGTGCTGCCACCTGTTGACTTAGGAAGTTACTACTGCAGGGGATTGGAGAAGAAGGTTTGAGGAATTGCGCCAAATTCAACGTTTTCACACAACTTGCTTATTTAAGGGGGGGGAATAGGAGGCATTACTTTTCGACCCACCGTCGTATAAACATACCAGTATACACTGAAATTGCTGGATCTCAAAACCTTCTAATAATTCTCATGTAAGAAAAATGTTTCTTATTTTCTTTGTATTTATGATGCCATCAAAACAAATGTTGGTTAGCAGTGTGTGCTAAATAGTTGTATAAGAGGGAACAATGTTAATATAAAAATCAATAAATCAATATTGTATGTTAATTGAGAAGATTACTTTTTCGATGATCGGGGCTATGTGCTATTTCCAAAGAAATTAACTCGGTTTCCGAGGAGTGCATTTTATTTCATTGTATACGAGTATGCTAAAGGCTTTAACATTATGTGAAAAGATGTAGGTACGTTATTAAATATCCATGGAACCAAAGGGAAGATACAAAGGCTTAAATTTTAACTTGCTACGATGTGATTATATAAAAAAATAACTCCAGCATGATTGCATCTTTACACATTCAAAAAGTACTTAAAGAGCATGCAGCATTTCCAGAAGTTCTGTGTCCAGATCTTAAGATTGCTTGGGGAAGGATAAGGAAATCAGACGTTCTGCAGATGTTCCAGATCCTTTCGCATCAATATCGGGGATTTTTCATTCATTATTTGGAATAGTCAAGTCTGTGAATTAACAATTACGAAAATACGTATACAAAAGCGTGGCAATTGAAACATTAGTAAGTTGAACTTAAGCAAACAGCCAAATAGCCTCTTCATTAGGATTAGGCACGCAGTTACCAAAGGGAAATGGAAAAACTTGAGATCGTATGTGAAAGAGGACCGATGAGATGCAAAGATACCATTAGAATAATGTCATTAGAAGCATGTATGCAAGAAAGTTAATGATTGGATTCTGATACCTATAAGGCATCAAAAAAACAAATGCCACAAATTATTGGCGGGAATGTACTTCATATAGCATTTACATACAAAGCGGAACATTTCCCAAGCAACCGTCATTGGTATCTTAACATCGATAGGTACCGAGCGGGATGGCTCAGGCGGTTCACTCTGTGGTCCGGATTCGGGAGGCCCGGGCTCGATTCCCGTGGCCGACCTACCTGACCTATGGGGTTTTCGGGAGGTTTCCGGGTCGGTAGGCGAATGCTGGGTAGGTTAATTACATCCCCTGAATTTTCTGTCTCTCCATTTTATTTCCATTATCATTTCATATCATCTCTCATCTGGAGGTCTATTTCAGGGTAGCAGTGTCGGCGGGTGTCTCGGTGGTGCATGGCAGGATGATATGCTCTGAGGAAAACCACTTCCTCCTCCCGTAGGTCGGTTGCCGGCCTCAGCTCCTCTGCTGGGACTATTTCGGGACCGCCAGCCAGGGACATTTGGGGCTCGGATGGCCTGCCTGGGACCATCAGGGCCCAGCTGCTGGGCTCATTGCCGTTCCGCTACAGGGGAGCGTGTTCGTTGTCCTGGCCTGTCGGGGGAAGTTTCTATCCAAGTAAACTGTAGGGACCCTGCCCTCTGTACTGCCATGGCTCCTTGGGTCAGCCGCCTCTGTCTCCTTCGCCTCATCCTTCCTCCCGGGGGTGCCCCCACTTGGGGACATAGGAACAAACGGCCCACCATGGTGGCATAAGTACCGAATCCCCTCCATAATAACATCCCTTCCCATCCCAACATCAATTGGTTGAATCTACAAGAGGTAGTGCGCAAAAGAGTAAGGAAGCTGGCGTATGACTACAATGAATTTAGCTTCCCACCGACATTATTGCTAGTATTAGGATAAGGGGACATGAATTATGAGTTTAGGAGAAAGGTATAAAACAAGTATTTAAAGGAAATGCCTTGGCTAGCCGAATTCATATTTTTGCAACTGGAATATAATCCAGGTCATAACCAAACATATAGCTGTGCTATTGCTCCACCCATGTCGCATATTTCTCCATCTCAGCTTTAGCAAGAAAAATATGTTTATATTCCCCAGTTTAGTTAAAGTTATACGTTTGGAGCGGTTCCCCTCCTTGTGGGTTGGATTTATATCACACGATGCGGTGACATATCTGAAGCAGGATTCGCCCCGTCGTGAGGTCTACGCCCCACACGCGGAAAAGTTTCGCGCTAGCTCGGTGTGGCGACGCGTGTAGAAGCCAAACCTTACCTTGATGTAGAAGCGATGAACCTTTCTTCTAAAAGCCGTGAAGTTGATGTTCTCGTTCTATAAATCCTCTCTCTCCGGCAGCTGCGGCGAGCGATGAGGTGTGAAGCTTCTCAGGCGTGGTATCGATCCAAAAGGGATTTCACTTTTGGGCAACTATGGAATAAAATGATTAATTTCGTTTCACTTTACTTGGAATTATATTTCTCGACATCATTTTCTTCTTTACATGTGACGTTTTCCACTGATGTATATAGCCCTTTACTATATTTTAATTTTCTCCTTTTATTTATAAATGATGCAACGGACTTTTACTTAAACTATTTGTCGTAGCGTCGCGTATTCGATGTATATTTTAAACTTTTTCTAAACGTTCACAAATGATGAACTCCAATAACTTCTCGTAATTTCAAGAAGTATTTTACCGAGAACGCGTTTACCCTCTTCGAGAGTTCAAGCCAGAAGAAAAAATTTAAGAATAAAATCATTGGTTCTTTTTTCTGTTTTGGTTGCTAAGATACCGTAATACTTAATTCTGATTGGTCCTACGTCACAATTTGTGAGTTCAATAAACCTAATCATTTGTTGCATCATCTATATGGCCTGCTGCTTTATTAACTTACGTTGAATTACAGATGGCCATGTTTACTTAATATGTCCATGTAGGCAATATCAGCTTCACGTTTGAGATACTGAACGACAAATAAAGCGTCTGTCTTGGTTTTTCTGTAAATATCCTGTGCAGTCATAAGTAGAGCTCCACATTTGCCTATTTTAGAAGATAAAATATTAACCGGGTTTGTGGGCCGTGGTCTACTGGGCTCCTCCATCTTCCCAGACGTTTCTGGCTGCGGCAGACATCTCAGTGGCAGTGCGATCGGAGTGTCATGGCGGAAGTCAAGTCGCTGTTGAGACTTCTGCCAGGACACTTCGATCACACTGCCACTGAGGATGTCTGCCGCAGCTGCAGACGAAACGTCTGGGAAGATGAAGGAGGAGCCCAGTAGAACACAGTCCACAAGCCCGGTTAATATTTTATCTTATACCTACTAACATCGGCCGTGAAAGCTTACGAATTTTAACTTGTCTATTTTGTTGCTAAATCATAGGCTTCGTATTTAATGGAGTATAATATAATAATTTTGCAGTGCCTATAATTGCCTACCTTCATAGTGTATACCTTTTGTAGCTTAAACACCAACGGCCTATTTTTGTCATGAGAAGATTAAAAAATATTTTTCCAAATTTTTCCAAATGGCTATTTATCAATATTATTTGTCATATTAGCCTTAGTATTCTAATTAATCCTTCGCACTCTATGCCAATTGGGAACATGCCTGAGGAAGTTTGGGATGTCGATACTTTTATTCTAACGTCAGCAGTTGAGGTTTTTCGTTTAATAATAAAATAATGGCTAGTTAACACAATAAATCATACGGTAAATAGTCAACTACAAAACATTATTGGTTTACGACTGGAAAACGACTCATTGGTTTGTTCATTAATACGATGGCTGTATTGTTTTCCATTTTATACATGAGTGAAACAACAATGATCTAAAACGACTAAAACTATTTAATTGCAAAGACATCAAACGCCTGTTTCAGAATAATGAATAATAGGTTCAATAATAATTACAAACCAGTGTGGCGGGATGTAAAACGTATTCAAGAGAAACACAACCATATGATAATAGGGATGCTATAAACGTCCGTAGTAAACGAAGAGCGCAAATTTAAAGAAACTGCATTTGTAGTTTCGCTCCGTTAACAAGATAGTGGAATTTATTACATTTTATATGCATGTGCGATGTGACTATTTTATATGTCTGTACTACTGTCATGTCAAAATTCGTTTTAAGTAACAAATGAATTAATTATTTTGCCTATCTCAGCACTTTTCATTAGAACACCTGTTACTCCGAGGTCTACTCATAAGAGATGAGCGATAACATACCATAGGTAAAATATAGATGCAGCTGATTAAAATATTTACAGTGTCACGGCAACAGGCATAAAAGTTTCGGCACAAATAAGAAAACAGTCGGTGAATAAAGTTTCATGGTAATAATGAGCCTTGCTAAGCAGTTAATGATAGCGCGACTACTGCAAACAAGCGCCGGCAAGCAAAAGATAACTGAGGTAAAGGACTTGCCGGCATAGATTAAGTTACGCTTCTGGAATGTGATAGAATATTTGGTTCCTTTATTCTTCCAAAAATTTCTGGGTTCTGGTTTATTTTAGAACAATCTAGAATTACGAATTAGGTATTTAAGGACGTGACGGCTCGCAAAGTGAGTAGTTGTGAAACAGTGTTGTGAACGAGAGACAGCTGGAAGTGTTACTGTAACGAGAGCTAATGATGTAATCTGCTGTCACTGTTTGTTATTGTGATCGACCTTGGTAGACTGATGGTGACGTAACGTAATGCTGCTGTAATCTATAAGAGTATTTCTACGAAAATAAAGGAGATTTTTAATTTCTGCAACTTGGCCTTTTAATTCTACGAACCCACAAAGTCACAATATTTAGAAGTAATGTCAAACTAGCTGAAATAGCCGGTGTTGCCCTGGTTTGCTGACTTATGCCTACAACATTTAACCTTAAGTTGAATTTGTTGAATAACCTTGGTTTCTTTACAGAAACTTTTAAGATACGTAAACAAAGATTTAATTAAAATTATAAGCACACAATAACGAAAAAATGAACAATATCAATAAAAACAAAGAAAAAAACTATGAAAAGGCACCTTTGAACAACCACAGATGTTGCACGAAGTACGAGTTAACATATTTTTGGATAGAAGGAACTTTTATCACTTTAAGCAACATTTAATTAATTATTTTGATCACTATATATAACGTATAATTAATCCAAATTTGATTAGCATTTATTCAGAAGTTATTATGTAACAAGAATTGTCGGCTCAGTCGTTTAAACGCTGGCCTGCAGATCCAAGATCAGTATCGATGATTTTTAAGTATGCTCAAAAGCGGGAGTCCAATGGCAGTGAATTTACTGGCACGTTAAAGAACTGCGAGACGAAATTTCAGCGCACCAGTGGCAAATGATAGCGTCGTAAAGAAACAAAACTATTTAACTTTATGTCACCAAAATATATGACTGATTCACCAATATGCGTGTGTTAGATTACTAGCTCCTCAATAACATCCCAATGCTCTTAAAAAGTTATTAAAATGCACTTCACCTGGTACCCAATAGAAATTTATGCTTGGGGGTTGTCTGCAGTTTGATTAGTTTACAGCCTTAGATTGCACCGGACCAATAGTCTTGCGTTTTCTCGGTGACATTTAACAAATATTACACAAGATGCTTAAGAAGTTAATTAAAACCCTCAGGAAATTATAAAGATTATTACATGTATAGAAAAATACATAGCAAATACCACAGTTTGTAATAGTGGTTTCTGTAAATGAAGCCGAATAACTTCCACAAAATGACATTCGGGTCACCTCGTCGCTATTTATAGAGAAAATCTCATTGAGAATAAATAACCTTATTGATGCCGCGCCAGTAAAGAGAGTTTGTGCACTAAAATGCTGACCATCGATGTAATCGGCTGTGCTATACCGAGAGAAGACTGCCATTGTCGATCTAATCGACGCAATGTTTGTGAGGCAGTAATTCTATTTTTGAAACATCCTATAGAGTTTCCTTTTATGACAATGCAAAGAGCAAACCTTCTTCTATCAGTATGATTCTTGGTCATTAAAAGAGATCTTTTGTTATTTGAAGAATGGTATTTCCAATCCTCAGCAATATTTTTGGCCATATCCTGTTCTGTTGTGTTTATAACTTCTAAAAATAAACATGTAAAGTCACTCTCATGATGTTTTTAAGCCAGGGAAATATGATGACAAAGTTATTTCATATTAGGTTGAGTGTGATATCGATACAAATACTTTAACAGCGAGGACAGTGGCTAGAAATGTTTAACTTTGCTGAGTAGGGCTTTTAGCCCTGAGTAGGGCTGAGTTAGTGCTTTATACTTTAATTTCTGAACTCATATGTGATAAATATAATTATTTTTATATACAAACAGCAAATTCTTAGATTCACGATGTACCTACTGCTATAACTAGTTCTGGAAAACAGCGACAATAGACGAAGAGTTTATAATTGATGCAAACCACCCTAAAATCTTCGATACTGGTGAGTTAACTTTTGCGTACTTTTATGTAACATAACAGTTACTAAGATGCATTTATAATTATGTTATTTTTAAGTAAATTTTTGTCAACTTTTTCAGCGACACGATGTAAACCGTATGAATGATAAAATTGCTAGGAGTAAAACTTTACTTTTAAATGTACATGATTTGGATAAAATAAGCTGTTTTAATTAAAAAGCATAAAATAAGTAAGCAAGCCCCGTATTTCAGCAAAAAAGCATTTTATAAGCATTTCGCTTTGAAATCCGAGCTCTATTTTTATATTATAACGATGCACATTGTTTTAATATTACATTTTCACGTGCAGTTATCCTATTGTGAATTCCTGATGTCTAGATCCACTATTTGTAGAATTTTGCATAAAAATGAATGTCTGAAATGAATTGAGGGCTAAATTCTCGACCTGTAACTGAACTATTATGGAGATGCTGCGCGAGTTAAAACATCTCTTTAGTGCTACAATGGACCTTCATGAAGAGCATGAATCTACAATTACAGTGTGACACATGATGCTAAGTGACATGGACATTCATTGAGCCTTATCATAACTTCCGCTCATTAGTCAGCTATAGACAACAAGATAAAAATTGGCTTGTCGCTTTAAGACGAATCACTTCACACGTAAACCAGTGAGGCACGAACCTTCTGTCCCTTAACACGTAAGCAACTGCCTGTATAATAATTACACACATCGCTAGTTTCCGGCGGAAGCAAACATTCAGTTCGACAACAGCTTTACACCGTTTTTTCCTTCATATCACCGTGACCTGGCTGTCACCTCCGCCCATTTATCATGTGACTATCTTCTTGTTTAGCTCACTAAGCAGGCATTAAATGAGACTGATAATTACTAGCCTTCAGGCCACATAACGTTGAAGCCGAAGGGTCAGTTGGGAACCGACACTGATCCTATAATGTGCTTTACAGTTGGCTTTGAGATTTATCGTGGCTGGAGAAAAGAAAAAAAAAACACAGTCGCCCGTATGCAACAACTATGAACTGTTGATAGAGATCTATGGCAGGTAACCGATGCGATTATATTTGCCAAATGTTCGTCCAAGTAATAAATTCTGGATATTGGAAATAGCCTATATATTAGGGGAAACGCAGAGCCGAATAGCAATAAAGGATCACTCACTTAGAAAAAAATATGATGACTTTCTTTACTATTACATAAACTAATCTTTCAAACCGTTATTCTTCTGCCTATTTCAAGATAAACTTTGGCAGAAAATATCTCCAGTTCCGACTATTTGATAATAAGGAAGCACTGACAGATTTTTTCACGTAAAGTCTATGCAGCGTATGAAGAAAAGGTTTTTCTTATGTGGAGCTTTCAATTACAACTGTAAGTGTATTTAAATAGCATTTTCAATAGTATTTTACGTAGATTGGTATTTAGTAGTGACAAATAGGACATTCTTGTAAAGTTTTAAGTTATTAGCTAAGGTTGTGAATTGAATACTTTATCCATGTTGTTCACGCGGCATGGGCCAGCTCTAGGACATATGGGAACGTCTGAGTGGAGAGGGTAAACAGGTATATATCTGCTTATATAGTATGACCAGTTTTGCAATGCAAGAAGGGGCTACATGTGACTGTACAATAGAAAGAATACTAAAGAGTAGCCTTAGTTATTTGAGCTATTCTCTCTTATTTTAATGAAAATTATTTGGAGTTTCCCTCGTTTTTAAAGTTTCGCTTCGCCACTGAAGTGATATATAGGCAATAGTTGACTCTACAGAGAAATCATAAACAAGATATTCATGTTTTATGAAGTATGATTTTGTATATCTCTTACGGTTCCCGTAAGGGAGGGGATCTGTCTCCTTCAGCTGCCGTGGTGTGGGCGCTGCGGACTCTAGCACTCGTGGTACCTCTGACGTTACTAGAGGAACCTCGGGCCGAACATTCGAGCCCCTCCCTGATTGGGTGTTGTTCGGATTGGGTTGGACTCGAGGTGGGCAGTGGTTCCCGATACCCGTGGGTGATCGGGTACGTCTCCGCACGGGGTTGAGGGAAGCCATTAATATTACCGCGTACTAGCCAGCATAGCTAGTAGAAGGCGTGCTAGATCACCAGGCGGCTTCACCGAGGTCATATCGGTAGCCTTCCCATTTTGGAGTTGGTGCGCGTAAGTGGCGTATCCCCTTCCATCCCATCTTGAGTCCACAGGACTCTTAGTCTCTAGGTCTTGCCCTATGGAAAGCCCCACGGAGGCACCGGGCGCCCTTTTGTGGTAACTCGGTAACTCCCTGGTGGAAGGAGGCCCGGGTCCTTGGTTCTACGGGTCCAGGACTAATGGGAGTAGAACCTCTGACATTAACAACACACCCCTTACGGTATTGTGTATCATTCAGCATGAAGATAATTTCAGAGGCTATTCCCAAGAAATCCAAGATATAACTTCGTTTATCATGAAAATTACTTGAACTTTTGGTACTTTAATCTACATCTTTAATTTAATTTTTGAGAAAATTTCGAAAATTTTCCACGCAAAGGACAGTTCAGGGTGAGGAGGATTTTCTTGAAAATCTTCGTGTCAAATCTTTGGAAGATGTTTGGTATTTAACTGACTTCTCATGTTTTATCCTGTTTATAGATTCTAGAACACACCCGCAGGCGCGTGGACTTTTTTCTAAAAATGCTTTTATTGGATTTACGACACCTAAAAACATGTATTTCCAGTGAAATCTCAAAATCAAATTTTTGAGTGGAGCACAATATCTTCTTTACCTAGGCACTCCTACGTAGAGAAACCACAAATGTGTTACTTGCAATAAAATTGCCAACTCTGCCATCACCTCTTCAACCGTGATATCAGATAGGTATCCGTAAGGTTGCCGTTTTTTATCTTAGGTTCTATATGTACTGTATTATGACGTCAACGGTAATCAGGCGAACATTACTGGTTTCAAAGAGTCGGATGATATAAGCGGTAACGTCCGTGTATCACATTTGAGAGGCTCCGAGTTCATATGCTATGGGCCAACCTCTCAGTTACCGATGAAACACGAGATTGCATATTTAATATTACATATTAAGTCTAAAACAACATTAAAAATGAAAATAGATAGTAACCGCGAAATCTCCCCAGCTGCCCACAAATAACGAAGGTAGCTCTGTCTGCTTACCACAAGAAGGTAAGTGAGGCATGAAGAGGGAGAGGGGTTTGAACTGTTTATCTGCTCTGGTGGTGGATCTGTTTATGATGAGTGCTTGAGAGTGCATATGAGTCACCCTTGCTGCCAGATCTAATGCCCGTTTCAGTTACTGCAGTGAAGGTATTGTGCATGAGGAGTTATGTGACAGCACTTTGTACTTTACATGAACCTAGTGGTACCAATATTGTCACCGATCGTATTGTTTCGTTGGAGCCACCGCAAAACCAGAGCTACGCGTGGGCAGGAAAGAAAAAGACAGAGAGTGGCGCACAGAATTGCATACTTGCCGAGGGAAAGAAAAAAACAAAGAGAGAAAGAGAGTGATGTCTGGATAATTCCGTCTTTCTCTCGCTGCGTCGCGATTGTTATCGAACGATGGACTGCATTCTAGAACAATGACTGGAGGTATACAAACCCAGCAAAGCGTTAGAGCGTAGTCAGTTGTTAATTGCGTAGTTAGTGGTGTAGCTGTATGATGGTTATTGTGACAATGGACATTACAAAAGAACCGCAGTGATTTATTTCGTTTGTTTTCGTGTGGCAGGTGAACGAGACGACCTTGAAGACTGCTGTTGTGTATGTCACGTCTTTTTACTGCTTCAAGGGGTGTGCAAAGTTACTGTTTACTGCAATAAAGAGCATTTTAAATTTCTGCAAATAAGACTTCTAATTCTACGGACCCACACAGTCACAATATCATATCCGGAAGTGAGCATGAACATCGTGTGGACAGTAAAAGTTTTTACGTTACGCATTCCTCTGCCTTGCCTTCTTGTGGTGGATAGACAGTAGAATGGATGGCACTCTCATGCCATCTACCGGCACGTGTAAAAGTAGATACATTGCCTAGAACTAAGGCCTCGGTAAACATATAACGAAACAAGATGTATAATACAGGAATCAGACCTAAGTGCCGACCACACATCGTCGCGATATCACCACGTTGTTATGTAATATACGAGGGCTGTTCAATAAAGAATGATCATAATTTTTTACGGTCATAATTTTTTGCACTAAAATTCAAACTTATTATATTCTGTTAGCTTAATGTGAAACAAACACGCCGTAGTAGTTTCGTTGTTGGTACTCCTGGTTCCCGCCTGTGAGAACAAGGCAAATTCAGACATGTTCAGTATCGCCTACCGCTGCAATGGAGGTAACATGCAGTTAAAGTTGATGTTAGAGGAAGGTCCGGATCTTCTTTCAAACGTAATCACTACTGATGAAACTTGGCTACATCATTTTGATCCTGAGAGTAAACAGCAAAGCTCAGTGTGGAAATCTCCTTCATCACCAACCCCCAAAAAAGCAATAGTGTTTGCTTCTGCTGTGAAAGTTATGATCATCTCATTCTTTGATATTCATGGAATGTTTTATCAGCATGATGTACCTGCACACACATCAGTAACTGAACAATACTACAGGGATGTCCTGAAAACATTGCAAGTCTATATCAGGTGCAAAAGACCACATTTCCATGAAGCAGGCTGGATGCTGCACCACGATAATGCGCGGCAAGTTGTTGCTGAATATCTTGCAAAAATCAACGTGAAATGCATCCTTCACCCTTCCTGTAGTCCGGATTTAGCTCCATGTGACTTTTTTCTATTCCCTAACTTGAAGAAACGCCTTCTTGGGAGGCATTATCCATCATCAGAAGCAGTGGTGAAGGCTGCGGAGGCGATTTTGAAGGATCTCTCAAAAAATGGTTTCCAGCAGTCTTTGAAGACTGGCGGAAAAGCTGGGACAGGTGTATCACATTGAGGGGAGACTATTTGGAGAAGGACCATCAAAATTATGAGGATGTGTAAAGGTACGTTGTCAAAAAACAATTGTGATCATTCTTTATTGAACAGCCCTCGTAAGTAGAGAAAAAATTCCTAGTAGACATTGTCTCTCAATTGTTGTTTGCATCTTTTTTCTCAGCAGGCGACTGAGAAGTCTTTTCTCAGCGTCACTTCTGAAGATAGAAACATGATTCTTCGAAATGTTATGTAAGAGTAGTAACTAGGGGACAGTTACGTGATTACTGCTCTTGATTTCTTGAATTTAATACACACTGTCGCCAACAAAAACATTAGCTTAAGGGTACCCATGATAACATAACGTTTTAAAATTTCATCCACCATTCCGAATATTGTTTCGCCACCAGAATGGACTTACCAGCTAATTATGATTTCCAAAGCCTGAAAACCTGTCGCGCAGAAGTTAAAGATTACAGCATCCACTGATAGTTCATACCCATTCTCCGTAAATCAGGAGGTTCTTTTTTCATCTGCTATTAGAATATCGCTAACCTTTACGAAATTTTAATTACAATTCATTATAACTAAGTATCCTAGATCTTGGAAAATAATTTCAAAAATATCTAATACGACGAAAAATAAATAAGAATAATTAAATCGTCATTTCATGTTCAAAAAGCCACCTGAGTAACGTCGAGTAGCCCAGCTAGTATTTTATAAACTTGAATTATGCATGCATCTTGAAACGATGGCTATTAAGATACGAGTACGAAATTACGACATGAACCTTGGGGAGCATCGTAAACTTCCTAACAGTATATTTATAGCCACTACATGAGAGCTTACTACGCTATTTTTGACGAGCAGTTAACCGCATATGACCGTATTCGTTCGCTGCATTTAGTCTCTGTGGCAGCTGTAAGGCTCAATTTTGGTCTCTGGCGTTTCCAAGAAGCAATAGACCTCATTACACTAGCAAAACTAGAGAGTGACACTATTCAATATTGCTAAACTCTTAATTCTATGCACTTCATAGGTACCGCAGTGATGCAGTTGTGACTTGCAAATTATTTTGAAAATGCACAATACCTGTTAATTGGTTGAGATACGAAAATTTGCTCGTCAGTATTTTTCGGACAAGGGATGGTTGGCATCTCAAGGCATGCTTTCCACTTGTTTATGTGCTGTGCGGAGAGGTCCCAATTGAATCGTTTATTTCAGAAAGCACCTAAGAGACAAAATATCAAAAAATGTGTTTTTGGTGGTACTGTACAATTTAAAGGTAAATCATCTGTTAGTGCAGAAATAACCTATGTTTCATATCAGCAATGCTATTTTCAGCTTTAAAAATAATCCGTTTATTTCAGAAAGAACCCAAGCGCCGTCGCTGAGGTTCTTTCTGCGGTAAATTTCACTCGTGACGGTTGGCAGCCTTGATGACATGTGTTTGTGACTCGCTGTTACAATAACTCACAACTACCCTGTACGTGACCACTCATTTTCCCCATGTGGCAGAGATTTTGGAAGCATAAAGCGTCTCTTGAGAAAGATGGACAGGATTTATACTCCAGATGAATATACAGAGCTCAAGCTAAAAGCTTGTAAGTCTGGCCGATTTACTGTATATCACCTTACATCAGATGATGTTCTCACTTTCAAAAAGTGGTGGCCCAAATCATATAAGAAAATGCCAAATTCGGACGAAACATCAGGCAGGAAGGTAGCCAAAGAAAATAAGCAGCCATTCAAAGTGTCCAAGTACAAGCAGTTTCTCTACAAGGATACTCCGGGAAAAGTGGTAGCAAGGGAATTCATTGGAAGAGGAACATCTACCTTCACATTGCTAAACACTGCCAGCCCTCCGGAACTACCAACAGAGAAAGCTTATCCTTCGTGGATGGTATGTTTACTTTTATTTTACCAAGGTTATTTTAAACGTTTATATTTTAGTTTTAGCTAAACATTTTTGTAGGCTATAACAAATTTTAAAATTTATCGGGTTTTGCGCAGTGAGATTTTTGGTTTTAGGTCCCAATCAACAAAAGAAAAGATAGACAATATAAAAAAGTTGATGGAATACACTGTTGGATATGAAGCCTTCTATGACACTATCATCCAATGACCAACAACTGACAAGCATTTGACAGACGCTGAATAAGTGAATAAGGCCAGATCTTTGTATATAGACATACTGTAGCGTGTAGTCTACTTGTATTTTTCGATTTAGGCCTAATAAAGACACACTTTTTTATACTTAAGTGTGTCTGTTACTTACCTTTTATACCAAAACAGGTAAAAATAATTGTTTGACTTAATTTCAATAATAATTTTTAAAAAATCACTTTGGATACACTCATTTATTGCAGAAACCACCCAAGTGCAATTTTTTAAAAAATGTATGACTCAAAAACTTAAAGGAAGGAAAAAAAATAAATTATTTCAATAGCATTTTTTTGATTTGGTAAAAAATATTTGAAGGAGACTATACCTATACTTAAGCTGCAAAACAGTTTTTTTTTTTTTTTTTTTTAGTATTCTAAAAGGTGAAAAATGGTGGTTTCTGAAATAAACGATTCAAGTATTGTCTTACTCTCGCATAAAGCAGACGCGAACATTCAGGAGTGAAATGGGGCGCAGAGGCAAGAATAGTACATTTGAGTAATGGCAATTACTAATATTCCATGGTAAACAGGAAACCTTTGGAAATTATGGAATAATTTGACCCATATCAGCAATTGGTTTTTTAGCAGGTATATCACGACGATATTCTGATTATCCTGATGCCTATACCTAATGAAATATTGAAAAGGCAAAAACAGGTCGACAGTTAGCAGATTTGTTGAACAAGATGAAAAGTGCGGCTAACGACATCTTCTGCCGATAGAAATATCAAGATAGGATTGAAAATTTGCCGCAGACAGGTCACCCGAAGGTCCTTAATAGGAGATAAGAGAGGGCAGTAATAAGAAATTATGTCCTACTGCAACTTCTAATGCTGCTGAAGCTACGAGTGCGTTTGAAGAGAAGGATCAGCGCAAGCACAATCCGGAGAGTGTTATATAGAGAACATTATCATGGACGAACTGCAAGAAAAAGGTCTAATGTGAACAAAATTAACAGGATCAAGTGGCAAACATTTGCCAAGCAGCACCTCAGCAAAGATATGGACTGGTGGAAAACAGAATTTTCTGCGACGAGTCAAAATTCAACATTTCTGGCTCAGATGGGCGAATTATAGTTAGGAGACAGCCCAATGAAGAATTCGAAGAAAGAAATATGCAGGTAACAATAAAACATGGAGGGGGATATCTTATGGTTTGGGGCTGAGTAGGTGAGGTAGTTTTTATAGGTGTACACAAAATCACCGCCAGTATCTTCAGATTTTATAAGAATACCTGAAGAAAAATACAGAAAATATGGAAATAGGAGACTGTTTTAAATTTCATCAGGATAACCCAAAACTTACGGCCCATAGTGTACGGCTATGGTTATTGTGCAAATTTCCTATAGTTGTGGATCTTTCCCCACAAAGTCCGATTTGAGGATCTATGAGATATACAGACGTGTGCAAATTATAAGACTCAATGGTGAAATTTTTAACATATACCGTTTGAGCTGAATCTTTCCTGGCGGCGTATATATTCTAGACGTTCTCGGGCTTCGAGCCAGGTAAGAATATGTGATATCGACGTTTCGGGAGCGTGCATCTTTCCCATCTTCAGCAATTCTTAGTATTTTGCATGCATTCCTTTAGCCTTTATTACCATTTTGATGCGTTTAGGCATGCTCTCTACTTTTCCTTTCTTTCTTCATCTCTGTGCCAAACGTTTATCAGGTCCTCAATAAGCTGAACTTTTGTTACTTTCAATTTTTTCAGTCTCTGTTTAACAATATCCCGCAGATTCTCTATTGGATTTAAATCAGGGCTATTCCCCGGCCATGGTGGTAGTTTTACATTGTTTTCTTTGAGGAACTGGGTTACAGATTTTGCTCTATGGCAGGGAGCACTGTCATGCATGAACACACAATCACAATTTGGAAACCATTCTATACTTTGCGGAAATAGTCTTGTTTCTAATACACTTTTATACTGTTTCTGCTCCATAGAGCCCACAACTATGTATAATCTTCCAGGTCCATAGACAGAGATACAGCTCCAGACCATTTTTGATGTTGGGTGCTTTACTCTTTGATCGACACACTGAGGGGAAAATGCTTCTTTATCTGTCCTTCTCACATATTGGCTGCTCTCTTCACATACTTTAAACATGGATTCATCTGAGAAAATTACCTGAAACAATAAAAACCTCTATTAATATTAAACAGTTTTAAAACTGCTCAAAGATAGTATAACAAAACCAGCAATGAGAGAAACAAAGTTTAGGCTGTTTATTTCATTTCCATAAAATTTACATGTACATATTTCAATTTTATGCTATACACAATTTTCATACTATTTACCTTTCTCCAAAATTCCACTGGATGTTTCTACATGTCTTTGACCCATTCTAAACTTTTTTTGCCATTGTAGGTGTAAGTTTAGCATTTTTACGAGGTCTGCGTGCTGGTAAAACTGCTTCACATAATCTTCTTCGAACTACTGAGGCTGATATTTCTCTACCATACTGCATCAGTTGATTACTGAGGTCAATGCTGGTTGCTGTTCTATTTTGTTTTGCCAAGTTTTCTTTGCATCCTTGGTGATAGTTTTCTTTTCCTCCCGCATTTTCCATCCCTTTGTGAGGTCAACGTCTCACCGAATGTTAAAGCTTGATTAATGCGACTAACAGATTTTTATTAAATACACAATTTCTTAGCTATTTCACGTTGTGAATAAAGAGTTTCCTTCAAAAGACTCTCAGTTACAGCTACTTTCCTTGGGGATAAGTCAGCAGTTTTACCCATAACCTCACTTTTGAATCAATGTGAATGCTAAGGATAAGATACACGATGTTACCTGTCTTGATATCAATTAATAATAATTACTGAGGATATATTAGCCATAAAACATAATAAAGGCAAATATTAACAATCTTCAGTTACTACATTCACCAAATGAAAGCAATATCACCAAACAGTTGGATAAACAGACATGAAGAAAATTTCTGCTCTTAGATCAGAGCTACCACCATATTACTATTAGTAAAAGAAGAATCCCCCAGCTATTATTAAGAGAGAAATTTCACTGAATATGCTTCATGTTATAGCAAGGAAAAGAATTACGGCAAATTGAAATAGGTTACCGTGGTAAATAACTATTATTTTGAATGTTAAACTGAAGCAAAGTAAAAAAACATGAATGAGTCTAATAATTTGCACACGTCTGTACTCAAAAACAACACATGAATTCTAAAACCGATGTGAGGAGGTAACTACAAGAGGAATGGAACAATTGCCCCATTTTACCACTAGCAAACTGGTGGAGGGCATACCAAGAAGGCTGACTGAAGTGCTATGGATTAAGGGAAGAATCACCAAGTGCTAATATTCCTACATGGCCTCCATGCTTTCTATTTGTTCTATACTTATATTTTTGTCCGAATAATTTTGAATATTAAATTTTGTATTATTATAATTACACCCGTAAGTTTTTATTTTGTGTTTCATGAAATGAAATGAAACTTTAATTGTGTTTGCTGTATGTGTAACTGTACAATCTGGAGTGAGAAAAATGGAATAAAATAGGTTTCTTGTTAATATTTTGTTGTTAAATATATAAAAGTTATATTGTCCGAAAAATTCTGGTGGTCACTGTACATGTGACGGTTACCAACAATGACTTATTTGTTTCCATGATTGTCGGGTTCACTGGAATTATTTATTAGTGGTGTTGTAAGGTTTAGTTACCAGGCAAGTGTTAGATGAAGAGCTGTTATTATAGAGTTAAATGGGACAAATTCTTTATGTATTAAAGTCAACATACAGTTCCTTGGTGTATCTTAAAACCCGGGAATTAGTGAGAGAGCGCACTACTGCCCGCGCTGCTGTAGATAAAACATGACTGCCTAATCCCACATCGCGTTACTCCTACATATGTACAGTTTGTCTTGTTCATCTTGAAACGGCAATTAAAGAGAGGGGGGAGGAGAGAGAGAGAACGCATTATTGCCCGCGTAGGTAACCCATGACTGCTTAATCCCGCATTGCATTACTTCCATGCAATATTCCTATTGATTCCGCGTGATAATATTGTAGCCATCCCTTTAATAATTTCAAGCGCAGCGCTTTAAAGACTACTGGTAGATGGCGGTAGTACCTATAGCTATACGGTATGTTAGGGATTTTTTTGGAGAGTCCCTTTTTACTAAATGTGTGATCAAATTGTCCAACATATTGTCGCGGCAACAGGCACAAATAGAAAACAGACGGCGGATATTGTTTCACTGTAATTAAGAGGTTGCGTAAGCAGTTAACGATAGCGCGGCTAGTGTAAACAGATATCCGGCAACAAAGATAGCTGAGATAAAAGACTTGCCAGCCCAGACGTTTCCGGAAGGGGATAGAATATTCGGATTACGTCGTTAGATGCCTTGTTGGTTCGAGAAACATCTATTGATTGTAGAGAACAGTCTGGAATTCATGAATGGGTGTATAAAAAAGAAGCCATGGCTAGTGATGAGTTGTTGTGAAACAAGCGGAGTTGCAAGCTGTAAAACAGTGAGTTGTGTAACAAGAGTGTTGTAAAGAGAGCTGAACTGGATGCTGTTATTGTTATCGACATTGGAAGATTGTGTTGTTATGTGATGTAATGTTGTTACGTGAGAATTGAACAGTGTATTTCTACGAAAATAAAGGAGACTTTTAATTTCTGCAACTCGACCTTTTAATTCTACGAACCCACAAAGTCACAATATCAATTAATCTGTGTTTTCCCCAGTACATCTTTTTTTACCTCCTTCATTGATTTGTGCCTATATTACCTCGATAGTATTCGTATCACAATGACACCGAGGTAAGCCATGTCCATTTAATTCAACTATGGAGTCGATTATATACAGTTTGAACTTACATTTGTTTCTCTTAATTATCGCGCACAACACCGGTTTTGATACCATATTTCACTGCCAATATAAAGCAATGTTTGTAAATAAGCCCTGCAGTGTTTGCAGCATCTGTCATTGTCTGACGCAAACCAGGCAGTCGTGCAGAGCAGTGGCAATGTGTTTACAAAACTTTTCACCCCTCCCTTGGCACAGGGAGGGGTAGCGTTAAGTAGGTCTTTCAAGTTAAATCAGACGAACCTTAATTCCTTTTTTTTTATGTACGTCCTCGGTTATATCTGGTGGTGTTCGAAATAAGTGAAATATGCTCAAATGAGCCCAGGGTCCATAGAGCTACAGTTACCCGACATTCGTCTTTCAGTATAAGGTAAAACCCCGGAATAATCCTTATCCAGGTAACTCACCCTGACCAAGATTCGAACTCGGGAATTCTTGAACGTGAGGTAGACACGCTACCATTTACGCTACAACGGAGGGCATTATAATTCACTTTATTGTTCCCTCTGAATAATTACGTTATTTATGAGCTCATATAACTTAATAGTTTCGGAAAATTGATGTATATGGCTATTTAGTGTGTTCAAGTACCATATGATGTTTATTACAATGTGGTACATATTTGCTCATTAAAACCGAGTATTCCAGAATTGGTCTTTTGCAAACCAAATGCTAGCGGGTTCCAGTGCTCTTACCAACTATTGGGGTTGCCATCACCCCACATTCTAGGTTCGACGCTTTCTAGATTGGGCAACTACTTTAAATAATGTGGATAAGAGACACGGAGCGAGTGCAAAATACATAGTCCATTTTATAATTAGAGTAAGGTGTTCCTACACAACTGAGCGTGATGGCTCAGGCATTCTGGAGGTCCTTGTTCGATTCCTGTGGTCTGCCTACTTGACCCATGGGTTTTTCGGGGTTTTCCCGGTTCGCCAGGTGAATGCTAGATAGAATTAATCACATCACCCGAAATTCCAAGACTGGAACTCCTTATCGAATCCCCTCCGCAGCCTGATCTAATCCAAAAGTGTTCACAGCAATAAAGGAAACCAGCTGCTATCATGCGATTTACTCCATGTGAGGAAGATATTCTGATGTATTATATGATTGACTAAAGTTAGATATGAATCGAGTGCTACTGGATGGAAGCCTGGTAGAGCCGAACTCTACTCCAACCGGTTAACGATGCGGTGGATCGATAAATGCAGGTCATCTGCACAATTATTAATTATTACGATATCTACAAGGAATGCTTGAGATATTAAAGCAAGCATACCAAAATAATTATTTATTATAACGAATTTCATACAGGAAAGCTTAAAATAATATTGATATAATATTTATGATATTTATTTGTACAGTTTCTATTACAAGATTTACTCGCTGACTCAGGTCCCCTGGCCATAAGTCTTTGGTTTTCCTGAGCAGCTTGGTGTCATTTCTTCTTTACCTTCTCTTCTTTTACCCTAATCCACTTTTCTCTTATGTAAAAGTTCTCCTATACATCTATTTTTCTTTTCACCCATCCCCGTTAACATGCGTAACGCCACTACCGCTTTGCTCACACTGTCCCATTTTTTATCCCATATTTTTCTCCTGCAATTTGTTAACTCCTTGCATTCTATTAGATAATGAACAGTGCTCCCTTCATCTCCACAAAATTCACATATCCCTACCTCATTACTTCTCAACCCTTTTAGATATACTATTTCTACTCTCATCCATGCTATGCCTTCTCTTCCAATTTTGTCACATTGATCTATATATTTTTCCCTGCCCCATTCTGTCTTTAATTGCTTGCAAAGTTTCAATGATTGCTTTTCTTCTATACTTTCCCATATCTCCTGCCTATCTATGTCTTGTACTCTGGTTCTCACTTCCTTCCAAAAACCACTGTGATTGACTCCTCTGCTCTCCATAAAACTCCCATGTCTATCTTTGATGCCATTCTTTCCAATTCCGAACACCAACTATTTGTGTTCTTAATGCATTTCTGTTGCTTCATGCACATATTCAATAATTCCCCTTTCTGCCCTTTAATACACTTATACCAGAATTTCAGTATTCTCTCTATTATTATTCCCCTCCTTTTTGTATTACCCAACTCTAAGAATGCCACTTCTCTTGGTGCTGATTTTGGCAGCCCTTGTAGTTCTTTGCAAAACAGTCCACATGTACATCTGGTCTGGTCTCTGATGTGCCCCATACATTGTTCTGGCTTCAACGACCGCTTCATACATTCTTTCTAACCATCTAACTGACATCTCCAGCTTATGTTTACATATTCTTACCCCTGTCATTGCCGCCCTGCCATTAGCTATCACGTCACTGACTTGTGCGGCCCACCCTCCACTGCTGCACATCCTTACACCTAAATAGTCATATTCCTTTACTACATCTACCTTTCTTCTCCTATGAACCACTCTTCTCCTTTCCTCAGTATCGATCTTCTTTTAAATACCATTATTTTTTTTTTTTTTTTTTTTTTTTTGCTGTTTATTCTTAATTCCCAGTCAGCGCAAAACCTATCAATTGCCTCTATTGATTTCTGTAGACCTACTACAGAAATTGCTCCTATCGTTAGATCATCCGCATACAGAAATCCAGGGATCTCTTTGTTCATTATTATTGGGCAATTGGCAGTGCTTTCCTTAACCCTCTCTATTATGTCATCTGTAAATAAATTCAGCAGGATAGGACTCAATTTGCACCCCTGTCTCAAGCTTACCTTCTGTTCGGCCTCTTCCGATAGTACATTCAGCCCAATATCTTATTCTGAATTTCCCCCATTATAAATTATATCAATTTCATTTATAAACTTCTCGCTCACCTTTTTTCTTCTTAATTTCCATTTTAAAGCCCCCCCCCCCTGTTTATCGTATTGAAAGCTTTCTCAAAATCCACAAAAACCCATATAATTTCCCCCTTTTCCTGCTCAAGTATTTATCAATTAACGTCTTGATCAAAACACATTCTCTATATTACACAAATATAAACATTTGCTACAAAAGCTTCACTTATCTTAAGAAATTGGTGTTAATACTTCTTTCTAATGGAGATCGATTTCAAAAACAGATTGTTTTCATCATCAGTCAACTCCGTTGTCAAGGCTTCTGGTTACCATGTTTTTCTTATGTTTTTAGTATTATCAACATCTGAAAACGAATCAAACCTAAAAACAGAATCAACTGCTGATATTTCAAAATTCATTATGCGATGTTTATTTTTAAAAATAAATATATTTTCCCAAACTATTAAATCTATCGGACCATTTAATTGTTTTAATGATTTAACTTCGGATTTATTTCATGGTTAAATGACAAAAAATGATCTGCTGCGGCAGATTTATCAGTTTATTTATACTTAATATTATGAAAATGTTCTTTCGTTCTGGTTTCCAAATTACGTTTGGTCTTTCCAATATTAACCTAATCACATTCCAAACAATTAAATTAATTAGCACCATATATTTTATTATTAGGAATGTTATCTTTCTTAAAAAATGTAGTAAATTTTTAAGACTATATTTACTTTGAGGAACTAAAGTTATACCAACTTATTTAAACATTTTTTGAAAATGTTTATTAACCAAAGGATTGTAAGTAAATTTTTTTATAATTATAATCGTATTTTATTTTTTAAGGGTAGAAATATCACTAACAGTTTTTTATAATTAAATTTTTCAATCTTCTTTTGTGTAAAGTCTTTATTAAAACCATTAATTAAAGCAGTATTAATAATATGTTTATATTCTTTATTAAATTCCTCTTTATTCAGGGGTATATTTATTAATATATAAATCAAACTATTAAAAACAGCAAATTTATGTGAAAAAAGATTAAAAATTTTATTTTTTATGTAATTATAAATATGAATATATTTCCTATAAATACCAAAATCAAATTTGTTATTATTTCTTATTATCTTCAAATCTAGAAAAGGAAGAAATCCATTAATTTCAGTTTCTAATGTGAATTTTATAGCTTAATCTTGTAAATTTAGTAATTTTAAAGCATCGTTAATTTGTTTATCAGGAACAATAGCAAAAATATCATCAACATATCCACACCATGTTTTAAAAATCAAAGGAGAAGCTTTAGTGACTTGAATTTCGAAAAAAAAATCATAAACAGATCAGAAAGAAAAGATGAAATAGGATTACCCAATGCTAAGCCAGAAGTTTGTTGAAAAAATTTAACATTATCTATAGTTTGCCTTTTTTTACCTAAATTCAGCTTTGAATTCTGATATTTTATTTTCTCTTCCCACACAATCCATTAGTCTGTCCGCTAATATGCATGTATAATATTCACTAATTACATCGTAATATTTATTTTAAATGAATTAGATACCAATAAATTTAATTTCAATTTGGAAACTTAAACCCAAAATCGTATTATTTAAGCTAAGTAAGTATCCTTCCTTGTCATCCAGTTACTCTTCATTACTGGCAAGGTAACAATAGGCACAATACTACTCCAACTTTCAGCGCTATACTTGTAAAATGGCCCTTTATTAGTATAAAGGGCTCTAAAATGTGACAAAAGCAGCTATTATGTTTTGTAACCAGTTATATTGTATACCAACACGAACTGCTGTGATACCGCAAGAGAAGATTTACAAGTTGTTCCTGACAGCAGGACGTCAACTGTTCTAAAGAAAATCGCCGACAAACTCCTAGGCACGCATTCGGCCTTTTGAAATGTTTAATCGCATGTCCTACCGCGAAGCCTTCTTGAGATCAACCGCCTCTAATATCCTCACGGCTCTAAAGATTACAAACCAAAGAACCGCTGTCCAGAAAATTAATAACCACTACATGACCATCGATTCTCCCACCTGCTACATGCCCTTCAAACTTCCGTTTCGATTCGATTCTTGTGTATACAATACTTGCTCTGGCCACATCTGAAACCGCCTTCTAAGCACCTTTAAGTGCCTCCCCACAAAGATAACAGGCGATTTCGCTAATATTAAAGGCCTGAGCAAGGCCATCGCTTCCTTCTAACTCATTGTTTCTGTAGTACATCTTTCTGGCTTTGAGTTGCTGTCAACATTTAAATAATCAAGTGGTAAATAAAGTCGCAATCAAAAATAACTGCTTCATTTATTGAAACTATGAATTATACTTCAAAATTTTCCTCAATGAAAAGTCCTATTCTTCCCATGGTAAACATGTGCCACTTGGTTTCGGGAGGTACCAATTTCGATTCCCGGTGACCGCCCACATTAACCCATTGGTTTTTCTGGTTTCTGCACGTTATGCTGGAGTCTTCTACTCTGACTTTCCCATCACTCATTTCCTGCACCCATCAATTGCATCATCATTGCTTCAAGGTTGTAGGACCAGACGATGATGTTCGGCGGGTTGCGGCTGGAAGTTGGATATGCCAGTAGCGAAGCGTGCAATGAAACGTCGCTTCTCCGAGAATTTCAGAAGAAAAAGAAGAAAAACAAAAAAATCACATCCAAACAATATTTTGGCGTCGGCATGTTGGCCATGGTAGCTCAAGGGGTTAGAGTGACTGGACGTGGTTAAAATCCCAGCCATGGTCTTGAATTTTTCAGTTGACTCTAATTAATTAAAATATTTTATTTGCTCTGGATACATTTTCAAAATTTATTCGCGTACATTCGTGGTACTGCGGATAATTTGACAGCTGCTTAGATCCAAGTGACCAGTTCCGCGAGCTCATTCAATACTGAATATTTGTGTTACTTACGCATTTGAAACCTTGAAACCAGGCTTCGTAGGTTTAGCAATCACGACACTTCGATGATTACGAAACACTGGCAGATTTTGTCAAGTGAAGTCTCTGTATCTATGAAGAAAACTTTCCTTTTTTTTTAATCTAGTGGTTTTACAATATTCAATAGCATTAGTAATAGTATTTTACGTAGATTGGTATTTAGGGTGATAAATAGGAAATTCTTGTTTTTTGTAACTAGCAAAAGTGTGTGAATTGCGTCCTTTCTCCATGTTACACTAACAGTTCATGCGGTGTGGGCCAGCTCTAGGAAAAATTGGAACGTCTGAGTGGAGAGACAAAGCAGAAATATGCCTGTAGTATGACCATTATTGCAATGCAAGCTGGCCTATGACTACAATAGAAAGAATACTGAAGAGAAATTTTATTTCCTTGACTCATTATTCTCTCTTATTTTAATGAAAATTATTATTTGGAGCTTCCCTCGCTTTGAAAGTCACACCTCGCTACTGCGATATGAATTTGTAGAGGTTTCTTCCCAAGTGTCGTTCAGGAGGTCCATTAGGGGGGAGCGATTAGGGGCATGCGTATTAGGGAGACAGGCGGGATGCATTTAAACTGGCTATGTTAGACAGTGCCCGTCATCATTCTGTTTGGTAGCCCTTCAAGTCTCTCCTCTCATATCTCCATCCCAGAGGTCCCGATAGAAGCACTGAAGGCTAGTTGCAGTGCCCTGTATCCGCACCTTTACCTTCTCTTTAAAAGTTTTTATTTATTTACTTATTTATTTATGGACGTTTTTAACTACTTTGGCTCTCAGCGCCCCATTCTCTATTGGGCGTGAAAGACTACTTAATTTTGTTCAGAGGCCCTTTTATGTGGCTTGAGGTACTTTCACGTTCAATAAATCTACGACACTGGATCACCAGCTTTACACTCCTTCCAAAGGAAGTCACGTTAAGGATTTTTACGCCCGAAGAAATCCATCGATCTCCGCCGGGAAGAGGCACTATACTTTAATCCTTCAATTTTTATTGCTCTTTATAACAAGTACAATAGTATACACAATTGAAAATTTGTTTAAAATCATAGTCCAGTTAAAAATAAATAGAGACAATCAATACAATTAAAAGTAATAACAGTTAAAGTGCTAAAATAATACATAAAGGTGATTGAAATACAAATACATTGATAAAAAGTTATTGTGGGTCAATTATAATATCATTATCATTCAGAAATTCTTCCACATCTTAGTAAGCTTTTGATTTAAGAAAATTAGTTAATATATGTTTAAATTTAGGTGATGAAGTAATATTTCTAAAGTTTATTGGTAATTTATTGAATAATTTATTGTCAATATAATAAATCTTTCTTTCATATAATTTTAATATGTGACTGAGTTATCAAGTTTTGTTTTCCTCTAGCGTTGTAGTTATGAATAGCTGAATATTGAGGCAAAGACCTATTTCGTATATACAATATGGATTTTAATATCTATAAAGATACAGGGAAGGGTTAGTATTGAAAGAGTTTTGAATGCTTCCTTACATGACTATATATTGGCGGATTGGCTATGTATCTGATAGCTCGTTTTTTTAATGTAAATATTGTTTTGAGATTTCCTTTAGATGTTGATCACCACAGCTCTATGCCATATGTAATAATTGAATGAATGAAAGCGAAATAGACTATCTTGGAAATTTCAGCTGATACAAATTTTGATATATTACGTATAACAAAAAGGGCTGATGATAATTTCTTTTCAATTTCATTAATATGTTCATTCCATGTTAGTTTACTGTCAACTGTTTAACCGAGAACATTCACATTATCGATAGGTAGAATCACATCACTGTCCAAGTATATATGAGGCTCAAAATGAGTGGTTTTAAAATTGAAAATTATTAGTTCATTTTTTGCAATAACACATAATTTAGAGTTATTAAAATATTGAGTTAAACTATTTAAAATTTCATTCATTTGTATTTCTAGGTTACTAAGGTCTTTATTCTGAAATCTCATTGTCGTGTCATCAGCATACATATTTAAACTAACATCATTAGGAATTACATTGGCAATGTCATTTATGTACAAAATAAACAGTAGAATACAGCAGGTAGCTTCTAAATTTAATGACTGATTAGAAACCATACACAATGTCTGGATATTGAATATGAAAATGTTGGTCATAAAATAAACATCCTTAGCGAAAATGTGTTTGACTTTCCTTTGAGTAACAACGTTCTTACATATACATCACCCAGGTGGTGGACACTGACGTTACATATAATAAAGTAATGGGGAAGGAAAGTTACACCCTAGCTTTAGACGGCCTCCCAAGCATTTGCCATTTATTTATCAGCTAGAGTTCTTAACGACTTAAGCCACCCGGTCTGTACTTTTTGTTGAGATATTTTAAATATTTTCTTTGTTAACGATCTGTTGTTTTCCAAGATTATATGGGAGCCCACAGCGTGCCGGAATTTCGTCACATCTTTTACATTCCAATAAATCTACTGACTTAAGACTGTAACTTCTACCACATTTAAAATTCATCGATCAGGATAGGGTACGAACCCACAACCTTAATCAGTAGGCCAGTGCTTAACCAACTGAGCCAACCAGACCGACACTTTTCGTTAAGAATGCGTTGTGGCAGAAAATAACTTCTGTTGTTATTGCACAGAAAATGCGTCCAAATACAATGCAGATGCACCGAGTATTTCATTCCAAAAAAAAAAAAAAAAAAAAAAAAACACAACTCGCATAGCGTCTTGAACCTTGATCTCAGTACTATGAACGATTTGAGACAAGAAGGCATGTCCTTTGAAAAAGTGGTGTGGGGATAGCGTATCTTAACCTCTTTTTTTTTAATTTACGTCCTCCAACATTAATTGACGATGGATGAAGGGTGAAATGGCGCTCAAATAATCCCAGGATCCACAGAGCTTAGAGTTACTCGATATTCGTCTTTCAGGATACGAGAAAACTCTAAAAAAAACGTTATCCAGGTAACTCATCCTCACAAAGATTCGAAGAAGGAACTTCGAACACGCTACCACTTAAGCTACTAAGGCGGGCTCTTAACTTTAGCATGCATATCTAGGTCAACTGGATCCGGAGAGATCTAAATTTTAATTACTGTACGAAAGACTTAAAATGAACTCTCCACTCAAGAGGTAAGCAGTGTCTAATATCACATTAAAGGTAGTACTGTAAATTCATGTTTTGAATGTCACTTATAATTCCTTCTTTATAAAAGTCATGGACATAATATGCAACTGTAGTTTATATTGCAGTGCCATTAAATTAACTTAGGTTGTAATCTACTACCTTTTATTAGAATTCAAAGAATAGCTATGTTGTTGACATATATACAAACATTACTATGATTGCAGAAAATGCATTGTTACAACTTGCAACCTTTTCTTCAAGTCTACGTTTTCCGGTGACGTGTAACAGTGTGAAGGATTGCAGTAGAATCAGTAGATATGTATGTTATCGAGTCTATAATATAGAAAGTTTGCTATACAGCAGTGTTGTCCTCAATATTTGATACTGATGTGAAGAAAGATAACAGTTATATGTAACATCAAATAATAGAACGAACAGCAGTTTGATAAAGAAAAATTAAGGGTGACTGCAATAAAGTATAATCTGTATAAATGTATATCAACATAAAGAGGCCGAAAGAAGTATGCGAATAATATAACATGTAACATTGGACGTACTATAAATACTGTAATATTTATTTGGCAGCATTGAATTGTTAAACATATAAACATTAACCTTTTGTGTCTCGGAAACAATATTTAAAATATCACTTTGAATGTATTTATTACACAGTCTGTACTGTATTTATTCTACTGTCCCTCTTATTGGAGGATAGAAGTATTATTCGAACGTACCCAATCGAACAGAGAGAAAGGTGGTTGGACGTACTCTACACGCCCCTACCACATAGCAGTTGTGTTTATGCTGTGCCTCGAGACAGTGTGCTCAGTTATTCAGCCGATTGTGAACTCGCAGGTAATATGGGACGTAAAGGTAAGGAGACAACGGTGGCAGAGAGGAATAACGTGATAAATACGTAAAAATAAAACAACTCTTTCTGAAATTGCCAAGACCATTAACAGAAGCAAAGCTTCAGTGTTCTGCATAATCCAATGCTTTAAATAGGCAAATACTGTTGTAAATAAACCTAGAAATGGCGCTCTTTCTAAACTCACCACCAGTCAGGAGGCAAATAATAAAAATGGTGAAGCAGAATCCGAGAGTCACTGAATCTGAGACTAGAGCATGCTTTGCCCAATATTCTGGCACTGTGATTTACACCAGAAAAGTTGAACGGGTTTTAAATAGTACTGGGTACAATGCCTGCGTTCCTAGTAAGAAACCATATGTTAATAAGGTGAATAAGAAAAAGGGTATAGAATTTTCTAAACAGTATGTGATTAAACTAACAGAATTCTGTGATAAGGTTCTCTGTCGGACGTGAGCAAATTCTGCTTGTACAAGAATAATAGACGTCTTAAAGTGTGGAGACTGCCAAATAGAGAATGGGAACCTAAGAACATGTTAGCCACAGTGGAACATGGTGCAGTAGTGTGATGGTATGGGGCTGTATGGCTTCATCTGGCTTCGGAGAACTGGTGTTCATAGATGGGATCATGGAAAAATTTGAATGCAAGAGGATTCTTGAAAACAATCTTAAAAAGAGTGTACAGAAGCTGGGATTAGGGCATGATTTCCAGCAGGATAATGATCCAAAGCACACTGCTGAAAGTGTAAGGTTTTGGATCGTGTACAACACTCCTCACACTTTGAAGACACCGCCCCAATCTCCAGAGTTAAATCCTATAGAAAATATCTGGAAGAAACTCAAGGAGCGTGTGAGGAAGCATCACATCAGAAGCAAGGACCTTCTGAAAGAACTTCTTCAAACAGAGTGGAGAAATATGGTCTTTGCAGTCACTAAACAACACATACAAGCAATGCCCAAACTATTATCAGCAGTAATTCAAAGAAATGGGATGATAACTAAATATTAGCTGTTCTCTGTTCGAATACTTGTGTCCAGTAACCGTTTTATTTCTCCTTGTAGTGCAAATTAGTTTCAGTTGCTATTTATGAGTTTATATGTTTAATGAAAGACTCAAGTTTATTTTGTACCAGTTGTATTTACGTATGCTTACTCTGCGTAGCTTTAAAATAATATAAGTAATAAATATGTTTACGTTCAAATACATATGTCGGCCTCTGTATATGTATGGCAACTACGGCCTTCGGGGTAACCTTGCCCCACCACGTGATGACCCGAGCCATTTCTCAGGTGGAGGCACCCAGAGGGCGGTGTCCATTACCTCCAATTGCAGGACGATAGCGAGGATGGCGGTGAGGCGAGGAGACCTACGGTTTTTACCGTGGAATCTGAACCACGTTGGGCATAGGGGACACTTCACATGAGCTACACAGAGGTGAAGGTGAGGATAGGGCCGACTTAAAGTTGACACCCTAGAGTCGGGGAAGAAGGTACCTTTTATCTCCGCCATGTTAAATTTGACATTTTCAATGTACCTTTTCTGAAGAACTATGAATAATACAATAATTTTTATCACATATGCTTACACTATTGGGCAATAAAACATCTTTTTGTAATTGTAATAACTTTTTTTAATAATAATACTCTTGGTACACTTGAAAAGGGGAAAAAATTATCAGTTTCCTTCTAAGTGTTGAAAAAAATGTCAGTTTATAAATATGTTACAGGGAAACAGTCTGTGAAAATTTCATTGTTCTAGGATAAGTAGTTTCAAAGAAAAGGTACATAAGGCTTACAAAAACAAAAGTTAAGAGAAAATGAGTTTAAAGTTTTACAGTACTCAAAGTCTGTATAAACATTCCTGCCCCATGCTCAGTGTTGTCATGATCTTCTCTACTCCTCTTCTTGTTCCTTTTTTTCTGTTTAGCACTTTTATAGATTTCTTCTGCCTCCATATCAGCCTTGGTAACACGATATTGGTCCATTTATTTAAAAAAAATTAGAGCTAGTAGTACTTTTGTTTGGAACAACACAATCATGTGGAGTTGAATCCCCTAACCTAACACTTAGATCATCCCAGTTTTCATTATCTATATTTGCCTTTTTCTTCCTGCCAGGCCCTCCAGACCTTTTTCTGAACACTTTAGCAGAAGATCTAGCCATTTTCCTCATTAAATAACAAAACACACGTTCAGAACCTTAGGATGCCAAAAAAAGTGAAAGAGCAAGAACAAGCAGGTTTGCCAATAGCTGAAAAGTGTAAAATGCAGAAGAAAATATCCCTAAGCATAAAATATCAGAGAAAGTTTTAAGAGGAGCCAGAGAGTGAAAAGGGGGCTAGACCTACTCTGCAGCCTGTGATTTAAACCCACTTTTAGGCCCTTTAATTAAGTTTCTGGTGCAAAACAAATTTATATTCATATAAAATACACTTCAAATTATGAAAATAAACAAAATATAAAACAAAAAAGTGATATTTTCACCATTTTTAAGGTATCTTCTCCCCTTAAAATCGACATCCCAGAGCCGGACCTTCTCGGACCTTCAGCACGAGAGTCGCGAACGAAACCATTGCGCTACCCCGGCACCCAAAAAGTATAATCTAATAGGGAATAATATGATAAATTGATAATGGATTGATTAAGGCACCAATAATTAGAACCCATATTAAACATTGCATGAATTTGTGGTGGAAAGCTAAATGAATACGATTTGTTTATCTATACATGAGATTCAGTGGGAAGGGAATTAAGAAAGTAATTAACGTCCTGTATTCATCCCGTAAAATTCCTGGAAGTCTGCTCGGTTCGTGATGCGTGCGTAATGAGTGATTAAGTACTTATTTGGAAAGTGAAAGGAGCTCAAATTGTACCTTTCACGGGAAATATATGTTGATGAACGCGTAGGTCACTAGAGAGAAATTATAAAGGGGAGAGGATACTGGTTCGCGTAAGTAAGAAAGTTGGTGGAGTAGATTGGTTAAGGGAGTAAGTATAGGTTTTAGTAACCATTCAAAGCAACAAGTTCAGCAACTCTTCAATAATAAGTGTTTGACGTTATCATTAATTATTTATATTGTCACCCTGGCGGTAGACTCACGAAGCCGATGAAAAATGATGGCCGGTGGAGATTCGGAAAACTTCGGAACCAATCGTTACCGGTAGCGACAGACAGTTGAGGGTAGAGTTGGAAAAATAAACAGTTTTGAGGTTCTAGCAATTTTGTAATGGTGAACAGTGTATTTCGAGGAGAATAAAGTGTAGTTTTTGTGTTTTGGAACCTCGTTTTATTATTTCACGAACCCACAAAGTCACAATATCAAATATCCGCAGCATCCTTGATTAAAGTAAACACTCAGACCAATCCTGAAAAAAGAATCTCATCGCTCACATGGGAGCAAAAAACTTGAAGATGAAGCTGTAATGTCTGGTTCACGATATTGCTCTAAGTTGAGGCAGTGTTTAGTGCTGTGACAAGATGAAACGGTATACAAAGGCCGTCCAGAAAGTAAGCTCTGTTTCAATTTATCTCCGCTGCAGCGCTGCGATCACAGTTCCGCACATACGCGGTAGATGCTCTGTATCAAGGAGAAGAAACGTGCGGCATTGTGAGATCGCTGTCAGCCACGTACGGTTTGTTGTTTGTTTACAATGTCGGTGTTGATTGAAAATCCCGCCGCTTGTGAAATCAGATCTGTGATTCATTTTCTGAATGCTAGGAAAGTGAAACCAATTGAAATCCATCGACAAATTTGCGATGTTTACGGACAAAATACGATGAGTGATACAATGGTGAGAAGATGGGTCCGACAGTTCAATGAAGGACGTAGTGAAGAAGAATGAAGAAGAACGAAGATAGAAGATAGAACTGGTTCAGGCGATTGATGACAAGATCCAGGAAAACCACAAGTTTACAATTAGTGCTCCCGCTATGGAATTTCCCCAAATCGCACGATCACTAGTTCATGAAATTGTTACCGAAAAACTGAAATTTCGTAAACTTTGCTCACGTTGGGTGCCAAAGATTCTTACTGAGCAACTCAAAACAAAACGGATGGGTAGTGCACTTCAGTTTTTGACCTGCTATGATGAAGGCGGCGAAGAATTTCTGACCAGATAGTAACAGGAGATGAAACTTGGATTTCTTACGACACCCCTGAAAGTAAGCGTCAATCAATGGAATGGAGTCACACCTCATCCCCAGCAAAGGTTAAGCCGAAACAAATCTTGATACCTCGAAAAATGATGTGCACAGTGTTCTGGGACAGTTAATGTAAGGATCTACTCCCATTAGTCCAGGCCCCGTAGGACCTGAACCCGGGCCTCTCGGGTCTATTTACCATAGGACAGTACCTATTTTATAAACTGCCCCCCCCCCCGCCTGCACACGGCAGACAGGATGGAAGTGGATACGCCACTTACGCGCCGGTCCTTAATGAACCAGCTACCAAAAAACCTTGGTAGGGCCGCCAGTGTCTAGCACACCAGCTACTAGCTCTGCAGGCTAGTCCCCGGGACTTATGAGGCAACCCTCTACCCCCTCCGGGCGGCCAATGGCCTGGCCAGAGGTACCCAATTGACCGTGGGTGACGGGAACACACTGCCACCTCGAGTCCAACCCAATCCGAACAGCTCCCATTCGGGAGGGGCTCGGCATGTTCAGCCCGAGAGTGTTCTGGGACAGTTAAGTGCAGAGGTTCTACTCCCATTAGTCCTGGACCCGTAGGACCAAGGACCCGGGCCTCCTTCTACCCGGGAGCGATGGAAACTCCGGGGCTCTTTCCATAGGGCAATACCTGATTTCTTAAAAAGCCCCCGCCTGCTGAGCACAAGTCAAGACGGGATGGAAGTGGATACGCCACTTACGCGCGCCAACCCCGCAGGGAAGACTACCGATAACCTCGGTGGGGCCGCAGGTGATCTAGCACACCCACTTCTAGCTATGCAGGCTAGCACCCGGGACTATTAAGGCAACCCTCTACCCCCTCCGGGCGGCCCTGGCGGCCAGTGTTCTGGGACAGGAAAGGCATGTTTCTCAATGATTTCTTACCGCGTGGTCAAACTATGAAAGCAGATGTTTATTGCGAGACACTTAGGAAATTGCGCCACGCAATACAGAATAAGCGCCGATGAATGCTGTCAAAAGGTGTTGTGTTTCTTCACGACAACGCACGACCACACCTTGCAAATGCGACGAAAAACATCCTACAGGGATTTAGCTGGGACCTGTTTGACCACACCCCGTATAACCCTGACCTCGCTCCTAGCGACTTTCATCTGTTTTTCCATCTCAAATCTTTCCTTGGCGGTCAACACTTCAGCACTGGTTGAAGACACAGGCGGCAAACTTCTATGAAGAAGATATACAAAAACTTGTGCCTCTGTATGACAAGATTTCGGCAGTTATGTGGAAAAGTAGTTTAAGAATTGTATAATTTTGTGCAGTAAATAATTTTTCTGTATCTGTACACAAATTAATTTTATTACCAAACAGAACTTACTTTTTGGACGTACCTCGTATTTTCTTGAAACTTTAGCAGAGAAACCTATCTCAGGTTTGGCTGGGTGTGTACTATTCAAAGAAAGGATGGCTCCGGTGCTGACTTAGAAGTTTTTAACAGTATACTCTTTAGCGGAGAAATTGCCGACCAATGGATTAGGATTAGGTTTAGGATTTCATTACGGAGGGGATTCGGTATGTAGGCCACCATGCTGGACCAATTGTTCCTATGCCCCAATTGAGGGCACCCCCGGGAGGAAGGATGAGGCGAAGGAGACAGAGGGCGGCCGACCCAAGGAGCCACGACAGTACAGAGGGCAGCGTCCCTACAGTTTACTTGGATAGAAACTTCCCCCAACGGGCCAGGACAACGAACTCGCTCCCCTGCAGCAGGACAGCAACGAGCCCAGCAGCCGAGCCCTAAAGGTACCAGGCAGGTGATCCTAGCCCCAAAGGTCCCTGGCTGACATTCCCGAAATGGTCCCAGCAGAGGAGTGGAGACCGGCAACCGACCTACTGAAGGAGATGTATTTTTCTTCAGAAATATCATCGTGTCATGCACCGCAGAGACACCCGCCAACACTTCTACCCTGAAAGAGACCAAACCAAATGAGAGAGGAGATTCCATCCATTTATACCCCGCCTTTAACTACTATGGTCATATCGGCGGAGAGATGAGATGAAATGGAGAGACAGGAAATTCGGGGGATGTAATTAACCTACCTAGCATTCGCCTGGCGACACGGGAAAACCCCTGAAAAAACCATGGGTGGGGTAGGTCGGCCACGGGAATCGAACCCGTGCCTGAATGCGGGCCACAGACGAAACCACCTGAGCCATCCCGCTCGGTCCGACTAATGGAACTATATTATCTGAGTGTCAGGTGCTAAAGTATTTGAATCCTCTACCAAGCCATAACACGGGCATTCTGCCCCTTGAGGGCAGAATGTCGCCTAATTCGTCTATCAGCTACGTTCTGTCCCACCAGCGATCAGACCATAAGTATATCACAGAATGCCCAGAATGTGCCCATAATCTATTACCAAAAATACACTCCCTTAATAATTAATACAAGTTTGTATAATATTCATATTTAATTTTATTATAAGTTCTAATTTATTTGATGGATCCCTAATTTTTTTATCAAAGACTTCGTGAAGCAAACGCTTCAGCTTCAAATTGGCATCATCGTACCAAAAAAAAAAAAAAAAAAAAAAAAAAAAAAAAAAAAAAAAAAAAAAAACTGCTTCAAGTTAATGTCTACATTAACCGTCTATAACCGTCTTTATAATGCAGTTCAATTAGACAGAATATGTTCTCTTCTTCAACTGTTTAACTGTATACATTCATACTTTTAACATATTTATACCGTGTAGGTAAAGATGAAGAAACCGATATTAAATTTGAGCACATATATTTGTTGTTTGTGTAGGATGATCATTAATTAATATTACTAACGCTTGTCTATCCGTTTATCATTATTCTTGGGATTGTAGACCAAATATTCTTTACTTTAGCTTTCTACATTATTATCCCTTCTAAGCTCCACGTGATTATGTACGTGTCTACGTGTGTTAAGTTCAGCACGAGTAATAAACCGATATTTCAAAATAAATAAAAAATTATTGTTAATAAGTGGAAAAGTTTGGAAATATCCACGAATACAAATGGCGAAAGTTTTTGTTTTGTAAAGTATATCTAATCATTTCATCGAAATATCATAAGTTTAATATATTAACTAGCACTAAGCACAACGTGTATATCTTAAATTTTCTGGCAACAGTCTGTGAAACAATGTTATATAATTGACATATATTAGTGCATAACAAATGCATATCTTATTAAAACCCATAAGCTATTTTTATTTATTTTATGTCATGAACCATTTCATAGTTTTTCGTTGTCTTTACTTTAAATTTTACATCTTTAAATTCCTAAGCCGCACTCTGCTGTTCTTTGGAATAACATGAAAACTAAAAGACAAACATGGCAACCCGCTTTTTAAACATTTCATTATCACTTCATTCGTCTGTATAGAGTATCAACAACTACAAGTGTAATCGATATACTTCTGCAAATTGGAGCAGAAAAGAGAATAAGTTTTCCTTGAACAGAAACTCGAGAAGATAGTGTTAATATTAAGGAGTAGTTTAGCGTTATAAGCACTATTCTATGTTGTTTAGGAGACAATCTTTTAGTTATATCTATTGTCCTTTGGAGAGGAATTTTGGTTGACAAGCAATATAATCAAATATACAAGCTTTGCACCAATTGCGTATTGCTATCCAGAGATTGCACCACACATAAAATCTTATTGTGCGGATGTTCGTTTATAGTTATCCATAAAGCTTTCAGGTGTACACTTACTTTGTTTATTGCCTATGGCTTAGATTTTATTTGTTTTCTCCGTGTAGTTATAAAGTAGATAAACTGTGAATACTGAGGTAGTATCAAAGGAACAAGCAACTGAATTCGTGAAAGGAAGTCTAATAAACCAAATATTTAATCACACTTTTCGAGATTTGGTTTCATTGGTTCATTATGACTTATACAATCATTGGCAATCCGTTAACTGCATTATAGAAGACGGTTCTAGGTTATTTATTCATAATATTTTTTCACGCGGAATGTTGTGATTTTACATCTAATAAAATTAGTAGGAAAGAAGATGTGTTGAAAGTACAAATTTTAAATCAGCTATTAATAACTCAAGATAACGATTTCCTTTCAAATAAAAGTAAGCTTCGTATGAAAACGATGAAGCCTCAGGGAACCGTATGCGACGCTTTAGTGAAGGAACGTTAGTGGTGTTAGATGATGATGATGGTAATGATGGTGATGATGATGATTTTTTTGTAATTTACGTCCTCCAACGTTAAGTCATATCGGACGGTGAATGAATTGGGTGAAATGATGCACAAATGAGTCCAGGGTCCATGGAGCTTAGAGTTACCCGACATTCGTTTTTCAGGATAAGGGAAAACCCCGGAAAAAACCTTATCCAGGTAACTCACCCTGACCGAGATTCGCACTCGGGTCCTCTTGAACGTGAGGCAGACACGCTACCACCTACGCTGCCGAGGTGGGCAATGATGATGATGATATAAGTAATAACTAATAATGCTTCTGCACATCTAAGCCGAGATGCTTTGTTGCTTCAAATGCTGTGATAAGTAAACTCCCGCCTATTGCAAAATAAAGTACCTGCACAAATTGGTGAAATTCCTAAAAGAACCAGCAAAGGGCATAATATAATTCACAATCCTAAGGATGCCTAAGATTTATTTATTCGTATAGTCATTCTGGATGAATTTGTAAGGTGCTAAACCTAGAGGCAAGAAGGGTTTGTGTGCCAAGAAAAAAATATGAGTTGCACTAACATGACCTTCTTTACTCTTTTATACGAGGGTCTGCTGATAAATCCTGATCCTCAAATGTAGATGGTACTACTGGGCCAGTTTAACGGATAGCATCATGTAGTTTAACTCTATAATACTTTTTATCCATCAAAAGCTTTTTTAGTTTGTGAATGACAGCATTTTAAACAAGACAAGTGTAGAGGTTTCACGAAATGGAGGATTTGAAAAACTGAGCAGTGATTAAATACTTCCATTTGAAAGGCTTAAGGCCTAAATAAATCATGGAGGAAATGGACAGTACTTGAAAGGCTCTACCCCTTCATATGCAATGATTAAAAGGTGGGTTACAAAGTTTAAAATGGGACATACGAGCACCAGTGATGAGCCTCGCTCTGGATGTTCTGTAAGTCACAATTCCAGAGATCATTGAAAAATTTCATCTTTTAGTTCTGGAAGACCGCAGATTGAAGTTATTTGAGACAGCAGAGACTATATATTTCCGCCAGAGGTTCTACTCCCATTAGTCCTGGACCCGTAGGACCAAGGACCCGGGCCTCCTTCTACCCGGGAGCCTAAGCTCCGGGGCTCTTTCCATAGGGCAATATCTGGAGTCTAAAAAGCCCCCCCCCCTCCATCGACTCGAAAATCAAGACGCGTAGAAGTGGATACGCCACTTACGCGCGTCAACCCCGCAGGGAAGACTACCGAAAACTTCGGTGGGGCCACCTGGTGATCTAGCACACCTTCTACTAGCTCTGCAGGCTAGTACCCGGGACTTATTAGGCAACCCTCTACCCCCTACGGGCGGCCATAGCCTGGCCGGAGGTATGGGTGCCGGGAACACACTGCCCCCTCGAGTCCAACCCAACCCGAACAACTCCCAATCAGGGAGGGGCTCGGCTGTTCGGCCCGAGGGTCCTCTAGTAACGTCAGAGGTACCACGAGTGCTAAAGGTCCGCCGCGCCCGCACCACTGCAGTTGAAGGGGACGGAATCCCTCCCCTACGGGGAGACAGCAGAAACTGTAAACACATAAAAAAAACCATGCAGGTAATATTTTAAGTAATTTTTGGGGCTTTCACAAGGACTGTGCAAGATGGGTTTGTTAACGCCTGATCAAAAGTTGCAAGGAAAAACAGTTTCTGTTAAGAATTTGGAGTTCTACAGCAAAAATCCCAGTGAATGTTTGAGACGGCTTATTTCTATGGATGAAGCTTGGAAACATCACTACACTCCAGAAAGTAAATCACAGTCAAAACAATGGATTGCGCCAGGTGAACCAACTCCAAAATAAGGCAAAGTCAGTTTTGTCAGCTAATAAGGTTATGGCAAGTGCTTTCTAGAATTCACAAGGAATTATTTTTATTGATTATTTGGTAAAGGGTAAAAGTATCCCTGGTGACTACTATGCAAGCTTGTTGCAACTTTGAGTGATGAGGTGAAAAGAAAAAGACCTCATTGGGCAAAGATAAGGATCTTGTTTCTTCACGACAGTGCTCCGGCTCATCTTGCAGTCATTTTAATGGAAAAATCTGCGATGTGAAGTTCGAATTTCTTGAACATCCAACCTATTCGCTTGATCTAGCACCCAGTGACTACCACCTGTTCCCGAACCTCAAAAAAAATTGAGGTTGAAGATTTCACAGCAACGAGGAGCTCATTGATGCGGTAAACAGCCTTTATTTATTTTTTTTTTTTTTTTAATTTTACGTCCTCCAACGTTAAGTCATATCGGACGGTGAATGAATTGGGTAAAATGATGCTCAAATGTGTCCAGGGTTCATGGAGCTTAGAGTTACCCGACATTCGTCTTTCAAGATAAGGGAAAACCCCAGAAAAGCCTTATCCAGTTAACTCACCCTGGCCGACTTCTATCTAGTTCATGTCAATCGAGATAAACTTTGCAGAATTTTCTCATTGATGACTTTCTTGTACGTGCAAGGGGAACATGGAAATACGGTAGGCTTTAATTGATAGTCAAATTTTTAAGGCTAATCGCTATATAAAGGCTTTAAAATTCAGCTCTCTTTGCATGTAAACAGGTAAAAAACAGAATAACTATTTCGCTTAAGAAAAGTATGAGTAGGTATTATAAATTTCTGATAAATAATGTGAACTAACTCCAAAAGGGTTCATCCATATGAAGAAGACATTTCCAGAATATTCAGGTTGTACATTTCATTTATCACAAAAATATCTTGAGCATGTGATATTTTATTCAAAATTGCTTGAGCCCTTTTTTATAACATCGAAGCTTTTGAAAAATTTTCCATGTAAGCGGTAGGTAGTATCAGGTAAGTAAAATTTTCCTGAAATTCTTTATGTCGCATCTTTGGATGATGCTGTAACATAAATGCCAATCTATTTTGGTTTTTCAGTTATATTGTTCACAGGCATACAACGCGGATACATGGATCTTTTTCTAAAAATAATTTATTTAGATTCAGAGGATCTCAAAGCATATACTTGCAGTGAAATCTCGATATCGATCTTTTTGTGTGAAATGAAATACTTTCCCTAGTGACCATAAGCTGGATGACATAACAGATGAAATCTTCGCCTGCTGGAAAATTTTGCTTCATATCGAAGTGCCTGAATAATGGCTGGGATGTTCCACTCAGGGAACTTCTTCTGGGAAAGTTTTCAAATCCATTGTATCAATTAAAATTTTGTGAATCTGTTTAGCAATAGTTATAACAAATATTGCATTTCACCAATAAGTGTTAGCTTAACACACTGTTAAATCTGTTGTTAAACTAACAATCCATATTTCTGTTGTTAAGTCCCTAACAATTGTAAATAGTCAAGGTGGTGGGCGTAAACGTAGCTTTTGATGCCGATTTGCTTATTTAAGACCGTCTAAATGGCATTCGTAACCGAGTACGGCCTATGAGGAGAAATGATTTTGAGGAGCTATCAGAAGAGCTATAGACTGAGCTATAGACTGTCGAAACAAGTTTCTATGAAGGTTACTGCGGAAGTACAAGAGAAGCTAGAACATACATCGAAAGGAATATACCGATCTCGCCTTTTCTTCAAGTATTAATAACCTTGTGATTTTATAATTCACTGAATTATGTGGATAATACACTGTCCATCCCCCGTCTTGATACGTTCAAGTCACTCGTCACTTGTCCATCTTCGCACCACGTTTTAAATTGACGTTAGAGCATGCATCGAAAGGAATATGCCGATCTCGCCTTTGCTCTAATTATTAATAACCTTGCGATTTTATAATTCACTGAATTATGTGGATAATACGTTGTCCACCTGCCGTCTTGAAACGTTCAGGCCACTCGCCATTTCGGTCCTTCGCACCTCGTTTTAAATTTAGTAATACTGACGTTAGAACGTGCATTGAATGGAATATGCCGATCTCACCTTTGCTTCAAGTATTAATAACTTTGCAATTTTATAATTCATTGCATTATGTGGATAATACATTGTCCATCTCCCGTCTTGAAACGTTCAAGTCATTCGTCACTTCTCTCCTTCTTTGCGCCTCGTTTTAAATTTACATAATACTGACAACGTGGTTTCGTGCTTTTTAGTAGTGAAGCATGCTTTTGAATAATATTCGTTTCCAATTTTTCCCACGTGCACATTCACCGCATCCGTCCTAAGAGGATTTCCACGATATCCGTATACTTTGTCACCAATTCAGTTTGTAATTCTTTCTCCATCTATAAGAAATTTCTCTCACGATTTCTCTTACGATTTTGTTCACCCGCCATTTTTTCAGCTGTGTGCAGACGAAAATGAAAACAAAAGCGCATCGCAGTACGTTCAGAAAATAATGCGACTCACGCATAGCCTTCTATAGCTATAATATTTACAAGCCTCTTGACGTTAATATTTTATTTGTTAACATTTTCAGAAAACAGGTTGGTGAAATGCAAGAAATTTAACAGTTTTGTTAGGGCTGTGGTAATTTTTAACGTCGATTTTAACATCTGTTGGTGAAATCGTGCATAAGTATAATTTTGATTTCATACAAGTATTAGTTCCATTGCTCGCCATCATTGAAAGTACATTTGCAATAGACATGCTTTAAGGGTATTGGAGAATCTTAGAAATATTAGAAAATAAGAGACGTCTCCTTCTCCAATTATACCTGTACCGCATACATCTGTACCTGTTAACACTTACATATTCTGCAGCACTCTCTTCCTTAAAGTACCGTTTCGTTATTTGCACTAACCAACGCAAAGTTAGCAATTTCAGGTCTATTTAAAATGACACGCATGCCTTACACACACGCATCTTGATCATATTCCCAAGGCAGCGCTCCAAGAAGAACAATGTAGATGACTACGTGCTGCCAACAAAGGCATGCAAATTTTCCCGCTCGAGGAGGACTGTTGGTTTAGCCATCACACGGTCCGTATCCCCGGGAGTAATTTCGAATTCACCACCTTTGTGGTTGATTTTCTGGCTGTTGACGATGTTTGGCACGATGACGAGGGTCTTCTTAGTAGTTCATCCTTGTTGTATGTACTTATGTGGCGAAGGTAAGGCTTCCAGCTACATGAGCCAGGTTAAGCAGCACTTCCTTCACAATGGCTGCGGTACGAGTCGACAAGAAAGTGGTTGCACATAGCAATATCCTTAATTTTTTATAAGAGAAATTGTTCCTCAAGAAATCTGCAACAATTATAATATTCCCGATTTTACAGTTTATATTGAATTAAGCATAATCTAGACAAATACATATTACATTTGGTATACATAGTTTATTTCCGTACTACAAGAAATTTGATATCGAATACTAGGGCAATTTTGTTTACTTTTGGGGATGTTATTAAAATATTGTTTCCTCTTACCATACATTGTTTTAAATGTGTGGTTTTCGACAGTAAACATGAATTTGTATTTGTAAAAGTGGCGTATCTCCCACCAATGCAAAAAAAATGCCCTGCATTCGTTGTAGAGCAATGCAATGACTAACACTCATAAATAATTAAACTGTACCCATTTAAGTGTTAGACCCTTTTTAATTAACGTCCTCCAAATCGAGTCATATCCGACAGTGAATGAAATGGGTGTTCAATGAGTCCAGGATCCACAGAACTTAGGGTTACATTCATCTTACCGAGCGGGATGGCTCAGGCGGTTTCATCTGTAGCCCACATTCGGGAGGCCCGGATTCGATTCCCGTGGCCCACCTATCTGAGCCAAGGGCTTTTTCGGGGGTTATCCCGGATTGCCAGGTGAATCTGGGTAGGTTCATTACATTCCCCGTATTTCCTGTCTCCTCATTTCATCTCCATTTCATTTCATATCATCTCTCATCTAGTAGTCTCCTTCGGGGTAGAAGTGTCGGCGGGTGTCTCGGCGGTGCATAGCAGGTTGATACGCTCTGAAGAACCATTTCCTCCTTCGGTAGATCAATTGCCGGTCTCCGTACCGGCTGCTACGACCGCTTCGAATCACATTAGCGGAGAATGTCCGTTGTTCCGGTCTACCAGGAACCTGTCTGTAGGGAACCAGCCCTCTGCACTGCTGTGGCTCCTTGGAAGAGCCATCCTCTGTCTCTCCACGCCTCATTCTTCCTCTCGGGGAGCCCCCCTTGGGGGCATAGCTACAATAGATTAAGACTGGTCACAGTGCCGAATCCCCTCCGTAGTCATCCTAATCCTAATCCTACATTCATCTTTCAGGATAAGCGAAACCCCGAAAACCCCGTTATCCAGGTAACTCACCCTGATCAAGATTCTAACTGTGGACCTCTTATACACGAGGAAGCCACGCTAACACCTACGCTACAGAAACGAACTAAAGGGCAGATGAATCAACAATAAACTGTGAATTAAGGCAGAAAACCATGAACTACAAGGAGCGTCCAGAAAGTAAGTTCTGTTTCAATTTATGTTCGCTGTAGCGCTGCGATCGCAGTTCCGCACATGCGCGGTAGACGCTCTGTATCAAGGAGAAGAAACGTGTGCCATTATGAGATTGCTGTCAGCCACGCACGCTTTGTTGTCCTTGTTTACAATGTCGGTATTGATTGAAAATCTCGCCGCTTGTGAAATCAGATCTGTGATTCGTTTTCTGAATGCTAGGAAAGTGAAACCAATTGAAATTTATCGGGAAATTTGCCATGTCAAAAGGTGTTGTGTTTCTTCACTACAACGCACGGCCACACACTGCAAATGCGATGAAAAACATCCTACAGGAATTTGGCTGGGACGTGTTTGACCACCCCCGTACAGCCCTGACCTCGCTCCTAGCCACTTTCATCTGTTTTTGCATCTCAAATCTTTCCTTGGTGGTCAACACTTCAACAATGACGAAGAGCTGAAAGAAAATGTTTCCAACTGGTTGAAGACACAGGCGGCAAACTTCTATGAAGAAGGTATAAAAAAACTTGAGCCTCGCTGTGACAAATGCCTGCAAAATTTCGGCAGCTATGTGGAAAAGTAGTTTAAGAGTTGTAGAATTTTTTGCAATAAATAATTTTTCTGTATCTGTACACAATTTAATTTTACTGCCAAGCAGAACTTACTTTCTGGACGTACCTCGTATATTCCAAAGAAGCGTTTACTAGGCTGAACAGCGGTTGATATGCTTGTGAGATGGTTACTTATTCTAACAGTATAGGCGAGATGCTCAGATATTCTCACTTTATAATCAGGGTTATAACACAACCTATGAGATAAGCATGTATACAGAATCCTCTCAGACTTTCAGTGTGAGCCTGGAGAATAGCTCGTAGCTCAAGGATGTGTGTTAACATGTTCTGGCCATTTAAACCAGGGGCGGCTCCTCCATAAGGTTGCAGGTTTGCGCTACACCCACTGATTCTGAATATACAACAGGTGCATTTTGCACATTAAAGCTGTACTTGTTTGCATTGTTTTATATAAAAACATGTTTCAATTACGCTTATCGTCTGTAGCTGCCCATGACCGCAGAAGTCGAAATAAAAAGTGATTAGCTGTAGGAGCCGCAGGTTTGCAGCGAAGAGTTAACCTAAGTTTTCGCCCAAATGTAGGCTCTCTGAGAGGGTTGCGGGGAGGTGAAGAGATGGGAGTGGCTTCTTATACATTGCTTAAATGGAGGTTTATAAACCTAGCTCCTCCTACTATTAGCAACGGCTATAGCGTGACCTTCAAGCTTAGCTTCTGTGTGCTCTGCTTTTCGAACACAGGGAGAATTTAATTAAATGCATGGAGGTTATTCAGAAGAGAGCTCTGTTAAACAACAACGCCACACTTGTTCAGGCTTCTGGGTGTATGGCCACTTTGAAAGATTATAATTTTGTATTCCGGCTGTCTTTCTTCTACAAGATCATGCCACATGTGGACATTTTGTACAATCAGCTGCAGAAACGAGACTGCAATGCAACATTTGCCATCGCCCAGCTAAACGCATTTAAAAGGGAAGTGCAAAAGGTAAGAAATAGCGTGGATATCAAGGAACACGAAGAAACTGCAATTAAGAGGAGAAGAATAGAAGATCATGATGTGAAAAGAAGAGAAGCTCTTGAAGTATGTGACATTCTTAGAGAAGCAAAGGACAGATTTAGCTTCACGAGGCATCTGGTAGCCTCAACTTTGTTTCATCAAGAAAATTTCTAAGACATTTCCAGAGGATTCCCTTAGAGAAACAATAAGGTTCTATCCTTTTATTATTGGAACAAAAATTCGTAGAGAACTGACTGTAATTTACAGTCGAGAGGAATTTCGTGGAATGTCCGGCGCTATGTGCTTGATGGACTTCAATAAGGAAAACAATTTATGTGCTACATTCAGCGAATATGTCTAACTCCTCCGAGTACTGTTAACTATGCCAATGTCTACCACTGAAGCAGAATGCTGTTTCTCAACTTTAAAAAGAATAACAACTTTCCTTAGGAACACAATGTCACAGGACCGATTGTCAGCATTAGCAATGCTTTCAATTGAGAGGGAGTTTGTTATGAAGATCAGCGACTTCAACGCAAAAGTTATCGATAGATTCGCCAGGTCTAAGGACAGTAGAGCAGAGAATCTTTATAAATAGGTGAGTCATTACTACTCTGTATTTTATTTTTCATTTGTGCACCACCAATAATTTAACCCACCGGCCGCCACTGATTTAAACGGATTACAAGTAATGGAGAAGAAAGCGAGATGTAAGGTGTTTTTCATGATCTGAATGATTTATGTTCATTTTTATTTTCTCTACTACGAACATAATAAGTAGAGGGAGTATTGCATTCCACCCAAGAACTGGACACATATCTCACAAGAACCACAACCTTTTAGCAAAATATCTATGTGTGTATAGTGTGTGAGCAGCATAATTCTGAAAGGAAAGGTTGAATTTTGATATTTAAGTTCAATTTCTGTCATAAATGGACACAAATATTTTCAAGCAATCACCCACAACAAACTTCCGTTTACATTTTAAAAAATTCAAAAATTTTGAATTTCTCAAAAATTGTTGTAAAGATTTTGATTGAAATAACATATGTTTAAGTTATTTTCATAACAAATAAAATGTATAGATATATCTTGTAAGGCTAGGAAGTTGAGGAAAAATCTTTTATTTCCCTAGTGTCTGAAATGATAATAATACCTACATAATAATACCAACATAATACCTACATGTTAATTACGGGTCAATACAGGCCAGAAAATACAGGATTTTATTTGATCTTTTTGCCTCTTTTTTCAACTTTAACCTTTGACTATATTTTTCCTGTTCAACAGAGTCTAGAGGAAATTCTAATTTCTTTAAGCTAATACTTACTCTGAGACTGACTACAGCCAGTGACAGTTGAGAGGACCCTTTCTATTGTATTCAAGTCACAGAGAACCTACTAAACCTTCTCTAAATATTCCGTTATTTTTCTCCATAAGATTTCATTCGTTTCAAGTATGCACTAATGACATCCATTGATGTGGAGAGAAGTTTCTCAATGTCTTCGCAACGTGATGTCAGAAAACAGACAACCCTTTACACCTAAGAATTTAGAGGTGACTTTTATGACATACTCCAACGCCAGCTGAGGTAAGCTTTTGAAATAACCCCAGGGTGGTTAAGCCAAGTATGATTTGATCATAAGTATTTCAATTTCTTTCCCTATTGCTGGTTGATGAATCAGAAAAAGCATTTCTTACACGCATTTTTTCTCGCTCTCTATGTTAACGTGTCACTTAAATGTACTTTCAAACTTATTCATTAAATATCTAATTGAAAATTAATTTATTAGTTTGTATTTATCACTTCTTTATGTCCTCCTTTTAAGCTTTTAGGTTTTTTTGGGATATTGTAAGATCGTTTAAAAGATACTGAACTTCCTAGCCCTAATGATAAGCAAATTTAACGTAACAGATCCGAACCTAATCCTCGTCTCCCTGACCAGAATTCGCTACCTCTCTGTCAATCGGCTTTAAACTGGCATCGTGAAATGGAACGCTTCATTTCCCCTCCATAATTTCGTAAAGTTTTAAACCATTTAATTTCTCAATTTTCTTATTAAATCCATGATTTATTTTGGAAAAAAGGTAGCATACTTTGCATCTTCATTCTTCTTCTGCAGGTGAGAAAATTTAACCTATTTACTGCATTAAAAATTCATTAAATGGTAACTTTTACTACAGCTTACGTTTCTTTAAAATTTTATTATACCATTGTTATGTAACAAAATTTCTAGAAACAAAATAATCAGTAGCTTATCTGATAAAATTATCCCATTCTAAAACAATTCTGATGTTACATTCACATAATTGTTTTCTATCTCCACCACCGTTAATTTTAAGTTAGCTTCCACAAACTACTCTAAGAAAAGCTTATTTGGGTATCTACTTTATGCTAATGAAGATAACGTTTGCAAAAAAAGTTTTATAACACATTTCGTGAAGGACTCGAGGAATAAATAATACCTAATCGATAGGCAGATGTTTTAAAATGGGGTCCCTCGCTATATGCTGGATTTGCATATCCTGAAAAACAACTGAATACGAGGTCTGTTCAAAAAGTAACGTGAATTTTGTGGTTTTTTTTTTCTCTAAAAGTATTTATTTATTCATGCATATCTATTTTCCCACTTCAAAGTAATCCCCACCACTTGCGCCAAAGTTTTTTTCCCCCCTCAATTCTTGAAGCACTTTACAAAATGGATTTTTGTGATCTTGTTCAGCTCCTTCGATACCGTCTTTATCTCCTCGATCATGGGTAGTTAGCGTCGTCCTTTCATGGGCCTCTTCAGTTTTGGGAACAAAGGGGGTCTGGTCTGGTGAGTACGGTAGCTGCGGCATCATAACTGTGTTGTTTTTGGCCGAAAAAGGTCGCGCACAAGCAACAATGTGTGAGCAGGGGAGTTATCATGGTGCAAAAGTCAATCTTCGATCTACCACAAATCCGGGCATTTCTGGCGGATTGCTTCGCGCAAATTGCTCATAACGTGCACGTAATATTCCTTATTGACCGTTCTACCCTGTAGCAAAAACTCATGATGCACCACGCCGCTGCAAAACCTTCACATTCGACCGAACTTGGAGCGCTCTTTTCGGTCTTGGCTCGTGTGGCAGCATGATCGAGCTTTAGTTGCCACGTCATAACCAAAAACCCATGATTCGTCACCATTATGACCCTCTGGAGCAAATTTGGGTCGTCGCGGACAGAATTCAACAGCTCCTTAGCAACGTTAATACGATGACGTTTTTGGTCGAAATTGAACAACTTTGGTACGAATTTTGCGGCGACCCATCTCATGCCCAAATCATTGATCAAAATCGAAAGGCACGAGCCAATCGATATGTTTAGATCGTCAGCAACTTCTCTTAACGGTGATTCGACGATTGGCCAATAGTATTCTCTTCACTTCTGTTTTTGTCTGTTGTGGACGAGCCCAGGCGTCCGGGAAACTTCATCGTGCACATCTTTTCGACCCTCTGAGAACCTTTTGTACCACCGATAAACGTTGCTGTGGTCCAAGGTAGCCTCACTGTATGCCAGAGTCAACATTTGGAATACATCCGTGCACTTAATTTTGTTTTTCACACAAAATTTGATACAGATTCTTTGTTCCATTTTTTTTTTTTTTTTTTTTTTTTTGGAATAGGCAAAATCGAAGAAGAGCCAAAACACGTCCAAGCAAAATAGCCGTCCACAATTAACTGAACATTCAAAACGGCGGAGCTTGTCAACAGAAGTAAGGGACTCGAGTACCAACATAACGCCACAAAACAAGCGAAAATCGAATATACGAAGCCCCGCGAAAATTCAAAATTCGCGATGCTTATTTACTATACGAATAATATAAAACATGTTTTAATTAGCTATTTAAGCTATTTTTGAAAAAAAAAGGAAAAAAAATAGAGAAATCTTCCATAAAGGCTTGTTTCAAATAGCGGAGAGTTCTTCTTTAAAATCTTAATGCAGCATCTTTGGCATTTGTCGAAAATATTTATTTTGAGGTTATGCTCCTCACACATACACACAAAACGAACTTTGATGGATAGAGTCAACATGAAAAATCCAATGCCATGGCCGGGATTTGAACCACGGATCTACTGGTTTCCGTCCAGTCGCTCTTAACCTTTGAGCTACCATGGCCAACGTGCCTTCCTGACATTGAATTCTCCAGTTGACTCATATATTTCCCCGGTAGACCACTAGGGGCTCTCGCATCCGTGATACACCGTTCGTGGCGACTTACTATTGTAAGTACTTAAGTCCCAGGCTTCATCATTTAACTCTTATTATTTTAGTTAATTGATGGAAATTAATCATTTCTCCACACTAGCCGTATATAGGCACGTTGGCCATGGTAGCTCAAAGGTTAAGAGCGACTGGACGGAAACCAGTAGATCCGTGGTTCAAATCCCGGCCATGGCATTGGATTTTTCATGTTGACTCTATCCATCAAATATCTTAGCCTATATACGGCTAGTGTGGAGAAATGATTAATTTCCATCAATTAACTAAAATAATAAGAGTTAAATGATGAAGCCTGGGACTTAAGTACTTACAATAGTAAGTCGCCACGAACGGTGTATCTCGGATGCGAGAGCCCCTAGTGGTCTACCGGGGAAATATATGAGTCAACTGGAGAATTCAATGTCAGGAAGGCACGTTGGCCATGGTAGCTCAAAGGTTATTAAGAGCGACTGGACGGAAACCAGTAGATCCGTGGTTCAAATCCCGGCCATGGCATTGGATTTTTCATGTTGACTCTATCCATCAAATATCTTAGCCTATATACGGCTAGTGTGGAGAAATGATTAATTTCCATCAATTAACTAAAACGAACTTTGTTTTACTCTCAAAATATTAATTTACGTTTAAATCTGGACAACGAATTTTGGGTTGGAATACGTACTTCCTCTTACCTACATTAGGGTCGAGTAGATGATAAAGTAAAAAGGCGTTCTTATGCGCGATATGATATCGTTGCAAGTATAATTTATAAATTTACTAACATGCTTTAAAGCAAAACGTGCATAAATAAAGATTTATAAGTAAAGGGCGTGGTATTCTTGAATTTAAAATGATGTGCTAATGTTAGACAAAGGTAAGAAATGGTCGAGGAATGGTTGTAAAGAAGCAAGTTTTTAATCTCACGCACCCCTTAATATGTTATAAAGTATAAATAAATGTGCTAAACTGTATTTAGGCTGAATACAGGATTGTTATAATCTATCTCACTCTAGGCTGCTGATTGGTTTAGAAAAATTAATGTTTTTATAGAGGCGATTTCTGCTAAGAGAATGCCGTCAAAGTATCTCTGTGCCGCTCTTTCTCACCTCCCTGTAACCGCAGTATCAGGCAGCGATTAGGAGGCGGCAAATTAATCGAAATTAAATAATTAAAAAAGAAGATAAGTTAATAAAAACGCTTTGCTAAACTAACATAAAAATCGTGTTATAATAATATGAAATTGGAATGGATAAAGTAATGATTAAAATAGCGGTTGACTTAAAGAATAAGAAGGGAAGAATATAATTTAATATAGCATACATACTAGCATCCAGGCAAGGAAAAGAAAATATTATTGTAAAAATCTGTACATTTCGGAGAGACAGGAATGGAGGACCGTTATCTTCTTTGTGCTAGTAAAAGTTCAATGTCTGAGAACTACGGAATACTTCCAGCCAGGAATGTGTTCGGACAAAGGGACTTTCAAAATACATTTGAGCATGAACGCTAAAGAGATTTACTTCACTGATTTGATAACGATGTATACCGTTACAAACAACTCAGGGTAGGCGTTCCCCAACTCAGGATGGACTGAACGTCAATGAGTTAAATGAGTTTTGCAAACCAATGCGAAAATTCGAAATAAATCAGAAACCAATAATAATGTAACATTTGAGAAAGGTGAGCTAGTTTATTCATGTGATAAAGTTAGAGAGGGGATCAGAATAAGGTTCGAACTGAATCGTGAAGTAAGAAAAATTTACTTAAAAGGTAATACTACGACAGGAAGGACGTGTTCATGCGTGTTAAGAAGAGAAGCGAACATTTATAAGTCTGAAATGTAGGGAAGTTAAGAATAGCGCAACCAGCGTAAGTGGAAGCAGCATTAGAAGTTTATTAGAGCAAAGTAGTCGCCGTATAAAGAAGAAATAGAAACCACGCTGAAGTAACTTTAAACAAGTAATCCAGGGTTTCAAGTAAAAATGAATTTATTTTATGAATTTTACTAACAGGTGGTCAGCGATCCGAGTCGATAAGCAAACTTAGTAGGAATTAAACCAAATAATTCTGCAACAAACAAAGTGTTATTAATACGACTGAGTAGCCAACAATCACCAAAATCCATTTCCTACAACCATTCACCTGAGGATAAGAGAACTCATAGCTGTAATTAGAACCCAATCAATTTAACACTGGTATGCGGGTTTGCCGCATCCCATAAGTTTATTACAGAATCGTTCTAGTTTGCAGTAAATTATAGCTGCGAAACCTCAATTTCACAAGTGACATTATATAATAGTTATTAAAAAGTAAAGTTAAAAATACATTTCTGCACCTCCAAGTGTCTAGGTTGGCGTTATGTTTATGCAGTATTATATGTTTTTATCTGGAAATGCCCAATATATCACCCACATGACGTTTTCTTTCTTATTCACAATTTATTTATGTGTTTATTCGTTAAAAGCTATTTCAACTTAGGGTAGCGATTGTTTTGGTTTAGGCCCCGAGAGTTGAAAAATTTTTAAATATATGGTTTAAGAATCGATATGGACATGTTAAAATGAATAAAAATGTGCGGCAAACCCCCATACTACTTATGAATTGTGATCTTGCATTGTCATGCAAAAGAAGAACATCCGCCATAGTTTTTGTTGGGCGAACTCGGCGAAGACGTGCTTTCAGCTTTTTGAGAGTTCTGACATATTGAACAGAATTTATTGTCCATCCTTGCTCCAAAATGTCAATCATAAGCACACCCTCTGCATCCCAAAACAATGTCGCCATAACTTTCCCTGCCGACCGCTGAGTTTTGATTCTTTCTTCTTCGGTGACGTTGTGTGATGCCATTCCATTGACTGCCTCTTTGATTCAGGTTCAGAAAAATGAACCCACGTTTCGTCTCCAGTAACAATTTTTTCCAGAAACTCTTCTCCCTCCAAATTGAAGAGCAGCAAGTGTTCGGAGGCTATTGTTTTCCTTGTTTCTTTGCTTTGGGCGGTTAACATTCTTGGTACCCAACGTGAACAAACTTTTGAGTAACCCAGTTGTTGAATAATCGTCATCACACTGCCTTTACTGAGAGAGGTAATGCGACACAATTCACCTGTTGTTACCCAGCGATCACCACGAATGATGTAATCGACTCGCTGAATGTTGCATGGAGTCACTGCAGTCACCGACCTGCCGCTTCGCTCTTCATCTGCCAATGGTGTTTGCCTTTCAGCTTCGTTACAGCAACGAACCCATCGTCTAACAGCGCTGACATCCACCGTTGCATCACCATACACATTTTTTAGCCTTTCGTGAATGCAAATTGGCGTTTCACCTTCCGCAGTCAAAAATTCAATCACAGAACGCTGTCTAATACGAATATCGATGTCAGCCATTTTTCAAGAGAATGCAGTGCTGCCACCTGTTGACTTAGGAAGCTACTACTGCAGGGGATTGGAGAAGAAGGTTTGAGGAATTGCGTCAAATTCAAAGTTTTCACATAACTTACTTATTTAAGGAAAAAATAGGAAGCCATACTTTTTGACCCACCCTCGTGTATAGATTCAGTTCGAGAGGAACTAGTGGCTCGTGGCTTCATCGTCACCATCCAGGAGGGCAGCAGACAACCCACAACCAAAGTGACAACTTGGGACGACAGCAGGTGAGAATAATCCCGTTCCACATGATCGCCGCAACGCGGGGCTTCGAGAACACCATCTTCCCATCATCACCATAAACTTCAGCTACAAACGGAGGGAGGGGGGAATAAATTAAATCAGAACATCATACAATCGTATTTTGGCTTCATCGGCACATGTATACGAATGTTAACATATATTTTATAACAGCATTTACATTTAATTCATAAATAGTTTTTCAGATAAAATTTCTACTACTGCAATAGCTAAGTAACTAAAATATGTAAAAGAAGATTTAAATATAAGTAAGAGTCAGAAGTATACGACAAAGGTGTAACATAAAAGCATAAAGTACGATTTTCTACATAAACTTGGAAACCAGCAACCAGAGCAAATTGTAACCAGTTACTAGACCTAGCAAAAATATGTACTGGTAGCCAGCAAATTCTATTTAAATGTATTTATAAATTTATCTACTTAGTTTTAGTATTCATTATTAAATAATGAAATATTCATTATATTATAATTTATATTTATATTTTTATAATTCATAACACTACCCAACATGAAATTTACCTCCGCGAAATTAATACGTGTTTTTAGTCGATTTTGATATGCAGATTCTGAAAATGATGCTTAAAATGTAATATCATATCACAATTTTTAGATATTTTACATAGTTATACATTACTGAACCAGGTATAACAAGTATGTCATAGGTTGGCCACTCTTTTCCTACACGATTACTTACGCAGATGCTTACAAAATGTAAACATAAAAACATGCTATACAGTTTAAACAGTCCTCTACTTCAAAACGTCTTGACTTAAAACCAGAAAATTCTGAAAGTGAAATGATTTGGCAGGCAACTTAAATTTGTCAAAAGAAGGATCTGAACTTCTAGATTCCAGGCTGCAACAATGGAAATTATTTGCACATGGTTAAAAAAAAATTACAGAGTTTAGAAATAAACAACAGAAATATGGAAAATATTATTCGATAGAAGAAAATATATATTTCTTCATAGACTCAGATTTAATGAGTAAGCTAGGTATTGGGCATAATCCTGATGACTGACGATTGTTCATAGATTCATCAAAGTTCAGCTTAAAGGCTTTGTTGCTTCATAGTGGTAACGAACTTCCATCTGTTTCAGTTTTCCATTCTGTAGGTATTAAAGAAAGTTATTAAAGTATAGCCAAGGTTGCAAGTGTTTTAAAATATGAGGTTCATATATAATAAACCAACTACAAATAGTTTCTGAGATGAGGTTCATTGTTTCAAAATATGTGTTGGCCTTAAAGTAATTTCTTGGGCTGTGAAAAATTTTGTAAAGGCACTTAACAAGGATGATTGGCACTCAACTTTGGTGTCTATTTACTTAAAAACCAAGATACAAACTTTGTCATACGAGTATCTTAAACACATCACCACTCTTCCGGTTATGTTATGCAAATTTAAAGCAATGCGCGATCTAGCCTCAGCTTCGACCAAGAGCTTTCTCTCAGGATCTGCGTGAGTATATATAGGAGTAAGGATAACACTGATTACACTGGAATCCAAGTTAAAGACTTGTTTAATGACTGCTTCTCTTTTTAATTATGTAAATCGCGAAGTTACCGACCAAGGGACACCAATCTATACTAATGTTTGGAGTTACCGTATATGCAACGCAGATTACGCGATAACACGTAATTCGTAATTTTCGTAGGGACAGATACTCTCGAGCCACATCTTCCTTCCTGGACAGACAGTCCAGCTGTGTGTGAATCCTTTCAAGAAAACTGTGTTATTCACACCATAATACCCTTACTCAAGTCGACCTTTTGTTAAAAGTGGACTTTTGTATCTTGTTACGGACATCAGTTACTAAGGAAGGGTCTAAGCCACTTTACTCAAGTGTCGACCAGATGGACCGCCCGCGACTTTGCCTTCCTTCAAGTGAACTGCTAACCTAACAAACATCCATTTTTACATTTAACAAATATTTCCTATGTTTATATCTAATCTATTATGACTCTTAATTTTCTGAATCCATAATTTCGGTATGAACATATCATATTTAATCAAAATATTTAGTGCCATTCTCGATAAAATCAAACACTTCCCACAAAAGTAAGGTAAGGCATACTTCAGAATGAAAGCTTTTTCTTGAAAATTTTTCTTGTTATATTTCGACGATGCAGAACCAAAATACAAATAACAACACTTATAGAAAATGTTGTTATGGTGTACACAGACACACAAAGACCTTTCTGAAAATGCCTTTTTTTTTATTTGCGTTGTTCAATGTTTGATGATATCGGAAGGTGAATTAAATTAGTGAAATGATGTACAAATGAGCCCAGAATCCATGGAACTTAGAGTTATCTGAGATTCATCTTTCGAGATAAGGGAAAATCCCTGGAAAACCCCTTATCCAGATGAGGATAGGAGGCTTATGGAGGACATTCGGTACTGCGGCCAATCTTGATCTATATACCTATGCCCCAAATGGGGTATTCCCAGCAGGAAGAATGGGGCAAGAGGAGACAGGTGGTGTCCGACCAAGCAGTCACCAAGATGAAACATTATAGAGACATATCGAAGTTGTATATTCGGCGGAAAGTGGAAGTACGTTAGCATTGGCTAACAGTTTAAGCGACAAATAAAGAAGTTTAAGGCGAACTACGTTATATATTAAATTTTCCTTTTATATCCTATGAAGTTATTGAATATCAAGCTCGAGCACCTCCTATGGTTTTGGTACCTTGATTAATTGCAAAAGTAAGGGTATAAAATATTCTTTGTTGTTGACTTACACACCATTTTGGTGATCTGAAAAGAACAAGCAGTATATGCATATACAAAAACTAGACATACTATTTTATAGAGCACATAATTCTTCATCAAATAACATAGAATGCAATGCTAATACATTTTATTTTGCGTGTAAAACTTTCACTTTAAAAAGTCAAACTTATGAGCCTATCAAATACATTTGGTGTGTACGAACTTGACTTTCTCCAAAGGGAACCTACTGCTTATTTTCAGAGTGTTGTAAACCATGACTGGCCACTCGTTAGAACATTAAGCTGCTTATAAAGTAATGAAGAACTTGTAAACTATTCGCCAAAGAGGAGGATTGTGAAACTTGAGATAAAATGGATCACTGGGTCCTGCAGACCTAAGAAAAGAAAGAGGCGGGGATGGAAATGAAATATGAACAGATATTTTCACCGTAGTTTATCATCAGTCACGAAACTGCATTTAAAACTGTGGCCTTCGCTTCATAATGGACAGAGGTCAAAAGTCAACAGAACGCATTACCGACAAAAAAGCAACATGACTTTAAAAAACGCGACTGCTTTTAATACTAGGGGAGTGACGTTAGGGCAAGCAAGAGTGGGAGGACATGTTAGCTCGTCATTATCTTGGGTCATTATGATGCAACCACAGGTAAAAACAAATGACCGCTAGTGCCTCAAAGCTGTCATTATGCTTCATTTGTTACCACGAAATTAAATGCTGTACATCCTTCTAAGTTTGAAACAAAACGCTGCTCCTGCCGGTCATTGTCTCCACGAGAAATCCCAAATGTTGTGCCTCTAATTAAGGATGACTGGGACGCATCCGGAACAAATTCCAGATTATTGTTATTTATTTGCAGCTTGGGAGATATTAGGCCTATCGTAAAATTAATGGAGTAAACTAACAGCCCAAATTAATATGAATTTGGCATAGAAAGACGTTCTACAACACAGAAACGCTTCCCTGGTGCCGAAGATTCCTTCTTCGAAATGAATCTCCTCACTGGACAGGCTTCTAGAAAGCACTTTACATTAAACTTTTGGCTTTCACAAACAACTTTTTTGGTTCAAGCAGCAATGGAACAACAACTGCCGCGTACCTAGCAGTTACAGAAGGTAGAGCATTTCACCTAAAAAATCTATAGCGAGGTTTCATCAAAAACTCATGTTTTGAGACCTATGAATTGGTTAAATACCAAACTTGGTACAATGGAGTAAGACAAGGGTATCCACTTTCAACGTCACTTTTTAATATTTATATTGACGATGCCATATCTGATTGGCAGACAAAATTAGATTCCCATTTTATAATTAGAAGCAGATATTTAGATATTTTATTATTTACAGACGATCAAGTTCTCATATCTACCTCAGAAAATTATCTACAAAAAAGCGTTACATATATTAAATAACACTGTCCGCCAATATAGTTTAACTATGTATATAAACAAAACCAAAGTTTTAGCCTTCAATGGATCCAATATCATAAGAGCCAAAATATTATTAGAAGGAAAACCCGTTGAACAAGCAACTGCTTTAATCATCTTGGTTACAATATTTATTTTAAAAATAGTGACATTTTAAATAAAATCAACAAATTTAATAGTATATGTGGCACCATAAGGAGAACCTTAAGAAATACGAGAAGAGATACTAAATTGAAGTTTTATAAAGTAATGGCATTTTCTATATTTTTATATGGCAGCGAATTTTTGGACTTTAACAAAAAAGGAAGAACAAATGATTGAAACAATGGAAATGAAGTTTTTAAGAAATGTAGCAGGGTAGGTATAATCTTCTATATAAGCAAAGAAGTGAGGAAATTCGAAACGAATTGAATATTTTTAAGCGAACAGATAGAATAAAACAATATAGAAATAACTGGAAGGAACATGTCGACAGAATGACAGAATTTAGTTTTAGATTACAAACCATTAGGTAGAAGAAATATTGGTAGACCAAGAAAAAGATGGATACAATACTTTTAATTTAAAATTTCTGAAACCGTAACGAGCCTTGATGGCTTAAACCGTAAAGTTGATGATAATGATGATGATGATGATGATGATGATGACGACGACGACGACGACGACGATGACCAAACTTGGTATTTGAGTTCAGTATCTTCCAAAATTGTGAAAAGAGATTTTTAAGAAAGATCTCCCTCCTCCCCACAGATACAGAAATTGTGGATCAATTGAATAAATTAATACTTATAATAAAATTAAATATGAATACCTATTATGTGCACTTGTGTTAAATGTGAAGAGGCTGTAGGTTTGGCAGTTGATTATGAGTGCAGTATGGCTCAGAGTAAGATGACGCCGTAATTAGCGACGCCTGGTTGTCAGACAAATTCGTAGAAATAGTTTGGTACGTTACGCTGTGTGGCTGAAAGTATCCAAAGTTGTCAGATTAGGTATGATTTATTTCCTGCCATTAAAGAGAGGCTAAAATTGGAACCTATAAAACCAAGAAAATGATTTTTTTTTCATTTTGTTACAGGACATGGCCCATACAATGTATATTTAAAAAGAATAGGGAAGAAGAATTCAGATTTATGTGAGCAATGTAACTGTTTAGATTCACCTGAACATGTTATTTTTTACTGCAATAAATATAGTGAACCAGTAGAAGACGGTCGAAGGAAACTTCAAGGAAAATGTTTATGGGACATCTTAAGAGATGCAGAAGATTATGTACATTTAGAAAATATGTCCCAGATAATATCCGTTAAGGCGTTGGAGGAATATATGACCCACGACAAAATGTTTCAAGAAAGAAATGTAAGAACATTTCAATCTATGAGAAAAGAATATAACTTAAGAGATCGTCGGAGGGAAATAGGGCCAAAAGAAACTGAAGATACAGATTACCAGACTTGAAGACCTGATTTAAGACGCCAATTATGGACATCAGAAAGAAGACAGAAAGACAGAAAGACCATAGACAGAAAGAGAATACCAGGAGAGTATATATGTATCAGTATGTATCAGAGCGGACAGATGCAACTGATGATGCAGAAGCGGAGAGATGACTACCCAGATGTCTGGAACTGACGAACCAGCTCCATCTACTCATACCAGTTCCTTTAGGAGATGTATAACAGTAGGAGGAAGCTTTGGATACCAGTTGCAGAAGGGGACATTTTTAAACTGTAGAAAGCAGTCTTTCGTAGCTTGTTATAAGAATTAAAGCTGTAGCAGAAACGTAGATTTGATTTATATTGTTGGAGTCAGGGGCGGCTTCTGAAGGGGGTAGCATGTTTGCGCTACAACCAAAATGCTGGGTCTCCCTTTAATGTGATGGCATGTTCCATTTGGAGTTCATTTCGACCTTGTCTAGTGCAGGGGACCCGAGCGCGCTGTATTGTTTGCAGGTGCCAAGTAGTTCACTCCCAGATGCAAACCACTGGCGTACAATAGGGAGGTATAGGGCAGGACGAACCTAGGATTTGCCGAGGCAAGTATCGGTCAATTAACTTGAGGTGGCAGCTGAATAAAGATACGCACTGATAGAATTAGTCTGATACTAAACCTAAAAGAAGACTGAAGGTGATTTATACATGTGGAATAGTTAATACATGTACCAGCAATAGCTCCATGTGTACACAATCATCCTCAGTCTCCTTTCAGGATTGGTAACAGACTAATTCTTTTAGTACGCATCTTTACTCAGCTGCCAACTCAAGTTAACTGGAGTGTAGGGGGACGATGCGGGGCGTATGGCTGCATGTGGTTGGTTAACCTAGATGCCAGAGAATAGTGGATGCCTAACCTGGTCGTTCTTTCATCACAGCAGCGGCATCTATGTAACCTACGAGTACATAGCCACATGGTTTGTGCCGTGTTTTGTTACCTCTGCCTGTTTTGAGTAGTGCATCAGAAATATTGATATAAATACAGGTAACTTGTGTTATAAGAAGAAACAATGAATTCCATAAAGTGTCTTTTAGCGCATCCTTTATCAAACATGACCTTAGAAGGAAAAATTGAACTTAAGCGACTTGGAAGACCCACGCCGAAACTAAACATCACACAGATAGTCAAAACAAAAACAAGATGTTTTAACAGGAACTTTAACAACGATGTATACGATAAATATTCTAGAGTATTTATGAAATGTGAATGTTGTGTTATATGCTGTGGATTACCGTTAACTTGTGTGTAGAGCAGTCTGTAGTGACAGGCTTAAAGAAATTTTGTTACTTTAAAAAATTAAGCTGCATGGATAACTTTGTGAACCACCAATTTTCAGAGCCACCAGCCGCCCCTGTTGGAGTAGAAGTAGAAAAAAGACTCTGTTAGATAAGTTCGTTAAGGTAGAAAGTAGATTATATCTGCAAAATTTGTAAATTGCTTTGTGAAATCTGGTTCAGAAGTTAATAAAGTTAAAAATCAAGTTTGTATAATAAGGCCTGGTATAGATTCCAGAAACCGGGCCATTAGATATGCAGATTTTATTTTACTTTATTTTATTTATGGCAGGTTAGCTTGCAATTCTTGGAATATGTAAGAATATTACTTAGAAATTTATAGAGAGACTTTAAGTCAGAAAGAAGCAAATTTCAGAAACGTAGAAATAAAGTGGCAACATCGTATTAGAAGCTAGTAGTGGGGGTCTTAGTGTTATTAGCAAAAGGAGAAGCTTTAGGAGAATTTTGGTAGCTGAGTAACGCATTCTGTGTAGAATCTTGGACACATTTTTGGTCGGATCGTCCTTGAAAGAAAACGTAGCTGGATTAGGTGTCATTCTTGCCTCAAGGCGAGAACCGCGTGTTAACGATGGTATAGGATTCAAATACAATAATTCCGGCTCAAGTGTGAAGCAGACGCAAACTGCAACTTGGCGCAGCATCATTAAGGTAGATGCCGTTACACCGGACTCATTTGAGCATCATTTCACCCAGTTCATTCATCGTCCGATATGACTTAATGTTGGAGAACGTAAATTGGAAAGAAAGGGGGAAAAAAACTTTCCTTCGCATGAAACGTTTTTTTTAGAAATTTTTTATTTTATCAAAAATAGTTCTAATGATTTCGATTAAAATGCGGCATATTTAAGATATTTACATGACAAATAAACGTATACGTTAAACTTCATGGGAAGAATCTGTGAAGCTCTCTTCATTCCGAAAAATTAAGTTCCAAAATTTAGTAAAACGCGTAAACCAAGAGAGGTAGATAAAAACATACTGCACAAAAATTTAGATCTCTAAAAGCACACAATTTATTTCAGTTAACTTTCAATGTGATATAAGCTATTTCCGAAATATTAAATTGTTTGAATATTTGGATACTTTGGTTTTTTAACTGCTGTCGCCATTTAGTTATCATTTGCGATGTTATGAAAAGGGCAATCCACATTTAAAATTCAACTATCGTTCAGTTTCCTGCATTCCATTGTATCTGCAACGTAATGTACACGGTGTCCATTTTTTTTATTTCCCGACCTCCGATAGAGCAAGTATGACGTCATAGTTGATTGGTGAGTTTATCTAGAAATCAAAGTGGCCTCTACGGAGAAGAAGCGCTAATGTTTGCGGAACAGTAAGCTAACTACAACGCTCTGAGTGTGACTGCGCTGATAACTAATACAACTAGCCTCCCCTTTCACCCCTCTTTACGGTAATCATGATTATCATTCTAATACATATGTAAAGTAGCATGTTTCTACTCTAAAGGTGGATATATAGACTGTGCACCGCGTCTTCAATGTTGAATGCTACTTTCGCACCGGCATTAAAATTAGTGCGACATATAAATATAATTTAAATCGCTACTTAGAGTTTATGCAGCGCTATCCGGCATTCAGAGAACTCCCTCGGAGAGTAATGGTGTCAAAAGTGTCCAGGTTACGTCAAATTTACATACTTTTGTTTGCAACATAAACGTCTTAGTTTTATTAGTATATGATATACATTTTTTGTCATTCTCACGCTTAATTGAAATGTCTTTATTAATGTTGGTATCCTTATGTCTTTTAAAACCAATAGGTACATCAAACATTTACAAGATACAGAATCAGTTACTCTCAAAATGAGAATACTCGACGCCATAAAGTGACGGTCCCAATTTAGAAGTAATAAACATAAGTAAATATTATAAATATATTATATAAATAATCTCTTTCTTGCCCGCCTCCGTGGTATGAAGCAGCGTGAGTACCTCACACTCAAAAGGTCACGAGTTCGAATCTCGCTAAGGATGTTACCTGGATAAGGTTTTTCCAAGGGTTTCCCTTATCCTACGAAGACGAATGTCGGGTAACTCTGAGCTCTGGGGGCCTTGGACTCATTTGAGTATCATATCCGTTTCATTCATTTATTGTTCGATATGACGTGCACGGTTGAAAGGACAAAAAAAGAAAATTCTGTTTCTTTGCTAAAATGTTTTGAGATTAATGCTGTTATTAATTTGGTATTCCTTTATTAAATTATATATCTTCATAGAGAAATGTCAAATTGCAAGATATTGTTTGCATTTATCCGTCATTTAGTGTTCACATTCATTAAACAAACTATAACAGTTATCGTATCTACGCACCAGGCAAAATTATGCACCTTTCAAATAGTATACTTACCTGCCGATAGAGAGAAGCCTCAAAGCTGCTGTCAGCACATCAAGTACAATCGCAAGCCGCTAGGGGAATCGTATATAAACTCGCTCCATCAGCGATGCTATTGATGACATCAAATTTTGCGCGGTAAAATCAGATAAAAATGCACACCGTGTATAATGAAACTAATTTTTGGAAAGATAACATGAAGCAGACACAAAAATAAGATTTTGTAACAATAGTCTTAAAAGCATAAAAAATGATCATGGATGGAGAATTTCATAATATAACGCCTCATAGTTTTGTTATAAAACTGATGAAACCTATCGTAATGTAAAACTCGGTTTACAGGGAAGGAAAACGTAACTAGAATTGAGAAAAAGTTGAAGATCTCGCTTTAAAGTGTATGGTCAAAAGAAGCTTTGTGGAAACCGAACTGTAGATTGAACTCTGCTGTTTCAGTTATTTACATCCTATTTGTTCTTACTGTCCGGAGCTCTATTCTTCGCAGAAGCCGTATAATTATAGGAATTTACCACGAGTGTTTTTCTTTTCTTCATGATGCTTCTTTCATGACGTCACACCGTGTCACCAAAAGTAAAGTACATTTGTTATTCCACTTTCTAGACCATTATTTACAGTATATCGGCAAAGTAAGTTATTGTGATGATCAGTTAAAAGTACTTTAAGTGATTTAAAAGGTATATTATATATATTCCTGTAAGAGATGAATTTAAAACGCTAGTACCTCTAGATAATCTCTGGATGGCTACAGTAGTAGGATGGACCTTTGAGCCAGGAAATGTTAGGGTTAGCCCATCTGCCTACGATATGTAGCTTCCTATAGTTCCTTAATTTCATTCCTTCCTCCTGAAGGGTAGTAGCAGGTCACATGCACACGATGTTTCCCTTTGTTTTATACTTTATAGGCTCTTATTTTACAGCACAATTGCAATTTTGAAGAATTTCTTTTCAATACTGATTTGTCATATCTACCGAGTGATTTATTTGTATCTTTCTGACTATTCTTATAAAAGCTTATTTTCTTATCCCAAATTAATCAGCATTAACATTACAAGGGGTAGTGCAGAAGACTTGAAGCGGTAGTCAATTGTGAAGAGGACTTCCCAGGTGTACAATAAAAGTTCATGATAAATTTGTTAGTAAAAACCTTCTTGACAGTCCTTGAAGGGACAAAGCCTATCTGATGTTCTACCGCCACAACCAAGTGGGCTCATAATAGTCGTCACGAGTGTGGAGCAGAAGCGACGGGTAGTTTGCTAACAGTTTTTAATTTGTCATGTTTACGTTTCCTCCATTGTCACTGCAGAAAGAGCCCCAAAATGATCCAAACTCATAACGAGGTATTGCTCTAAATAATCCCATCAAGCTACCTGGCAAATGCCCTGACTGCAAAATATGTAACCATGAATTCGACTTAAGGAAAGACCGCTCCACTCTGCAAGTAATGAATACCCTTCTTAAAGACATTCACGAAGTCCTGAGAGACCGAGGCAGATGAGCAGGCACCTATTGATTCCCAGACACGTGGAAGAGCTGGACAAGCACATCCTAACATTCGTCCACAATATATTAGCTCAAAATATCATAAGAATAGATAATACAGACTACAGCAATCCAAAGAAGTCAGTCAGACAAGAGCTCCTCAGGAGAATCCTTTAAACACTGGCTATCACTTGTCAAAAACAGTACAAATGGTATTTATTCAGAAAGGATGGTTGAATAGTTGAAGGTGACTACATCCAACTTTGGACCAATATTCTACAAATCACAAAAGCCTTCGTATCTGGAAGTAATTATACAAACCACCAAATCTTTTAGAACTCATGGAAGAAAGCAATGCATGACGTACCAAACACAGCTAACGGCGACGGGCAAGATTATTCTTCTGCGCATTATCTGAATGTGTTCAAACGGTGAGAAATGTTTGGGGGGGGGAGACTGTCCAAGGAAAAACTGTTTTCCTATGCGGCTTTTTTATCTTCGTTCAACGGAGATGTCTTTAACGGAAATTTTCGAGAGTCCCGTTCGATTCTGCTGCAGACAGGTTTTCCTGTGTAACAAAAGAATGGGACGGGCATAGGAATTAAATGCACATTTAAATGAAAAATAAATGGTTGTGATGTAAAGTAAAAAACGCTTTATTCTCTTCCATGTATTTTGTTCAGTGGCGATAACTCCACACTGGAAAAAAAATGGTTGGTGGATTTAGTTCACGTGTGTGTTAATTAGTTACTTATTACAGTGCCTTAAATTGTTTTATTCAGTGATTTATTTGTAAATCTTACTACTTTAGATATCCCTGCAGTAGAAAAATTCTTTTTTGAAGTGACTTTTCATTAATTATGCTGTCAATTGCAAGCAGCATATCAGTGCTGCCGGTGTGCCAGAATTTTGTTCCACAATTTGTTTACAAGCCAATAAATCTGACATGGAGCTGTCACTTTTAGAACATAAAAACCATCGATCTGGCCCAAGTTTAAACCTACTTGGGATAAATTTGGGATCAGTAAGCCACTATCTAATTGAGCCAACTAGACTGCCATTTTCTTTGTAAGCATTGTGCACCAAATTCTAGAACATAAAATTGCATTGAACATAACATTTAATGTCAAATACATCTGACTAATGCAAGACTTCAATGCACTGTTAACGTCTATGTTAATATTATGCTACAATACGAAAGAAGTGCAACTAAACAATAACTTTGACTAAACCTTTGAATTTGGTGATTTTGTTTTGTTTGCTCTCATTGTTAATTATAATATTGCAGCTGTATTTCTTTTGAACAATTACTCATTGTTTAGCTCTTCAATATTATTTGTGAACAACCAAATTCAATGTGATATAATGCAAGTCTACCATAATTCATCACCATTTTCCACCCTTAATTACTTTTTTAGCACTTTCAAACAATTCTATTTATTTCATAATTCCTAATTGTGTGTGCTATAAAACTTGGCTGACAAGTTCAGTGTGTGTAACCATAACTGCACTTTCTACAGGCATTCTACATGTTCTCATCGTCTCACTTGCATTAACCTTGTAAATAACATTAAGGGTTTTGACAACGATTTTATTTGGAGTTGATGGACTGAGGACGAAAGCGATTTGCTTTTGAAATCAATTTCCATTGGAAAGAAGAAGGAAGTATTAACATCAATTTTCTTAAGATAAGTGTAGCTTTAGTAACAAATATTTATATTTGTGTAACATTAAGGGTGTTTAGAAGTGCTTAGTTTTGCTTAAGTATTTTCAATTGCAGTACACAGTATAACAAAAAGATTTATGTATGAAAGTTGTATGGCAATTTGAAACTACACTTCTTAGTGTGTGTTCTGAGCAGAGAAGCCATTTGTTTGCTTGTACATAAATTCAGGGTGACACGATCAATTCGAGATAGGAAAAGAAAGATAAAAATTCATGCGCTTATGGAGCCGAAATTATATGAAAGAAAAAGAAACTGATATTTCAAAAGCCTCAGTATGAAAAGAACCATATACGGCTACTGTTATTCAGGAATCCCATGATCACTACATTAAAAGATAATCCAAAGAGAATAAATCAGGAACATACCAGATTAGCTACAATGACTGTCAAAAATCTAAGCATAAAAAACTAAAATAAAATCAAGAACAAAACTAACACAAGAGCAAACATAGGAAAACAACTCAGCAGTAGCTTGGCAGTTTTGGAGAGACCCACCATTAACAGAAATTCTATGATACTAAAAAGCATTTTGGGAAAAAACAAAACTCACAGTGTGGGAAAACTTTTACATTTGGAAAAATAGGAAATGTTTTCTGTTTTAAAACCCTGCCAGACGGGTTCATTCAGCCACCAAAAATGATGCAAGCAGACAACTATGATTATGTAGAAAATGAAGCTAGCTACAGTGAAGCAATAAATATTACACAAATATAAATATTTGTTACTCAGGCTTCACTTATCTTAAGAAATTGGTGTTAATACTTCTTTCTAATGGAGATCGATTTCCCAAACAGATTGTTTGTATCTTCAGTCCACAAACTCTGTTGTCAACCGGAATCCTTGACAACGGAGTTTGTTTGTGGACTGAAGATACAAACGATCTGTTTGTGAAATCAATCTCCATTAGAAAGAAGTATTAACACCAATTTCTTAAGATAAGTGAAGCCTTAGTAACAAATATTTATATTTGTGTAATAAGACAACTATGAACTGAGAATGGAAACAATTAGTTCCTGAAAAATGTTTTCCTTATTGAACAAGTTTTGTGACAAAATAAACTCAAAGATTAATGAAACTGTTAGTGCACATCATTGTCAGAAAGTGCAACACGACAATTTTAATTACAACTTAAACTAGTTGAATATTTTTACTGATGTTTTTCCTTATCCATAGAAGAATGGCATAACTTCAGAACAGAGCACTGATGAAAAAACTATTTGTAGTCAGTTTTTAACAGTTCATCACTTACATTTTTACATTATTGAGGGACTAGTTTTGGAAGCCATTGCGTCCATTTCAATCTTGATGGCCCGATTATCAACAGACGACAGTTGGACTTTCGAGGTTGAAAATGAATACAATGGCTTCCAAAACTAGTCCTCAATAAAGTAACTGACAAAGTGTTAAAACTGACTACAAATACTTTCTTCAATTATTTTGATGTCACTGTTACTAAATTCCTCCAATCAAGCATAACAGAACACTGGCTCATTTGAGCATCATTTCAGCCATTTATATGACTCACTGTTCAAAACTGTCTAATATGGAAAGCTCTGTAAATGTGCCCAATTGAAGGATATTTTTAATCAAGATAGTTATTCCTGGATTTCCTATTCTAATTTTGATAGCCAATGGCCACACAGAAAGATACATGTATTCTCTTCCTTCTGCACTCCTTTCATTGGTATGGATTAATTCATACTATTGCATTATCCATTATATCTGCATAATTATAAATTCTTTAATTGCATTTCTTTTTTTTGAATTTAAAGTTTCTCACCCTTGAGAAAGCAACTGTTTTGCAATCACAAAGTAAATACTTCAGTTTCCTTTTCTCCTTGATGTAAGCAACATTCAGTCCATTCGTCTTGCCCATAAAACTGAGATGATTCCTGAGAGGGTAATGGGCTCGCCTGCAGTGCCGTATGTAGTAAAAGCGGGCGTTAAACACTACACATTTCATTTCAGAGGGTAATGTTCATTAAAGAGGCTATTAGAGTAGCTAAAAAATAAGAATGAACATGGGTTGAGCCAATAAGGTTATTGTACTGTCTTGGTGTTGCCAGCTCCATGGCCAGCGGGAAACAGAGATGGAAGATATATCTGGCTGTCTCACCGAATCCACCTAGCAAGTATCATACACATGCTGACAGAGAAGTTCGCTTAACATTTCAGCATGTGTGCAAGAACATACACAATGATTATTGCATAAGCTGAATCATAAAACCTTGAACCGGAGAACAGTTCGCTTACATAGCTATCATTCCATATGCACACAAAACAAAATGAGTCAAATTAGATGCGTTCTACAGAAGGTGTTGCTACAGTGAAACAAAATAGTGACATTTCAACAATTTATGAGTAGTTTCCATTTTAATGTCATATTTGTATATTGTCTGTAATGGACTTTAAACCAATTTTTGTTTCATTAAAATACTTAATAAATACGGAAGATATGACTGTGTATTTATGAAGCATTTTTACACCATGAATCTCCTGTACTAATGTTGTACATTGTGCACAGAAATTTTAGTCTTGTAGCAACAATATCGCTTATTTCAAGCAGAAATTTGCGGCCATCATTGGTTCTCCTATATTTGAACCCAAGAGATTTCAGAATAATATGCATAGAAGATACACAATCTGTATATTCTATTTTCCCCCCTCATTAAATTGGTCAGCCTTTTGGCAGTTGAATATTCACCCTTGTCATATAAATAATAAACTGTTCTACACAATTACACAGAAAATGAAGCTAGTTACAGTGGAATAATAAATATAATACAAATACAATATTTAGTGATTATTTTTCACTTATCTTAAGAAGTTGATGACAATACTCTATCTTCTATTTGAAATTAATTTCGTAGACATTTGCCCACATCTTCAATCAAACACACTTCATTGTCAAACATAAAACACACTTTTGAAAATTGTCTAAATTGGTAGCATGTTTTTTAGCTGCTCGATGTTTCCCTCGAGATCTAAATATGGAAACTCTCTTAATTTGGTGAACTGTTTGCCTTCTTCAACAATGTGCGTCACAGAATGAGACTCACATGACAAGCCTGTAACATTAATTCTCGACTCTTGAACGAAATTTGTACTTTGAAAATGTCTTTAATTGACATCTGTTTGAAAAAGGAATGCTTCACACTTACTACTAGGCGCACTAGTACTAGGCCTGCTAAGCAGTATATTTACTAACTTTGAAAAGCACATGTGCACTCTTAAAAGATCACCACTTAACCGAATGGAAGGTACAAAATGCAGCTGTAGCATAGCCCGTGTGTGCTTTTCTTCATTGAGAGTTCAAAATTAGGTCCTCCTTTATATCTCTGATAACATAAGGTGAAAATTATCTTAAAGGAACAATGAAGGTCGAGCCTCTCAATTATAATATAACTAAAACTTAAGAGCATAAAAGTGGTGAGAGGTTAAGTGATAAAAACAATTAGTTAAAGAAAGGAATTCACGTATAATATCTTCATCAAAGTTATTTACTTAGTACAAAGTATAGAATATAATGTATATTTATAATTTTTCTTTCGTGAATTTTTCAAGTCTGATTAAACCTTCTAATAAAAATATAGTTATCTATTCTTTGTAAAGCTTTTCTCTGAATAAGAATAAATAAAAATTCCAAGTTTGATATAGAACACAAACCACATTTGTAAGTAAAATAACTACATACAGTAAAAAATATGTACACGCCACTATGTAAAAATTCATTAAATGTATTTATCTCATTTGTCAGTTAAAAACATTTCACTTGACGTAAAACTTAGTGAAATAAATTTCCTATTTTAAAACATTTATGAAGTAGCTCTCAATTACGTACGAGATTTACCACTAGATATAAAATTCAGCTTTAAAATTTAACAATTACATCACTCCATTCAAAACACAAACTTCAGCCACAAAATTTCCACTAACTGTGCCATAAAAGCTTTTTTTTTTTTTTTTCTTTTTCCACAACAGTTAGGCTCTAAATCGACAATGTATGAAGAATTTCAGAATAATCTTATTAAATAGCAACCATCTACCCATGTCAAAATGTTGACTAATTCTATAATATACAGATGTTATTACTTTAGTTTCCTTAAAACTACAGATTGTGGGCTGAAGATGTTTCTGCATGAAGCAATCCAAATGGTCGTTGTGTTTTGTGTCTGAAGCATACGCAAAGGCACAAGGGGAAACCACTGCTCAGAGCGAGTCAGATAGTGCAATGTCTCTGACATTGTATATACTGGCAGTCATGTGACTCAAGAGTAATGCCACTACACAATCTGCACTCACTTCCTATCATGTGCGCTACCAAAAGTAATATTCATTCAGTCACAAAAAAATTCACTAATTGAAAGAAATGTACACATTAATCACTCAGTACTATGCATTCATCCTGAAACTGTGTGGTTTCTAAAGTTTTTTTTGCTTTGCCATCTAAATGTTTCTTCAAAGTCTGAGTTTTTATATACTTTGTAAGGATATTATTAGATGCCTTTAGACTTTGACGATTCTTTGTTGCAGACAGAGGACTTGGAGACATCTGCTGTTGCTCTGGAGTCTGTTGTTCCTTCAAAGTGCAAGACTTGACTCCAGGAGGGAAAATTAACTTCCTTGGAGCTTTACTTGTTGATACATTACTTATAACATCTGGTGATTTGCTGTTGGCAGCAATTTCAAATTGTTTTTTCCGCTCATTTTCTGACATAACTTTTGTAAATTTAGTAATAAGCTGTTTTGGTGTGCTCTCGACACTGGCTGGAAGGTTAGAATTTGTAGTCTGGTTTTCAGTAGCTTCAAACTTTCTAGGTTTAAAAATGTAAACCCAAGAATTTGGAAGAGCAAGATCTGACAAACCATAAGCTGTTCGAATTTCTTCTGGAACATACCAGCACATCCGACTGTACATTGCACCTTCCTCTGGGCAGGCTACCCAAGATGCTAGTTGCTTTATTTTATTTGAAACACTCGCCTTCGAAATACCACTAGGTGGTTTTGGTGTACCACTGTCTTCAGTAAATGAAGAATCTTCAGGAACACTGTCGTTCAGCTGCTGCGATTCCTTACACCAATTAGCAAGAAATTCTTTCACAAGAAATGCTCGCTTGTTGACATTACCATGAACAAGTCTGATGAGCATAGGAGTTGCTGTAACAAGAAAAATAAATCAGTTATGGTACACTGAATGGACTTTGGTTTATTTCTTATCTCATAGTAACAATCATCAATTATTTTGCTTAATGTCATTTGCTTGAAATACCTAATCTTAATGAATCTAACATCTGCTCATTAGTCCATTACATCAACCCCATGGTACATGGTAAATTTGCCAAAAGTATTAAAACAGTGAAATATTTCAATAACTTCTTAGAATATCAGTTTCTTAATATCTTAACCATATTTCTCTAAATACAAGATGATATTCCCAGCACCAATATCACCACCACCAAAGTACAGTACAAGCCCAAAATAGCACGGTCTGTAATACCATAGATTTGATTTATATCCCTGTTAAAAAATATTATGGTTATATAAAATATGAAGCTATTAACAGTGAAGTAAACAAACACATACAAATTATTAATTTTTAGATGAGTCGTATTTATTACACATCTGCTTCACTTTCGTACCTATTTTGAGGACATGTTTCGCAAATCATCGTTTGATCTTCTGCTCTTATGCGACTAAAGCTTGCTCCAGTGGTGTGGGTAATTCTGGAGTTGCTGCTGCCATCTGTTCATTTAGTGATGAACTTAAATGTGGGATTCTCTTCTGGCAGGATTTCAAAGTTCATTAGTTGGTTTTTATGTTTTTCTATGTATATTCTCTCCCATATGACAAGTTCATTATGTTTTTGTACGTATTTTAGTAATTCTGTGCTATCTTCAATTTCTGGTCTGAAAATCATGAAATTGAAGATAGCACAGAATTACTAAAATACGTACAAAAACATAATGAACTTGTCATATGGGAGAGAATATACATAGAAAAACATAAAAACCAACTAATGAACTTTGAAATCCCGCCAGAAGAGAATCCCACATTTAAGTTCATCACTAAATCAACAGATGGCAGCAGCAACTCCAGAATTACCCACACCACTGGATCAAGCTTTAGTCGCATAAGAGCAGAAGATGCAAACGATGATTTGTGAAACATGTCCTGAAAATAGGTACGAAAGTGAAGCAGATGTGTAATAAACACGACTCATCTAAAAATTAATAATTATTTCGCTTCACTGTGGTGTTCCAATACAGTTAAATCTCGATATACAAATTATATTTGTATATAAATATTATGGTTATTTATTTTAATTTCTTTATTTGGAAAGTTGCAATAAAAATATCCCGCAAACACGGTTCTGCAGTGTAATTTTCATTACTACCTGTGTTTGTTGACACTGATAGCTGTAACAGTTCACTTCGTGTTGTCCATAACAACAATGACTGAAGAAGACAGTAAAGATGATAGTGGTGAAAATGATGTGGAGATGGAAGAAAGCATTTTAAATGTTAATGAAGTGATAACTCATTTAAACAATGTGATTCTTTGGAAGGCGAGGAAAAATAAATCAATGAGAAAATAAATCAATATGCCACAATATGAGAAAAAAATGTATGCATCAGTATATCAAGTAAAACTTACTGATATTTTTAAAACAAGGAAAAATTAAGTTGGTGTAAAATATGCACTGTGGAATGTAAAGCAAGATCAGTTACGGGATAGAATACATCTCTAAGCATAAATGGTGAGTAATTAAAGTACTGCAGTATATTTACCTTACATATGCAAGTTTAATACTATTCTGTAATTTATTATTACATGCCTATTTCTGTTCTCCAATTGCACGGGATCAATGTTTCTGTCCTTTCTAGTGTTGCATCTCTATGTACTGTGGTAAGGTTATAAAGTGGGTGTAAAGGACGTTCCCTAACAACCGCATTATTTTGGGCTTCTACTGTATTTATGTTGAAAACCAGAGGCACCTTCATGCATTTACAATACATCCTTCACAAATAGTACACGGAAAAGGTTAAGCTTCAGTAGCAACATTGAAGGTTTGGATTAAGGGGAATTTGATGCATGCATGAAATGCTGAATCAACAGCTTTCTGCATTATCAGTACATGAAGTTATATAGTTTACCAACTTGTACACAGTTTAATAGGTATTTGCTAATAAAGATTCCCATTCTTGGAAAAAAAATTATTCACAATAGAAATTAAAGCATTACTTTTTCTCTACAGTGGTTTAGCAACCATGCAGAAAGATATAGACATCGCTGCATATTTCCTTCCTACTCTACTCACTTCATGCATTGTGTCCAAATTTGTAACTATCAGTTTCATTATATCTGTACAGTTATTACCGGGTCTCTTAATGTATCTTAGAAAAACTGCATCTATTACCATCATCTTTTTTTAATTCCAATGACTTAAAAATCACTAAGTGCACAAAATGGAAAGAGGACAATTAAATTACAAATGAAACACACAAGACATTTGATATGGTCAAGAAACATTGTATTAACAGTTATCATTGCTCACAGAACACCACTATTTTCAAAATTACTTAGTCTGTGGTTAAGTTTGTTTGTTTGTTTGTTTTTGTAATTTACGTCCTCCAACGTTAAGTCATATCGGACGATGAATGGAATGGATGAAATGATGCTCAAATGAGTCCGGGATCCATGGAGCTTAGAGTTACCCGACATTCGTCTTACACGATAAGGGAAAAACCCGGAAAAACCTTAACCAGATAACTCACCCTGACCGAGATTCGAACTCGGGACCTCTTGAATGTGAGGCAGACTTGCTACCACCACGCTATCAAGGCGGACCTGTGGTTAAGTGATCAGCATCCTGGCTTTCAAACTCAAAGGTCCAAGAGTCATTCCAGGATGGGACAGGACACTTTTCTTTAAGGAGAATCATTCTTTATTTTCTACAGGGTTTAGAAATATACAGGGGGTTTACTGTTAAAATACTGATAAAAGCATGGTAAAGAACCCTTGCATTCAGTAATACAACCATCAGTTGTTTCTCAAGTCAGTGCTCCCAATATTACCAATGAGGTTAAAAGATGCTACACACTGAAACAATTAAAATGACTCAGCCTGTATGAGGAGGGATCCTGATTTCATTCCAGTGGGGGAATTGAGATTTTTCTCTAGCCAAGATTATTCCCCATTCTTCCAAGAGTCGGAAAGTAGGAGGGCGATTTATTTTTCAGCCTCTGATAGGTTATAAATAAAAGACAAAATTCATGGAAAACAATTATTTTATTTCCAAATGTTTTATACACTTATGGTTACTTTTCAACATACTCACCAAAAAGTTTGGGACATTTATCGCACCTGTGGACAAGCTTTGCAATACCCTCTGCAAAAAATGTTGCCGTCAATGATTTCAAATGAGCATTGACATTGTTTTGAAGATGCATCCATTGTTGCGATTGTGTTTTGTTTCTGGAGTGTCCGATGTCGTGATTTAAGGTTCAAGGAAATTCAAAGCTGGCCTTTATCACGATGAGAGAACTTTTTGAAATCAATTGTTACTGGAGATGAAACTTGGATCCCATATGACTCACCGGAAACAAAACGATAATCACAATAATGGATGCATCTTCAATCAACATCAATGCTCATTTGAAATCATTGGCAGCAACATATTTTGCAGAGGATATTGCAAAACTTGTCCACAGGTATGATAAATGTCCCAATCTTTTCGGTGATTATGTTGAAAGGCAACCATAAGTGTACAAAACTTTTGGTAATAAAATAATTATTTTCTATCAACTTATCTTTTATTTATATCCTATCAGAGGTAAAAAACACACACAACAGCCCTTGAATAAAGGAAAGTGTGAATGTGTGAGGTATCTAATGTACCAAAACCATAACAAAACCATTATGTAGGGTTAATACCCTTGCAGATAGGCATTATGTCTGAAAGATAAAAAGCCACTCACATAACTTGAACGAAGAGATATAAATGGAACAAAAATATAAATAAAAAAAATTGTGTTGATAGCCCCTAACATGGAAACTCCACAAGTTTGTTCCATTTTATCACCAACACCATCTCATCTAAATTTCTCACAAAAATCATGTGCAATAAGGTTTTGAATTTCATTAAACATTATGTACTTCACATTGCTTTCTCTTCCCCTATCATTTATTTTATAAACTTCTATAAACTATTCTTATGTATACTTTTCTATTCACTTAATTTTATTCAATTGCAGAAATAGTCACATTACAGATTTTGTTACAGTTACAAAGGAGTAGTGATAGTCAAATGATTAAGAACTGGACATTATATAATTAAAATAACACTATGAGTCGACTGAGATACTCTGTACTTCACATATAATAAATTTTCTTTCAACATGATTTGCCTTCACTTGGAATTAAGAAATTGTCTACAACTAGAACTTCGATGTTCCAGCTGATTATGGTTCTCCAGAGACGAGACATCTGGCGATGATCCAATGAAGTTAAATAAAATATTTTCTTCTGATGGAGTGTCAGGATTTATTAAAAATGTTTAAAATTTCAAAGAAACTTTCATTTGTGTGACGCAAAAATATTTTCTAAGTCCCAAGGTGCAGGTATAGGCATGCGCAAGCAGACAACCTGTAGCTTATAGCGTTGCAGTCATCATGAAAGATGTGTAACACTTGTAGCCAACCTCTACAAAATGCTCCAGACATCTGTCCAACACTAGTGCAGAAAGACATGTGGATGCAATTAGTGCAGGTCACTTTTGGAAAATAATGACCATGTTTCCTCTCAGGTTTTATTGCTTTACAAAAGTAGGCTTGCTGTCCAGTAGAAGTATTTATTGCACTGTTAGAAGTGAAGGCTGTTCGTTCTGTGCATTCTTCAAATATTTAAGATTCGTTTAGTAGGTATGTTGTTGAAAATCGGGAAATGGCTCGATAAATCAGTAAAATGGACTTGTCCTTTTAATTTAAAAATGAGGAGGCCTGCCTTCATTATTCAATGAAGGTCTGCTGAGGACACGGATGTTGTGTTCCGAATGCAATGCAGCCCTTAGTGTAATTAGCTAGTTAGTGTAAATTAGGGACTATTGTGTGTGCTTAGTGTAATTAGCTAGGTAGTGCAATTTAGATACTTTGTAGTTAGTGTGCTAGATAGTCTAATATAGGGACAAATGAGACTGTTGGCTGCATTGCATTCAGTGGAAAACAAGGGTAATTTGGCTGCACTGAATTCTTCAATATAGCTACATACACAATAAGTAAATAAATAAACAATTAAGTTGTGACTTCAGTAACGTTAAAAGAATGCCCTAAAATCACGAAATTGCACTAAAAAGTAAAGAAATCATATTAATCATAGCTGCATATAAAAAATCATAGTTGTATAAAAGCGCAAAGGACTTAGAAAAAATCACTGCCTCACATATCAGAAAGAGTCAAAATTTCTTTATATAAATGTTTTCCCAGATATATGGGCCACAAAAAAGTTCCAAAAAATATTCAAGAAATACAATATAACATTGGAACCAAAAAACAATTACAACATTAAAAACCTACTTCACAGTAATAATACTGATAAGATAAAACCAGAGGAAAAGTCAGGCATTTACAAGATTAAGTGTAAAGACTGTGAAAAAATTTACATAGGGAGGACAAAAAGAAACATAGGCACTAGAAAGAAAGAACATTTCAGGCACTTAAGATACAAAAATATTGATAAGTCTGCAATAGCAGCTCATTTCTGGTCTGAAAATCATGAAATTGAAGATAGCACAAAATTACTAAAATACGTACAAAAACATAGTGAACTCGTCATATGGGAGAGAATATACATAGAAAAACATAAAAACCAACTAATGAACTTTGAAATCCCGCCAGAAGAGAATCCCACATTTAAGTTCATCACTAAATCAACAGATGGCAGCAGCAACTCCAGAATTATCCACACCACTGGATCAAGCTTTAGTCGCATAAGAGCAGAAGATGCAAACGATGATTTGCGAAACATGTCCTCAAAATAGGTACGAAAGTGAAGCAGATGTGTAATAAATACGACTCATCTAAAAATTAATAAGTTTTCCCAGATGTTTAATTCTATTTGGAAGTGAACTGATGTTAGTAGTTGGGTCTTATGTTTTACGTTTTTATGTTGTGGTTATGATTCTAGAAATGTGCTGCTGCTGCTACTACAGATTTATCTGTTTCTTTTTGCTTGAAGTTCCTAAAGTGTTCTTTTAGTTACCTTTCATCTTTCCAATGTATATCTTAATGCAGCCTGAGCAATTAATTCCACCTATGCCAAATTTCTTTATCAGAGGAATTTTGTCTGTTTTTGGTTTTTTGACGAGGTTTCTGATATTGAATATGTTTATTAGTGTCAGGGTGATGTTAAATTCACTGAAGATCTTTTTAAATTTTCTGGTTGCCTATGGGTAATACATCAATTTCTTGTATGCTTTTGTCCCTAAAAGCTGCTAAGGTGGTGATCTCATTCAACTGTTGTGGTCTATTGAATCTTTTTTTTTGTCTACCAATTTTTGCTGAAACCATTTGTTGTCGCCGTTTCTATTTGGTATATTCGGTCATGTATTCCTTTTCATCCATTGGTACATTAATCAGTCTGTTAGGCTGTTGATAATTATGAAGTCTGGGGTTGAATTTATTGGCTTTGATATAGTTTTCTGCATGTGTATTTCCTGCAAATACTAAATTTTAACTTGCTATTATCTTTGATTATTTTTAGGTAACAAAAGGAAGCATGTTGTTGGACTATTTCCACTGTGAAATTGATGATGGGTTCCTGTAAATTTAATATTGGTTTGTTTCATAAATTCGTTCGATTCTTGTTACGTGTTTACGACAAAGAACGCCTGCACTGTATGCCCGCATCACAACTACGGCAACGAAGTTGCCTAATTATCTACGGGTAATCTGTTTACATACGCAAGGTCATCGAAAGTAAACAAGGCAATGAACTTTTCAAAACAAACTGTATTTTATGCAGTATGCACCATTATTATCAATAACATATCTCCATTTCTCAGGAAGCTTATCAATTCCATTTTTCCAAAATCTTGCAGTTTTCTGGTTGACAAACTCTTCTACGGCGAGTCTGCAATCCTCCAAGGAAATAAGGCGTTTGCCATTAAGGAAGTTTTGCAGGGATCGAAATAAATTATAGTCGGATGGGGCAATGTCTGGAGAATAAGGCGGGTGAGGTAACATATCCCAGTCAAAATCCCGTAATTTCTGACAAGTTACCATAGAAGTGTGTGGTTTGGCATTGTCTTGATGAAAGACGACTCCACTATTAGATGCTAATTCTGGCCTTTTCTCTCCTAGGGCAACCTTCAGACGATCCAACTGAGAACAGTATTTCTCTGAATTGATGGTCTCCCCAGGAGGAAGAAATTCGTAATAATTCCTTTCCAGTCCCACCAAATGCACAGCATAATCTTCTCAGGATGAAGCCCTGGTTTAGGAATTGAGAGTGGTGGTTCCCCTTTCTTACGCCATGACTTTCTCTTTCGGATGTTGTTGTACACAATCCAGTTTTCGTCTCCTGTAACCAGCTGTTTCAGAAAAGGGGCAGTTTCATTGCGTCTTATCAATGCGTCACAGATGGAAACGCACTGAACTAAATTTTGTTCACTCAGTTCGTGCGGAACCCATACATCCCGAAGATTTACGTAACCAAGTTTCTTTAGGTGCCTGGCTACAGTTGCATGAGATAAGTTTAGCTCCTTACCTACCTCCCGAGTTGTTATTCTGGGGTTCTTCGTAATCATGTCCTTTATCCTTTCCTCATCCGTAACCACAGGACGTCCAGAACGAGGTTTGTCTTCCACAGAGAAGTTCCCAGCTCGAAATCGAGTAAACCATTTTTGATATGCCCGATTTGTCACTGCATCTTCTCCGTAAACAGCACAAATTTTCCGTTGAGTTTGTGAGGCGGTTTTACCTTTACGGTAATAAAACAGCATTGAATGTCGAAAATGTTCCTTCTTGCCTTCCATATTAACATTCACAAGTTACAACTCCACACTGTTGCATCCACAAACTCGTACTGAAGTTTGGTTACCAATTCTTACATAAGTTGACCTATTTACCTTTGGCCGTGAGGTCGCTGTGCTTTGTGTTCATAGCATTCTTTTCAATTATTGTATTTGTAAACAAACCCCATATTGTTAGGCAACTTCTTTGACGTAAAAGTAATGGGGGCATGCAGTGTTCTCAGGAGTTCTTAGTCGTAAACATGTAACAAGAATCAAACGAATTTATGAGACAACCCGATAGTTTCAGGGCATCAGCGCTGTGGTTTTTGCTGATTATTGCAAATATATCATCCACATATGTGACCCAGGTTTTAAAGATGTATAGGACAATACAATACATAAAGATGTATGTGACAATATTTCAAAAATGGCTGTGTTTTAAAGACAACCACATTCTTTGTACACTACATTTTTGTCTATTTTTAATATTTGCCGGTTATACTAGATTATTCTATATATTCCTTCCACATGAGAAGGATTTCAGGATATTCCCAAAAAATTCAAAATACTTTTGAATATCAGTTTAAACATTCAACCGCTATAAATAAAGTATGAAATGGAGGGGTGGGAGGGGAGGAAGGGAAAAAAAATAGTGTTTGACAAACAATGGAAAAATGTCCCAAAAAATCTGATGTTGCACTCACATGACTTTCTCTACTCTCATACAAACTATTCTTATACATACATACTCCACTATTTCATGTTAAGATAAACTTTTGGAGAAATTATCTTATTGCTAATTTTCCTTTAAATGCCAGGGGAATGTGGGAATACAGTAGGCTTCAAGTGAGTCAGTCTTTTAAGAGTATAGCTGATTACAACGAATGCCTTTGAAATTTCTTTCTCTTTGTATGCCTAAGACAAAGGACAAAGGAAGAGGGGGGAAAAAAAGGAGAGAGAGAGAGAGAGAGAATAAATTGTAAGTATTGGAAAATTCTTACAAATAGCAAGAAATATCTCTGAAATGGTTCACTCTACCATATATATTGTCACTGAGGCATTGTTGTGCCGCGATGGGTGAGCACTGAACGCTTGCCAAGAGGAAGAAACAAAGAGAGAAAGAGAGAGATGTCTGGATAGTTCCGTCTGTCTCGAAGTGTCGCAAGCGATCAACTGCATTCTAGAACAATGACTGTAGGTATAAAAGCCTGCAATGTGTTACAGCGGAGTCAGTTGCTAGTGAGCAGTTAATTGCATGTGCAGCTGTGTAGCAATTGTGAGTATGTGGACATTTGAAGTGTACTGCAGTGATTTCTTTCAGTGGTTTACGTGCAGCTGAGAATAAGCCGACCTTGAAGACTGCTGTTGTGTATGTCACGTCATTTTTATTACTGCAAGGGGTGTACAAAGTTACTGTTTACTGCAATAGAGCATTTTGCATTTCTGCAAACAGGACTTTTAATTCTACGAACCCACAAAGTCAATATATATAAACATGTGTATTTTAACAAGATCTGCCATATTTGCCCAAAAATAAGCTGCACCTTTCATTCACACTTCATAGGAAAAAAATAAGTGTGCAGCTTATATACATTACCTAAACTTTTACATGGCATATTCTATTTTAAATCTACCTATACATATGTAATTGTAACAATACAGCTAGCTGCACTATTTATGCATTGCTAGTATCTGTAAATTAAACTGGCAGTATTTCATGAGACACAATGAAAACTTTTATTTTTGCTTTAAAATTGGGTATTGTTTTGTAAGCTTGAATTTAGTAATAAGTTAGATACTGATAAGAGAGCCTGTTTAATGCAGAAATGAGTGACCATTTAGAACCAAGCCAAGCCAAGGTATTCAGCTTAGTTAATCCAAGTGTCAACCTTGCAGTTGTGTGTTATGCTAAAACTACTACCAACAGAGAGGCCAGCAGAAAGTACGAACTGGACAAATCTAATGTGTGACGTTGGGTTGTGTCAGAAGAAAAATGAAAAAACAGTTTCAACAAGAAAATTGTTTAGGGGACCAAAATGCTTTGAATATCTGGAACTTAAAGTCAGGGTTCTTTCCTATGTGCAAGATAAGAGGGAAAATGGGATGCCCATCTCATGAGAAATAATCCAACCAAAGGCCATGGAAATTGCAAAAGTCTTACACATACCACAAATTGAATTCCATGCGACTATAGGTTGGTGCCATGGTTTATGCGGAGAAATGGCCTCACTCTTCAACAAAGTACTACATTAACACAGAGGCTGCCAGCAGATTTTGAGGAGAAATGGGTAACTTTCAGCAGCATGTTACTGAAATGCAACATCATTCACATCCTTTTCAATCAGATCAGCAATGCAGACAAAACAATGCTGTATTTTGACATGCCAAGCAATACAGTAGGGACATGAAAGGGGCATAAAGTATCCCATTAAGAGGAATTGGCAATGAGAAGGGTAGAATAACTGTGTTGTTAGCTATTATAGCTGATGGGATAAGTTAGCCCCTTATGTGATTCTCAGGCAAAAAACTATGCTCAGGAAAATTTTCTTGAGGCCATAGTGATTCGTTGCCAGGAAAAGAGTTGGATAACAACTGTATGGAATCGCAGACCTGGAGCACTTCTAAGCAGGCCATGCTGATTGTGGATGCTTTTAAGGCACATGTATGTACTGGCGTAAAGAAGAAACTTGCTCTATAAAAGATAGGTTTTATCATAATAGCTGACGGCATGACTTCAAAACCACACGTAATAACAAGATGTTGTAGTAAACAAACCTTTCAAAGACTATCTCCGAAAATGCTATTCCAGAGGAAGACAGCTGCAAGAGTTGTAACGTATTTCAGCCGGGAGCGAGGCCTACAGTGCATGTGATGTCAGGCAAGCGCTGTGTAATACCAAGTTGCCTATATAAATGGTGCTGTGAGTACAGAATCTGAGGGTTCAGTCAGGTGTAGCAAACTTGATGACAACAATGTAGCTGCCACATACCAAATGGAACAGTTAAATGTACAATGTGACAATTTATTGGAGGACAAATACACACACAAGAAAGACTCAGCTGATTTTTACAAGAAGGTCCCCCAAACCAGATTTCCCAGACTGTATTCACTTGCCGCATTGACATTGTGTATGTCTGGCTCGATACATGTGTGAATAATTCCTTTTTCTGTTATGAAATTAGCTAATTCCAAACCCCAAAGTACCTTGTCTTATCACAATCTAACATGCAGCCTTCAATTACAAATTTTCCAGACATTACGTTCTGACATTGATAAACTAGTTGAAGAAAAACGAAACAGAAAGTGTTGGAAAATGTCCACGTAATTTGATTCTGAATGGGTCTCTAATTTGCAGAGAAAATTACTTTGTTTCATTTTATTTTCTTTATAACATGTCTCACCTTCAGATAAACTACGAGTTGAAGTTTTATATATTTTCTCATAACACAGAGCTAAAATGTAATTGTTTATTAACTGTGACCAATTGTGTAATTAAAGCAGTCAGCATTAATATTACAACACCCAAGATGTTGGTTGGTTGCTAATGCTCATGGAGTTGGAGAATTTCCATTTTCCTTCTGGCCTCCCAATAACGTGTGATTAGTTGTGCTGTCAGTTCTCCATCTGTTTTTGTCAGGGCACTACACTGGAGTAGATGATCTCCATCCATCAATGAGTTTGGGTCCCTACACAGTGTGCAGGTCAGGGATTCAAAAATATTAATCCCGTGTAGATGAGCGGCCAAACAGTCGTGGCCAGTAATCAGTCGGAAGATGGCAACAGTACTGCTTCTTGGATAGTCTGGGATGGGATTTTTACTTCCTTGTAGAATTTTCCATTGTTTGTTGGTACTTTTTTCTTTGCATTCTTCTTTCCAAAATAAGTTGATTCTATTGTTTATATGTAGTTTTGATGTGTGGAATGAGGTTTTTTTGTTGGCAGCTTTGTTTTATTTGTGTTCCTTTTTTGCTAAGGAATCTGCTATTTCATTGCCTGTAATTCCACAGTGGGATGGAATCCACTGGAAGTGTATTTCTTTTTTTAGACCTTGTAGTATTTGTAATGAACTGTAAATTTCAAGTATTCTATTGTTGTTAGGGTACAGTGAGGATAGAGCTTGAAGTGCTGATTTGGAATCGATTAGAATCACTGCTTTAGAGAAAGAGTTCACATGGTTGAAGAGTTGTTTCAGCGAGGTGTTGATTGCTTCTAATTCTCCATCATAGTGGGTTGCTAGTATGCCCAAACAGATGTAAAAATTGAATATTTTGCTATGTATTCCTGCTCCAGCATTACTTTCTTTGTCAAATATGTGTGTATGTGTAGCCATGAGTCTTGTGGATAATAAGTTTCAATTGTTTCTAGAGCTAGCATTTTAAGTGTTTCTGCACTTACATCTCTTTTTGACACGATATTTTGCAGAAGGTTTACTCTATTTATTTTAGGTTGTGATAGAGGGTAGATTGGAAGTGGGAGATGTTCAATTTTGTTTGTGTCTTCAAGGTTGTATTTTTCTCTGTAGGTTATAGGCTTTCTGCATAAAGCCTTCTTGTGTTTTTAAGGTGCTTTCTCTGCTTTTGTGGTTCTTCCAGTGAGTATTAAAGGGGAGCCTTTGAAGTTTTTCATTTAGGAGGAGATTCTGTTTTTCCATTTCATATTTAATTGGCAAGTTATTTGTAGCAATTTGCATTGCAGTAATTGGTGTTGATTTGACTGCTCCCATTATTAGTCTGAGTGCTTGGTTCTGTAATGTTTCAAGTTGTGCTAGTTTGCTTTGACTTGCTTTAAGTATCACCTCCCTTCCATAGAGGAGTGCTGGTTTGACGTAACTTTTAAAGGTGGTGTTGAGTGTATTGACAGAGGATCCCCATTTGCTGCCAGCTAGTCTTTTGAGTGTTGTTAATCTCTGAGTGGTCTTTTCTATGGTTTCATTAATGTGGATTTTCCAACATAATTTAGAATCGAGTGTTATGCCAAGTTATTTATAATTTTCTGTTTCTGTTAGTTGCTCACCATTTAGTGTTATTTTGATAAGCGGTTTTGTGTGGCAAAGTGTGAACACTTGGTATTTTGTTTTGGATAAGTTCACAATTATTTCGTTATCTGAACACCAGTTATGTATAAAAATTATTTGTGGTTGGTTTATTGACACTCGTCACTTACTTTTTCATATATTTATGAGAGACTAGTTTCAAAGGCCATGGCCTCCATTTTCAATCTCTTTCCAACTGGCATCTATTGTTGTCTGCTCTCTCTGGTGGTGGAACTATGAACTTTTTTGTCAAATTATCTACTGGCGGGATTTCAAAGTTCATTACGCGATCCTTATTTTTCCAGATGAATATGTTCTCCCATGTTGTCAATCTATTTTGGTTTATCACTCCTTTTAATAATTTTGGATTTGGATCAATGTCATGGTTTTCATTCCAAAAATGAAATGCTACTGCTGACTTGTCTTCTTGTTTCAATCTGATGTTTCTAAAGTGTTCTTTGACTCTGGTTTTTAAATTTCTTTTTGTTTGACCTATGTAGCATTTTTCACAATTCTTACAATTTATTTGGTATATTCCAGATTTGTTACCTGAAGGAATTTCATCTTTTGTTTTTGAATTTAGTAATTTTAAAATTGAGTATCTATTAGTAAGTGCCAAGATGATATTTTGTTCCTTGAATATCTTTTTAAATTTATTAAATGTTTTTGGATGATATGTGAATGAACTGAATATGCTGTTGCTTTCTTTTTCTTTAATAAATGTGGTTGCTTCCTTAATGGTTTTCTTTAATTTAGATTTTCTAATTTTCTTCAACACCAAACTTTTGTTGTATCCGTTTTCTTCTGCTATGTGTATTATTGCTTTTTGTTCTTTCAAATATTCTTCTTTTTCCATGGGTATGTTGACTAGTCTGTGTGTAAGGCTGTTTATTATTGCATGTTTATGTGTAATTGGGTTGTGGCTATTATTTTTTATATAATTTTCTGAATGTGTTGGCTTCCTGTAAATTCCAAATTTTATTTTTATATCATTCCTGATGATATTTAGATCCAAGAAAGGTAGTTGTCCATTGATTTCCTTTTCTATTGTGAATTTGATAGTCCTTTCTTGTAGATTGAGTAATTTTAATGCATCATCTAAATGTTTACTTGGTACAATTGCAAAGATGTCGTCAACATATCTATACCAAACCTTGAAGATCAATGGGAAGGACTTTTTAATTTGTGTTTCAAATGCACTCATAAATAAGTTAGCCAAAAAAGGTGAAAGTGGATTGCCCATTGATAATCCTGATTTCTGCTTGTAGTGTTTTCCATTAAAGCTGAAGAAGTTTTGTTCAATGCATATTTTTGTTAGAGAAATATATTCTTCTGCTTCTATTGCTTCCATATCAATTGTAGCTAGCCACTTTTTTAACACAGTCTGCAATTTTTCTGTTGGTATGCTTGGAAATAAAGATGTGACATCAAATGAAACCAGTCTGTCATTTTTGTCCAAATTTATATCTTTGATTTTTTCTACTAAATCTAAAGAGTTTCTTAAATTTGCACTTTCAAATTTTGGAAAACTATTAAATTTACTTAGTAACCATTTGGCCAAATTATATGTGGGGGCATTTATGCTACTAGTAATAGGTCTCATGCCTTTCCCTGCTTTATGAATTTTTGGCAGCCCATATACTCTTGGTAATGTTGGATTATCTACTTTAATTTTGTGCAATTCTTTTTTGTTGATTATTTTGCTCTCTTTTAGCGTTTTATTTGTGGTTTCAATGAAGTACTTTAATGGATTAGTTTCTACTTTTTGGTAATTACTGTCTTCTAACAAATCTTCCATCCTCTTTGTGTATTCTTCTTTTTCCAGAATTACTAGTTTATTTCCCTTGTCTGCTTTAGTATAAATAACCGGTTTCTTTTTAAGAGCTTTTATGATTTGGTTACTAAAATTCTTTTTCTTTTCATTTTTAATCTCTTCTACTATTTTGGAGCATTTGTTTTTTACTGTGTTTTTACTTTCTTCATTAAGTGTTTGTGTAGCAATTTGGATGTCAGCAATGTAATCTTCAATTTGGTTGGAATAATCTACACATGTCTTTAAACCTAGATTCAGCATATTCAGTTCTGTTTTTGTAAAATTTTGGTTTGATAGGTTAACCACATTGTTTAGATGATCTTTTAGGTTATGTTTGTCTTTTTGATTTATCTTTTTAAAAGTGCCTGCTTTCTGGCATAAATTTTTTAATTTATTCTTTAACTTTGCTGTTTTTGTCTTCATTTTTCTATTAAGATATGCGAATAAATTGTTTTCAAAATTTTCCCAAAATATACTTCCTAATTGTTTGGTAAGTTTTTGATGCAAATTGTACAATTTTATTTCTAGCGTGTTCCTATTTCTATAGTGTTTATTCTTTTCTACAATTAATACTTTCCTCTCTGCTGCTTTTTGTTGTCTACTATTTTTATCAAATTTTACTACTTTTCTTACGAAATTAGGCACTACTTTTTTCTTGATACATAAATTTATGAATCTTATGTCCGCTGCAATTTTCCTCCTTTTTTCCTGTAATTTTCCGAAAAGTTTTATTTCCTGTTTGATTTCAAATGATAAATGTCCAAATCCTACCTTGTTGATGGTATCCATGTTCCCAGTATATGTTCCACACTTTAACTCCATTTTGTTATTCCTCAAGACTTGTTCGCCTATTCTTGATGTGTGTTTGGAGGAATTTAGTAACAGTGACGTCAAAATTAATATAAAAATTATTTGTGGTTGGTTTATTGACACTCGTTACTTACTTTTTCATATATTTATGAGAGACTAGTTTCAAAGGCCCTGGCCTCCATTTTCAATCTCTTTCCAACTGGCATCTGTTGTTGTCTGCTCTCTCTGGTGGTGGAATAGATTGACAACATGGGAGAACATATTCATGTGGAAAAATAAGGATCGCGTAATGAACTTTGAAATCCCGCCAGTAGATAATTTGACAAAAAAGTTCATAGTTCCACCACCAGAGAGCAGACAACAGATGCCAGTTGGAAAGAGATTGAAAATGGAGACCATGGCCTTTGAAACTAGTCTCTCATAAATATATGAAAAAGTAAGTGACGAGTGTCAATAAACCAACCACAAATAATTTTTATATTAATTTTGACGTCACTGTTACTAAATTCCTCCAAACACACACCAGTTATGTAGTTCTTCCAATGCCTTGTTCATCTGTTGTGGTAGCTTATTCAGTTCTTTGTTACTAACTGATGTCCAGATTACTATGTCGTCTGCATACATGGCACATTTAACACCCAAGATGTAAGTTGTACATATTATTAATACCCGATACGTTTCCTGTCTTTCCTACGCTGTCAGAACCCCAACACATTAAACTGTTTCCTTCCTCTTGGGCATCAGACGTCACATGCTAACCTGCCTTTCATTTGTGGGCATATTTGGCGGTTAGAGCTGACGGAGCTGACGTCACACCGCCGCTACCTGTCTTCCCCTGTGCTATTCAGATTGATTCCTGAAAGCAGACCATTTCTTTACATCTGATAAGATTAAGAAGTCTTCAGTTACCCTTCTGTGCATGTGGATTCTTGCTTCCTGGTCCACCATATCAGCTGAGTCCATCATCAAGGGGTTCAAGAAATGCTACATATCAAATGCGCTGGATGGCACCAGGAATGACGTATTGTGGGAGGAGTCTGAAGAATGGGAGGAGAATGAAGAAAATAGTGAGAGTGATACTGACGAAGTGAGTACCGGCAGCGATGACAGTGAATAATGGTGCAATAATGGTGTTTGTTAAATGATGGTTTACTATACCACACATTAGGAAAACATGTTTACATGATAAGTGCAAAAAAATAAAGGTTTCTTCCCTTAATCTCAATGAGCTTATTTTAGAGTATACCTTTTCTTTCCCATTTTCCTTCATGAATTTAAGTGGGGCTTATATGTGGGGGCAGCTTAGTTTTTGTACAATACAGTATCTTTTTCATGTAGTAAGATTTGGTATATAACTTGCAATTTACATCTTATGTATATAATCCAGAATGAAGAGGATACTGAAAGCACTCTCAGAAAATTCAAGTTATATACTTTATCATGAAGATATATACAGTATATTAATCAAAATTATTACAAGCATTATTGAGAAAATCAAAAATGTTTGAAAAAGATTTCATGTAAACGGTAGTCTGGGGTGGGAAGATTTGTTAGAAACTCTTCACATTCTTTGAAGATGCTGAACTTAAATACCGAATTGGTATTTATGGCTTATCGTTGTAGTTACATGCACCCCCACCCTAACATACAATGTGAAGATAAATCATTACAATGCAACATTTTTAATAACATTTAAGATGCAGGTATATCAGTACTACTTTAATACCCAAAGAAATTCAGCTATTCCATGATACAATTATTGTCAATGGGTTATGTTTTAATAGATTAAAAGTGAGGTAGTATAAAGAGAATCAATGTTCAATTTATGTGATTAACTTCACTGTTCAAAAAGTTAAATTATTATTGAATCTTTTATAGTTGTTTACATGTTTTAACAAGTCTCAAAATGATTAAAAGACATTAATGAACTGCTCACAAACAAAATAGCATTATCTACTTGCATACATTTCAACACAATATTCAAACAATGTGGTTTTTACCTGCTTCTGGGAACTTTTTCCTCTTTAAGGCTGAATTGGTTGGACTAGCTGGCTGACTCTCAGGACTTGCGCATCCATTACCAAGTTCTAATGCATGTGTTGGAATAGGACTAACATTGTAAATGGCTGTATATGGACTCAACAGTTTCAACAGTTGTCCACCAGCTGCAACAGAAAATTTTAATGCAGAACTGGCATAGATAAGCACAAGGAACATGCTAAAAATTAATCAAAAAATCAAATATCCATTCAATGTTACTATCAAGTGAAAAGTTATATTCAATATTAATGTTCAATATTACTCAAAAGTGATAATTATGTTATTATCACTAATCATATTATCACTAATTATATTACTAAAAAAGTGATAATTACAAACACTTTCTTTGCTTCCACATTAAAAGTGGCTCAGTTGATTCAAATGTTATTTAGTCAGGCAATAAGAAAAGACCTGCAGAGTTGGACATGTAGCATCTGGATATGATCATCTAGGTCAAGCTTCTGAACTCTTCCCACTACTTCTCTCTAGCACTACTTGCAGTATGTCAAATTCAGCTGGTTCTCAGCCGGGTCAAATGCATACCCATGCAGAAACAAAATTGTTTGAATTTGGCACTGCATGAACAATAAAAAACTATTCACATTAACAGCTTTCACATAACAGCGAACAAGAAATAAAAAACAAGTCATAAATTATAATAATCATTTATAAAATTACTGCACATATATTGTCTTTTAGATACATGCCTATACAAAGCCTATGTGAAAACCATATTCATTCTAAGTAGCATTCTGTTAGCTGAATGCCTTTTAGGTTATATTTTTTGGCTTTAAACACAACCTAGAAGTAACAAAATAAGGCCACTAAGGGCACTAAGTAATGCAAATAAATAATTAAGACAATAGTAGCATTTCATTTTTGGAACAAAAACCCCAACACTGACCCAAATTCAAAATTACTAAAAGGAGTATTAAACCAAAACAACTGACAACAGGGGAGAACATATTCATGAGGAAAAATAAGGGTCGAGTAACTTTGAAATCCCACCAGTAGATAATTTGACAAAGAAGTTCATAGTTCCACCACCAGAGAGAAGAGAGGAAACGACAACAGACAATACTTGGATTGAGGTTGAAAATGGATGCAGCGGCTTCCAAAACTAGTCCCTCAGTAATATAAAAATGTAAGCGAAAAAGTGATAAAAACTGACTACAAATAGTTTTTTCAATTAAATTATTAAAATAAATATTAGCAACTAGAACCTTAACTGTCTAAAATAGGATTAGCTTTGTAAATCAATCAGTTACAATCCTTTACTATCTGCTACTTTTTTACCTTACTACTCTAAGTGACAAGATTTATTGTACTGGGAACTACTGAAAATAAAACAAATTTACTAACAGAATCAATAAGCAGTAATTGAAAATTCATTATGTGATCCTTGTTCTTCAAAATAAATATTTTTCCCAAACCAACAAACCTATGGGTCTATTTAATTGCTTTAATAATTGAACCTCTGGCTTTATTTTGATTAAATGACCAAAAATTACCTGCTGTTATCTTTTTTGGAAAAACTTAACAAATTGTATATATAATATTTCATTATAATTAGTAGTATTTAATAACCAATAAATTAAGACTATTAAAAATATTAATTTATATGAAAAAGGGTTAGAACTTTTATTTATGTAATCAAGAGCATGAGTTAATTTTCTATAAATGCCAAAATTTAATTTTTTTTAACGTCCTTCAACATTAAGTCATATCAGATGAATGAAATGGGTGAAATGCTCAAATGAACCAAGGGTCCATAGAGATTAAGTTACCAGACATTCATCTTTCAGGACCATGGAAAACCCCTTATCCAGATATATGTGTTTGGAGGAATTTAGTAACAGTGACGTCAAAATTAATCGCAAAAACTATCTGTAGTTGGTTTATTGATATTCGTCACTTTTTTTATATTAATGAGACTAGTTTCAACAGACAACAGATGCCAGTTGGAAAGAGGTTGAAGATGGAGGCAATTACCTTTGAAACTAGTCTCTCATTAATATAAAAAAGTGACGAGTATCAAACCAACTACAAATGTTTTTGCGGCTTAAATCATATAACATTCTGACCAAGATTCGAGCTCGGGACCTCTTGAACCTGAGGCAGATACACTACCATCTATGTTACCAAGCCAGGCATTCAATTTATTGTTTTACTATCTTTAAATCTAGGAAAGGAAAGATACCCCTATTTCCAATTTCTAATGTGAATTTTGAAAGTTTTAAAGCTTTCCTTTTATACAAATTTAAAACAATTTCTTTATACTTTGCACTTAATTTCAAAACCTTTTGTTTGGTTTAAAATACCAAGTGAGAGAAATCGTCATACTACCAAGTTCGGCAACCTAGGAGATTACAAATGCTTTTGCACTACTAGGCACAACATACTGATATGTAAGTATAGTATAAATATAACTTAAAATGTTTTATTACATATTACTGTTAGCGACATTAAAATTACTTGCTTGTATGATTTCATTACTTTCATTCTTCAGATAACTTTGTAAACAATGTTGGTTTCACTGCCTAGGATAGTTACATTAAAATAATGAATTTAATGTAAGCTTGTGCAACACCACAACTATTTAATGCTATGCAACAACAACCTATCCTATGTTTCTGCATATAATAAAAGTTTTACAGGACCGTTTTCAAAACCAGCACAAATTACCTACTATGTTAAGGGAAACAGAAAACATCAAAGGTGCTGCTCTGCTTTTAACCTAAAGACCAGTATAGTCAAGCTACTCCCATCCCCTATGATTAGCTGGCAATACCCATCTCCTTTTAGTTCCTATTCCCCAAAAGAAATCATTTTAGTGAAGAAAAACATTACAATGCAGTTTTCACTCAAAGATAAACCCCTAAATACCCAAAATTAAATTAATTGATGAAAATTAATTGTTCTTTCACACTAGCCGTGTATAGGCTAAGGTTTTGGAATGAGTCATACTGAAAAATTCAATGCCATGGTCTGGATTTGAACCACAGATCTCCCGGTTTATGTACGGTCACTCTTACCCATTGAGCTATCATGGCACATGTGCCACCATGACATTAAATTGTCCATTTGACTTGTATGTTTTCCTGGTAAACCACTAGGAGCTCTTTTAAAAGGAATCTCTAAATACCTTTTTGCTCCACTTACCTGCCAGAAACATTTTTCAAGGAAACACATGTACATACTTATGGCTAATTTGTCTGTTTGAATTTAATATTTCTCAGGGTTTCTTCAATTTTGTTTTCAAATTATCCTTTGGTTTCCCAAAATGCATTTTTTTGGCAATCTTTGCAATTGATGCAATACATTCCTCATAATTAATCCTGATAGTTTTTACTGTTTGTCCACACTGCTAAATACTCAATTTGTTCAATAGAATGTTTAGCTATCTAATAGGTTTTTGATGATTACTTTCTGTGCAGAGTAATAACTTCAACACAATAGTACAGAAATAATAAATAGAAACCTATTTTAAAACTAATAGAGCACTACCTGAAACCATACACATCAAACAGAAAACAATTTAGAAATTTACAACCATCATTGAAGAAAGTAAAAATTACAACTGAGCTTTAAAATGTAGTCAATGGCTTTGGAGAAAGACAGGGTATATTGCTGTGACTTCCGTTCATTTCATATATTTACATTATCGCACAGGCTAAACATATGTTGGAGCAGGCCAAAGAATTGTTAAGGGTCTTATTTACTTTGCTTTTTCTGTTTTGCCTTTTTTCCCTTCTTTTTTTCACATTTTTTAATAAAAGATTAGTTACTGTAGTTCTATTTGATAAAATTCTATTAAATGTTTATTTAGCGAAAAATATTCATTAGATTATCACTGCACCGTGTACTAATTCATTTTATATTCATGCCATATTTTATTTCAAAATGAATGATACACAATCGTATAAAAAGCTTGTTTGTACACTTTAGCATGTCCAGTGTTAATGTAGAAAGCTTTTAGAACTTGTCAGATACACTGTGCAAAAAACATGTGGTTTGGCACAAATTAGGTGCAAGACCATTTTTTAAAATTGTAGTGCATGTCTTATTTGAATTTGTTATTAGAAGTGTTGCTTTTGATTTACATATTCCTACACATGCATTTCCAATTTGCAAGCACACAAAGTATAACAAGGTGAAACATAGCATCAGCATCAGTCTTTGTTAAGCTCCAAGTGGTCTCCAATGTATGAAATACTTCTGATTAAGGTGTTATTCATTCTTTGTGACCATGGTTTGTATTTAGATATTGGCGATTTACAAATATAATTACTTTAAGCTTGCATTCATTCACTGCTGTGAAAAAATGGAAAATTATCAAAAAAGCAGAAGAAATAGGAAATTGTGCTGCAGAATGAAAATTCAATGTTTTAGAACCTTGTATAAGAGATTGGAGGATAAAGACAGACAATCTGTAGAATCAACCTTGATAGACAGTCTTTCCAAGGATTGCTGGCTAAATTTCTAGAAGTAGAGGATAGACTTAGAATCTTCATAAGCTTGAGAATACCAATTTGGTTAGGTTGTAACTACAGAAATGTGTGAGCTTCAAGCAATAAGAATGTGCATGAGATTAGCATTGCAAAGAATTTTAAAGCAATTACAGTCTGGTTGCTAACCTTTTTCTGCAGAGTGAGTTTCCAATTTGCAGGCATACCAAATAGTGCAGCATATACCAGAAGTATATGAAGACAAAGTTTAGCTTTATACATCTTTGAAAGCAGCATGAATATCCGTTTTGACAAATTGAAAATGCCAATCAAACAGCTGTTTGTTTCACGATGCCATGTGATCCACCATTGAAAAAGGAACGCTTGAACCAAAGCAATACACACACCTTGTTGCAAAATGTGATATTGTACCATATGTTCACTATGCTTGATAATGGGAGAAAAGTTCCATCGTCTGTAATGTTTGGAAAACCATTCCTGAAATCTGGTGAAACTCCAGGAAAAAGGATGGATGGACAATATACTAGTCAACGAATAGATTAATATTATATGGGAACAAGTCTGATTAGTTTATCATGTCTGAGAAACCTGCTAGTATTAGAACGCTTGAGCAGGTACCAAATGCAAAATATGAAAAGAAACTTAGCTGCAGGAAATTCAGACCTGGTTATGAATCCTGATTGAAAGAGTTCATTGCTGCCAGACAGTGAATGGTTTTTGAGCGTGTTCAAAAGCAACAGCCCCCAAATCAGTAGGCATGTAAAAGAAATGCAGAAGAAAATTTTGGCACACAATAAGCACTGATATAATCCTGATGATTGACAGTGTTGTTAATAAACTAAATATTACTACATTAACCAATGGATATTTGCATAAACTGCCCACTTAAATATACTCTGTAAAGTTATATGCAGAATGGAGTTCAAGAAGCAACCACAAATTAACACCACTGGTAAACTTCTAAGACTTACATTGTCTTTGGTATGCAACTGGGTAAAAGTAGCATGGAACAGAATTTCAGTCACTATCATTGAGAAGTCATTCAAGAAGTGATGTATATCCAAAAAAATACAACATAAAAATGCTGTGACTAAATTACTTGTACGTTAACCACGTATCATTTTAATTGTTTTTTATTTGTTTTAGGCTAACTTGCATAGAACATTTTTCTTACCATATAGATTACTATGGAAACAATTGAGAATGATTCCTTTATTGTACATTTGTAAATAGTTTCTAAGTAATAAATACTAATTTTGCATGTATGAGTTTACAATTGTAGTGCATATACTTCATTACCATTTTTTTGAGTATGTAACATTAATATGTGCAAGACAGAAGAGCAAATATGGTAAATTATAATGAGCCCTGCATTTTTTCTGCTGTAAGATTTTCTCTAGGGCTATATGTTTCAAGCCTACTTAATATCAATGTAACATACCAGAGTCTATTGTTTTAGGATCAATCCATATACAACCAATAAGTCGTGGCTTAAGACGTTCTGTCTTTTGCTTCATCTCTTCTTCAAACTCCAATTCCAAAAGCCTTAACTTTATTTTTTGTGCCTCTGGAGTCTGGAAAGAAATAAAAGAAATTACTGAATGACCAATTAAATTTAATTCTCTAATGGAAATTTGTCAGTCCCTAATATTAACATAGTTGCTCTAGCATTTCTAAGTTTATTTAGAGAATGTTACAGTGTCACTGTTACATACAAGAATTATTTCTTTAAGGGCTACCCAAATGAAATCACCACTTGTGTGGAAGAGCCACTGCTCAAAGTGACAGAAAATAACATACTACCAGTAGAATGTAACATCAGGAAGCCATTTAATTTTGACAGAAAGTGTTAATAGGCTGTTGGTACATACAGAAGCAAGGAAACTAAGTAAGATCATTCCTTGGACTTGCCCTTGTATGTGACATTCAATTATGGTTTTTGATGGTAGTTATAATTGAGCTAACATTATTATATGGATACAGATGTTAAAAAATGTAGTCCAATTATGCCCATCCACATCAGAAAGGATGTGTCAAGACTTGCTGTGGTGATTCAGATAGCAAGTTCTCCACCTTGCCCCTGCAACCCGAGCTATAATCTGTGACAGCCAAGACTAATCACTGAAGAAAACTATCAAGAGACATCAATTTATAAATGATCGGGAGCTCTAAGATACCATTAAAGAAAGGTTTCAGAGTCAACCACAAATGCTTTCCTCAAGATTTAAGTAATCATTGACAAACAATGGACCTGACAAGATGGCATTATTTAGCCCATGTATTACACTTTGCTTCTCTATGTGTAACATAATAATTTCATTTATGCCAATTTTCATGGTTTACCAGACATTGCACTTTATCCTTATAAACTTTAACATATGCACAAATATATGTTCTCTGAAAAGAATATTAGTATACGAGCTGTGATAAAAAGATGAGAATTTTTTTTCCTAGAGAATCTTTATTTATTCATCAACATCAACTATGTGCATTCAAAGTAATCACCCTCAGATATAATACACTTTTGCCACCGGCTTTTTCTATTTTGGAAGCACTTCTGGAACTCATTTTGTTATAGTGTTTAGCACCTTCAACGATTCTGTTCTTAATATAATTTTGTGCTTCATTGTATCATAGTCCTTACTCATAGGAAGCTTCTGTTCTCTCAATAGTGGCAAAATGTCCCTACATGAATCTCTTCACCCTCAGGAATAGAAAGTAATCACAGGGCCCCATGTCTGAAAAATATGGTAGCTGAGGTAACATAATGGTTTTGTTCTTTGTCAGAAAATCACAAACAAATAAGTGTGAGAGGGAGTATTATGTGATACAATTTCCACAAGAGGTTTTGCCATAATTCTTTTCTTTAAACTATTTCATGCACACAAAGAATAACTTCCAGGTAGTATTCCTTATTGACTGTATGACCATAAGGCAGCAACTCATGATGCCTTACAATTATAATTCAGTAAAACAGTGAGAAGAAGCTTCATGTGCGATCAGACTTTTATTTTGGTCTTGGTTCTTCGGGAAGTTTCCTTTGGGATGATAAGGCCTTAGTTTTGACATCATATCCACTGTCAACTTCATTCAGCAATTCCTGAGTAATGTCTATTAGACATCATCTTCGGTCGAAATTCAAGTTTTGGGACTCACTTCTATGCTACATGTTACATTCCCAAAAAAAATTACTTGTTTGAATCAAAGGATATGCCAACATCATTAGCAACTTCTCTAAAGGTGATGAGGCAATTTTTCAGAACTATTTTCATTACTTCAACCACACTGTCATCAGTAATTCATACGCAAGAACATCTAAAGAATTTGGCATCATCTTCTGAACCCTCTTTGAAATGTTTATACTACTCAAACTCTTGTCTTACTCATAACAGATTAGTCAAAAGCCACATTCAACATTTAAAGTACGGTGCTACACTTTATTCCATTTTTCAAGCAAAATTTGATACAAATTCTTTAATTGATCTTTTCCAAAACTAAAAATTCACCAAGCACTTGAAAACATGTATAATCATTTCAAATGTCAACATAAACTACACATTCAAAACAGCTGAAAATACAAAACATACATTAGGAAGTAATTACTAACAATATTCACACACACACACACACACACACACACACACATATATATATATATATATATATATATATATATATATATATATATAAAACCTGCAAAATTAAGAATTTCCCATTATTTTTTATCACAGCTCATACATTTATAGTAATTATAAGAGGTCTATGAAATTTGCTGCAAGATAAGACAACTTTAAAATTCCTTTCCTTTCCTTTCATGGAAGTGTTGAAAACAGTGTTGTTGTATAAATTAAATTAATTGGGAATCGATTAATGTGTCATTAATCAACTCCCAATTAATTTAATTCCTTTCCTTTCTCAATATTTTGTTATACCTACCCAACCCCTAAAAAAGAATCCTTCCAAATTATGAAATAGTGTAACTTGTATACATCTGAATAAAACACAATTCATATTTTAAACCAATTTAAACAAAAAAATTTTATTTTGCAAACTTTTTTTGATATTTTATATAACATTTTCATGATATTTCTTTTTTCTTCTCTTTATTTATTCTGAAGGCATCATTTTCATAGCAATTGCTATTCTGGATTTTGAAATTAAATAAAATTGGAAGAGGAACAAATAGAAGTTTTGACCCTCAAACAGTTGTCAGCTACAGATTCAAAATTCCAATTTGTCAATTCATATGATTATTCGAACTTATGACATAATTACACAATTTCCAGCATTTATGAACTCACAAAAATCTTGAATTTGCTTAAAAATACGTAATGGTAAAACACTCACAAAAAAGCAACTAAATTAACACTAGAACACTTCTGCTTGCAAGTAAATAACCTTTGTATGTAAAATTAAGTTATAATCTGCATATTTAAATAATTCATAGCTATTGCTATAACATTCTACATTGTTCGTATCAATTAAAAACTATTCAATGAAAAAAAAATAATTGTAGTACATGTAATACATGTACTACATGTAATACATGTACTACATGTAATACATGTAATACATTTAATACATTACTCTATTTCCATTATATTAAAACCAAATGGGAAAGTCAATGAACTGTTTTTCCATCAGCACTAGTTGTCATCTGCAACTATCACAGAAGGCACAGATACAACCATAAAACATTTTTAAAACTATTTTTAAAGGCTTTAATCATCAACTTTATGAAACGAGGTACTGAAATTTACCACCTTCATTGTCCATACATTTTGTTTACTTCTTTAGGAAATAACCATTACTTGCCATAGTTAACACCAAGAAATACTGAAATTTTCTAGTGGAAATTTTCTTTTAATTCTTCCTTGGTTTTTCTTGTACACTTTATGTTTTAAGTAACCCCAGAAAGGTCTGAGGATGCCACAAATCTCTATTTATACTTCTGTCCTCAAAACACACTTTCCATTGCTCTAATTGAAACGCTGGCCATATGACCTGTTGCAGAGTCTTGTTGAAAAAAGTCAAAATCACACTCCCTGTCAATTATCTAAAAAGGGGGAGAAGGGATTTTTTTTTTTTTTTTTTTTTTTTTTTTTTTTTTTTTTTTTTTTTTTTTTTTGCGATTTACGTCCTCCAACGTCAAGTCATATCGGACGATGAATGCAATGGGTGAAATGATGCTCAAATGAGCCCGGGGTCCATGGACCTTAAGAGTTACCCAACATTCATCTTTCAGGATAAGGGAAAACCCCGGAAAAACCTTATCAAGGTAGCGTACCCTGACCAAGATTTGAACTCGGGACCTCTTGAACATGAGGCAGACATGTTACCATCTACGCTACCGAGGCGGGCAGGTAGAGGGGAGGAAATTGTGTTTATGTACATGGGTCAATTGGTAACTTAAAAAAATTGGACCTAGTGTGCCATAGTCCTCCATAGACCAAACTTTTCAACATGGAGGGGTATTTCAGTGAACAACATTATGTTTGTGAGAGCTTCATTAATAATTATTTTGTCTACCACATATCCACGAAGCTGAAACCACGCCTTACTTGAGAAAAAAAATATTAAATAGAGTGTAATTCGCTGTTGTACACTAAGGTTTCACACACAAAATGTGCATCTAATTACAGAATCATATAAAGGCAAACGAGATCTACAGGACCCAACAAATTACAGAGGTATTGCCCTCCTATCTGTAAAAGGTAAGATATATACAAAGATACCTGCTGTTAGAATACAGAGATGGGCACAGAAAGAAGGGGAGTCATCAGAATTCCAAGCAGGATTTAGGAAAGGGAGGACAACAAATAAAATGGAGGTACTTTGGACAAAACTAATTAAGAAAAGTGTGAGTGAATCACTTATACGGAATAAAAAGGACTTACATGCAAATGAGTGTTGTATGAAAATAGCTAAGGGAAGAATTACTGAAGTTAACAAGAACAATTAAGGACTTACACAGTGGTATAAACTTAGTCCAGTGCAATTTAATCTACTTATAGATGGTATTATAGAAGAGGTAGAAAATTTTAATAAGCGAAGAAAATCCCAGGGCTACTGTTTGCCAATGACTTAGTAGCAGGTTCTATTTCAGCTGTTGAGCTAAGTAAAGATATTGAAGCAATTAGTAAATTCTACAAAGATTGTGGTCTGAAAATACACACACAGAAATTGAAAATTATGATTTTTAAGAAAAGTTGTAAGTTAATAAGAAAAATGGTATTGGGAAGGAATGGAGCAGGAAGTAGTAAGAAAAATTGACTTAGAGATGGCAGGCATGAATGCAGCTTTTAATTAATATAATTTTGAGTCGAACTAGTACTCTAGTGTTTACCTAGAAAGCGTTTTGTTAGGACCTTCCTAACATCGTCAGCTAATGTCGACTATTGAATGTTGATTTGGTGAACGGTCTGCTTTTTTTTTTTTTTTTTTTTAATTTATGTCCTCCAACATTTAGTCATATCGGACGATGAATGAAATGGGTGAGATGATGCTCAATGCGCCCGGGGTCCATGGACCTTACACTTACCCAACATTCGTCTTGAAGAATAAGGGAAACCCCAGAAAAAACCTTATCCAGGTAACTCACCCTGGTCAAGATTCGAACTCGGAACCTCTTGAACGTGTTTCTGTCTGTATATTGATGAACTTGAAGTTTGGGTTCTCTTCATAAGTGGTGTCGAAATTGAACAGTTTTCTTTTATATTTCTTTATGAAAATTTTTTCCCACATGGTTAATGCAGTTGACCCTGAACACTTAAATAAGTGGATTTCTCGTTCTACATTGTGATTATCATTCCAAATACTGCCGATTTATCTATTTCTTTATACCTGATGTTTCTAAAATGCTCTTTAAGCCTAATGTTCAAATTCCTGTTAGTTTTTCCAATATAAAAGTTGTCACAGCACAGTGTTTGCAGTTTATCTGGTACACAAGATTACTGATAGGTTAGAATATTGTGACTTTGTGGGTTCGTGAAATGAAAAGTCCAATTGCACCACTCAAGAATGTTCTTTATTTCCACCGACTTACACTTGAACACTTGCCAATTACACAGAATTACGTAATGCACACAATTACGATTCACCAGTTCGTCCGTTACAATTCCACTTTGCTCCCGCAATTACGTAGAATCCTCTGATGCACGTGCACAATCTTCTTGTCCGTACACTAGCACTGCACTCTTACGCTGCTTGCCAAGAACTCTTACTGACTCCACTCATTCCAGCTCTTTTTATAGGAATATCATTGTCTTCTAGAAGTCTCTGGTTTCCGTGAATCACCGCAAAAATTCCAGATGGCAGGCGAAGGGGGAAGAGGTGGCCAGCGACAAGTGACACTCCCCTAATCGTCCCCTCAGTTAGTGACTGAGATTAATGAGAGGGTGTGGCTCGGCTGCCTCTGGTCCCTTCTCAGCTGACATTCGTCTGGCATTCCGATAATTGGGTCACACTGCTCCCTCCTCAAAGCTGGTCGTCCCGAACAACACCATCGTAGCGGGCTAGACGATCCAGGTGTACAACCAACATCTTCCCTCGGGGAACCTTCTGGATGCGGTAGACCATGTCGTTAATCCTCTTCACCACCCAGTACGGTTCTCGCCATGGCTGCTGGAGCTACGGGCAGCGTCCCTTGGTCCGGGTAGGACGGTACAACCAGACCCGGTCACCTTGCTGGAAACCTTGGCTGTTGGCTTGCCTGTCATACCTGGTCTTCATGCGGTCGCTCGCCTTCTGGATGCTCTGGCGAGCCATCTTGTGCATGTCGTGGAGATGGTCCACCAACTTCTCCACATACACGGTTGCTGAATGTTTTGCTTCTGGAGGGCTTCCAAAAGCCAGGTCACAAGGGAGGCATAACTCTCGGCCAAACATTAAGCTGGCTGGCGTCATCCCAGTTGTGTCGTGTGTAGACGAGCGGTAGGCCAGCAAGAACAGTGGCACCTTGACGTCCCAGTCTCGCTGATGGCTGGCCACAACCTCCTCAGGTGTTCCTCTAAGGTCTTGATGTACCTTTCGACCATGCCATCCGACTGGGGATGTAGAGGCGTCGTGCGGGTCTTGTTCACCCCAAGCCTTTATAGCACCTCCTTCATTAGGTTGGACTCAAAGTTGGTACCCTGCTCACTGTGTAGCTCCAACGGCACCCCAAATCGACAGAACACTTGCTCCACGAGGCAGTCTGTGATTGTCTTTGCCTCTTGGTTTGGGATGGCATACACCTCCGGCCACTTGGTGAAGTAGTCCACGACCACCATTAGGTACTTGTTGCCTTGGTCGGAAACTGGGAATGGTCCAGCAATGTCAACGGCAATCCATTCGAATGGCGCTCCGACGTTGTACTGCTGCATGCGACCCCAGCTCCTAGTCTGGGGTCCGCGACTCGCCACGCACACGTAACACTGACGGCACCATCTCTCAGCATCTGCTCGGAGTCTCAGCCAGTAGTAGCGCTGTCGTAGTTTGTCACTGTCGTAGTTTGTCAATCGTTCGGTTCGCTCCCAGGTGTCCTCCTGAAGTACCGGCGCACACTTCCTCCAAGACTTCCAGGACCTTACTCCGGGGAAGTACCAACTGTTCTCTCTGCGTCTTCCCATCGGGTGACTCCCATACCCGGAACAGCACACCCTCTCTGGTCTTCAACGAGTCCCATTGGGCCCAGTATGACTTGTAGGTGGCGCTCCTCGGTGCGATGTCCTCCCAGGCTAGTCTCGTCCCTACCTCCACTTCCCTCAAGAGTGGCCCCAAGTCTGCATCCGCCAGCTGCTCCCTGCTCAGGCCTGCGCTATCCCAGCCGTTCGCAGGCACTGCCACAACTACTTGGACTGCTGCAGCACGCTCCTTCTCTTCCACTCTTGTGCACTGGCCGCACTCTTCTGGACAGGGTCTTCGGGACATGGCGTCTGCGTTACCGTGGCTCTTCCCTCTACGATGTTCCGAGGTGAAGTCGTACTCCTGCAGCCTCTGGACCCAATGTGCTGTCTGGCCTTCCAGGTTCTTAAAGCTCAATAGCCAGGTTAGGGCGGAATGGTCAGTCCTCAGGTGAAATGGCTGACCGTACAGGTACTTGTGGAAGTGCTCCAAGGTCTTTACTACCGCCAATAATTCTCGTCGGGTGACGCAGTAGTTCTTATCTGCCTTGGATAGCGTCTTGCTGTAGTAGGCTATCACCCGCTCATGGCCGTCCTGGAACTGCGATAGGACACCTCCAATGCAATGGTCGCTGGCGTCGGTGTCCACAATGAAGGCGCCCCCCGGTTGTGGGAAACCCAAAATTGGAGCACTGCACAGGTTCTCCTTTAGGTGCTGGAAAGCGTTTTTGGCGTCCTCTGTACACGCATAAGGCCGGTGTTCTTCTGTCAGGCGGGTGAGGGGTTTTGCTATGTTGGAGAACCCCTATATGAAGCGGCGGTAATAACTGCACAGCCCCAGGAAACTGCGCAACTCTTTCTTATCCTTTGGGCGAGGCCAATCTCTCACAGCCTGTGTCTTCTCCGGGTCTGTGGCCTCTCCGGTTGCTGAGACTATGTGGCCTAAGTAGTTCACTTCCTTGCGGAAGAGCTGGCACTTCTTCGCATTCAGCTTCAAGTTGGTCGCCTGCAGTCTCTCTAGCACCTTACTCAGATTCTGGAGGTGATCTTCAAAAGTCTTCCCGACGATGATGATGTCGTCCAGGTATAGCAGGCAGGCATCTTAAGTCAGCCCTCTCATCACTGACTCCATGAGGCGTTGGAAGGTAACTGGTGTGTTGCAGAGGCCAAAGGGCATAACTGTGAACTGCCAGAGCCCTTGGCCCGTCGAGAATGCGGTCTTCTTCTTGTCTCTTGGGTCTAGAGCTACCTGCCAGTAGCCAGACTTCAGGTCCAGGGTCGAGAACCACTGTGCACCAGCTAGCGTGTCCAGGGTGTTGTCAATCTGGGGTAAGGGGAAACAGTCCTTCCGGGTGACATCATTCAACTTTCTGTAGTCTACGCAGAAGCGCAGCTCGCGATTCTTCTGTCACCAAGACTACAGGGGAACACCAAGGGCTGTCAGACTCTTCAATCACTCCCCTGGATCTCATGTCCTCCAGCATGTCTCGTACCGCCCCTTGCTTCGCCAGTGGAACGCATCTATGTGGTTGCCGAATAGGCCGGGCATCCCCGGTGTCGATGCGGTGAAGCACTTCATCCATGCGGCCGTAGTCACTATCACCTTGGCTGAAGACGCGCTGGTATCGTCTTAGAAGTTGTCGAACTTTCTCCAGCTGCTCTGCGGTCAGGTGGTCGGCCGACCTCTCTAGTAAGCCTTCTAGCCGGGGCCCCAGGTGTTGCGTCGGCACCGGCTCCTGCGTCTTGTTGATTGCTGTTATGCTCACCACGGGCTCGCATGTTTCCAACTCCGTCCCGGCCTGGACGTCGTGATCGGTGTCTGTTGGATTTAGCAGTCTCACTGGCACCTCCTCTCGGCACGGCAGCAATGCCCTGGCTACACACAGTCCATGTACAGGCGTCTTCTGGTCCAGCATCATGTACCTGGTTCTCTGGCCTTCCAGTCGCGCCGTCACCACCACTCACTCCTTGCCGGTACAACCACGTCTTCGCTCAAGACGACCCTGCAAATTCCAAGGCACTCTGCTGGTTGACGGAGTATAACCTCTTCTCCGTTGAGCCGCAGGACCTTCCTGCCGACGTCGACCGTCGCCTCATGGCTCCTGAGGGCATCCAATCCCAGTATCACCTCCTCAGCCACTTTCACGACGAATACCCACAGATGTACGGTACTCCTTCCCAAGGTCAGCTTCAGCAGGGCCTCCTTCTCCACAGGCAAGGTGTTGCCTGATGCCGTGACAAGCTGGTATGGTCGACTCGGCTTCCTTGTCGGCAAACCCTTCGCCACGTCAGGTCTGATGATGGTCACGGCTGCCCGGTGTCCAGCAGCACGCGGCACGGCTTTCCTCTCACCCAACCGTCTGCGATGAGGCTGTCATCCATACGCCGGCTGATGGTGCGCAGTGTCACTCGAGGGGATGGTGGTGATGGCGCCGACGTGCCCCTCTCCATGACGGCCCTTACTCGTTTTCCGGCTGCTCTTCCTGGTGTGGGCAGTCTCTCTGCAGGTGTCCGGGCTGTCCACACCCCCAACACAGGCCACTAGGTGTTCGCCGGCGTCCCTCGGCTGGTCTTCTGTCTCCGGTGTAGCGGACACTCCTCGTTCTCGACGTCGGGATAGCTGTTACTTTGGCCGCCTCCATCCTTAATGCTGCCGTCAGCGCCTCGTGGATGGTTTTATAATCACCGAGCATTAGGCGCTGACGAATCTCCGTGTCTCGTACGCCGTCCACGAATGTGTATGCAGCTTCCCGGGATACGAACTCTGGTGGCAGGTAGACTAAGCCCTTGCTAGCCAGTTGTTCAACTGCCAGGGCGAACTCCTGCAGCGTCTCCCCTGGCTGCTGTGACCTTGCCTTCAGCTGGCTGCGGTACGCTGCGGCTAAGCGGTGGTTCCCAAAACGATTCTCTAGGGCCTCCCAGATGTCCTTGGGTGCCGCCGCTGACTGAACCGCGTTCAGGACTTCCGCGGCCCGACCCTGGAGGCTGGCTATTAACTGTGTGGCCTCCTCTTCTGGTGACCATTTGTTGTGCTTGGCCACTGTGTCGAACTGGCGGCGGAAGACTTCAAACGTTGACGCGCCGTCATATTTCGGAGGTTTGACGCGCGCCGATGTTGTGTCGCGTCCCGGTGCGTCGGCCTTCAAATCCTTCAACCTCCTGCCGACGACGTCCTCCACCATGGCGCTCAGGGATTTGACGCTGTTGTCGGCCTTTCCTTCCAGCTCATTAACGCGGCTCGCCAGGTCTTCGACGCGCTCGCCTAACTCTGTGACGTCCTCTTTTACGCCGGCCAACTGTTCTTCAAACTTTGCGGCGAGAGCCTCGTTCGCCGCCTTCATTTCCGTGGCCAGACTGCCGTTCGCTGCTCTCATTTCTGTGGTTAACTCGGCCTTCATTTCTTCCATCTTCTCGGTGATGTTGTCGTTAGCCGTCTTCATTTGTTTCAGTTCCGCGGCCAGGTTGTTATTTGCCGCTTCCGTTTTTGCAGCGAGTGTTTCATTTGCCGTCTTCGTTTCCTTCAACTCGGCGGTAAGGTTGTCGTTAGCCGTCTTCATTTGTTTCAACTCTGCGGCCAGGTTGTCATTTGCCGCCTCCAACTTCTTTTCCATTTTCTCGGTGATGTCATTTGCCGTCTTCATTTCCGAGGTCAGTTCGGCCTTCATTTCCATCATCTTCCCCAAAATCTTTTCCAATGCCGCGTCCATGGTTGTAATGTTCGGTGATGTTGTCGTCCCGCTTCCTGACACCAGAGTGACTTTGTGGGTTCGTGAAATGAAAAGTCCAATTGCACCACTCAAGAATGTTCTTTATTTCCACCGACTTACAGTTGAACAATTGCCAATTACACAGGATTACGTAATGCACACAATTACGATTCACCAGTTCGTCCGTTACAATTCCACTTTGCTCCCGCGATTAGGTACAATCCTCCGATGCACGTGCACAATCTTCTCGTCCGTACACTAGAACTGCACTCTTACGCTGCTTGCCAAGAACTCTCACCGACTCCTCATTCCAGCCCTTTTTATAGGAATATCATTGTCTTCTAGAAGTCTCTGGTTTCCGTGAATCACCGCGAAAATTCCAGATGGCAGGCGAAGGGGGAAGAGGCGGCCAGCGACAAGTGACACTCCCCTAATCGTTCCCTCAGTTAGTGACTGAGATTAATGAGAGGGTGTGGCTCGGCTGCCTCTGGTCCCTTCTCAGCTGTCGTTCCGATAATTGGGTCACAATATGCATTGAACAGGAATATGCTGATCTCACCTTTGCTTCACATATCAATAACTTTGCGATTTTATAATTCACTGAATTCTGTGGAAAATACACTGTCCACCTCCCATCTTGAAATGTTCCAAGTCTCTCGACACTTCTATCTTTCGCACCTCGTTTTAAATTTACATAATATTGAAATTGCTTCGTACTTCTGGTTGTGACATTTGCATTAGAATTACACTCATTTCCAATTTTTTCCCACGTCACATCTTTCTGTTTCACATTTACCGCATCCATCCTCTTATTTTCCACAATATATTTATATTTAGTTACTAATTCAACTAAATTCTTTCACCATTGATGAGAAATTTGCCCCATGACTTCTCTTTTGATTTTGTACACCCACCATCTTTTCGGCTGTATGTAAACGAAAGCACATTGCAGTACGTTCAGAAAATAAAGATTCATCCAGTCTTCTATGTGTAATATTTACAAATTTCTCGGTGTTAACACGTGTTTAACATTTTCAGAAAACAAGTAGGTGAAATGCAAGAATTTTAACACCATTGTTAAAATTACTTTCTTGGAAGTGTTGAAAACAGTGTTGTTATGATAAATTAACTTTAAAGAGAGTCGATTAAAGACACTAGACAAAGTGTTGTCTAGTGTCTTTAATCGACTCTCTTTAAAGTTAACCATTGTTAAAGTTGTAACAATTAAAGGTGAATTGAGAAGATACTGACACTGAAGTGAAAATGACAATGGACCAATAGCTTCTCGTTTCACTTTTATTTTAACCTGTGCTTCACTGTCTATGCTTCTTTCAATTTTTATACTTTGCTCTAACAATTGTTACGTCACGTTTGTAAATGTCAATTTTAACATCTGTTAGTGAAATCGGGCATAAATGTAATAAATTAGTGATAGTTATAATTGGCATTACATTCTAGAATGTAAGATAATAGAAGAGGGAGCGAGAACTTAATACTACAGAAATGGAAAGATTTTTCCAATAGAGTTAAAAGTTAGGAATACGTTTAACTTAAAATCAGATGTTCATATACAGAAAACAAGAAAATATTTAGGAAAAATAAGATTGGTATTTATAAATGGTTAAAAAATGTGAAGAGAAACAGAAAACATAGAAAAAGGATAAACAGGTGTTAAACTAAAATAAATATGAGTAATAAAGTTCCCTTTATATTTACAACTGAAGTTTTAAAAGGGGAAGAATTAGAAATAAGAAACTCCCAACATCAAGCAGACTAGAACAGACAATAGAGGTTGAAAATGGACATGATGACTTCTGAAACTAGTCCATCAATAATATAAAAATGTAAGTGACGAAGTGTCAAAAAGTGACTAAAAATAGCTTTTTCAAGTAACAATACGCGTGATTGGAGGAACTTAGTAACAATGACGTCAAAATTAATCGGAAAAACTATTTGTAGTCGGTTTATTGACACTTCACCATGTTTTTATACTATCAAGGGACTAGTTTTGGAAGCCTTTGCCTCCATTTTCAACCTCTCTCCAACAAACATCACTGTTGCTGAGCAGACATCACGAGCAGATGACAACAGATGCTAGTTGGAGAGAAGTTGAAAATAGAGGCAAAGGCTTCCAGAACTAGTCCCTCGATAATATAAAAACGTGACGAAGTGTCAAATAGAAATACAAATAGTTTTTCTGATTAAGCAACATGTTTAAATTATTTCTATTCTACAAAATCACCTCGTTGAAGAGCAAGTACCATAGTTATTTCACATGGTTTTGACTTCAATAGCATTTCACAAAGAGCTAGAAGAAAGGCTTGCCGTAGTAAGACAATCAAGTTGATTTTTGGGGGATTTCTCCAATGATGCCCAATGTATCTATTGTTTACTTGGTAAGAACTCTATGCTATCTTTTAGAATTCTCAGGCTGAACACTACTTGCGACTAAAACGTATTATAAAGTTTATGGATTGTTATGTGCCCTGGAAATTTTACACCCAGAAATCTTTCTATAAATCATACTTTCAGTTGAAAAGCTGAGTTAACACATGAAAAACCATATATAAATACAGTGTTCTGTAAAAATCATTTATTGAGGCATAACATAGTTTATGACTAACTAGAAGACAAATAAATAACTAATAATTTAATTACACCATATCACAGCCAACTCAATACTGCACTTCCAGAGGAAAGCAAATCTGCATCAGAAGCATGACCCAGTTTACCAACATGACCCAGCAGTGTGGAATCCTGTGTCCACATGTTCAGTGGAAAAACAGTGCACAAACGATTTGTAGTTCACTGACTCACTATATTCACTACAATCTTATACTCAACTTGATGTAAACATATGAAATCCCGCAATAACCAGGAAACCAAACAACATATGACTCTTTAAATATGCAAAATTACCTGCATGTTTTCAAGAAATATCTTAAACATACAATTCCTTTCTTGGAAGGGTTGAAAACAGTGTTATGATAAATTTAAAGGGAGTCGATTAATGACTAAACAACACTTACTTTTTTTTTCCGGAACATGTTTCGGAAAAAAAAAAAAAAAAATGTAAAAGTGTTGTTTAGTGTCATTAATTCACTCCCTTTAAATTTAATCTTAAACATAGTTTGAAACTTGCAATATAAAATTGTGGAACTGGTTGTAGCCTCCATTTAATTCTGTAGGATGTTCTGCCCTGCATGTTTGCAATAATGATAGGCTGTTTGTTTCTCACAAATTATACAAGCACAAGGCTGACCAGAAGGATACAAAATGTTTTGTTTACATCAAGCCAGGAGTGATACAAAAGGTTTTGCTTACATCAAGCTGAGAGGGAAACAAAATGTTTTGTTTACATCAAGCCTGGTTCTAAGGCTGGACTGTATGTAATACTTAAAAAGTCAAAACTCATGTCAAAATGCTGGAATACTGTTACTGTAAAATATCTTAAATAGAATTTATAAATCAGCATTATGCAAATTAAAAAAGCAGTGGCAAATTGACATCATTGAAATTTTTATATTTTAAAAATTTTCCTACAAATAACATTAAATAATTCTAATATAAACATTACCTGATCTTCTTCCTCATTTTCTTCGTCACTTAAATATCCGTGAGGTACAAAGAATTCATTATCAACCTCATATTCATCTTCAGATTCTTTTTCATCATCTGAGCCATGTAAAGATTCGCCTGGTTCTTCTTCTTCCCATTCATCATCAGAATCCACTTCATAGTCAAACAGTTTCTGTAAACAATATGCAATCCTAAAAGTCCCTGTTTCATTCAATGGATGCTAACTTTATAATATGAATACAGTTTTACTCAGTATCCTACCATATGGAGAGCGAGTACAAAAAAGTTACTCAATATTTTATAAATTTATTCAATTGCTTCACTGTGTTGATTCCTTTCAATTAATTTGGATTTGTGGCATTGAAAATTCACTTTAACTTTTCATCTTTTTCTTAAATAGAATTAATATGAATAAGAATGATTTATTTAAGCTCTATACACTGCTGTCTAAAATTATAGCAATAGGCAGGAAATGTTCCTTTCTGGTCCAGTTTACCAATGATAGTAAACTATTTGTTTACTACAAATGACAGTAAACTTAATAGTTGTTGCTAATACTGTATTCTATGCTGAAGATGATATTCCAGGTTCGTCTGAGAAAAACTACTGTTTTTTAATCAATCCAACTTTATTAATTTGCAAATAGTAACCAATGGCAGTGCATGTGGCACAAAGATGATGCCTGGAAAGTTCCAAGATGATAGGAAGAATGGAAGCTGGACAATAGAGGTTTGCATACATTTGAAAATAAAGACACAAAATCAATTTATCACATTCAACATAAGTATTATCAAGTAAATAACATAATTACTGCCATTGAAAAAATAAGTAACAAAAAATATTTCAAGTAAAGCCAAATAAACATGAGAAAAATTGTATTTTTTGGTCTACAATGATGAAATAGCTGGAACAGCACAATTATTGCAGTATGCACATTCCATAGCAGTAGTAATACTATGATATATACTTGTTGCTAAAATACATATATAATAAATAACATACATTTAAGAGAACACCATGAATTAGGTTACCCATACTCTTAACACCCCAGTTGTATGCCTAGTGAGAAGTCTATACAACTAATACTTACCCTCATTATTATGGTCTCTTCTCTCATGTTCTTTCTTTAAGCTCCTTACTCATTTATCCCTCAATTTTTCTAGAAATTCCCTAATTCTTCTAATTTGTTTACTCCATTTCTTGTTCCAAATACTACCCTTCCATTATTTAAACTTTCGTACGAAAGTGAAGCGGATGTGTAATAAATACGACTCATCTAAAAATTAATAATTATTTCGCTTCACTGTGGTGTTCCAATACAGTTAAATCTCGATATATTTAACATTTAATTAGGCTGTGGTGAATATATTCTAGTATCCCACAAATACTGTCAAGTTTGACCTTAATCCTTTAAGGTCAATAGTATACCTATTTGTGTTCCAAGTGCAATGAAATTCATCTTTCCCCACTTTATTGGATATTTTCCCTATCTATTTCTTTTTAATTTATAATTAGATGTTTATACTCAAAATTAGCCTGTATCTCCAGTTACTCTAACAACTCAGTACCCCAACTCCTTCAAGAATGCCTTGTAACTATTTTCACTTCATTTCTACACCCACTAATCCAACGCTTTTTCATCCGTTACACTTTTTTATATTTTAGACATACATTCTTTTAGTACTAGCCACCAGTGGTGAAATGAGCATGCAAGTCAAGAAAGAAATTACAGTTGAAAAGGAGGGGAGGAAACTTAATATATTATCAAAATTGATATTAGTGTATGTGCTTTGTTTATTTACATAATAAATACAAACTGCTTCCACAAACATTTCCACAAACATATTGATCAAAGAGTCAGTGATCATTGAATTCTTTTGCTCCACTTGACATGGAGAAAACAGTTTAAGGGGGCATCTCCATATTTTCACAAAAGAGGTACAAAAATTATAGGTTAAAAAATTATCCAGTTACATAAAGTAACTGGATATGTATAATTAATAGAAAAGTAAAAAAGACATAAGGCTGAAATCATAACTCCAGACAATACCTAAATTGTGTGGTTATACAAATTATGTATTATTTCCAAAGAATTAAAGCCATGTTGTGATGTATAACTGCAACGTTTCTTAAGTTCCTTTAAAAGAAATTGTGGTTGAAAAGCAAGGGACGCACAAGTGTTTCTTAGCATTGCTTTAAGTGTATGCAAAAACGAATGTGTTTCTTTTCCATTTCATGTTAACCCAGCTGTAAGCCAAAGAGCTTTAGTATAATACTTAAGGAAAATATTATTTATAGATTCAAACAGATAAATTATAGCAACTTCATTAAGATAACAAGCCTGATTATACAAAGAATACTGATCAAAGATTAGATTTGAACTAAAATGACAAATACATTGAGAGTTGTCACTGCTCTTCCAAGGGCAACGTTATGCCAATTGAAGCGATGTGCAGTCCAACCTCAGTTCTGAACAACATGCTTCTCTATGGGTTTGCGTGGATATATAGGAGTAAGAATGACATTGATGACACTGGAATCCAAGTTAAAGACTTGTTTAATCACTGCTTTTTATAGTCACATAAATCGCGAAGTTGCTGACTGAGGGAAACCAATCTATATTACTTTCCGGAGTTACCATATGCAAAGCGCATATTATGCGATAACACTTAATTTGTGATTTAGGGAGGAACAGAGACATTCCTTCCTGGGTGACATCTGCCTTCCTGGATGAACAGTCCAGCTACGAGTCAATCCTTTTCAAGCAACTCTGTTATTCACACAGAACACCCCTAATCATGTCGATCTTTTGTTACATGTGAACCTTTCTCTTTTATTATGGTCATCAGTTACTAAAGAAGGGTCGAAGAAGGCCACTTCTATTCAAATGTTGACCCTGGGACCGCCTGCAATGATATCTTTCCCTCCTCATAGTAAATTACTAAACTAACATCCTGTTCACATCTGACAAATGTACCCCATGTTATCTTATTTACTGAATTCCTAATCTCGGTGTCAGAGTAGACTGGCATCTTATTGTAAAACAATCAAACGAAGGTCACTTTTGACTGGAGTACATACAGATATATTTGACATCACATTTCTAATAAATGAAGGGTGAGTGGTTATAACTCTAACATGACATTTAATTCATAAAAGAAAATCTAACATATTCAAAGATAAACACACATTTCTAGTCTTGTCTTAAACACAACATTCTTTTATTATATTAGTGAAACATATAAAACATTAGTGAAACTCTGGGGACCGAGCGTTAGCGGTATAACTACATCAGAAATAGAGGAAATGCTATTTCACCTCTTACGCTGACCTATCATGGCGTACAAATGTTCAACAATTGGTGTTTGTGAGAAAAGCCGATAGACTTTAAAACTCCTCCCGGCCAGGTCCGATGGATCCATTAACCAAAGACAGGTGTGGCCCTCCAGACAAACTGGGGGTTAAAGTGAGTGGATAATGTAACCACCATTACAAGCAAAAAATTGGTGTCCACTTAAAAAATGGTTACATTTATGCTACTTAAAACATGACAAGTCCTTCAGATAAATTTTCCGGAGGTAAAATAATCCCCCGTTCGGATCTCCGGGTGGGAACATCTGCAGGATGTCAATTACAGAACACCCTCAAAATTCTCCAATGGAATGCAGGAGGACTTTCACAGAGTAAAAAATGGAACTTCAAAAAGTCATAGAGGAAAAAGAAATAGACGTATTCATCATCCAAGAAACCAATGTAACAAATGATCTACTAAAATATTTTGAAATTTCTGGATTTAATATATATGTTCTCCCCAAATCACACCAAATAGCTAGTGGAATACTTACAGGTGTCAGAACAAACATCTTATCAAAGTTTAAAATTATAAAAGAAATGCAGCAAAAAAATAAAATAGAAATTATCCAAATTGAAATCTGGAATGGAAATTCACGTTACACCATATATGGTATATACAATCCACCAAATAACAATCCTTGTCTGAATATAATAAATATACACTGTAAAACAATTTTGATTGGCGATTTCAATGGTCATTCACCAAAATGGGGATACAAAGACTATAATGCCTGTGGCAAAACTATTGAGGATTTATTAAATTCTAACGCTTTAGATCTTATCTACAAGAATGGGGATTACCCCACATACCTACACTATAATGGCCAGTGCACTAATCCATACCTATTATTAGTATCTTCAGATTTAGTGAAATATATTAAAACTCATTATAAATATATTGATAACAGCACAGAAAGTATTTGGTTTTAGGTTTCAAATATATTACATTTCTTAATAGTATGGATTTGAATACGGCAAAGGAAAAAATTATATTCAATTGCACTAAGTTTATTGCTGAAAAAAAAATGAAAATGTTGTACAATGTAATGGAACACCTGTTTTACAAAATGAGTTAATTATTTATAACTAGCATTGGAAATGCAAACCTTTTCAGATTCAAAGCTTTGAGTGCTCTCAATAAATCAACAGGAGTGAAACATGGAAATGGGAGACAAAAAAACAGAATGTAAGGTTGGTATTTCAGCTCTATACATGACCAATGTAATAGTTGTTGTTTTCAAATGCTAAGCTTTGGCAATGAAGCCATTAGCTCCCTTGCTCTCCAATATTTCTGTGTTGTGGGTCCGGCAGGTAGGACTTCATAGGTTAAAAGATGTTCTTCAGTCATTTCCTCTTCTTTGTTGCACAGAGGACAATTTGGACTTGTATAATTTCCTATTCTGTGTGTTTGGCCAAATGATCATGTTCCGTAAGTAATCTAAAATTTGCTACTGCAGCTTTACGTGGGATTTCTGGATTTTTAATTAAAATGTTCCATTTTTTATCTTTGGCTTTGTTAGATATTGATTGGTTTTGTTTGTTTTTATATTTGCTTTTGATTAATCTTTTTATGGATGTAAAGAGTAAGTTTTAACTTTTGTTCTGAATTAAATTTGCACCTTTTTTGGCAAGGAAATCAGCTGATTCATTTCCAGCAATTCCACAATATGCAGGTATCTACTGTAATATAATTCTTTTCTGTAGTTTTTGAAGTTGTTGGATCATTTTGTGACATCTTTAATTTGGATTGACCTCATTTTATATGAACTTATTGCACATAATGCTGCTTTAGAATCAGAAAGTATGACAGCATTTTTGAATTTATCTATTCTGTATAGAAGGTGTTGGAGTGACATAATATTACCAATGTAATACTGTATATACCAAACAATCTCCACATTTTTTTTTCTAAAATTTAATGGCAAATAGTTAGGGTATGGGTATTATTCACAGAAGGATTGGTACCAAAACCAGAAGTTAGCATACTTCCAACAAATAAGAAATGTGTGCAAAGGTGGTGATGTGGATATAAGGGCGCTCAACTATGGGGTCATTAGTGCCCGTTAAAAAACTAAATCATGGCAATAGCCAGAGATAAATTAAACTATAAATTGGAAAAAATCAAAATAAAATGGCAAATAAACATGCACAATTAAAATAAAACAATAAAAAAACTAAGTAACAATTAATAAAATGCCCAAAGGCATAAAAAACATTCTCTTTAATATATGTTAGAAAAAATTGAAGAGAACAAAGGGTTTAAAACTACCTTCCCAACGGTGGTTGAATCAATTTGTTTCTTTTATTTGGGGTTGGGCTTGCATTTATGCTGGATTTACTGTGCCTTTTTTTTTTTATTTTTAGGTTCTGGCAGTGAGAGCAGACTCTTCCTGTTCCAAATCCTCTCTAGAAGAGGACTGCTGTGCTTCTAATAATTTCGGGTTCAGAGGCTCGAACCAATCGGAAACTGATCGATGAAGATGAAAGTTGTCGATCAGAGTCCTCTCAAGATGATTCCTCAGATGATGTTGACGGAGGAGATGGTCGCAGACATTTATGCTGGTCTTACTATTTTCCCGAAGGAAGTCAGTTCTGTCATATGAGGTCTTGAATTTCCTTGGTGATACATTAAATATTACCAGTTCACATGTCGTTCTTGAAGTAGATGGTTTCGGTGGTGACATGGCTGAATCCTTCTTCTTAGGACTGGACTTTGTAGGCACGCTCACTGTTGTTAGTGCTGGTGTCTGTTGCTTTGGCTGTGATCTTGCTGTAATTGTTCCTTTCGCAATTAATGCCCCATTTAAGTCGCTAGTTTGGATTGCAATTTCACATTTAGATACCAGTTAACTGCAACTGCACTATAAGTAACGGTCCTAGGGACAGAAGGCTTGATGAATATGCAAGAGTTTCCGGGCTTCCAAAAAGGACACCTCTCTTGGTTCGCCTTTACTTCATATAATTGGGGGCATTCTCTGGAGTTAGCTCAATGATTACCTCTACAGTTAACACAGGTTGCAGGTGAAGTACAAACATCATCATACTTGACTTCCCCACAATCAACGCAGATAGCACTTGTGTGGCCAAAGCATTGGCATTTTTAACACCTCAATGGATTGGGTACATACTGCCTCACTTCAATAACTTTGTACCCTGTCTTAATCCTTTGCAGGAGATCTACCCGATCAAAGGTAAGAAACAGGTTACGAGTGGGCACCAGTGGACTCGGTATACCTTGGTCACACCCTGTTCTGCCAAGTTTTCCTGAATCTCCTCATTGGACATTCCTTCCAGTGCGCTGGTGTTTCCAACACCACTCGAGTTCAGAGTCCTATGCAATTCAATGCACACAGGATAGCTTGCAAGCATACTGGCTTTCAAAATTTTTACAGCTTGCATCATTGAAACAGCTTCAACCAGGAGCGCGCCATTGCAAGATCAAATACATGACTTTACAGGACCAGCAATATTATCTAAAACCTTCTGGATAACGGGTTCAATGGTAGTAAATTTTCGACCTTCCTCAGTTCTAGTAACAACCAAATAGTGAGGACCACAAGACTCAGCTACTTCCTTTCCACTTTTCTTAACATTTTTGTTGAATTTATCAGTTCCCATAGCGACAACATCCTCCATTGCAAATGTCTCTGATGGCATGCTCACATCGTAGGTGCCACCACAGCTTAGGTGAGAGTCCTACACTGGACATTGCTCACTTCAGGGCACTCCTCCCAGTATTAAGATGGAGGGATTCAATAGCCTTCAGGAGTGTAACAGCTCATGCAATGTCCCCTCCCTGGGACTAACCTTTATCAGCGGATACGAACACAGTCTTACACGATAACCAGGGGCTGGGAATTACGCATTACCCAGTCACCCACTGCATTTACCACTCTGCCAATCCGCACTAGGTTATCCGTCAGAAGTGTGTTCAGGGAGAAAAAAAGAAAATAAATGGGGTCAAACAGAAGTGGACCATGTTTTGGGCATTTGAAATAACTCTCACCTCACAGAGGAACCCAATAGAGAGAGATTTGGTTTGGGACTCTGGAAGCACCAATCCCATACCTACTGCAGTAGGCCCCTGGGGATAATGTGTGCAAAGATTGCATCTCAAAAGTTACTACACGGCAGCAACAGAAGTAAAATTCACTTGCCCAAAATGGCTGGTATGAAACATTATTTAAAGTCATTCACAGCCAAAGAAAAATTCCACATATTGAAGAGGCTGAACAAATAAGTGATCATGCTGCTCTATGAGAGTTTATTCATAGCAGGTAAAAGATAAAGTTTATCTTGGGCAGATAAGTAGTAACTGGCAGGCATTTCGTGCACACTTCTTGAACATAATGGCTTCAGCTTTTGTAGGAAAACCACCCCCGAAGAGAATAGCTTCTGTTTTTGCTTCCATGCAAAAGCAACCATCACTCAACATCTTCTAGACCACTGCAAAGACAGGATATGAAGTTCCACAGATTTATCATCAGATTGCTCAGAGGAATATACAGGGTCTTTCAAAAGTTGTTTCAAACTTTAAGAAGCTGTAAATATAATAAATAATATTTGAGATAAGATAAAAATAAAAACCATAACTGGTCAAGCAAAGTGCTGTGTATGAAGTTGCAGAAAGAAAGGTGTACACTGAACAAGAGAACAAAGGACATCTTCCCAATGTTATACCACACTGTTTGTCCAGTATTTGACTTCTTTGGTTTTTGTTTCTTTTCCTGTCTCAAATAATATATTTATAACGGTGATTTTGAAAAAATCCTATATCTCAACTGTTGCAAACTGATAATTGAAGACCAGTCACCTGGCACTTGTACTACCAGCCCACACAACTGGCAGTAGTGAAAAAGAAAGCAGCAGTGCTTTGCTGTGTATAACTGCAGATGGAAGAAAGCTTCTACCATATATCCTCAAACAAAAACACCATTTCTAATGTGAAAATTTAAAATGTCATACAAGCTCATCTTAGGATGGATGGCCAATGATTTTGTAGTTAACTGAGTGACAAGTTTGCCAAGACTGCCCAAGAACACTATTCAACTCAAAGACAATGCTTACTCTGGATTAATATAACTATTTTGGCCATGCTACAGAAAGAAAGTTTTAAACAAGGAAGAACTGACATTCCTACATAACTTACATCAATTCTCCAAACAATGAATGTCTGTGAATAATTTAAAGCCACATTTAAAAAGCATATGTGGTAAATAATGATTCAAGAAGAGCACCAACTAACTGAGCAGTAAACTCTAGTGCCCAGAAGCGACAAAATTTGTAAGTGGACTCATTTTCTCTACCACTGGTGGAAAGAAGTTTCAAGAGGGTGTAATTTTGAATTACCTTAACTGAATGAAGAACAATATGCTAAAGGAGGATAAAGTTTGACATTGAAAATAAAGACGAGTCTTTGAGTAATAATGAAAGTGATAAAAATAAAGAGGTTTTGCAGTCCTTAATGTTTTCAATACAGATATGTAATGCAGCTGTTATTTGGTTTTCCAAATCATCCTTCCTAAAATCCAAATGCTGAGACAACCCCATTATGGAGAAGAAACTTCTGTTGAATGTATTACTAGAGCTTTGCATATTTGCATGTTTTATTCCTTGATGATGATGATTTGTGTTTACGGGCACTCAACTAGGTCATCAGTGCTCTTTAAAACAATTGTGGCAAAAGCCATTTATAAACCTAGACACTAAGCAGAAATATATCTATGAAAAATAAATATTTAAAATATAAAATGAATAAAAACAGAAAATGAAAAGGAGATAAATAATAAAAAACACCATTAATATAAAGACAATAAAAAGGAACTTCAAACAACTACAGGAAAACAAATATTATTATGCAATATTAAATATAAAATAGAGATATATAACAAGCAATGGCAAAAGCCAACAATAGACTAGTAGCAAAATAACAACAGACAATAAAAAACAAAATAAACTCTAAATCCTAAAATTAACTCTTGCGATGTAACATAAAACCTTTTCCACCGCAGAGTTATTGTCTGGCAGGATCTCCGACAGGCTATCCGGCAGCTGCAGAGACTCCCACAGGTCTGCAAGGTGAAAACACTCTAGCAGCACATGACTGACCGAAAGAGCCCAACTACACAGCGGACAAACAGGAGCAGGGTCCTCCTTGAAAAGGTGATTTGTGAGAAGTAGCAGTGCCCAATATGCAACCAAGCCAAACTAATTTCCTCCCGACGGGATAAGCGATAGGAGGTTGCCCAGTTAACTGGAAGTTCCTTCACCGTTCTAAGTTTGTTTCCACGAAGAGCAGACCACTCATCACGCCAGCATGACAGTGCTGCTCTACAACAAGCCTAAAGACTTCCACGGTGACAAAAGGGATGTTAACACTGGGTTCTATGGTTGCCACCTTAGCTGCCGAATCTGCCATTTCATTCCTCTGCAAGCCTATGTGACCAGGAATCCATGCACACACCACGCTTATGCCAGAGGCTTGTAAAACGTGGAGGGCATCCTGGATGGTGGTTGTACAACTCATGAAGGCTCTGAAGTGCACTAAGGGAATCACTTAGATTAAGGCAATCACCCAACTTTCTTCGGTGAACATGTATATTGCATAGAGCTCTGCACTATAAATGGAAGTGCTCCCATGGAAACCGAATGTATAGGGTTTGGCTCCATGGACATACACACATCCAACTGTATAAATTAAAATACAGTCTTTATATATGTATATGTTATATGTGTTTGGAGGAATTTAGTAACAGCGACGTCAAATATAGAATAAAAAGAAGTATTTCAGAAAGTGGAGTGCCACTGTTACTAAAATTAGGCAAGTGAGTCAACCTTGTATATACTTTTCTCCACTTACAAGTTTTTATGAAGACTAGTTTCTGGGGACTTCTCCCCTATCGTCAGCTCTGTGGTAGACTGATGATGCATCCGGTGTCTGCATCTGGCTTGGTGTTGTGCTGCCATCTAACGTCCTGGTAAGTTTGATGACGTCATCAAACTTACCAGGACGTTAGATGGCAGCACAACACCAAGCCAGATGCAGACACCGGATGCATCATCAGTCTACCACAGAGCTGACGATAGGGGAGAAGTCCCCAGAAACTAGTCTTCATAAAAACTTGTAAGTGGAGAAAAGTATATACAAGGTTGACTCACTTGCCTAATTTTAGTAGTGACGTCAAAATTAATCTCAGAAACTATTTGTAGTTGGTTTATTAATACTCGTCACTTACTTGTTTATATTTATGAGAGGCTAGTTTCAAAGGCATTCGCCTTCATTTTCAATCTCTTTCCAACTGACCTTTATACCCTGATACAAATTCTAAGAACAAACTACAGATACTACACGTGGACGTAGTGGATTTCCTGTGCACCATCATCCCAAGATCTACATGAGGTGCTGCACGCAACCAAGGAGGATTAACTCTCGCCCTGAGGAAACATCCTAGGCATTTCAAATGCATGCCTCCTAAGAAGCTCCCGGAAGTGAAAACCTGGCAGCTTTGGACTTAGACATGTGTTCCTATAATGTACGTCAATAGCTAAACATATGCATGTAAGGGATAAATTTATACTGCATATAAATGCCTAAAGAGGTTAGTGCATATTTAGCCTATTTCTGCATATTTCGGCATATGATGAGTATCCTTAGCTTCCAGTGAAGGTCGTATCACCTTGGTCACACTTACCGATGTTTCGCTAAGGATACTCATCAAGACACAGGCCAGGGAAGCATCCATTTATATCTATTTATGCTATGTTTTACTATTTCAGCATTGATTCTTGAATGCAAATATTTCATCACGAAACTAAGAGAAAGAAGAAAATGCAAGCAAATTTCTCTTTTATTGTTCTGTTTTTGTAGGAATGTTAGCTATGTTTCTAAATTCCCAAAAGGGACCAAAAATGCAATCACGCAGCAAATTTCAGTTTGATGCAGCTGCTGCATCATAGAACTCAATACATTTGCCACAACTGCATTTTGAAGAATTAAAAAATGCCATTTTCAGTTAACTTTTAAAATTGTAACTAGTGTGCTCAATGCTCATTTTTGAAAAACATAGTTTATTGCTAAAACATGCATAAAATAAGGGCAAATAACTAAATTATAAAAAATATTTAATTAGATCTTTTATTAACTTTAAAGAGAGTCGATTAAAGACACTAAACAACACTTACTTTTAAATTTTTCCGGAACTAGTTTCAGAGGCTTTGCCTCTATCATCGGCCGGCTCTCGACTGATTCTCGTTGGTGTAGCTGACGATACCTTGTCACAGGTCTCCTCTGGTGGCGGCTCAAGGAACTTGCTGAATAAATCCTTCTGGGGGATGTCGAAATTGAATACTTTGTTCCTATTTTTTGAAATGAAGATTTGTTCCCATGTGGATAGTTCTTGTTTTCCTGATGTATGTTTTAGTAGTTTTGGTTCTGGATTTATGTTGTGGTTTTTTTCCCAAAAATGTGTGGCAACTGCTGATTTTTCTAATTGTTTATATTTTATGTTTCTAAAGTGTTCCTTTGCTCTTGTTTCTAAATTTCTTTTTGTTTTTCCAATATAAATTTGACTACAGTCATTGCATTCAATTTGATATATACCAGATTTTTTGTTTGATGGAATAGCATCTTTGATGTTTGAGCAAATTAGGTTTTTTAAGGAGAAATGGTTGACTGGTGCTAGTTGAATATTTTGTTTTTTGAAGACTTTTTTGAATTTATCATAGGCCCATGGATGGTAAGTGAATTTTTTGAAAATCATATTAGTTTCTGTAGATGAGAGAGTTGTGGTTTCCTTTAGTAGCTTCTTCTTTTTTGCCAAGCTCACTTTTTTGTCCACTAATGATTTGGGAAAGTTATTTTTTTGTGCTATTTCAATTATTTTGTTGTATTCTGTTTTGTATTCTTCTGCTGTGAGAGGGATGTTTACCAGTCTGTGTGCTAAACTATTGAAGATTGCCTGTTTGTGGGATCTTGGGTTGTAGCCATTAGCTTTTATGTAGTTGTCTGTCTGTGTTGGTTTTCTGTAAATGCCAAAGTTTAGTCTGTTTTTATTCCTCATTATTTTTAGATCCAAAAATGGTAAATGCTCGTCTTTTTCTATTTCTACAGTGAATTAAATTGAATGCAATGACTGTAGTCAAATTTATATTGGAAAAACAAAAAGAAATTTAGAAACAAGAGCAAAGGAACACTTTAGAAACATAAAATATAAACAATTAGAAAAATCAGCAGTTGCCACACATTTTTGGGAAAAAAACCACAACATAAATCCAGAACCAAAACTACTAAAACATACATCAGGAAAACAAGAACTATCCACATGGGAACAAATCTTCATTTCAAAAAATAGGAACAAAGTATTCAATTTCGACATCCCCCAGAAGGATTTATTCAGCAAGTTCCTTGAGCCGCCACCAGAGGAGACCTGTGACAAGGTATCGTCAGCTACACCAACGAGAATCAGTCGAGAGCCGGCCGATGATAGAGGCAAAGCCTCTGAAACTAGTTCCGGAAAAATTTAAAAGTAAGTGTTGTTTAGTGTCTTTAATCGACTCTCTTTAAAGTTAATTTATCATAACAACACTGTTTTCAACACTTCCAAGAAAGTAATTAGATCTTTTATTCTAAAATTATGCATTTTTATGTAAAATAAAAATTTGTATTTGTGATAGCGGCATCACATTCAATTTTACACTTAGTTTTGTGCTTAAAACTGCAAATAGAAAGAATATTTAGTTATCTAAACTTCTGTTTCCTGCTAATTAGTTATACCATTTTGAGGTTAGGTTCTGTCTGAAATTTGTGAATTTTAAGTATTATAACCTTGGCACGAGTTCTTGTTAAAACAATTATTTTTATAGTTAGATAAACTATTTAGAGGTTTGAAAGTAATGAGCTGGTAATTCAAAAACAAACCACTTAAATGGATAACTTAAGTGATGTTTGTTTTTGAATTACCGACTCATTACTTTCAAATGTTAAATACATCACTGTTTCTAACCTTGTGCTTCAAATAATATTTAGAGGTTATTTCTGACCGAAATTTGTGAATTTTAAGTGTTATAACCTTGGCACCATTTTTGTAGAAACAAATTATTTTATTTCCATCACCACTCATGAATGTAACTACACAGGAAAGGAAACCTGCAAAATACAAAATGGTGCCCCAAAACATGAGATTACTACTCATTACATATATTGAAGTGAAGAAAGATCATGTTTATTTCTGCAGACAATGGATAAATAGGGCCATAGGTTCTACCCCAAAGATTCACTGAGCTCGTTATGACTTTCTTACTAAATATTATCTACCTTATGCATGATTGGAAGAATGTAGTAACAGTGACGTCAAAATTAACTGAAAAAACTATTTGTATTTGGTTTTAGAACACTTAGTAACTTATATTTTCATAACACCTGAAGCTTTCCTGGTTACGAATATGCTGATGATGGGAGAGCGTCTTTTCACCTGGCTTGCTGCCCGAGAAGAAATTGAGCTTATATTTTCATTATTGAAGGACTAGTTTCAGAAGCTGTTGATCCATTTTCAATCTTGAAGGTTCAATTATCGCCTGTTGTCATCTGCTCTCTTCTCTCTGGTGATGAAACTATGAACTTCTTTATCAAATTATTGATTGGCAGGATTTCAAAGTTCATTACTCGCTCCTAGTCCTTCAATAATGAAAAGTGACAAAGTGTCAAAAACAAACTAAAAATAGTATTTCAACTGAGTGTTCAATTCAATGGATTACCAGCACATGTTATCATGTTATCAACAATGTGCATGAGCACCTGGTGCAGATATTTAAGAACCACTGGATTGGCTAGGGAGGTTCCACACTTTGGCCCACTCATTCCTCAGACTTAAATCTCTTAAAGTCTTTTGGTTATATGGATACTTACGGAATTAAACTATGGCACTCCAATAAACAATATACAGACACTACAAAATTGTGTCTTTAATACAGCTCAGCATATTCAAAAACAACCAAGTCAACTGCAAAGGGAAGGTTATGGTATATGATTGCTTACTATTAACACAGAGGGATGCACTGTCATTAATGAATGTCACATTAGATCACCCCCTATGAGCGAGTGTTCGTATCTCAGAATATATGATTTATGGGACCTATGTTTATTGCATATTTGTTCCTTATTTTAATGCACTGATCTGAAATATTGGATAACGGATTTTTAATATTCTGTATAAATGCTTTAAGATTGAGAATTGCCTTGCAGACATGAGCAACTTCATGTAATTCTTGTTCAATAACTAGGATCCATGAAGTAACACAAAGAATGCATACATACATTATACTATCTTTTTATGCCACAAAAGGCCATTAAAAACAAAAGACACAAATTATTGGTAACTGTGAATGAAATTAAGTGTACCCTACTTATTTTTCGTTTATTTCTACACAGCTCAACAACATGAACAGCCTAATCTTTTAAAAATGCTTCCAGTGAAAACTGAACCAGGCTCAAGAAGTGACCTTAGATTAGCTTTTATGCAAAAAATACTTCTAGGTTCAGTTTGAATGCTGGTTAGCAGTGGCTGTGATCTGAAATCAGCCATTTTATACTTCAGGCTTTAATAAACTACTTTAGAAATCTAATTTGAGACATACTTGCTTTACTTATACTGCTATTATTCAGGATACGTTGCAGAAGCCTTCACTTCCACCTTTTAACTGTAGGTCAACTGGTGATGCTAGTGTTGTTCTAATCTTTAATAGATGGCATAACGTATCTGGTACCAGACAAAATTTTGAAACTCCTAGCTCAGTGTTGTTTGTGAATGAAAATTTCATATCATACAGTGAGTTCTAGAGGATGATCTACTTCTTTTAACAGTTTGGAATTTGCCTATTTCATGGTTGGCTTCCTAAAAGTGTGCAACTGATCTGTTTATACTTATGTTCCAGATGTGTTTTTTGGTGCAGATGTTTATGCTGCACTACAAAGAATACATCCAGAACATAAAACATTAACAAACAATTCAGCATTTATAGCATACTTTTTGGAAATAAACCATAAAATAAACACAAATTCTGAAATAAAAGTAAGCATTCCTCTGGAATCTGCCATATGGGACAACAATTTTCATTCACAAACTTATACACCAAGCTATAAACTTGAAATCCTGCCTCCACACATCTACATGAAATTCTTCATCCATTTACCAAGGACTAGAATGAAGCCAACTCAGCATCGACAATTGATCTATAGCAGATGAAGTGAAAGGTTCTGAACCATATCCTGAATTATTAAGAGTAAGCAAAGCAAGTGTGCCCAAATTTAACTCCTAATACTCAACTATTTAACCTTGGCTTTACTGTTAAAAGCTTTTTAAATAAATTAACTCAACTGGATGTTTACATTGCTTCTTGTATCTTTCTCAGAATATTTTTGACTGCAATAATTCTCATATGTCCTACTATCCTTAAATTCTCAAGTTTTACATACCTCATCCTTGCCAAATGGTGTTAGTGGTGTAACAGCTTTAGACTTTTTACGCCATGTGCCCCAGTAAGGAGGACGTCTGTTTTCAAAAAACTGCAACAATTTTGGCCTTGGAAGCTTTCCAATTGCTGGATGTGTTTCAATTATGTTATTTGATTCTGTATCATCCAATTCATAATCATCTGCAGAAAAAAAATACACTGATTTAAACAAGTTCTTCAGTAAGTAAATTCAAGATAGAATGGTTCTTTAGTTTAAATTATAAGATAAGGTTTATTTTATGACTTTATTTTATGCTTTATGTTCTTCTCTAGCTTTTTATATATTCTTTGAATTTATATAAACTTGAATTAAATGCAATGGCAATTTTTTGGGTATCTGTTAATTCATTATCTATAATAATCGGATGTTTAGGAACATTGTTATCTGTATATGTTAAAGTTTCCTTTTGAATTTTACTATTCCAGTTGAGGATACTTTTTGGAATCTTTGCTAGTTTCAGCTAACTTTCTAGCCGATTCACATTCATTTTTAAAGTGTCCAAATCTTTTGACCAAAAGTATTTATAAGATTTAACCTTTCCTTTAGGAATATATATTTTTTGCAGTATGTAGTGGAAACTGGCAGACATTCCTACTTTTCCTTGATGTTATGTTAGCAATTGTTGCTCAATGGTTGCAGCCCATATTCCCAGAAATATTACTTGACTTCTATTACATTTGATAAAACAAAAGATCCGGATTATATTTTGAAACATTGTGGTGGATGTATGTACCAATATTGTCTTCAATGAAAATTATATCTATATTATTGGAATGCTGCCAGTCTTCTGTTGCTTTTCCTGATGGATTGGTATCTTTATACAGCTCCAATATTTGAAGTGGGCAGTAAGATCTCCCACTATGATAGCTTTTTGGACTAAATTAAAAAATTCCATCAAAATTAATCACAAAAACTATTTGTAGTTGGTTTATTGATACTCGTCACTTACTTTTTTATATTATTGAGAGACCAGTTTCAAAGGCAATCGCCTCCATTTTCAATCTCTTTCCAACTACAAATAGTTTTTGCGATGCTAATTAAACTTTATAATTTACATTCAACATTTTAATAATTTTGAATTTTGATGTTAAATTTGTCCTTACTCCAATTAGAATTCCACTAGCAATTTCATAATTTTTGGAAAAAGATAAATTGTATAACCTTTCATTTTGTAATATTTGTTTAGGTCTTTTAAAATATTTTGCTTCTATGATACCGAAGGCATCAATGTTTTTCTCATGGAGTAAATTGGGGAGTTCTGCTTTCTTATCTTGATTTAATCCTGTTGCATTCCACTAGTATGTTCAAATCCCAAAATACAATCCTTACCCGAAGATCCAAACAGGAGGCTATTTCTCTGGATTGCTTTGTCGAAGGGGGACAAACACATATGTTCATGCACATGCACACACATACCTATGGATTATGAAAAAGAAAAAAGTGCATACCCAAAATGATTACATCATTTTTGAAGTCACTTAGAGACCATGTCTTTGGACTGCTTCTAGGTATCCTCTTTCTATTCTTAATTTCATCCAAATAAAGCTCCTCCTGTGATTGTACTGCCATTGCTTCATCCATTTCCTTCCGTAGTTCTGAAGTAAATGTGACTCTACAACTGGGTGCAAGTCGCATGTCAACTTTAACCTGCATGAAAGGAAAAATAATAAATTGTTTCACTTAAACTTAATAAAGAGATTATGATATTTTAGTTAATTGATGGAAATTAATAATTTCTCCACACTAGCCATATATAGGCCAAGGTTTTTAATAGATAGAGTCAACATGAAAAATTCAATGCCATGGCCGAGATTTGAACCACGGAACTCCTGGTTTCTGTCCAGTCGCTCTTAGCCTTTGAGCTACCATGGCCAACGTGCAGTCCTAACATTAAATTAACTCATTAAATTTTATATATACGAGTCAAATGGAGAATTTAATGTCAGGATGGCACATTGGCCATGGTAGCTCAAAGGTTAAGAGCGACTGAATGGAAACCAGGAGATCCGTGGTTCAAATCCTGGCCATGGCATTGAATTGTTCATGTTGACTCTATTAAAGGTATTATGATTTAACTGAAGGTCCATTCCATACATTACAACTATAATACAAAAATGTACTCCAAATACAATAGCCAAAATAAGAATCAGTAACATATAGATTCACAAAAACACATAGCTCTAGATCAGCAAGTTGATAGGTGATTACTGATAACTGCTTCACCCCAGCAGAACAACAGAAGAGATATTCAAATCAGATGTTATCTTTTTCACCCTATTGTGGAAAATGAAAAGGTGCTGTAACACAGGCTTGTGCAATTGGATTTACAATTCCACTCTTCAAAGCTTTGAATTATTTAATTTCAGTATTTTCCCATTCAATTGAGTGTTTAGCACAATGTGAAAATCCTTTGGATAGAATCAGACTGAAAAATTTAATGCCATAGCCAGGATCTGAACCATGGATCTCCCAGTATCTGTCTGGTTCCTTTTAACCATTGAGTTACCATGGCCAACATGACAGCAGAACATTAAATACTCCAACTGACTCGCATTTTCTTGGTAAACCACTAGGGGCTCTCATATACTCGACTGGGATGGTTCAGGCAGTTTTGTCTGTAGCACGCATTGGGGAGGCCCGGGTTCAATCACCATGGCTGACCTACCTGACTCATGGTTTTTTTTCGGGCGGGAGGTTCCCCAGGTTGCAAGGTGAATGCTGGGTAGTTTAATTACATCCCCGAATTTCCTGTCCCTCCATTTCATCTCCATTATCATTTCAAATCATCTCTCATCTGGTGATCTCTTTTGTGGTAGAAGTGTCAGCGGGTGTCTCAGTACTATCATGACTCCTTGGGTCGGCCGCCCTCTGTCTCCTGTCACCTCATCCTTCATCCCGGGGATGCCCCACTTGGGGCTTAGGTACAATAAACCACAGGTTTCAGTGCCGAATTCCTTCCGTAGTAATCCTAATCCTAGGGGCTCTCATATACAATGAGATATGCACCATTTGTGGTGATTTAAGTCCCAGGCTTCATAATTCACTGTAGGAAAGAACCATGGAGATGGATCCCTGTTGGTGAGACAGGAGTTAATAAACTTAGGAGCTTACAATCCTTAAACATAAAAGCTAGAAGAGGAAGAAATAACAAGACAGTACTTAAACGTGACACAATAGGAGGCGAAGGGATGAAATGGCAATAGGCAGTTTGGAACTCTGGGATTGCCAATTCCTATACTTACCGTACTAGGCTCCTGGGGTGAAATGGCAGAATGTCAGGCCTAAAAAGCCTTCCACAACAACAGATGATGACTATGCTAAGATTTTGTGCTATGATTCATGGAAATCTCCATTTAATTAATTATTCAAGAAGTTGTTGACAAAGACAGCATTAGCACAGAGTCATGACATCACATGAGTGACAAACTTGAGATACATTGTATCAGTGCAAAATTTGTGAGCGTTTGCTGACTGACAATCAGAAACAGATCCATGTTGAAATAAGCCAAGGACTGCCTGTCACTGCAAATGGCAAAGAAAACTACCTGTAACAGTAGTTTCAAGTTATATTTAGAAAGGTTATGAAAAGTTTAAATAAGTAAAAATATATGTAATTTTGTGATTGGCCGTAGTAATAATTGTATGATGTTATGTTGTAACGTGGAATTAAATCGGCCAATCACAAAATTAAGATAGGAGTAACGATAGTTACGAAAAATCAATAATCTTGGTAGAGATGTTTTGTAATCGTGAGTGTGATGAATAGTGGTGCAGGATCAAGAACTTTTATGTAATAGTTGGAACTGTTTAAGTATAACAAAGTAAGAATTTATCGATATGTTGGAAGTAACCTGCAAGTGACTGGGAAAGGAAGTTCAAGTAAAATGTAATCCAAATAACACAATTAAATAGTTACAAAATTTGATTTCTCCAAAACTTTATTCCGAACCACGCCTGAAAAACAGATGTCTCATGACTTATTTAATCAAACAAAATCATCAAGAAACAACTCAAAATACGAATTAACCCTGTTATATCTGGCTTCTCAACTTGGGTCTTCGAAACAATCAAAGTGCATCCCATCTCAAATATAGAAGTCCCGCACCAAATTGTGCCCAAACGTGTGGCCGATTAAGGAGAGAAATGAACTATGAATAGAATTTCCTGTCCCATACCTTAAGACCAAACAGGAGATGAGATGGGGATTTGTCTCTAAGATGTTGAAATGAAGGTGCAATTGATGCAGTGGGTGGGTAAAGGGTGTCCTTGTTCGAAACATTCAAGTCTTCCAAGATCAAGGAAATGTTGGTTGCTGCTTTTTTATTATTATTATTATTTATATTGAATTTATACCACGTTTTCAGATGTAAACAAGGTCTACCAAGGAATTTCAGTGCATGAGGAATGCTGTGTACAGGAAGAGGCCTGAATTGTAGAAAAACTAGCTTGCATGTTGCTTCATGTCAATGCTCCAGCTCACGCATTACTCCTTATCTGCAGCTATCTTGCAAAACATCAGATTCCCATTGTCTGGACCTAGCTCCACAAAATATTTTGTGTTTCCCAAATCTAAAATCATGTTGAAAGCATGTTTCCAAATCATAGATATTCATAACAACTTGACTAGAGACCCACAAACCATCCCATCTCAGAAAATGCATACAAGGAGACTTTCCAAAAGGTGTATTGCCAGTAGAGGGAACTATTTTAAGTGTAACAAAGCTTAAAATGTACAATGAGAAATAAGGTTGTAGCAAAGGTTCCATTTTTTTTAACATACTTTGTACATTACAATCTTTTTTTTTTTTTTTTTTCAATTCAATACTGCTTAAATGCTAACTCCATTCTTCAAAATTCTGAAGTCCCAGAAATATGGTTAAGACGTTCATTCCTAGTAGAAAGATGGTAGCACAGCCTCTATTATTTGCAGGAAACTTGAGATGCATTGCTTCAGTCACTCATGCTTATGTACTTCCTAAATGGTATAGGTGATTGATTGTGGTTACTGCTTTAATTCAAACAAGAAAATATACAAATTCAAAGCATAAACATAATAAGCAGAAGCTTCATAATGTTATCTGTAGATTTGGAGAGTGCTTCCAAAATTAAGACATCCTCCTCAGCAAAACATAGAAAAGAAAGCATGTATTAAACTGCTAACAGCTCTTGAAACTCCATCCCATGCCAACACCACATCCTTGGTTGTAATGTGTTTGTACTGTTCCCTAGCATGACCTATGGCTCTGGGAACCTTTTCAGAGAACAATAAATAAATAAAAAATAAATAAATAAATGTGAGGATACATACCTCAAAAGGCATGAACGTTTTATCAGAGTTCACAACCACTTCTTCCTCCACTTTAATCTCTGATTTCTTTGGCACGAAAAAGCTGGTGAATGCTGCAGCTTCTGCTTGACGTTGCTCCTCTTTCTTACGTTTTTCTTCATCTTTAGCCCTCTTTTCTTCATTTTTTTGACTTTATGCAAGGGAAGAAATTATGAAACTAAAAACTAATGTAGAAATGACAAGTTTACAATGACGAGCAAACAAAGATAGTTTAAAGCAGAACTTTATATACCAATAAATGGCAAAACCCTGCAGTATGAATTAAAATCTCTCATCTGTGCGCTTAATATATTTGTTTTTATTTTGAATGTTTATTATTAGCATTATAAACAACTGATTAATTTTGTATCATGTAAATTCTTCATATATTAATAAAAGCATAATTTATTTACACTTAAAATAACCATGAACATTTTCACTATTTGATGTAAACTATCATTGTAAGACAAATACTTTAAGACAATATTATATGCTGATCAAAAGTGAATGGCTACACGTTAAAATTCATACCTACATGACCAATCTGAACCGTTTATAAAAACACTTACTCTATTTCCATTTGTTTTTTCTTTTCTTTTTCTTCTTTTTCTTTCCGTTTCTGTTCTTCCTTTTCTTCCTTCTCTTTCCGTTTTTGTTCATCTTTTTCTTCCTTTTCTTTCTTTTTCTGTTCCTCTTTTTCCTCCCTCTCCTTTCGCCTTTGTTCTTCTTTCTCTTGCTTTTGTCTTAACTTCTCTTCCTTTTCTTCTGCCTTTTTCTTCTCTCGTTCCTAAACAGAAAGCACACAGTATGCACCACAAAGAGAATCAATGCAACAGACCTCATCAACAACCCATCCATCAGATGGGTTGTTGCACATCTCCACTAACTTTTAAAGGACTTGTATTAAGTACTCAGGTTAAAAGCTGAGGAATGCTAAGCTATGACTACTGCCAACTACTGGTTAAATCAAGTGCATCATATCACAAAGTTAAGTAACTAAATTTAACCTGGAGTTTATCCCATTCACATATTTAAATACCTCACCAGCTGCTGAGAAATTGGATTTAAATACCTTACCAATGGTTTTGCAAGCTTGATAATTTTAAAATAATCATACTAAATAAACCAGTAAAGATACATGCATGCAAATTGGTATGCATACTGCTAAAGAAAGTGAACTCCTCACGGTTTAAATCTGTTTTTAGATTGACTGGCATGCTGCCTGGCTATTTATCAAGCAACATTTGAATTTGCACTTGACTAAGTTACAGGAAAATCTTTCATTACATGATCACCGCTTTCATCACCTGTATGACTATGAAGTACTGCTTGAGTTCAGAATCTGAAATACCTTAGTTTATTATCACTGTAGAAAACACTATAAAAAAGCTATTCTAAAGCCTCATCATTATCACGGACTGCGATTTTCACCATGTTGCTTACGAATATAACTCTTTGCGAAACTGAAAAAAAAAAAGTGTTAGCAGGAAATTACCACGTGAAATGCACGGAAAAAATCCATATCAAACGTCTTGTTATATAGACTGCCTTTGTTAGACTTGAGAGCCACCTATTGCCTACAATTTGAACTTCATGCAATTATGTGCAACAGTGCGCGGTATGAGTTGAGCTCGTCATACAATTTAAATCTCACAAACAGCGAGTGCAGTTTGTCATATGATCAAATAAGTTAATAACTTGATATGGTTGGCAATATCTTTGTGCATGATTTCATGCTATATACGAGGAAACTAGTGGCATTAGATTTTCAAAATACTCTATTGATTTATGTGTTATAATAAGTATATTGAATTAGTAAAGTGGACTTTCATTCATTATAGATTGTTTCATGTAGCTTAATAGTAGGCTGAATTCATTCAGGAACATAATAATCATTAACTCTCTGTTAAATATGATTTGTGTAGGTCATGTAGTAGATTTAAAATTAAGCTACATGTACAAGGATTATGTCATTAGCTGGGAGCAGATTTTTATTTTGAAATATTTCACAAAACTTCAAAATATTTGATAAAAATGTTAAATATTTTACTTAAATTCACAGAAATGTCATAAAATTATGAAGTTATTATTCTAATTAAAATTGTAATGAACAACCAAAGTCCTAATATTAATATTGTATCATAGTCCTTACCTCTCCAAACTGTCCCTCATAAATGTATGCCGAGGTATGCATCGATGTATGCCGATTGTCTCTAATAGCATTTTATATCGTGAAACTGATATTTCTACATCACAAGTGTCAGACGTACATATTTAAACAAAGGAATATCACCAACACTCATGCACTCTAAAACACCTACTTATTTATCTTCCATAAGAGCAACCTATACAGTTTTTGAAAAGCATTGTTTTTCTCAAATTTTTGAGTTTGTACATAAAATATGAAGCTGAGGATGTGAATAAAATATTCACAAAATCGTGATCCTAATCAATTTAGAAGAAAACTTTCATCATTTCTTATAAGATATGTGAAGTTTTTGTTACAAATTATTATATTTGTAGATATTTTGAGTATGTGTTTGAGTACTTTCAGTATATTTTAAAAAGTAATAAGCTATATTAACATAGATATGAGAGGTAACCTAAAACAGGACAGCTATAACTGTAGATACTTTAAAATAGATTTACAGTGTGCATGATTGGAGGAATTTAGGAACAGTGACTCAAAATTAATTGAAAAAATTATTTTCAGTCAGTTTTTAACACTTTGCCACACTTTTACATTATTGAGGGGCTACTATCGTCTGGGGTTGTCATCTGCTCTCTTCTCTCTGGTGGTGGAACTATGAACTACTCTGTCCCATCAGTTGATAATTTGAAAAAGAAGTTCATAGTTCCACCACCAGAGAGAAGAGGGCACAGGACAACAGCCGATAGTTGGACCGAGGTTGAAAATGGATGCAACGGCTTCCAAAACTAGTCCTTCAATAATATAAAAATGTAAGTGACAAAGTGTTAAAAACAGACTACAAATACAGTAGTCTCGATTATCCAACCTAAGCTGGCCCTGGACAAGGTCGGATAACCGAAAATGTTGGATGATACAAAATAATTTTGAAAATGGAGTAAAACATGGTAGGTGTACTATATTATTAAAACAATTGTTGGTTTTGTGGTATTTACTGAATAATCAAACCAATTCTATTCAATGCAATAATGAACAAAAAGAAGCTCCAAATGTCTTAAGAAAAGAAACTTTTCAATGAAGTCTGCTTGCCTGCTGAATGACATTTCCTTGCTGCGAGATTTTGCCATCGACAAAACATTAATACCTTCGTTATGCTTGCCTCCGGCCGTTGCTCCTTAAGCACTTAAACCTTCAGCGTGACTATCTTATTCCCATTCTGTTTCATCCGCATTGTCATTACCATTCGCAAAATCAACATCACAGTCGGTGAGTTCAAACAGTTGATCTTCTGCACACCAGCTACTCGCGTCTTGAATCGTAGCATCCTCACAACCAGGAATGCAGTTCAGTAAGAGAACAATGTCACCCATGTCCTCTTGTACTATCTCTTCTTTAATTTCATCACCTAACAGTATGTTCCAAGAGTTTGCCAATGTTTTGATTTCTTCCCAAGCCTGAGCCACCCAGTATGCAACGTCTTTCATATTGAATAGATCTTAACCTTTCCAACATGTCCTTGGCACTGTCCATTTCCTCTATCAGGAACAAAAGGAATTGTCGCCAATATTTTCTTTTCAATGTTTCCAGCCTAATCTTGGTCCATTGGCTGGCATAATGTCACCTTAGGTGGGAGAAACAATACCTTGATATCATTACTTACAAGTTCTTCTACATTTGGGTGTAATGGTGCATTGTCTAGAAGGAGAGCTTTTCTTGGGATGTGGTTGGAAGCTAGACACTTCTCTATAGATGGCACAAACTGTGTAAAGAACCAGTCTTTAAAGATGGCAACAGACATCCAGGCAAATTCTGGTTAGTGTAATGCACTGGTACAGCATTAACAGAAATGTTTTTAAATGCTCTAGGACTTTAAGATTTACCAATCATTAGCAATTCAGCTTTGAAGTTCCCTGTAACATTACTGCAGGCAAGACCCTTTCCTTACTATGCTTGTAGCCAGGGGCAGAAGCCTCTGCTCGGATTGCAAGAGTTATAGATGGCAGCATATTGAAATTTAGTCTAGTTTCGTCACAATTAAAAATCTGATCAGCAGTTCATCCTTCAGCAAGAAATAATTCTATAAACTCCTTTTTAGATTTCAAAACATCGTCAGATTCAGCAGTAAGTTTTTCGCCACATATTAAGCTGACAATAAAAATTTTAGTAAGTGATTGTTATAAAAAAAAAAATATTATATTTATTAATATGGTCAGATAATACAGAATGTCGTATTATCAAAGATGGGATAACCGAGACTCTACTGCAGGTTTTTCAATTAGATTTAGGGTATTTTGGAGCATTAGGTAATGTAGTATTTCCATTCAAGGTATTTTATTTAGCTTAAAGGAAAACTAGATTTTGTCTGTATAGGATCATGATAAATTTTCACTGTAGCAGAAAAGGTTGGGATTTATCTTGATTTTAATATATCCAACACACATTTTACTAAGGCTTCTTTTAAAATATTCAAAACTGAGTAGGGCAGGAATGAAATGTTAAAGTATTCATCTATTTTATTTCTGCCAGTTATATTACAGAGTCAAGGTATTAACCATAAGACTTACTCCCACCAACCCCTCCAGAAGGGTGTGCCAATCACAGTAATTTCTCCTACACAATATTGTAGTAAATATTGTATCAAATGAAATAAAATTAAACTGTTTTTTAAGAATACCAGCAATATCTATCTACAAGATCCACTCCCCCCCTCGCACACATATACCCTATGGATTATTTTGTTCTAAGGGACCTTCAAACACATGTATCTAGCAATACTACTTCTTACAAACAGAGAAAGTTTGGAATATCCAAACTTTTATATCAAACGAGAGATGAAATAAAAAAAAAAGGTTGCAGAGAAGTTAATGCTATGGAAAAAGAAAATGCCATTGTATTTATTTTCATAGGCAGTGAAACACACTACCTAACAGTAACAGCAATAATACTAATAATAATAATAATACTAATAATAATAATAATAATAATAATAATAATAATAATACTAATAATAATAATAATAGTAATAGTAGTAGTAGTAGTAGTAGTAGTAGTAGTAATAATAATAATGATGATGATGATAATGATAATGATGATATTGATAATGATGATAATGATAATGATAATGATGATGATGATAATGATAAATAATAATAATAATAATAATAATAATAATAATAATAATAATAATAATAATAATAATAATAATAATAATAATAATAATAATAATAATAATAATAATAATAATAATAATAATAATAATAATAATAATAATAATAATAATAATAATAATAATAATAATAATAATAATAATAATAATAATAATAATAATAATAATAATAATAATAATAATAATAATAATAATAATAATAATAATAATAATAATAATAATAATAATAATAATAATAATAATAATAATAATAATAATAATAATAATAATAATAATAATAATAATAATAATAATAATAATAATAATAATAATAATAATAATAATAATAATAATAATAATAATAATAATATGCCTGCTTCCGCTGACCCCAAAACACAATAGTTTTGCAACTAGAATAAATAAAGTATTCACCAACCTGTCTTTGTCTTTCTTTTTCTTCTCTTTTCTTTGCTGACTCTAGCTGTTTCTGCAGTTGTTTTGGGGTTAATTTCTTTGTTTTTGGAATTGTACAAATACCATCACTTGTCAAATCCCCTGGGGAAGGTGAGCTGCTTTTAGGAGTGCTCTGTTTAGATCTGACTTTCTCCTTTGGAGTAGTAATGACTTCTTTAACTTGCTTTGGAGTTGAACATTTACTGCTATTGGGTACTAACTCCATTTGTGATGTTTCATCTGATGTTTCCGTGTTATCATTTATATTATTTTTATCTTTTTTCGATGTTTCATTTAAAACTTCTACCTCATCATAATCTTCCTGCTTTTGTGTTTTATCTAAAACTTCCTTATTCTGCTTCCGCAATGCTTTTTTTAAAACTTCCTTTTCATTTTTACTAGTTTTAATTTTCTCCTGTGAAACTTCTAACTCATCATTTGGAGTAGCGCTGTGTTTTGTTAATATTTTCTTAGGAATGTCACTCACAGCAACATTGGCTGTCACATTATTTGCGATTTCAATAGTTTTCCTACCAACACCACTGACACTTTCTTTGACAGCATTATCCAATTTTTTTGAACTGCTACTGACAGAACTACAGTTGTCAACTTCAGGAATCACAATTTCTGATTCTGTTTCACTATCACTTATAGTTATTTCACATACCAACTGAGCTTTCTCCAGTTTTTCTTTATCTGATTTAGAACTGTCCTTATTTTTCTTCTTCTCATTCCTAACTCTACTTTCCTCATTGTTATCATCTGCAGCTCTGCCTTTACTTTTCTTCTTCTCATTCCTACCTTTAATTCCCTCATTGGTATCATCTACAGCTTTGCCTTCTAAATCTTTATTTTTCTTCTCAGTGTGTTCAGAGGAATGTGCACTTACTGCATCCAATACCAATGCTTTAGAAACTGCTGAACATACATTCTCCTTTATTTCTGCATGTGGACTTGTTTCATTTGGTTTTACAATTTTGATCACTTTAATGTCATCAGAAGCATCACTAAGTTTGCGCTTATTGCTATTCTTAAGTGGAGGAGATGTAGGTTTCACAGCTGGACTGAGAATTTGAAATGGCAAACGTGCTGAAACAATAAAAAATAGCAAAATTTATTATTAGTATTATTTTGCAAGCAAATACTCCATGGCAAGTCTACAAGGCATATGAATACAATGCCAATATTTTCTCAAAACTCACACTGACAATTATGGAAACATTTTGTGCTTAAAAATTCTACTACAAAGCAATATTCATTATACATTCTCCACCGATTACCTATAGTAAGTAAAGAATTGTATTACATCCAAAAATTCAAATATTTTTACCAGAAATACAGGTATTTGGAACTGTCTGGATCCCAAAAATTAATTCTAGAAAAATTCTGTATGTGCACATGTGTGTGTGTGTGCGTGTGTGTGCACATTTGTGCACTCACATGTCAGAATTCCTCTTCATTCCAAATGACTGCATAACAGGTAAACCGTAGTAAACAGACAAAATCACACATGAAAATGTAGACCTGGTTAAAACACAATTTATGTCAAAACTTTTTGTGTGTAGTTAACCATTTCTAGTGATGCTCTAAAAAGGAAGTTCCAACTTTTTAAGGGGTTGCCACTAGGCATCAAAGAAAATACTCCTATGGTCACAAACACTCTGGAACTTATTAAAAATAGAGCTAAAACACTTTTAACAGAGACTGCAGAAAAAAACAGATGGCTGAGGTGTGAGAGCCTAGAGCTCCCCAAATGCCTCATTGTTTACCACTGCTCTAACCATTTCCAAGAAACTTCCTGCTATAATTACTTTTCTTAAATGGGAAATCATTTGTTTTCTGGCTTCTAGTCATGCAAATAGAGCAGAATTTCAAAGCCACCGCATAGCAATTAGCTTATTTGAGGCTTCTGTATTTGCATTTGCCTATTCTCATTCCATCTGCAAGAAAATATGTATCAAAACTATTTCTACAAATATCATTCTTAATTAATATGATGTAAACAGAAGAATGTGCATTTACAGTAAAAGTTTATACAACAGTGAGAGGAGAGTTATGTGAGAAAAACACTTGGAATTTGTGCAAGAAAAAAAGTATTTCACCTTAAAAAATACATTTCCACAATCCTCTTCATGATCTGTCATCTATGGACTTTAGTTCCAAATATTTTACTCTACTGCTTGGAATTATATATTGCTCTAATTGATTTTCATGTGGCGATGGTGTGCTGTATTGTGTGCTGCGATGGCGTGAAGACTTAATTTTGACAAATACCTATGTATATCCTATCATAAACTTTTGCAGCCTGCTCAAAGAAAAGTTGTGTTAATGATGACTAGTTTTCTTTCACAAAATTCAGACTATGCATTGAATTTTTTAATGGTTTAAAGTACATTTGTAACACATACATCCAACATTTTATATAAATGTTAAAATAACATTTGTATTTTCCCCAAAGAAAAACTTTAGAACTTTCTTGCTGAACATGGCTGCATTATGAGTGTGTAACAAGGAAAACGACAAATGATTCTGTAAATCCTGTAAATAAATACATAGATAAAACAATTCTTTCCTGTCTAATTTATGTTAATCAAGACAAGCATTCAAAGACAGTTTCATTAACTATTTCACTGCAGGTAAAAGAGGAATAAAAAGGGGGAAGCAAGGAAGTTGCTATCTGCTGGCTTTGAAATTTCATATTTTTTCCACAATATTACAAGAAACAAAAGAATATTGCTTTAGCAATCATAAATTGTAAATTATCAGAAAATTCATCAATAGCAATGAATAAGTCAAAAATGGTTATAAAAGGTTTAACAATATACACATTTTTGTCTGGTTTATCGCTTATGTTTTACCATTAATAAAATGCTCGCCTCTCTAGTGTAGGTGGTAGCACATCTGACGCATATTTAAAAGGTCTCAATTTTGAATCTCGGTCAGAGTGAGTTATCTGGAGAAGACTTGCTGGGTGTTCCCTTATCCTGAAAGATGAACGTCAGGTAACTCTTAGCTCATAGACCCTGGGCTCATTTGAGCATCACTTCAACCATTTCATTCATCATTCGATGAGACTTAACATTGGAATAAGTTGATATTAAAAAAAAAAATTGATTCTGAATGAAGAGCACCTTTTAGGCTATTAACAGAAGATTTGAATCTAGGTATCTTAATCAAAATAATTAAGAGAATTATTTTGGAAAAAAAAAGAATCAGATAGTACTTTCCATGTAAAGGGGTTTGTGATGGGGGTTGGGGTGGTGGAGGATTTTTTTTTTTTATTGAAAACTGTCTAGTGTACTTTGGAGATGCTGACCTTAAATTTGATGTTTATCCAATATTTTGTGTTTGAGCTATCTGATCACGATACACAGAAAATTCTTTTTAAAAAATCTTTTGGGGTCTTGTCAACTTAAAAGTTATAATAGAGTCAACATGAAAAACTCAATGCCACGGCCGGGATTTGAACCATAGATCTCCTGGTTTCCGTCCAGTCACTCTAACCCATTGAGCTACCATGGCCAACTTGCTGTCATGACATTAAATCCATTTTAATGACATTTAATGTCATGACGGCAAGTTGGCCATGGTAGCTCAATGGGTTAGTGCGACTGGATGGAAACCAGGAGATCCATGGTTCAAATCCCGGCCGTGGCATTGATATTTTCATGTTAACTTTATCTATCAAAAACCTTAGCCTATATATGACTAGTGTGAAGAAATGATTAATTTCCATCAATTAACTAAAATTAAACGTTTTAAGTTTCTTGCAGCCCCATTTTACTATGCAGTAAACTTGTAAGTGAGATTTGAGACAGTTAAAAGAAATGTGCAAGATGATAACGTAATGTGGTAGTACAAGACATTTCTGTCTCCAGCTATTTTCACTCTTGATCATGTGCATTTATTTACACTCAATAGATAGGCAGAATGGTTGCAAAATAAACAAGAGATTAAAAGACTTATTTTAAAAGTCTTATTTTATTAAAACTTAAAACTCTACTCCCATCAACTGTTAAAAACATTTTCAGAATCCCTCCAATCCTGTCCTCAGCTGATTGGCAAAATTTAAAACATGTGGAATGTTCCTAATGATAAAAATCTTCTTCCATATTGAAAGTTCAAGTTCCATTGTTAATGGTTGTTAAACTCCTGTCCAATGTGTGGTTAAATTAAATTACTGAAACCATTATAGATGAAACTATAGATTTTAAATTTTGATGTGTCATTGGTGTTTAATGCGCTTATATAGAAAATATTCTGAGAGAGGGAACCTATTACAAGAGGTACACACAGCAGCCAAATGTGAAGATAGTGGTTAACTGCCAATCAGCTGAGAATGGAACTGGGACAGTTACAAAAACATTCCTGTTCTTAATAGTTGACATGAGTGAAGTTTCAAATTTAAATAAAATATGACTCAATAAGTCTTTTAATATGAAATTAACTTCACTTTTAACAACGCTTAACTACAACTATTTCAAACAAGAGATTATTAAAACTTCTTACCTTGTTTCAATTTCTTTCTCGGCGGAGCTTCCACATCCTTTCCCTCTTCAAAGGATTCTGAAAATGACATTGTATCAAAATATGTTTAGCATTCCTCCTATTCAAAATCAAAGTAAATCTTATTCATTTATTTACATATACTAAAAGAAATTCAACTATTTCATTTTAAAGCAAAGAATAAAGCAACTTCAAGAACAATTTCTCATGTATTTTTTACAAATTCTGGTTTGAGTATGGTTAGAGATGAGATTTTTCATAAATGTAATAAATGATGAAATAGTCACAAAAACTTGTACTCATTTTATTTTTCATGATTTGACTTGAAATAAGAAAATGATACTAAACTGCAATATAAAAGTGAGATCACTAATAACTGGAACTTTTTTGAACAGTAGAGCTCAAAATTTAGTAATTTTGTATAGCAGTTTATGTCTATATTGTAGGACACTTAGAAAATTTGGACATCTTTTGTGAACCTTCATTCCCACCCTCAGCTTACAAGTGACTTGTTGATGCAATTGAATCAACTAGTCAAAGGTTCCCTCCCCCCCCCCCAAAAAAATAGGGAAAAACTCTAATTTTTAAAACTAAATGGGGTGTAGTGTAAACAACCCTGAATAAAGGTGGAGAGCCCATTTGCAGGCATCTAACAAGGCCATTAAGTGATCTCAACATAAATATGATGTGTTGTAATCCTTTTACAGTTTTCAAAAAATGTAAAAAGCAAAATAAACACATGTTTTTGAAACGTTTGCCTTATGTTTGCAACAAAAGGTTAAGCAGTTACTTGGAGGAAACTACAAAAATATCCATTCTTTTTTCTCCTAAGAGGTCGGTTTACATTTTATTCATGTCACTGCTGGCAGAGTACTGACTTTCCAAACTGCAAGAGATATACGAACGTGATCTGATAACTTTTAAAGACTTCAGTGTCATTACCTTCTCATTCCTACTATTACTCACAGAAAACGGGCTGGTATGACATAACATTAATCAGAAAGATTACATATTTGCAACTTACCATTTATTTCAACAGGTTTATTCATGTTTAATTCTTCCCAATTGCATAAGATTGTAATTACAATATTATTAAAAGTAAATGTGGGGTTTTAATCACACCAAGTAGAGCTTCTTCAACACATCACCTTAATTAATAAATCGCCCGAAAGATAGCAGCTTTTGAATAATGTTAAACATAAAATTACTTCTCTTAATGTGAACGCTGTCTAATTCCATATAATCAAAAAAGACATTTGTAGCATTGAAAGCGCGGGATTAAACCGGAAATGACGTATCTCACTGTACCACCCCACCCCGAGAAAATGTTTACATATTGCCAACAAGCATTAAATATATCTCTGGCAATTTAAAATTTCTCTTTTCAAATTTTCGCATAATAAGGCATAAAGGAATACCCCAAGATGTAACAATGATTAATCAACTCAACAAAATAGGAAACCTGATTTAGCCAAGTAACAAATCAAAACACCAAGGATCACCACACGCTGTTGTGCTGCTTTTATGAATCCTACATCTTGTGAGAATCACTTTAATCAAATCGGGCGTCAGAGGTAATAGAAATTAATATAGTAAAGTTAGCTCTTTGGCTGCGTAACATTTAGCTTTCACAGATTCAGATAACATTTGCGGAGAAATCATAAGAAAATTTATTGAAAAAAAAGGCCAACATTTTGTGTTTCAGTCATATTTATATCCGTCATGCTAGCACTGACAAGAAACGCCAAAAGGTTAACCTTAAAACTTCTTTGTGTTCAACAGGAGTGATGATGAGTATAAGGGCGCTCAACTGCAGAGGTCATCAGCGCCCTTTTTAAAGGAAACTGGTCATGGCAAAAGCCAGATACAAATTATTCTAAAACACTATAAATGTGTGAATAGAATGGCAAAAATACATACGCGTTAAAAAAATAGAAATGTCATCTAAAAAGCCATAAATTCTATTTGCTAAATCCTAAAATCTAATCTCGAAAAGAATCTAAAAACCTTCTTCACTACTGCGTTATCGTTCGCTAGCATTTCTGCAAAGCTGACCGGCAGCTGCAGAGACGTCCTAAGGTCTGCTAGGTGAAAACACTCTTGCAGCACGTGTGGTACAGACAACGGTTCATTGCAAAACGGACAAAGTGGAGAAGGTTCCTTTTTAAAAAGAAAACTATGAGTAAAAAGGCAGTGCCCAATTCGTAACCGAGCCAAACTCACCTCCTCGCGGCGAGATGACCGACAGGAGGTAACCACTCTTCCTGCCAGCAGATTTGCACAGCTCTCCGCAATACGGCCCTAAAGTCTTCCGATGTCACAGATGGTATCTGGGCTTCATGGTAGCCGTCTTGGCTGCTGAATACGCCATTTCATTCCTCCGCAAGCCTACGTGACCAGGGATCCATGCACACACCACGTTAACGCCAGCAGCGTGTAAAACGTGGAGGGCATCCTGTATACGCTGCACAATAGGGTGGTAGTTGAACAGCTGCCGTAGGCTTTGAAGTGCACTGAGGGAATCACTCAGGATTAAGCAGTCCCCCATCTTTCGTCGACGTACGTGTAAAATGGCCCGGTATATTGCATAAAGCTCTGCAGTAAAAATGGAAGTGCTAGTATGGAATCCGAATGTATACGGTTCGGTTCCACACACGTAAGCACAACCAACACCATTTGAGTTCTTGGAGCCATCAGTATAAATTACAAAATGGTCCTCATATCGCGATAAAAATTCTAAATAACATGTGCGGATATTAGACATAGACATGGTAGATTTATCATATTTAGTCATGCCCAGATCAACCGGGGTCGCTCTGCTCAACCAAGGAGGGTATGTCCTCTCCCCCCTAGGATACATCTTGGGCATGTCACTATCAAGATGTCTAAGGAGCTCCCGGAAACGAAAACCAGGTGGCTTTGGTTTAATAGTAGTGTTCCTATAACGCACGTCCATGAAGGTATTAAAGAACGGCGTAAACGATGGATGTGTGGGCATGCAATTAAGTCCACAGCCTGTACTGCAGAGGAGGTTCTGCAGACTCAGCATACAGGCTTACAGATCGGCTCGTTGGAAATGACCCAACTGCTATACGTATGCCACAATTATGGACTGTGTCTAATCTCTTCAGCACAGATGGTCATGCTGAGCCATAAACGATACTACCATAATCTAATATGGAACGGATGCGTGCCCGATAAAATCGCAATAACACTGTACGATCCGCTCCCCACGATTTTCCGCTTAGTACAAACAAGATATTTAAAGATCGGTCTCATCGTGCTTTCAGTTGTGCTATATGCGACGACCAACTAAGGTTTCTATCAAATATTAATCCAAGGAACCTCGTCTTATCTGCCAAAGGTAGTAGATCAGCGCCTAGCCGGAACCTTGGAGGTAGTCGTCTCTGCTGACGCCAGAAGTTAACACAGATGGTTTTCTCAGCGGAGAATCGGAAGCCGTTTTTTAAACTCCAACTCTTAAGGTTGTCCAAGGTGGTCTGAAGACGGCGCTCTAAAAACGGAGTGCGCTGAGATGTGGAACTGGATTTATGTCGAATCATATAGAAGGATGGCGAATTATGCCCCTCGTTGAGGTGATCATTTGGAACAGGGTTGGAATTGATGATTCTTGAAGTCCCAGCTTACCTCGGCGTGGCTTCAGTCGGTTGAGCTAGATATCTTCTTTTACAGGGGTGGTACGGCGGAAGGAAATTTTACGTAAAATGAGTAATCATTTTCCTCTGTATTAAATAATGTAGAAACTTTTATTTCCTTACTTCAATTAACACCAGTTCGAACAAGATGTATGATACAACATTTATAACACTATTCTTACACAAGATTCACTTGATGTGACGCGTTTATCTGGATGCGTGCAAGAATCAAAAGTTTTATACGTTTTTTTTACTACCGTGTATAATAATTAAATTGTGTGTCTTCTAGCGATGATATTTAATGTAAAGATTATCTAGTTATACTCGATGATGGTTACGAGAATAAACTTATACTCTTCCGCACACAACGGCGTTTAAGAAGAGAACCTTACATCCGTTCTCGGCGACTGTTAGGAGAAGAATGACCGGTTCCGCTTCTTCTACACATTAGCATTTCGCTAATAGTTCAATCCCTCTAGAGGAATATTGAATATCCTCCATGGCAACGTAAAATCTTCTATATCTGATTGGTCCACGTTTTACGATATACGCGTCACACCAATCACAAATAAGTTTGTTATTCCACACTTTTGTGACGTCATTTCCACTTACATAGCTTCTCTGTGCGTGACTCACTCTACATAACCTCACATAATACAATATTTGAAACTCTTTGGGGACAACATAAAATAACTGTTTCAGATGCCCCTCTTCAGAATATATGGAAAATTAACTTAAATCTCCCAATAATATTGTTCCATATATTCTGAAGAATGCCCCAATAATTAAACATTATTACAACAATGAACAATCAATACAATTTAAAATAACAATATAAAATCAGAAATTATTCGAACACAATAATAATAAACAAAACATTTTTCAGTAATTCATAAACATATTATTATATTTTTTTTTTTTTAAATCATTTATTCTTGTGAGCGTCAAGGCTTTTGAATGGTTTTAAAAGTGTTTTGTGATATTTTCCTATCATTTTATTATCATCGTCTCTTAATTCGTACGTATGATCCCCAAATTTTCTTACTATTTTATATGGACCTTTATATAACAAATTCATTCTCCAATAGGATTTGATTTTAGAACTGGAGATATTAAATGTCTTTACGAGAACTTTATCATTTATTTCAGGATTCCATTTCGCTCCTTTTCTTTGTATCTTTGATAATCTTTTCTCTGCTTTTTCTTTTATTCTTCGAAATGCTTCAGCACACTTTTCTTCTTCATTCAATTCCATTTCATCTACTTTTAAGGTTGTTGGTGCTTTTATTACTAGAGGTTCAGGTTGTAGTCCAGTCATTAATTCGATTGGTGAAAATTTGGTAGTAGAGTTTGGGGTATTGTTAATGATTTTCTCAATAATATGGCAGTATTTGTACCAGCCTCGGTGGTTAGAATGACACAGAATTCTGAAATACAAGCCTAAATCACGCATCACTCTCTCGCAAGGATTTCCTTGGGGAAAATATGCTGAAGAGTAATACATCTTAATGTTATTGTTCTTCATTTCTGAAGTAAACAATTTACTCCGGTGAACCGTTGCGTTGTCTGATAATATTGCCTTTATGGGCCCATACTTTGGTACCCAATCTTTTAAAATTTTATTTCCATTTTCTAGCATATCGTTTATTACTTCAGATGCTTGTTGTCTAATAGTGATAGGCACAGATCTACTTTTATGAGTATAAGGAGCAATGTCGTTCACCTTAAATGTATGTATGTACTTATTACACAATCCAGGTTTCGTACTAAAAACGTTCCTGTTCTTTAGTATACATAACCTCAACTGTTCTCTTTGCGCGTGATTTAAATTGTATGTTTTCCCTAACTTTTCTTTCAAAGTTCTTTGGAATATCATTTCTTCCTCTTCTTGTTTTCGCTCGGTGTCGGTATTTAATGTGTTTATTTGGCAACAATGATCTTCAAGGTCAAACGTCTCATTTTCTTTATTATTTAAAAGTAAATTTTCTTTACCACTATCATCTTCTTCATTATTAATTATATCTTCTTCGTATAATATATTTTCTACAAAAAACCTATCATTATTTATACTATCCTTCTCATCTTCTTTTAATATAATTTCTTCTAACAAATTTATTTTTATTACTTCATTATCTCCTTTGACCTTCATTTCATGTTTTTCGAAATCTATCACACTTCGCCAACCATACAATACATCATTGCCAATAATAATATCACGAGCTAAGTTTGGTATTACCAATACGATAAAATTGAAATTCAAATCATCTATTCGCGCAGGAATTAACGCTTGATATTTAACTTTATCTTTCTTTTTCCCAATAGCTGTGCTACAGTATACATTACACACGTTTAAATATTCAATCCTAAACTTGGATAGTAATTCCTTGAATAAGTTCTCACTTATTACTGATGAACTAGCTCCTGTGTCTATCAATACTTTATATTCGCTATCGCCTATACGAAGGTTAATCTGAGGTGGATTTACTAATTCCCGATCTTTACTTCTGGAGAGAGTGAGCTTATCTTCTGGTAAATTTTGAATTTTGATTTTGCCCTGTGTCATTTTTACCGAACCACTTTCCAAGGCACAAAATGATTTGGTACTCAGTTTTCCGCATTAGTGCGGTCGGTAGTTACACTAGCAGTTGGGTTGGTACTACCGTTATTTATTTCTCCTTCTATTCCCTGAGTCCGTGTCCTTTCTAGGTTATTGTCTGCCCTTTCAAACCTAGGACCCCCAAAATCTCTTAATGAAGAGTCTTCGATGCTAGTTCCTCTTCCTCTACTTTGATAACCCGTTCTTAAGTTATTTCCCCTGTAAAACCTCAGTTGATTCACCTGATTACTCCTCACATTTCCCACAGGTTGGTCATTATTACAATTCCTCCTAGGAGTATTTGGAATTCTCCTTCCTATACCTGGCACTACCGATTCATATGTCTTTCTGGGGTTGTACTCTCTTCGTTCATAGTTGTCTCTTGAACGTGCCCCGCCCCAATTTTGGTTAAAACTATTTTGGTTTTGGTTAGTATGGTTGTGATTTTCCCTGAATGTTGGTCTTACTTCCTGTCTATTTACTTGCTTTTGTTCTATATGAGTCTTGTCAGGATCAACTTGACTATGAGTAGAATCAGAATTAAGGTTATGAGCCTCAAATTCTGATAATAACTCAATCATATCAGTAAAGTCGACGGGCTTAGCCACAATTAGGTGGTTTCTAATGTGCGGTGGATAATGTCGTATTAGCATATTCACGATCTCGTTTTCTGACATATCTGGATTCACAAGTTTACTTTTGTTAGCAAGTTTTAGGAAATATTCTGTCATGGACACACCCTTCTTGAACTCGAATTTACCAGTGGCCAGTTCGACTTTAATTCTTCTCTGTCTTTCTGGACCCCAGAACCTATTTATAAACACATTCCTAAACATACTATACGTTTCATGTGATGCTAGTGTTAACCTCAGCCATTCTAAAGCATTTTTCTTCAAACACCTTTTAACAATCATCATCCTAAATTCATTTGGAATCTTTTTAATTTTAAAATATTCTTCTAATTCCTTTAGAAATATTTTGGGATTGTCTCCCGATTCTTCTTCGAAATTAGGTGGACTTATGTCATGCAACAAATAATTTGTACAATTTGTGTTACCTTGACTGTGTAACTGTGTATGTGTGTGCATGTTTTGTATTTGTCCATTACCATTTACTTCACAATCAGGTGACAAAGATTCTGTATCGTCACTCTCCAAATAATTCTCTAAGTTTTGTACAATATTACCTGAATTACCAGGTGAGTCAATACATGTAATATTCTTAGATTTTATTACCCTCTGGTTCTCAGAAATTTTGCTTGCCTGTAATGCAACCACAACTTGATTCAGCTTGCTAATGTTTTCTTTCTCTCTCTCAAAACTTTCCTGTGCCAAATCTATTCTTGTAATCATTTCACTATTCAACTTACTGACTTCATCATATTTAATTTTTAGTTCATCTTGTTGTGTTTGCACCTCAGTAGCAATTAGTTTAACATCATTTCTGATACTATTTACCTCTCTTACAAAATTATTCTGTATTTCAATATTTTCCTCATGGTATTTCCGTGAATTATCTAATAAGACTACATCTATTTCTTGTCTTATTCTATTCTCTAATTCCCCTATTTCTATTTTTTGTTTTTCTACAAATTCTACCTGTTGTTGCTTAAGGATTTCTGACTCCTTAGCCAATTCACTTCTTATATCTTTTACTACATTTTCCTGACTTATTTTCATTTCCTGAAACATCTCTTTTAACTTAGACATTTCTCCATCATGAGATTCTATTTTCTGTTTTAAAGATTTTATGCCTTCTCTACACTCTTCTCTTCCTTTCTCAATTTCATTTCTTAGGTTACCTAAACCTTGATCTATCCTAGCTTCTAACTTCTCTGAATTTTGATCTACCTTTTCTGAATTTTGATCTACCTTAGCATTTAAATTACTCATTTCCTGCCTTAAATTTTGATCTGCCTTTTCTGAATTTTGATCTACCTTAGCATTTAAATTACTCATTTCCTGCCTTAAATTTTGATCTGCCTTTTCTGAATTCTGTTTTATTTCCTGTCTTATTTCCTGTCTAAAACTATCCATTTTAGCATCAAAATTACTCATCATTTTCTCTAACCTGTCTATTATCATTTCATTACCTTTACTCTGCATAATTTCTGTTCTACTTGTTCCTGCATCATCACTACTCATTCCTTCCACTACTTCCCTGACTTCTTGTATTTCTGCTCTCTTATCACTAACTAGTCTTTCCACTCCTTCCCCAACATTTTTATTCTTATTGTCTGTTAATTTTTTACCTTCCATTTTAGGTAATATTTTTCCCTTTCTTAATAACATAAAAAAATGAAAATTATAATTTTGTCACTTTTTCTATTAATTATCTATTAAGATTTTCCGTACTCACTTTTCTTCTTTCTTCTTTCTTGATTCGAAGTTACCTGTCCATTACACTATTTATTCTCCTGTGGTGTAATCCTCCTTCTGCCTATTCGAGCCATACAGTTGGGCGCCATTTTGGAACTGGATTTTATGTCGAATCGTATTGATGGAAGACGAATTATGCCCCTCGTTGAGGTGATCATTTGGAACAGGGTTGGAATTGATGATTCTTGAAGTCCCAGCTTACCTCGGCGTGGCTTCAGTCGGTTGTGCTAGATATCTTCTTTTACAGGGGTGGTACGGCGGAAGGAAATTTTACGTAAAATGAGTAATCATTTTCCTCTGTATTAAATAATGTAGAAACTTTTATTTCCTTACTTCAATTAACACCAGTTCGAACAAGATGTATGATACAACATTTATAACACTATTCTTACACAAGATTCACTTGATGTGACGCGTTTATCTGGATGCGTGCAAGAATCAAAAGTTTTATACGTTTTTTTTACTACCGTGTATAATAATTAAATTGTGTGTCTTCTAGCGATGATATTTAATGTAAAGATTATCTAGTTATACTCGATGATGGTTACGAGAATAAACTTATACTCTTCCGCACACAACGGCGTTTAAGAAGAGAACCTTACATCCGTTCTCGGCGACTGTTAGGAGAAGAATGACCGGTTCCGCTTCTTCTACACATTAGCATTTCGCTAATAGTTCAATCCCTCTAGAGGAATATTGAATATCCTCCATGGCAACGTAAAATCTTCTATATCTGATTGGTCCACGTTTTACGATATACGCGTCACACCAATCACAAATAAGTTTGTTATTCCACACTTTTGTGACGTCATTTCCACTTACATAGCTTCTCTGTGCGTGACTCACTCTACATAACCTCACATAATACAATATTTGAAACTCTTTGGGGACAACATAAAATAACTGTTTCAGATGTACAGTAGACGGCAAAGTCGTCTAAAAATAGGCATGACGAGACACCTGGAGGTACACATTTCGAGATAGAATTAATCGCAATAGCAAACAACGTAACACTTAGTACCGATCCCTGTGGTACACCGTTCTCTTGAACAAAAAGGTCCGAAAAAACCGAGCCAACCCTTACTCGGAATACGCGGTCTTTCAAAAATTCTTGAAGGAAGAGTGGTAGGCGTTCACGTATATTCCAGGTGTGCAGAGTACGTAGCAACCCTGCCCACCAACACGTATCATAAGCCTTTTCGAGGTCAAAAAATATTCCGACTTTTTGACAGTTCTTAAGAAATCCGTTCATAATCTGTGTCGACATGGACACAAGATGATCCACTGTTGAACGGCGTCGTCGAAAACCGCACTGGATATTATTCAGTAGGTTGTGCGTTTCCAGCCACCATACCAACCGCCCATTTATCATGCGTTCCATCACCTTGCATACGCAACTGGTGAGGAAAATAGGACGGTAGCTAGAAGGGAGGTGACGGTCCTTGCCAGCTTTCAAGATAGCTATAATGGTGGCTTCTCGCCACTTGTCAGGAAACGTGGCATCAACCCAAACACGGTTATAGACCTCGAGCAGGAATGCCTTACCTTCAGGTGAGAGATGTTGTAACATTTGAACGTGGATTCCGTCTGGTTCTGGTGCTGTCAGTCGCGACGACGAAAGAGCGTGTTCTAACTCTGCCAAGATGAAGGGGTAGTTATAGTCTTCAAGGTTTCTGGAACTAAACACGAAACCTTGAGATTCTACCTGAATCTTAATTGAGATAAACTCAGGAGCATAATTGCTTGAGCTAGAAACCTGAGCGAGAGCACAGCCGAAGGTGTTAGCCACAACAAACGGATCAACAACAACTCCTGCAGTTGCTTTCAGACCAGCGATTGGCAGGTGGGTTGATTTTCCGGCCACGCGCCTTAATTTATCCCATACAACAGATGAGGGTGCACATCTGTTAAAAGATGATACAAATTTGTTCCATGAAGACTTTTTGCTATCCTTAATTATTTGCCTAGATTTTGCACGCGCTTTCTTGTACTCAATTAGATTACTTAGGTTAGGGTGTCGTTGGAATACCCTTAGAGCACGTCTACGAGCACGAATAGCATTCCGGCAGTCGTTGGTCCACCATGGGACAGGAAATCGACCGGGTTGGGTAGCCGAACGTGGAATAGACTGTTCTGCAGCGGAAAGAATTTTCTCTGTGAGATCATCAACTAAATCATTCACATAATCGTGCTCGTTGTATTCAAAGACAGCCAACTGGGTGTAAAGGTTCCAGTTGGCACGATCAAAGCGCCATCTAGGGAAACGTGAGGGAGACACATCTTGTGCTAAGAGACTAAGAAGACATGGAAAGTGGTCGCTGGAATGTAAATCAGAGATGACATTCCACTGTAATGAAACAGCTAACTGGGATGAACACACTGCCAAATCGATATGCGAATAGGTGTTAAACGCATCTGAGAGGAATGTGGGCTCTCCGGTGTTCAGGAGAACCAAGTTATTGCTCTCCAGGAATTTTGCAATGAGGTTGCCTCTTGAACATGCCCGATTTGAGCCCCAAAGTGGGTAATGGGCATTAAAGTCTCCCACTATTAGATATGGTGTTGAGAGTTGGGAAACCAGATCTTCAAGGTCAATTAGCGAGAGGTCATCTGATGGCGGTACATATACATTGCAAATGCAAAATTCGATTGATGGCAGCTTAATTCTTACAACTACAGATTGTATATCAGACTGTAGCTGTAACGGATCTACAAATATGTCATCCCTGAGGAGCTTCATAGTACCCCCGTGAGCAGGAATGCCCTCTTCTGTTTCAACATCACACCTCAGTGGTGTGTAGCGTCTTATTTTAAAGTTGTCTTGTGGTTGTAGCTTAGTCTCTTGTAAGCATACCAACAAGGGGTGAAGCTTACTGAGCAAAAGTTCCAGTTCTGGTCGATGCGCTATTAAGCCTCGTATGTTCCATTGTAGGATAGCCATTGGAACTATGGGATATAAGATGTAAAGGTAGTCTACATTAAGACGACTTCATGGGTGGCGGAATCAATTTGCCCTTTTTCTTAGGTGTAGGGCTAGTTTCGGCAGGTTTATCCTGCCTCTTCTTTGCTGCAGATAGAGCAGCGTGGTCAGATGTTTCCTGCTCCATATCCTCTATGGAAGAGGACGGTTTTCCTTCTACAAATTTCGATTTGATGGGCTCGAAGCGATTGGAAATTCCGACCGACGTCGGAAGATGACTCCGACGATGATCTCGGAGACGCTCTAGGGCTACGTTTCTTGGACTTTTCTGGTGCAGACTTTGTGCTTTCTTTCAGGAAGGCAGTTATATCATACTGCGTCTTGAACTTGATCTCTGGTGCTTGGTACACAATGGGCAATTTCGTCCTGTTGTTAGACGTGGATGCTTTGTCAGGCGACTTCACTGACTTGTTATTTTCAGTAGTCTGTGTTCTCGGAGTTCTAGATGGTGTTACTGATGCTCTTGGTTGCGATCTAGGCACTAGAACTTTCTCGGATATTGTTGCCCCGTTTATATCAGATGTTTGGGTACCAGCCTCCCGTTTCGGTGACGGAGTAGCCGCCACAGAGCTATAGGTACGGGAGGTGGTTGAAGAGGGTTTGAGAATACATAGAAGTTTCCGGGCTTCCGAAAAGGATACCTTTTCTTTAACCCCGATCTCCTGAATAGCTCGCTCTTCAATATAACGGGGCAATTCTCGTGAACTTGATGGATGTTCACCGCTACAATTTACGCATGCCGGAGGTGATGTACATGCATTTTCATGCATGCCGGCTCCACAGCTGACACATGTAGGTGCGCCTTTACAGAATGCACTAGTGTGACTGAACCGCTGACATTTGGTAGCATCTCAGAGGGTTAGGTATATATGGTCTAACCTCAATCACTTCATATCCTGCCCTGATCCTTTGAGGGAGATCTACCCGATCAAAGGTCAGGAACAGGGTACGAGTAGGAACCACATCCCCTCGTTCTCTCCTTTGGCCACGATAGACTGCAGTTACGCCTTGTTCCTGGAGGTTCTCCTGAATATCCTCGTTGGACATTCCATCCAACGCGCTAGTGTTTACAACACCGCGCGAGGAATTCAGGGTCCTATGCATCTCCACTTTGACTGGATAACTGCCCAGCATGTTGGCTTTCAGTATCTTTGCTGCCTGGGATGCTGTAGTTGCTTCCACCAGCAGCGTGCCATTTCTAGATTTTGTACATGATTTAACAGCACCAGCTTTTTTGTCAAGACATTTCTGTATAATAAACGGATTAACCGTAGAAAAAGTTTTACCTTCCTCCGTTCGTTTAATAACTAAGTAGCGAGGACCACACTCAACTACCTGTTTAACACTGTTTCCAAAAAAATCCTTTCCACGTTTATTGTTTTTTGGGGGTGTAGGTTAACCATAATAGTTGGTCTCAATTTCATCCCCCAGTGCTCCCCACCCACCACGGAGTCCAACAGGGGGTCATCCCACTGGGATGACAGGGCTACACAGGGGATATAGCGAGCTCGCCGTCCCACTCACCCTGGAGGTCGGTACAATACCTAGTCCTGGCCGATTGATTAGGGGTGGGTTAGTCCTTAACCTCCCGTTTAGGCGAAAAAGAAGCCAGAGTAGTGTAGTAGAATTGCGCACCCTCCCCGAATTCAGAAAAACACTGTCACGAGCTCAGATACGCATCCCTCAACCACCAGGACAAACCTTTCCACCGACACGGGTCTCCACGCCCGGCCTACACATGGGTGGGCCTGTTGACCGTCTCCCTCAACCACGAAGAGGAGCCCACAAGAGGGAGAATGTTGGCCCGGGACCCCGGGTTCGCCAAACCCGTACCTACCGTAGTAGGCCCCTGGGGGGTTTGTGTTCAACATTGTTAGCTCAACGCTAACGTAGAGGAGCCTTTTACACAAATGAAACATTTTGAAAAGTCTCTAGTGTTCCTTTATGCACGCAATGTTTGTTCTGCTATAGTCTCCTTGAAATACACACTGGTCCAATTCTAACACGAAGCTACACACTAATTCTAAACACTTATACGTTCCAAGTTCCACACTAAGGGATCGGCAAGCCGCGGAGCGGACAGGAGGCAGTTCGCGTATTAGTAAGTGGGGCTCCGAATATTGGTCATAAAAAGTGAGAAAGAACTATGTTGCTACTACGCAAAAGTTCCTTCTGGGCCGTGTTTTGAGAAGGATCCAGTTCGAGAAAGATCTAGTGCGCCCGGCTGGTACTAAAAAGTCTGTGCAAGGCTGAACATCAGTCAATGGTGGAAATAGCTGGAATACATTCATCTTTCAGGATAACTCTTATCCATATAACTCATCCTGAGAGAGATTCTAACTAATGACCTCTTGGGCGTGAGGCACACAAGCTGAATTCTGCAGAATGCACCATTATCGGATTTTGCAATAATTCCTCTCGTTTGTACATAATATTATATTAATACGGATAATATATGATCATCATTGTTATGTTGTGTATGTTTTTTTTAGAAACTGTATTTTAAAAAGTAGCCGTAGAACACAATTTTGGGATGTCAAAATATATTTTATTTTAAAATTATGACACATTCAAATTATTACGACAGAAGTACAAGAAAACGAATATAAGCAAAACTGTTGGTATTATTGTCATATTTCTAAGTTATTAAGCCATTATACAAATGTAAACTGCGCTAGTTTCTGGAGATGACCATGTTTAGATATATAGTTACGAAAAAATAACAAATGGCGTTATTCCAATTAAATAAAACAAGTAAAATACTTAATTTAAACATTTCAAATAACAAACGTTTTAGTTAAAGGAAAAGATACAGTTAGAACCACAAATATATTGGAAGGAAAAATAATGATTGCCTTAGGAGTAAAATTTCCATATGAGGAATAATTCAAAAGTAAATAATTCAAATTTTAGAATTAATATCATTAATTATTTTCATCATTTCTTTTATTGTAATACTATTAACCATTTATTACCAAAAAATATTGAAGATCGAGAAAAAAGATCACCATTTGAAAGTGGTTTTGATCCCATTAGATCTCCTCGTCTACCATTCTCAAAACAACGCCAATAAATCCAGTATTATGCGGCGTTAATAATAAATCCATAAAAATACTAGAAAATAAACTAAGATCAAATTTTATAAAGTAATTTTATATCAGAGGGCTCGGAAAAATAAATACAATTTTGTTTGTAAACGACATTGTCAATTGTCAGGAGGCCTCCTCTGTAACGTGAAGGCCGCATGTCTACCTAACATTCAACATGTCGGCAATTCGAAATTCGATCACGGTGAGTTATGCGGAAAAGGTGTTTTCAGGGGTTTTCCCTTATAACATGGGTACAGGTTAGCTATGACTAAAATTGATATGGACCCTGGGTTCATTCATTCCCCTTACTAATATTATCTATACTTTTTAATTCATTACCTTTTTAATTCAACATTCAGAATACCGCCAAAATAAAAATATATCCTTGCATTCGAAATTATTCAAATAATGTTTATGAGTATTAACGGACCTCCAGTGCGTATGTGGAATCCAGAACTTTACATAACAGAATGGATAAAAAGTCGCATGCTGAGGACAACCAAAGCAGGATGGTGAGTCTACAAGTGCAGAATTCTGATCGGTTTTCCAGAAACTAGAAATTTTTTTGGGTGTGCGTCCCCCACTTGTTTGTTAGGAATATGGCTCTGCTTACGATGGAGGAGATTAATTAAATGTTGTCAGGATCATATCAGCACCATCCATGTGTTTACGCCGCGGAGTTTTTGTATAACAGATGGGGAGAGGGAAGGGCAATAGGGGGAAAAAGTGAAACAATACAAATTAGATTTTAGAAATATATTTTGAAATATACATTATTAAATTAAAAAGTAGAAAGAAAAGAAGGAAGAAAGAAAATGCAGATATAAAGATGAAATTACACGCACCTTTAAGTAAAAAATCTAGAAATTACTGAACAAGCACATAAAAAGATTGACCGAAGACGTTTTTTCTTCTTTTTTTTTAATTTACGCCCTCCCACGTTAAGTCATATCGGACGGCCGAAAACGTTGATTATGCACTACAACTCTAAGAGTAAAACTAATGTTGGTGACCGAGAAACGCAGCATTAACAATAAGCTCTCCAATCCGTAACGTAGATAAGATGGGCTCAACATTGTTAAAAGAAATGACATTGGAAAAAGAATTACAAGGCTTATAATGCATATTTCCATCAGCCTCATGTATTAAGCCTTAAGACATGCACACTGTATAAAACTTGAACTCAAAAACCCGTTTTAAAATGTGTATTCGATATTGGCGTGTTTGGTATTCTGGTATATAATACGCCACCGTCACCAACAACACCCTCGCCATCACCGTTATAGTTAGTTATTTTACATAGATGAAATGTTATTTTATATTCATACAAAATAACCTCAACTAGATACATGTATTTCTAACATACATGTACAGATCACAAGAAGATGCTCCAGACATGATATCTTTCGTGCTACTAGATCCAGGTTCAGATTTTTGTTAGAGGTAAGAATTGTGTGAAATACATTTGACTTTCATTTTCAATACAATAAATCGTTATATAATATATACAATCTTAGTAATGCCGTAATGTGAAAAGCATGCTTGACTACTTCTGGTGCATTATCTTTTAATACACACATTAACTTTAAAGGGGAAAACCACAAGGTACTTAATAATATTAGGTAATAACTATAATTACAGCTCAATGTGTACAATAATAGAAGAATTTCAGAAAGAGAAACACACCAGTGTTACATACAGTAAGCACATCCAGCATATAAGGAAGCCCTTCAAGATTTGTAAATAAGTATATAGTATATGGCACGTAAAATAACAACAGTTTATATCATTTAATTATGATTGCTTACTATCCAGTGGTTTTCATATGAATGGCAATTGATCATATACAGACGTTGTTTTGTGGGTAATGCTATTAAGGCTTTATTAATCCTATGGGAGTATAAATGCAAATTATTTTCTATTCGGTGCTATGCACCACTGGTTCACTGTCTATAAGTCAGTGTTATTGGATAGGAGACAATCATTCTCATTAGAAAATCTGAAGATACGGGTTTTAATTCACTTCAACATCTAGACATAGCAGTATAATCCATATGCAAAGGGTGAATTAACGTTTACATTAATTATTTAATAAAAATGTTTCAGTTATATAAGTTGGCAGAAATGCTATAAATAGTTCTGCAGAAATAAAGTACATATTGCATGCATGAGATATGCCTAATTCTTCCTGTATAGTCATTTGGATACTACTATGAAGCATCAGTGTCCGCCATCCCTTATCCCTTCAACCTGGGTCTTCCTATTATATGCGATATTCGCACGTTCTGGCTCCGATTTCGCAGTCCTAGAAACCTGGTTCCATTTACTTCTTGGATGGATAAGTTATTCATAAGAATATTAAGCGAATTTTGTTTTTTCTGCTAATTAACATAAACAGTATTGGTAATGTTTATGTAAAGTTGTTTCTTTGCTAATCAGTGTTGTAACCTGAAATCTGATTCATTGATAGCAGACTGGAGTACATTTAAACTGTTATTTTGAAAATCATGTTTTTCTAGTAATAAAATTAAGGGTATATTATTTACATAATGTATTATTTTGTATTAAAACAATATTGGGCTTAATACTAAGCACTGGGGAACACCATGGTTCCGTTTCAAAATATAAGAACAAAATGTATCAATTGCAACAAATTGTTTTCCAAGTTCTAGGTAAGATTCAAGCGATTTCTCTTATACACATTGGACTGTGTAAAACATTCTTTTTAAGATCAATAGATAATCTCAAATATTGACTTTTATTATCTGTGGTTTGTAGGACATAGCCAGTAAATGAAAACAATGCATTTTTAATCGCTCTCCCCATCTGTAAAACTATATTGGGATGTTGAGAGATTTCATATTGCCTCAAGAAGAAAATTAATTTATTTAACACAAGCTTCTTAAGAATTTTAAAAGCACAGATGTTTCAATAGTATATGAATTTTAATTCAACCTTTCTCCTCGTGTATTCTAATGTATATTTCCCGTTGCTGACACATGTTTCAAGTGCTCCAAAATAAGGATTTTGATATAGTTTTGCGTAAACAAGTTGACAAATTTTTAATGCATCTTACGAAACTCAAATGATTTTGAGTCTGTTTGGTATTAAGTACCTGATGCCCATGGTATGCCTGGCCCTATAAAAGACTTCGAGCAGATACTAACCCGGGAGGGGGGATGAATCGACTTCTTTCTAAGAGATCATTTTTGGAAATTATGATGTAATGAGGATCAATATTTCTTCCAGATTTGCTGACTTAGAAAACTCAGATTTATTGGTAATTTGGGCTCAGCAAACTTCAATTTTCAGAAGAAGCAGAGCTCTGGTAATTTCTTTGATTTACCAATTTTGAAAAGTGAATTGGGCATGCTATTCAGAAATACTGAGGTGCTTAAGGACACTGTCGTTAAGTTACAGCAGGGACCATGGTTTTGTACCAGTGAAGACTGTGTGCTCAGTCTTTTAAAGTCCAGTTGCAGAGCTTACACTTTGAGTCATGCGCCGTACACTGAAATGGCCAGTATCGTGGAGAGGTCTGACTGGGTAACAACCATTCTCTAACGCTTCCGTACCAGCACGTTAACATTTTACAAGTTAAAGAAACTGTGATTATAAATCGCACCGGTGATTAGCGTTTTGTCTGCGTGTGTATGTATGTGCGTATAAATGTTTTCTTATTTAGACTAAAATGCCTCAAATTCAACGCAAACATGGTGGAAAAACACGTCACAGCCAAATACGTGAAGTTATTAATGAAGTCCATCTCTTTATAAAACGGGAAACAGATTCTGACGATATGCTAGTACTACTGAAGAAAGTGCAAGAGAGCGCAATTGCGGCAACAAAAGTACCCGAGGGAACTGTTCGTAAAGTAATTAAAGAAGGGGAGAAATGTGAGAAACAAGGGAAAGCCTTTGGAACACCAGGAAAGGTACAGGTCGCGTGTTTGTTCTTGGCGAATGAACATTTTCTATGAAAGATTGGGTGCGAGTAACTACTGAAATTTTACGGGAATGCTGGTAACAAAAGACAGGTACAGTCTGCAGTGAGACATGCGTTTACATACATGCTTCTGAGCTGTTTAACTTCTTCCTTCATATACTCATAAATATTAGCAATAATCTCGCGACTTTGACTACGTACAGTTTTTCCTTTTATTTTTGACACTGTGAGAGGCATTGTCAGGTTAATAACTAACACACAACCACGTAACTAACTAGCACTCCTTAAAACACTTGCATGCATACTGTCGCGAACCCGATCGTGAATCCCGGCTTGTGCACATAAAGGAACTGATAGGCAGCCCGGAGATAAACAGTATACCGGAAGAAATAAAGATAGCGCCCAGATAAAAGACCTGCCAGCACAGATAAGGTTACGATTCGGGAAGCTTCTCGTTTCGTCTGGTGCTAGAATATTCGATTTTTTGATTGTTACAGAACAGTCTCGAATTATGAATGAGGTATTTAAGGAAGCGACGACTCGCCAAGAGTCAGTCGTAAACAGGAGTAAACAGCTGTGACGATGTTGTAACTGGAGTGTTGTAAATAATGTGTGATATAATCAGAACGCTGTTGTTGTGGTCATTGAACTTGGTAGATTGCCATTGTGCATGTGATGTAATGCTGCTACTGTGACTGCATTTCTACGGAAATAAAGAACATTTGGAATTTCTGTAACTTGGACTTTTAATTCTACGAACCCACAAAGTCACAACATATTCATACCACACAAAACTTTTGCAGTCAACTGCATACACAAACGCAACAGAGGAAAGAAGCGCTGTTTTCTATTGTAACATAAACTATATTCTCACTTATTTATTAAGAGTAGGCCAGCTCATTGGATTTCCACTGAAAGTCATTCGTCAAGAACGAACGCACAATCGATACATCGTGTATCAAAAAGGACCACAGACATTGATAGATATGTAATTCGCCAAACAATATTTAACTTTTATGTTCAGGGGAAAACTGTGCCCACTGTCAGAAATCTGTTCCTGAAAATTCGAGATCTCATTATCTTTGAAAGTAGAAACACTAGTTTAAAGATTATCTTACATGGCATGGCTTTCATTGGAATAAAATAAGGAACGATAAGATCTTTTTATAGGAAAAATGATTGGGGTGTGTGATATTTACGTGCCAAAAAGAGTTTGGGGACGAAGGAAGGCCGATTATCTATGAAGTTGAAAGATTTATACGAGAAGTGGCTAACTCGCTTCCAGGCGCTACAAACCACAAAGGTATCACCCCAATTTTTTTCTTGTAAATTGAAACAGTTGATAATGCAAAGTAATAAGACAGTAAATAAGATGAAATAGTAAAGAAAGCCTGTTGTTTCTCAGTAGCTAAGATGAGCAAGTGCTCATATATCTTAAGAAATGCGCTTTAGTAAAGAAGAGTCTGCAAAATATCGTCGTGCTGCATTGTTCCGCATCTCCCAGTGCCAGCAGAAGGTGCAAGTGTCGCTTGAGCAAAGACTCTTTTAAGTGCTCGAAGAAGATAGGTCATCGTAGAAAACTTGTCGCTACTGTACGTACATTTCTACTTGACAGAAGCGGGGTTAGTGTCTGTTTCCAGAACTACATAAACTTGTCTTTTTAGTAATTACCATTCCAGCATCTAGTTCATCTACTGACAATTGATCCTCAGCAATGAAAAGGATAAAATCCTATTTTCAAAATACTCAAGATCACAAGAGACTTTATTCCCTAGCTCTGCTCAGCATTGAAAATTCCTCGCCTGCAACTTCGCGCAACACCCAGTCTTCTATGGTGATATGATTTATATCTTTGGAAGGAAAATTAGAAGGATAAATGTGAAGTAAAAAAAGGCACGATATTTACTCTTATCTCTGAAAATATATTATTCATTGTCTAACAGTAAGAATTTGAGGTATGTTTTTATCCAAATTAAGAGAGAATTGTGCAACATCGATCGCACACAGGCATATTTTCAAGAATACTCTGCTAAGGCTCATACAGCTGATCTATCGTTGCAATTAATTATGGATTCTTTTAAAAATCATGGCCACTGCGATCCTCAGATCTCACGGTACGTGATTTTTATTTATGGGGGAACTCAATAGGTAAGGTGTATCGGAACAACCAATATACTATGGAAGAATTAGAAGACAATATCAGAAGAGATATTACTGTAATTTCAAAAGATGAATTAAAGGGTGTGAACAGAAATTTTCTTCGGAAGTGTGAGACATGTGTGGCAGCACAAGGAGCTCATTTCCAACAATTTCAGTGATAAAGGTTTGTGATTATTATAATTATAATTTGCATTATAAACCTAAGTGCTAGAATTTAAATATTCAACGCAGCAGCAGCGTGCCTTCTGTGTGTGTGTGTGTGTGTGTGTGTGTGTGTGTGTGTGTGTGTGTGTGTGTGTGTGTGTGTGTGTGTGAAAAATTCATTATTCTCTCTTATTTTCACGAAAATTCTTACTTGGAGGTTTTCTCGTTCTGAAAGTCCGGCCTCGCCACTGCTGGAGGGCTGCACTACACATAAAAAACAAGAAGCATACCCAAGCTCTACTGATTCTGCACTTTCAATTTCTGCCATCGTATATCTGATAGCTTTAGATAATACCAGAAACCTCGTCATTGCAACAGTAATTAAGTAATACGGTTAATGAAACTAATGCAAGATGCAGGCTTTTCAAATCTTGGGAGTTTTAAAAACCAAAAAACATTTGATTAAGGCTTAACTTTGCTTCACTAACATTAAAACTTAAATTACAATTTCCAGTTTTTAAGATGTGGTTCAAATAGCGTACTTTTGTATAACTGTCGTATCTTATTAATATTATACATTTGACTCAGGTAAGGTACAAAATAGTCCAGTAATATTATGGAAATAATTTCGTATGCCGTAAAATAATAAGATATATTCAGTTTTTTGACTAAATAAATTTTAGTTGTTACAATTAAATAGTATGCTACAAAGCGGCCAAAATATTGTATTGGCAACATTGAATGTTCGTATGTGGTGCTTAGTATTGGAAGAAGAGAACATTCAGCGCTCTAAATATATTAATCAGACCGGTGAACCAGAGCTTTGGGAACATTGATGCAACACTAGAAGTGGCGCTCCCACTTACGAGCTTTTGGTCAATGGCTGGTTTAAAAATAATTGCAATTTTAAGTTTACTTAGTTCTATCTTTTTCTGCCTCTAATCTATTTAACAATTCAATGTTACCAAACAGAATTTACATACTTTCATGATTGCCAGCTTTTCATTAATACTGCCCAAGTAATTCAATTTAAGAGGCCGTGAGTTCGAATCTCATTTCTGGATACGGGATTTACCATTATCCAGAATGAAAAGGCTCTATGGACCCTCATGGCTCATTTGAACATAATTTCACCCATTTCATTTGTTGTTCCATTTGACATAGCTGCTTAAAACAGCTAATTAAAAAGTCTATATTATTTAATGACTGCTAAGGCTTCAAGAGCACTACCAATTAAGTACAACGTCCACATCCTCTTCCTAAGTTATTCATTAAGACCTTCATAGCGATATGGCATACAAAACACAGTTATCTGTGTATGCTATAGCTAGTTACATGCATAACATATAGTTATATGTGTCCTGCTATAGTTATATATACGCATACATTTTAAATGGTTTCTTTTCCTTTTGACATCCTTCCATCCTTTTGGCATGACAATGGCATAATAAACTGCCTAGTTTGTAGGTTCTTAGAACTTGTAAAAATCCTCCTGGTTTAATCTTAAAACTTTTGTATTTAGCACATGCAATTTGATCCTATGTCGTTTCCTTAAAACATTTTTTATCTTCCCCTGATAGTTGCCAATATTCAGACCACAATCTATAAGAAAATGGTTCCATAAGAGCACTGCATGATAAACTTGTATTATTTTGCACTTTTCGACAACAGCATGTTTACAGGATAATAGCTTTCTTCCCTTGTACTCAATTGTGATTGTTCGCTTTGGTGATATACTGCTTCTCAGGTATTTAAATGTATTAAATTTCTTGATGTTCCAAATATATAATTCTAAAGCACTCTGTCCTTCTTCTACACACATATTCTGTTTTTACCATGTTCATGTCAAGATCGCATTTCTTCCTCCTCAAATTCTCTCAGCATATTATAAACATCATATTCAATATTATTGTTGCTTAATCATCTATATACAAAAGCACTGCTAAACAAGAATCCTCCAACTGGAACCCAGGTTCAGGTATTTCCTCCATTCATTAAGTAGAAGACGTGCTGTTTAACATGTTTGGAAGCTATTTCGCTTTATTCTCTCATATGTATCAGGCGCTGCTCTGGGCGAATGGATTAGGTGACTCGAAAAATTGACTAACCTAAATTCGTAAAATCACTATCGCAAAAACTGATTTTATACTGGAATGGTGGTTTTGAATTTCGATGCGGTTCCCCTCTAAATATGAATACCAGGGTCGGCTTCGCAATAGGGTAGCATGTTTGCGCTACAACCAAAATGCAAAATCTCTCTTTGATGCAATGGGACGTTCCATTTGGAGTTCATTTTGACCTTGTCTAGTGCAGTGGACCTCAGCGCGCTGTATTGTTTGCAGGTGCCGAGTAGTTCACTCCCAGATGCAAACCACTGGTATACAATGGGTAGGTGTAGGGCAGGATGGACCTATGGGCTACAGAGGCAAGTAGGGGGGAAGGGCGGGGCTTAAGGCTGCATAAGGTTGGTTAACCTAGCAGCCGGAGAATAGTGGAGTATAGCCTTCTGCTTTTATCACAGCGGTGCCATCTATTGCTCTCATGTTAAATGTTTGCATCTGTCAACTATTACGTATCAGTGCATAGCTACATGATTTGTGCCATGTTTTGTTAGCTGTGCCGTGTTTTGAGTAGTTAATCAGAGGGATTCATTTAAATACAGGTAAATTGTGTTATAAGAAGAAACAATGATTCCATACAGTGTCTATTAGCACATTCTTTTTAAAATTTGTGCTTAGAAGAAAAAACTGAAATTAAGCAACTTGGAAAGCCCACGCCAAATATAAAAATCACACAGGTAGTTAAAACAAAAACAAGATGTTGTAACAGGAGCTTTAACAACGATGTATATGAGAAATACAATTTGATATGTGGTTGTGATATTAAAAATTCCCTGTTTTGCTTTCCTTGCGTTCTGCTTGGCGGTAAAGATCTGTGGACAAAACATGGCATGAATGATTTGCAGCACCTTCACGATCGCGCTAAAAAAACACGTAACTTCAAAACTGCACATGGAAAACACGGTCAGTCTGGCCATGCCAGGTAGTGTAAATATAGCAAACCAGATGGACAGTGCATATCGGGGAACAATTGAAGAACACAACCGGAAAGTGGCTCAAAATAGGTATGTTTTAATCATTATTGTTAACTGCGTTAGGTTTTGTGGAGCCTTTGAGTTAGCTCTACGAAGACATGGTGAGTCAGCTACAGAAGCAAATCCTGGTATTTTTTGAGGACTGATAAATTAAGTGCAGAGCTAGACTGTGTTCTGAAAATCCATCTGGAGAATGCTACAGTGTTTAAGGTGACCTCCAAGACAATCGAGACCGAAATCTTGCAATGTATCCCTGAAGTCTGCCATGAAGAGATATCAAAATAAATCCAATACTCCCCATTTTTAGCTGTCATAGCAGATGAAACCAGAGATGTAGCTTCCAAGTAAGTGGTACTTATAAACAGATATTTGGTAAATCATATGCCAGTGGAAAGGTACTGGGAATTTCTAAATCCTACCAAGCACAAAGCAGAAGACTTAGCTGAGTGTATATTGCCGGAGCCTCGCCGGCATCTGCAAGATTGTGAACATAGACTCATAGCTCAAACATAATATGGGGCTAATGTTGTCCGGGGCGAAGAAAAGCGTTCACTGTCTCATAAAACAGAAGTATACATCTGTAGAATACATTCACTGCCATGCACATCAATTAAATCTAATTATGTTGAATGCAGCCTCAGCTAATAGCAGTGTAAGAATCTTCTTCATTAATCTTCAAGGAATTTGTGCTTTTTTCTTTAATTCCCCTCAGAGAACAGCAGTTCTATAGGAAGTGGTGCAGAAGCGACTGCCGAGATCAGTACCTACGAGGTGAACTTTCAATCCAGATCCGTCAATACAGTTTTCGAACACAGAGAGGAATTATTAGAATGCATGAAAGTTACTAGGGGCGGCAAGAGAAACACCTATACAAACTACGTTCTTCATGCATCTGGTTTTATTGGAATTTTGACTGATTCAGATTTCCTATTTTGGCTGTCTCTCTTCCACAAAATTATGCCCCATATCGATATTTTCTATAATCAACTTCAGAGGAGTGGCTGTACCCCTGAAATGATCCATCTTTTGAGGTGGAAATCCTTAAAATGTAACAAAGAGAAGGAAACTCCAAGAACACACTGTGAGAAAAAGAGAGGCAATTGAAATATGTGATATTATCATTATTTAAATTAAAGAAAGGTTCAGGTTTGTTGGCCGTATGGTAGCAGGAGTTCCGCTTCGACCTGACAGATTTTCAGAATATTATCGTTTTCAGAATAACATATAAAAGCTGCTCTTTTGAAACATTCGTTTGTTGAAGAAAAGAAGCTGATCGCAAAGCTTTCTACAATTTACAGCACCGAGGAATTTAAAAACATAGCTGACTTGGTTCCATCAATGGAGTTTTGCAGAGACAATAACTTGTGCTCCACTTTTAGCGAATCCGTTAAGCTTCTTAATGAGAATCTGACAGTTCCCATGACAACATGTGAGGCCGAAAGGGGTTTCTCTACACTTAAAAGAATTAAAACATTTCTGCGTAATAAAATGCGTGGAGAGACTTTCTGCATTGGCTATGCTTTCCGTTGAAAGGAACTTCATCATGCAGATCAAGATCTTCAATGAGTTGGTCATTGATAAGTTTATCAGCAAAAAGAAGAGGACAGCTGAGTTTCTATATAAATGACTGTTGTGTGCTCTAGAGTGTTTATGAAATGTGCATGTTGCGTTATAAACTGTGAATTACCGTTAACTTGTGTATATAGCAGTCTATAGTCACAGGCTTAAAGAACCGTTTGTTACTTTAAAAGAAGTAAATTGCATGGATAACTTTGTGAACCACCGATTTTCAGAGCCACCAGCCGCCCCTGATGAATACAAAAGTTCCTTAAAATTACCTTTATTTATAGAGTCCTCGCTTTCATTATGCCCACGAAATGCCACCTCTTGTCTAATTTGCTAATGGGATATTGTATGAAAAGCCTGTTAAGCTTAGCGTTCTCATTGTATTTTACAATATAGTTTTCCCGAAGAGCGTCTGTAATTTTGTAGTGTTTTCCCCAGCTCCTTCAATCAGACACAATTACGTTCCTCATACCAATGAGTCCTAAATGATCTGGTGTATTTTAAAGATACTCCGCCGCAAAGTTTTTGTAAACATAACACCGGTGTTGGCCTACCGACATTTACCATGTTGCGTTTGTCATCGTTTTTCCATAAAGAAAAGGGTGTTTGGAGAATAGCACACACCAAGTCGTTTGTGGGATTCATCGTAAATCCCTTAATCATGAAAAATTAAACACTTCACATATCACACAATAAGCACTGATCACATAAAAAATTACGTTTTTTTTTTTTTTTTTTTTTTTTTGCACAGGATACAAACTGATAATAAACAATAGTACATAAGCACATGGCACACGGGGCTCGCTTCAAGCGGGTTACCATTTCTACCAACAAAACCCTTTTCAAATAAACGAAAAAGTAGGAAGAAAGTCCTGTATTGTGTTGACAACACGAGTTGGTGCGGAATACTACACAAATTAAGGGAAGCATGTTTTTATTCCATTCAAGAGTATTTGGAAAGTTAGTTATATTATTATATTTTGGCATTTACTCTTATGCATGGTTTTTGTACTTTCTGTATTTAAATTTTGTAAATATCTTTGACATGTCCACAATCTCGTATGGAGATTTATAGGATGAATAAATTGAATTGAATATATGGCTTCTATATATCGAATCCGTAGCCATGGTAACCAGCAATGCATTCTGCTCCTCCAACCTCTGCTCGATCACCACGTGTGTTACGGTAACCTTGGCCCACCTTGGCCTTTTAATAACGAATCACTAGTCGGGAAGTCAGCTAACTGCATTATCGACGCGCGGCCGCCGAGACAGCGGCTCCATTACAAAATATAATTTGGAGAACTTTTACAATTGAAAATTAAATGCTAGAACATAAAACATAACCGTGTAAGTTATTAAAAAACAACAGGTGACTCGGCGATTCAAACGCATCAAGGAAGAGCCGCCCCTCATATATATGGAATAACTATTTGGGGAAATATAACAGGAAAGAATTTTTTGAATACAAAAGAAATATGAATGATATTCGAAATTCAGATTCTTGTAGACAGCTTTTTAAAATATTAAAAATTCCCACTAAATCTTCTCTGTATATACAATCTAGCTCTACATGTCAAAACAGCTATAATTGATTTCTAAATAGTATACATCAACATGCATATCACACAAGAGCAAAAGAAAATGTAAAATGCCCAGAACATAGGCTCACGTTATGGAAAAATGTTCATATTACATGGAAATAAAAATGTATAATAAATTGCCATAGCTAATTCAAAACTAAAATAGCTTCAGGAAATTGTGAAAACCTATTTGTTAGCAAGGCATATCAGTCTATAAATGAATCTGGAACATGACTTGCAAACTAATTTATTATTGCAGACATGTGTTTAGACAATACTTTTTAATGGAATTTACTCTTTCGCTCTAATGTTATTTTTAATTATTTTGTTTTTATCAATGTAAATATTTAGTCTTTTAGTTTAGTTTACTGCTTTTCCAGATAGGTAAATGCCACATGTGTAGATTCCTTAATTTCCTCTTGGAGAAGAAGAATACAAAAATACAAAAATGTTCATTCATGATTTCTCCGCACAGAATCCCTTTTATTCTTCTATTTCTTCAAACTACTTTTCAATCCTTTTTTTCAATATTCAACCACACACCCTCTATATTTTTCCTATAATTTTAACAGAAGTTATTTAATTTTTTATATATCAAACTTACATATGTTCAATTTTTAAATTGCGCTTTTTATCATTCAATTAAGCATTTTTAAAAATTTCTACTAAGATTTCCAGTGATATGATGCATACTTAACCAGTTCAGTCAAAATATCTTGCTTACTCTATTCTTTATTTCTTACAGAACAACTTTATGTTTTGAATTGTGATTTCCTTTAACTATGTGTTGGGTAAGTTTTCAATATTTACATCTACAACTTCTATTTTTGATCAGCAGCTGAAATTTACTAACCAATTCTTGAAAATAATATACAATTCTTGGCTCTGTAGGAGCACAGCTGCTTTCCATACAAGGTTTGTCCATTTCAGAGGCAATATCTAGTACATGTATGGTATTCTGGATAGAGATCGTCTTTCATGTTTTCTTTGTTAAGTTTTTAAAAGTGCCTTGAGAATTTGCCAACTTTTATTCAGGACATTGCAATATTGTGATAGCTAGTTACTGTTTTCTTACCTTTCTGGAATAAGATCAGATTGTTTATTCTAATTTTTGATGATACAAATTTGTCAATAAATGTACAATGCCATGATGCACTGACTGATGCAAGATTTACTACTTCAAAAAAAATGTGTGGTAAAGTACTAGGGACTTCAAACAAATAAGCATCTCAGAAATGTTTTAAGCCATATAGATATATATATATATATATATATATATATATATATATATATATATTTAACATAAATTATGCATTTTAATGAAATTTACATTATATATGCAGCAAATGTTTGCTCGTCAATTATGGTTTACCAGCTATTTGAAATTAAACAAAATTCATTTTCAAAGAAGAGAATTTCACAAGTTCATTACAGAGAATTCAATATATAACTTTTTTTAATCATGCAAACATCTTTGATATTTTAATCAAAACCACTGAGCCATTTTTGATAAAATAAAGGTTAACAAGAAATTTTCCACTCTCAGGGTAGTGAAATGTGGAGGAATTTTCTTGAAATTTTGTCACTTAGAAAATCCTAGATTTAAATTACCAATTTTAAGATTTGTCCATTTTTTTTGGAGTTAGGCTTTTTGCAGTCAAAACACAGATATTTTTTATAAACATACTCTTTCTTGGAAAGGGAAGGTCAGACAGTTTAGTGAACCTTAGTTCCAATGAATACATACATATAATTATCATATGTAGGTGACTATAACACTTTGAAGTAAACTAAGCACTGGTACATTGTACACAGCATACTGAAGGAGTCATCAAATATGGGCACATTAAAACATAAGAGAAAGTGTGCATATTTGTGAAAGTTAAATGACAATTCACATTTGTAATAGTCATTCAACTTCTTTGTAATGCAACAAAGCATTACTCATCTTTATCAAGCACAAACGGTACAAAATACCTCAGGTTACAGTGGTCAATCCAAAATGCCAAAATGGCAAATGCAGAAAGAAATCTAGAGTTGCACAGTCTTTGTTATGCAGCATATCACAAATGCCAATAAATAATAGATTTTCCTTAGTAATTCATACAACAATTTTGTGTATACCATAATTACTCTTCTTTGACATATTTGCAATTCACTTTAATGTTCTATACACAGTAAAATCGAATACACCGGTAATAACTTGTGCTGTGCAAATGCAACAAGTTAGATACTGAGAGGCATAACACATTTATCATTTACTCATAGTGTTTTCTTTTAGAAATGGCATTGGATACAGAAGAAAAAAAAAGATTTAACTGTATACTCCCTTTAAACTTTTTAACATTCAACCAGGCCCACAAAAATAAACTATGTATTATTAAATGTAATCAAAATTAAATACTTAAAACAGTGGAGCATGTTAATCAAGTTGTTTTAAAACACCAAGGCGGTCCGGGTTCGATCCCAGGGGACCGCAAAGTGAGATTTGTGGTGGACAACACGGCGCTGGGGTGGGTTTTCTCCAGGACCTCCGGTTTCCCCTACCATCTCATTCCACTGGTCCTCCATCTTCATCTCATGTATCATCAGTGTCACCCCCTGCAGTGCCGTATGTAGTAAAAGCGGGCGTTGAACACTACACATTTTATTTTCAACACATGTATTATGACTACTTATTTATCCTTGAAGAAAGTAATCTGTAGCACCAAGTATAACGCAAACTGTGAACTCAACTTTAACATCAAAAGCACAAGATGCAAAAGAGCATAACACATGAGCTGTGATATAATACACAGCTTAAATAACTAGTCACTAGATTTTTAGACTTAGTGTTATCACCATGCATCCATGGTCATCAGTCTTTAAAAATGATACATACTTTAGCAAACCTAAACAAAGACATAAATAGCGTACCAAGTTGCAGTCATTCTAACTTGAAGTATATGCATGCCAACATACGACAGTCAGGAACTGATGCACTGTATGGGTTGCACAATGGTTCTTGAACACTGAGATATCTAAATGAAAGCTTTGATGCGAGTCTCTTACCTGTTTTCCCTGGCATTCAACGGCAGTGATATCTCACTGCGATGACTTCACCCTCTCAAGTATCAATAGATTATTTCACTTTTTTTTTTTTTTTTTTTTGCAATTTACGTCCGCTCCAACGTTAAGTTATATCGGACGGTGAATGAATTGGGTGAAATGGTGCTCAAATGAGTCCAGGCTCCATGGAGCTTAGAGTTACCTGACATTTGTCTTGAAGGATAAGGGAAAACCCCAGAAAAAACCTTATCCAGGTAACTCGCCCTGACCGAGATTCGAACTCTGGACCTTTTGAACGTGAGGCAGACATGCTACCATTGACATTACCGAGGCGGGCTAGATTATTTCACTTGGCGCTATTCAGCAAGGTAATTAAGAGACTGAAGTACAGTCTCCAACAAATTAAATACAATAGTTACAGAAAGGTTTTTCATTTGCATACACTAACTTAGCACAGAGTTACACAATTTTGCCTTTAATCATATTTTAATTCTTCTACACCTGACATATTTTCTTCTCCTTCTTCTGTTGTGGATTCATTATTACTCATCCTTTTAACCGCTTTCCTTTCCATTCCATTGTCTTCAATTATAGTTCTTTCAATTCTTTCTCCATTAGTGCATCTTTTTCCCAGTACTCCAGATCTATTTCATTCACATGATAGCATACCTTTCCCCATTCCATTTGTCAATTTACTCAAATCATTAGCAGCACATTTCAATGTCATTTGTTTTAAATGTTACATTTCTACAAGCAACCCATTGTTTGATAACTGCCCATTTAATTCTGTAGGATTCAGATCCAGAAGCCTTGAGGTTGCATATTCTAAAGTATTTGGTCAATCAAAAAGTTCTTCTGAACTGGCTTGTTAACTAGAATTAAATCATACAATTTTGTTTTGGTGCCATTTTCATCAAAGGGGACAATGATATTGCAACCAAGAAAGTATCTCTCTTCTTAAAAGAACTTGCAGTTTTAGGTATTATGGTAAGAAGCATTTTCTATTACTAGCACCAAGTAATGGGGTAAATTTGGATTTTACATTGTGCATAATTGCAAAATATTTTCAAGATCGATTTCCTTATGAAAGTCTCCAGTTTTCTGTTGTGAATTGCAACTCTTTCTTGCACTTTCTTAATCACTACAAAATACTCAGGAAAGAAGCGATCCTTATGCATGGTCTCTTCCTTAAGGTATTCTACATTAGCAATCACCTCACAAATTTGGTTATGAAGAGACTTTCCTTTTTAACTTTGAAATTACAGGAGGCCCTATCATAACACTAATACATACTATGATAATATGTACTTTACAGTCTACTGTACTCTGGGAGGGGCAGACAATTCACAGGGCACATTGCAAGTAACAATAGAAGTAAGTTCGCTGATTACAGGAGTAGGAAGGAGACAGAAGAGAAAGAGGGTTAGACCTGTGCTTGCTGACTGTTCTATGAGTTAAGGTCACTGTTCAAGAACCACTGTGTGACTTACACATTTTTTTCTCTTTAAATAGATTGGTGAAGTTGAAATTTCAAACTGTCATTAAGTCCTCAGATTTTTATTTATTTACTTTAATGAACTACTGAAAGATGAATATAAGGAAATTAATATAATTTTGAGTTGACCTAATACTCAATGCTCCATTATTGCTAATATTTACCTAAAATGCGCTTCGTTAGGCTCTTCCTAACATCAGCTGTTGTCGACTAATGGACGTTGGTTTGGTGAACTCATTGGAGGCGATAGGTGCGTCTATCGGTATCTTGATGAACTTGAAGTTTGGGTTTTCATCAAAATAGTGTCAAAATTAAACAATTTTCTTTCATATTTCTTTATGAAGACTTTTTCCCAAATGGTAAATGCAGCTGGATCTTGGACACTTTTTAATAAGTGGATTTCTCGTTCTATATCATTATCTTTCGAAAAATGGTACGCTACCGCCGATTTATCTATTTCTTTGTTCCTGATGTTCCTAAAATGCTCTTTAAGCCTAATGTTCAAGTTCCTTTGTGTTTTTCCAAAAACCAACGTCCATTAGTCGACAACAGCTGATGTTACGAAGATCCTAACGAAATCCGTTCTAAGTAAATACTAGCAATAAATGAAGCATTGAGTATTAGTTTGACTCAAAATTATATTAATTTTGAGCTTCATTGTATCATAGTCCTTACACATTGGAATAAGGAAATTAATTTGGTTGAGAATAGTTTAGTGTGACATTTCTCATTTTGAAGTCTTTACACAAGGTCACTAATGTTTACAGCAACGTACTATCTGTGAAGATATTTTCAAACAGTAAATATGTCAAATCAAAATAAGGTCCACTATTACTGATGAACAGTTAGAGTCCAGTTTTATGAAGCAAAACAGAATCACAAATATTTGTAATTATTGCACAAGAAAGACAGTTTTGTTCTCATTGAATATGAACTGCTATTAATGTAAAAGTAATTCAAGTAATATGTGTTATATGAGACTATGAATGAAAATTAATTTGTTACGATTCAATTATATTGTTTATTAAAATGTGTACACTTTAGCTTTTGAACTAATTGTTTTGAAACTAATGAGATCTGTGCCCTTGTGCCTACAAGTTTATTTTTGCTATGTAAAACTTATGTGACTTTGACCCAAGATCCATTCTCTGATGCTTGTGACCTCCATTATGAAATTGAGACCCCGTCCTTCATGCCACTTTAGTAACATTGCAAAAATTTATAAAATGACTGACATTTATTTCAGAAAGCATGTTTTAAAGCATGATTTAAATCCCAAATGAGGAAGTGAAATGCTCATTTTCATTCATGACAACGGTTGTGGAGAGAGGCTAAGTGCTTTCACACAGTATAAAGTTGAAAGATTTTTGTAACAGCTGCCAAATTACAAAAAATTGCTTTACTCTAATCAAAGGGGAGAATGGAGAGAGGGATATTTTTAACCGTAGTCCAAGAGGCACTCAGTAATGGTATTACAAAATACCATTGAGAATGAAAAATTCGAAAATATGCAATCTGCAGGAAAAGTTATGGTGACAGTCCTTTGGAATGCAGAGGGCGTGATAGAACTTTCAGAAGATGTACACTAAATTCTGTCCAATAAGTCAACACCCTCAAGCAACTTAATAACACTTTCATGTAGTTTGGCCATCAAACACTATGGCAGATCTTTTGCACACCAATGGCAAGATGTAAATACTGGGGTCTTACTTCACCCACCCACCATACATGCACATGGCTGGTCTATCAGTACAAGGCTTGTATTTATTTATGCTACTCAAGCAAGCTTAATGGGCATCACTTTTAAGATGAGACCCTGAAAAATGTGCAACAATTGGCAGAGTACCTTATTTTTAGCACCTTGGCATCACTCCCTTGTTTAAAGCTAAGTAATAAAATAATAATGGGTGAATGTATTAGAAATTGACAAATTGTCATTGATGTGGCTATAATGCTATTGAAACTCATTTTATTTATGTGTGGAAGAAGCTAGAAACAGTGATATGTTAAGGTGTATTTACCTAAGATAAGTAAGTACTATAACTAAACCACAAACAAAATGAAGCTGGAGGCATGGCTTACCACCACTAGAGTCCTCTAGCTTCCCCCCCCCCCCCTCTATCGTTATTTTAGGTTGCCTCTCCTCCATCCCACTGGTTATCTGTTTAACTCACTTTCACATTCACTGCCAGATCACTGCTTTGTTCCTCAGGGTTTAAAGAAACTATGATTCTATCTATCTGTTGGTCAATTGTGAGGTCATGTCCAAGGTAATTATTTTCTGTTAACTTTGAAAATCAAAACAGCATTAAAATATACACATTTTGTGTTGTTTGCACTCTTGTCGCATCCAGGAAGAGGTGGGAGTCACGTGGATGGCATAGAAGGGGAGAAGGCTCTCCTCGCGCATGCACACACCGACCGCAGTTTGTTTGCGATCTACCTGTAGTAACACTACATCACTTTATTTTCTACTTATTTATTTTCATTTTTTGTGTAAATGAAAAGAGAAAAATAGGATGCATTGCTTTCTAACGGCTCTTCATACTTGCATAAAGAACATGGCAGCATAATTTTATGGTTGACTATAAATAGAAAAGAGGTCACTAATAAAACTAGTATACTAGCATAATTAAGACAAGAAAAGCATTTATTCTATTTTTACTTAGGGCACCCATACACATAAAAAACAAAGTATAGTATGGTAGAATTCTCTCATTGAACAACGTTCTGTTTTAATTCTGTAATGCATTGTCTTTATTTCACAACTTTTGATCCAGCTAATGGAACACAATTAAATCTTACTGTCCATGAACTTGTAGAAAAAGTCTTCAAATAACAAACTACATTGAGTGAAAAAAATCTTTCTTTCACACTTCATATGTAATAAACAATAACAAGAATACATCATTCACAATAAAACAATTTTAATGTCGGAATTACATTACACAACACTAGTGAGAGCAAATACATCTCTTTTCTTCCCCTGCAAATGTTTTAAAATGTTACACAACCTTTTTTAAGTTCATTGACAATCTGATTCAATTGTCAAATATTGGATGGTATGGATGTCTGTCCACAACATATTGCAGATAGCAGATGGCTTACCTTGATGGCCTATGTACTTGAATACAGAAGTTAACTGGGTAAAAGGGAATATATATATAGAAGGGGATTAAAAGAAAACAAGTGGCTGACTCAAGCTGCTTAGTTGAAAAAGGAAGTTTAAAATAGCTTGAAGACATATATCTTTGTTGATAAAAGAATTATACATTAGATGGCATGTTTCACTTTGTAGTATGTGAAGTTTGAAGGCAGTGATGTTCCCTATAGTTAAGAAGTAAATCTGCAGATTGAGGATTTGAACATTTTGCATTAATTCAGTAAATAACACTGAAAATAATGATATGTTTATTTCACAATTATGAAATGCTTTATACATCCCAGTACATAAGTGATCATGGTTAAAAGGTTTTACATTAATTTTTTCCCTTATGGTTGTAATTATCAATCTTGATGCATTGAAGCTTTGGGGGTTTTATACAAATAAAAAAATTAATTCCTTTTTATCTTCAAAGGTTTAAAGATGCAATAAAACATAATAAAATTAACGACTGCTATTTCATTCCCTGTCCTTAATTATTCATGATTATAAGCACAAGTCAATGATCTAGAATTTTGGTTTATTCCTATATTTCTGACCAAAGAAATGTAATCACTTTATTCCCGTCTCAAATGAAATTAAGTAGATTCAAGCAAAATCTTCACTGCAGATATCTGCATTCAGATATACTTGAATTTCAGTGCTATTACCACTTCATTAGTATAGCACTTACATTACACTTAACACATTTTGCACCTCAATTTTTCTCCCATTAAAACAAATACAAATCTAATGCAGACACTTTATTATGTTTATATATTCTCAATTTCATCTTCATCATAACCAGTATCAGAGGTGCTTAGAAGGCTCCTCCAAAGCAGTTTACAAAAATTTCCATCGTTGTAAAGAGGAAAACTGAAAAAGTTCCTTAGTTTTTTCATTAATACATTCAATTTTATACCAATTATTCTTATACTCTTAAAAGCGTTTTAAGGTCTAAAATGAGAAAAGGAGAGATAGTTGCTACATCAACTTTAGCTATGTAACATACAACTGATTCTGGATCAAAACGATAATACATTACATGATAGCTATAGCTTGTAGCTTAAATAAATTTGAATATAGAGTCCAGTTGGTGGCATCGGCCTTGCTACATGCAGGCAATACCACTTATGTGGCAATATGGCCGGACTAGTTCAATGCAACAGTTTGGCCATCATTGATGGGAGCACTGTATGCCAGCAGATCCTCCTGAATGTTCATCATCATCACTAGCATATGCCTCCTGTCGCATGCTTGCACCACTTCTATCATTTGGATCATACTCATGAAGATCCACTTCCTCAGTATTTTCACCCTTGGGAATGTCTACATGAGGACGAGGTGGCAACAATGCTTCCAGTTCCTGTATAAAATAACATACATTAAATCTTCTCTATTTTTATTTTAAAAATAGTTTATACTCTGCCAGATTACCGAGGTGAATAGGGTTAGCAAAACAAGGAAGAGCACGGAGACGAATTAAAATAAAAAATGTTTCAAATTCAACACACACACATTATATATATATATATATATATATATATATATATAGAGAGAGAGAGAGAGAGAGAGAGAGAGAGAGAGAGAGAGAGAGAGAAACTAAAAAATTCAATGCCATGGCTGGGATTTGAATCACGGATATTCTGGTTTCCATCCAGTCACTGTTACCCATTGAGCTACCATGGCCAACATGCCGACATACTAAACTCTCCAATTGACTCATATTTTCCCGGTAAACCACTATGGGCTCTCGTATTCGACATACACCGCTTGTGGCCACTTACTATTTTAAGTACTTGAGTTCCAGGCTTCATCGTTAAACTCTATTATTTAAGTTAATTGATGGAAATTAATCAATCTTTTACACTAGCCATGTATAGGCGAGTCAAATAGAAAAATTCAATGCCATGACAGGGATTTGAACCACGGATCTCCTGGTTTCCATCCAGTCGCTCTTAACCATTGAGCTACCATGGTCAACGTGCCATGACATTAAATTCTCCAATTGATTCATATTTTCCCGGTAAACCATTATGGGCTCTCATATTCGAGATAATATGAGTCATGACGACACGTTGAGCACAGTAGCTCAATGGGTAAGAGCGACAGATCTGTGATTCAAATTCTGGCCATGGCATTGAATTTTTCAGTTTGACTATCTATCCAAAACCTTAGCCTATACACGGCTGGTGTGAAGGAACGATTAATTTCCATCAATTAACTTAAACATATGTATATGTATACATCATCTATGCTATATAACGGATGTTGATAATATATCTACTAAAAGAATGTCTACAACACAAGATATGTAATGAGAAAAGAAGAGTCACTTTGGGGATGAATGGAAACTTTCAAGTAGTAATTTGTCTTAAAAGGAAATATTTCATGATGCAATAAATTTATGGGTGAAAAACATGCTAAATTTCCTTACTGCTGCTACCTGACCAGTCTGATCGGGTATTAATGATAGTTCAAATACTGAGAAACCTGCCAGTCATCCTTCACTGCATAGTACAGAGGCACCTGATACTATTTTATTGTTCTGCCTTTCCTTTCCAATTCTCTAATAACTTGCCACAACAAAGAATACAGAGCTCATAACAGTACACTTCCGAACTAATACAAAGGTGTTGGCTTAATTCAACTAGTCTCACACATGCACGAATACATGCACAAAAAAGTTGATCTTAACATGAGAGTGAAAGAGCAGTAAGTGCAGATGTTGAAGGTGTTCAACATAGGCAAAATTTAAGTTTATGAGATTCTAAAGAAGAAAAATTCTGAAAGAGTGAGAAAATTGAAGTTACGTACACTGAAGGGGGGGGGGGGGGGGGGGGGGAGGGGAGGACATTAATAAGTTGGGAGCGGTTTTTAATGTTGGGGCAAAAAATTACTGCATATAGGGACCTTATTACAGGAATAGCTAAAAGGTAGGTGAAAAATTGGGCAAGAGTGAATCCAAAGCATCTAATGGATGGTTGGAAAATTTCTGCAAAAGACATCAGATAGATTTTAACAAACTTTATGATGAACTAAATGTCTTAACCCAGAAATCATTGCTGATTAAATTCTATACTACCTTCAATAATCAAGGGATACAAACCGGAAAACATAGCAAACAGTGACAAGACATTTGCATGTTACTGAAAAAGTCTTGCATTTGAAAGGTGAGAAATAATGTAAAGGAAAATTGTCCAAGGAAAGATTGTTTTCCCACACAGTTTTGTATCAGGTGAAATTTGAAAATCCTCTAGCAATTGGTAAGGCTATTAAGCTGGGATTCTTAAAAAACATGCATCTTCAGAACCTGCCTAATGACTGGAGATACAATAAAAAAAGGCTTGGATGATTTCACAGATCATGGAAGAATGATGTTCTGCTTTTTTGATAATGTAATATGTCAGTTATACATTGAACTTTCCAATGTCAGACTTGCTTGGTTCTCTCCAAACACAAGTGTTAATCATTGGACCGAGGCAACATTTAATGTGATGACAGCATGTTGCCATGGTAGCTCAAAATGGTTAAAAACAACCTAACACAGACCAGGAGATTTGTGGTTCAAATTCTGGCTATAGCATTGAATTTTTCAGTTTGACTCTACCTACCGAAGCCTTGCCATACACATGGCTAGTTAATTTCCATTAATTAACTTTGAGTACCCTTTCATAAACTTTTAATGCAGCCAAAGTATAAAATTTGAAAAAAAGTAGAGACAGTGAAGCACAAGTTAAAATAAAAGTGAATCAAGGAGATATTGACACATTGTTTCGCTTACACTGTTTTTCACAGCACATGTTTCAAGAGCTGTTGCTTCCATCTTCAGCTGAGGCTCGACTCTGAGCCTAAGTTGAGACTCAGCTGAAGATGGGAGCAACAGCTCTTAAAACCTGTCCTGTGAAAAACAGTGTAAGCGAAACAATGTGTCAATATCTCCTTGATTCACTTTTATTTTAACTTGAGCATGGTTTCCAAGAAAGTGACACAGGATTTGCAAAACTACATCAATAAAGGTGCTTTCAATTGCAATGCCATGGAATATGTCAACATATACAATAATATACAAACTGAAATACACAGCAGATATAGATGTCTTAACTGAATATCCAAAGTCGGAAAGAAGAAAAGGTGGAAGATGAAGAGAAGTATCCCCTGAGTTGGAAGAAGAATGTACAAGAGGCTGGCCCCGTAGCTCAGTCGGTAGAGCACCTGCCTGCCGTGCTAGGGGTCCCGGGTTCGATTCCCAGCAGTGGGGGTGGGGATTTTTCTCCGACCTAGATAATTCCCCATCTTCCCCAGAGTCTGGAAGTATGAGAGTGTGAATGTGTGCGTGATCTAATGAATAAAAACCAAAGATAACGAGTTAACACCTTCAGTATGTTCCAAAGGAGAACGGCCGCCGATATGACAATAGCAGTTAACCCTTTCACCGATATGGACGTCATATGACGTCCAAGTTAAAATGCCCCAAACCGATATGGACGTGTATAGACGTCCTGCGCATACATGCATTTAATGCTCATTTAATGCCAATTATTTTAATCTTGCTGTTTTACAATAAATTTAAATTAGTTCTATAAGGAATGTAAACGTATCCTTAAAGGTTTCTTTTTGAATTGTACACCTCCAAACCTGGATAAACACCCAAGGGCACATCTGCAGATTCACACCAAATAATATTGGTTTCCTTGCGAACTTCTTTTTCGCAACACACTACACATTTTCGAAATGGTTACAAGTTTTTTGGGTGTGGGTGGTATACTTTTAGGAAAGTGTTTTCTCTCAAGTATGAGGGATGATGTGGTGAATTTTGCTACCACCTAGTATAAAGAGGCCTCTGAGTATTATAATACTCAATTAGGTTACGAGCTCTTTATACGCGCAAGTACAGGTAGATGAATGTCTTTTACAGCTTTGAAAATTACTAAACAACTGTGCATAGTTACATCCAGTGGTATAAAAATACTTTTTTTTTTTTTACCATTTAACTGTTTTCCGTAAAGAGGGATAGCTGGTAATAGCTGATCCGTATCACCCATATTTGACCCACCATTTCCCCAAACAATGGAGTAGCTAACATGCCAGCTGTAGACCAGTAAACGTCACTGCTACGTATGTCCTAAAGATCTCCTTCATAATCGTACAACAAATCTTCCAGATTTTCTACAGTAATATCAGAAGCCTGTACACATCATACCCAAGCTAATTTATTTGCTACATTACCGGGATAAGCCATGGTTAACATTGAAATTTAACAATTTCAAATGTGCCATACATTTAGCTCTTGATAGCTACAAGAAATAACTCTGAACAGAGAGAGAGTATAAATAACTGAAATACAGAGCGAAAACTGCTGCATAAGGCTACTAGAAACCTTGGTTGAGTAACACTGTAATAACAGATGCTGACAGAGTTTTCATTCCAGTGTGTGAGTGTGTGACGCAACATATTCTCGTCATATTATCGCTTGGCATAGCATAAATAAACTAAACTTGAACCTGAGAAGTCGCTTGCGTAGCTATACATACATACTATGGCTCGTATACACACAAAACAAAATGATTCACATATTAGGCGCGTTCGGCACAAAGAATGGCTTTTGCTACAGTGAAACAAAGTAGTGAAATTTCAACAATTTATTAATGTAGTCTCTACTTTTTTGTTACTGTAGATTTATACTGCCTTTAATGAGTTTTAAACCAGTTTTTGTTTCGTTTAAATAACTTAATAAATACGGAAGATACAGAATTGTATTTATGATGCATTTTTACAGCATTTAACAATTTAAATGTCCTGTTCTGTTTATTGGGTATCCGTTTCCGGCCCCTGAAGGGTTTAAATGGCCATCGGCGAAGCGGTTAAAGGAACAAGACAAAAAAAAAGTACAAGACTTATCAGGATGCTGTCAAAAGTTTAAAGGAACTGCAGTAACTCGCCTTAGAGCTAAATATTTGATGTGATTTCTCAGGTAAATGTGTTTGTGTAAAGTCTAGCAGTTAAGCAGTAATTTGTCCAGAAAATTCTCTTTGCAACTGAATAAAAAACTATTATGCACATCAAACACACATGACCTGCAGAGGTTATACATTTATAGCAAATCACAAGCAAGCGGCACTGCCAAGTTAGAACAAACTTACTTTCATTTTGTAACTATTAGATCAATGCTCGGATATTAATAATTTATATATTTAAAGTTATTTCAGATATAAGGAGAATGATAAGCCAAGCATGCTCGAAAAAAAGAGCATAACATCAGCTTGAATAATTTGGTACTTACATGCAATTATATTTTACATGTATTTGGTCAGAAATGAAGCAACCTTGAGCTGTCAAGAGAGGTGATCATAACTTTTGCGACTGTCTTGTTATGCTTTCCCTTTCTCTTAGGACACCCTTAAATACTCTGACCATGGGACAAAACAGGACGATAATGTGTACTTCTAAAAGTTGTAAAAGTTTGCAACATGTTGCTAAGTAAAGTGCGACAGGTTGTGTATACTGTGTATCAGGTTTTTGAAAGAATCTCAAATGCCGGAGAAAGGTACAAACTTGATTTTAAAGTGTAAGGAGGTAACTGCTCAAGCGTGTGGAGTGAACTAATTCACTGTTTCTCAGATTAAGTTCAGAGGTAAAAAGACGTTTCTATTGGAAATTTTTGTCTCAGAAAGCCATTAACATAACAAAAAGAACAAAGTACTTAGAATATTTTGAAAAACATGTAGTTTGTAGAAAAGTTTTGGAATTGTAGGACTGCAGAGAATTTTGTATTTAAAAATGGAATAAGTTGGCCTGTTTTCAATTATATATTTTAAATTTAAATCGAACTACAGTAAATTTATTCTGAATGATTTATTTAAAACCTTCACTGTATTTGTTACAGTGTCTTATAGGCAGAAATGATCTCATAGCTCAAGTAACAGAACCCAATTCAAGATTTCTGATGCAATAGCTCCCCAACTAAGACAAACCTGGGCATAGCTGCAAGAGTAAAACTTCCATGCTCAAGTTCAGGATCTTTTACAAAAAGTGCTGTTGTACTTAGCATAAAAAGTGGGATAAACTAAAAGAATAACACAGCAACTATACAACTGCATTACTGTAATTACTATTGTATTATTTAATTACTATCGTATTCATAATTGTATCATTCAAAATAATTGTATTATTCTTATAGGTACAAATTTGACAAAGCCATGAATTTTGTATATTCCTACGGTGAATAAAACTTACTAAGTATAATTGAGCAGATGAGGACAGGAAAAGCTAATGAAACAGTAAAAATGTTTGGAGAGTTATTGATAAATGGATAAGGAATGTTTTACGAGGTGCAAAAGAGATGTTATTTTGTCGCAATTAATTTTTATCCATAAATTTTGAAATTCTCTATATATGATAGTGGTAGAAGAAATTATCCCATAATTTTATTCATTTATACTATTTTAAACAAACCTTTACACTAATATAGCAATTATAACACATATTTCTAATAAAACTTCACTTATCTTGTGATATAATTATAAATTCCCCAGGACTAGTTTTCCAATTCTATCGATAGCATCCTCAGCTTAGGTATATTTTGTTATGTAATGAATTTTACAACTGATTTTCTCAAATTTGTTTTACTTCCAGAAGTTGGCAATTTGTTAACAAACAATCCATCATAGCAGAAGTAGCCGTAACAAAAATAAAAACATTTAATATACTGAGAATGCAACTGATGGAATTCAAAACCGTTGTTTGCTAATGCTCCGGATCTTGGACTTCATCCACTCTCCATCTTGGAGATTTTAAAGTAATAGTTCAGAAGCAGTTGACAGTGAAGGATTTCAATAAAACTAAGCGAGTAGGAAAACTCATTTATGTTCTTCACTATTACACAATACCTGGACTTCCAAGATCTGTTGTTCTTATCAGATGCTGACTCTTAACTATACGTGATTGGGTTGAAGGAGGCAACGCTTCCGAAACTAGTCTTTCAATAATACAAAAATGTAAGTGACAAAGTCAAAAGAAGATTACAAACAGATAGTCAACATGAAAAATTCAATGCCATGGCTGGGATTTGAACCACGGATCTCCTGGTTTCTATCTATCAAAACCTTTAGCCTATATACGGCTAGTATGAAGAAATGATTAATTTCCATCAATTAACTAAAAAGGCTACAAATAGTTTCCCCCCCCCCCCCCCCCCAATTCACTCTTTTTGTTTCATTCATAAATAATATGCCCACATTAATGAATATTCTGTATTGATGGCAATCACTAGCAAGCTTCTAAACCACAAAAAAGGGCAATTTCTCTCCTTCCTCCCTCCTGATTTATTTAACTTAAATTCTGGCACTGGAAAAGATGCAATGCAATTAATTAATTACTGTAATGATTGTTCCTTACCTTTAACTTAATATCATTAGTGAAGTGATTGTTTGGAAATGTGACATCAAATTTAATATAAAGATTGCCCCTATCAAATGGACTCCTATAATGTGGCATTCCTTCACCTTCAATACCCTTTAGGTCTCCTGTGAACAAAAAGAGAAAGAAATGGTTCTGTATTCATTCCATGAAATCTCAATAATAAAACTGGTAAACAGATACCTTGAAGTGAAGAATCCCATTAAAATTTCTAGGCAGACACATAGTAAATGTGTACAGGCAGGAACTCTACATCAGAGCATATTTTGCGTGCCAGCCATGGTGAAATCCAGTTTCCATAATTAAACAGATTAAATATCCTTAAAACATTAAAATCTTATTTTGATGTTACCTCAGAAAACATCATTTTCAAAATCTTTATGCATTCTTTGTAGGTTTTTCCCAAAGACTGAAAAATGGATGTATACCTTTTTGTTTGGATCAAGTTGCTTCACTAAAAATTTGTTTCACCACGTGTACACTACCTATACCAAAGCTTCTACAGTCTATTCCAGGATTCTGAAAAATCTACAGTTGCTGTAAATTCTAGATGGATGTGTTTAAAATTATATATTATTTCTCATGCTTTGAATATATATGCCAAGTTCACATGATACATTTGAAAGCAATGAACTCAATTCATACACATCATAAACTTTTATTCTAAATTCAGAACAAAACAGCAAAATTTTACCATAAAAATAAAATAATGTTAAAATAATATTTGAAAAAACTAATTGTAGTCAGTTTTTAACCCTGCACTTACAATCAAAAACACTTTTTAAACCAATTCTCGAACTGTATAAACACTTAAGCTCCACTTACTTTTTAAATTAGGACAAGTTTCAAGGACACCGCGTCCCCATCCTCAGCTGATGTTCTACTGGTTCTTCAGGTGACCGCCTCCCTCTCCTGGCGCTGCTCAATGAGTTGAATGACGTCATCTACTACTGGAATTTCGAAGTTCATTGCTCTCTTTTTGTTCTTCAAAATGTGTATATTTTCCCAAACTGTTAATTCCCAATACTTTTTTGCCGGTACCAAAAGTTTTATGTCTTTGGAAATGTTGTGATTTTTTGACCAGAAGTGATGGGCTATGTCCGATTTATCTGTCTGTTTGTATTTAATACATCGCATGTGTTCTTTCATCCTTGTTTCTAGGTTTCTCTTTGTTTTTCCGATATAAATTTCGTGGCAATCCTCACATCTTACGCTATAAATTCCGGATAGTTTGTTGGTTGGACTTGTGTTTTTTAGCGGGTGATTCAGCATGTTTCTCATGTTATATTTGTTGTGTGGTACTAGTTGTATCTGAAATTGACGGAAAATGTTTTTGAATTTATTAAATGCCTTAGGGTGATACGTAAATTTGCAATATGCTTTCTTTGGGTCGTCAGCTTTTAAAGTGCTAACGTCCTTGATGGTTTTCCGTCTTTTATGCTTGTTTATCATTTTTTTAATAAATTTTGGATCAAAGCCATTCACAATTGCAACATAATTAATGTGATCTACTTCTTTGGTATATTCTTCTATAGTCAATGGGATGTTCACTAGCCTATGGATTAAACTGTGAAATACTGCATATTGGTGTTCTTTTGGGCTGGAGTTGTTGTTTTTAATGTAGTTATCCACATGTGTTGATTTTCTATATATGCCAAACTCTAATTTGTCTCCTTTTTTAATAATTTTTAAATCCAAAAACGGTAACCATCCATCTTGTTCTGTTTCAATGGTGAACTTTATGGATTGGTCTTGCAGGTTCAATAATTTTAGCGCATCCTGTGCTAACTTCTTTGGTATTATGGCAAATATGTCATCCACATAACGAAACCACACTTTAAAAATATGTGGATATGCTGCTGTTACCCGTGTTTCCAAATAACTCATATACAAATCCGCTAATAACGGTGAGATGGGGTTGCCCATGGCTAAACCTGAAGTTTGTTTGTAATATTTTTGGTTGAACATGAAGCTGTTTTGGTTGATGCATAAATTAAAGAGTTTGTTGTATTCTTCAATTTGGGTTTCAGTAAAACCTTGATCTGAGAGCCATAGCTTAATCAAATTTGGTAGCTTTTCTGTAGGTACGCTCGTAAATAATGAGCTAACATCAAAGGAGACTAAAATTTCATTAGTGTTTATATTTACTTTATTTAATTTGTCAATCAATTCTAAGCTGTTTTTTATTCCGAGAGAAGCATATCTTTGTATGAAATCCATTTCGCATACTAACCACTTTGCTAAATGATATGTAGGTGCATCTATATTGCTGATAATCGGTCTAACACTGTTATCTTTTTTATGAAGTTTTGGTAGACAATACAGTTTTGGTAAAACTGGGTTGCTGGGGACTAATTTTGCTTTTGCTTTTTCCGGTATTATTGTACTTTCTTTTATTGTCTTATTTGCCGAAACAACCAAAGCTCGCAGAGGATTCTTTTTTATTTCTTCATATTCTTGATGTTCTAAAAGTTTATTAACTCTGCATGTGTAATCATCTTTATCCATGATAACAGTTTTATTACCTTTATCTGCTTTCAAATATAGTACTGGTTTTGCATTCAATTGGTGTATTAATTGTTTTTGATTTGGATCGGCTTTTTTATACTTTGGAGATGATAATTGTTGGAGTATTGTTTTGCATTTTGTTTTCGCAATTACTTTGTCTTGCTCGTTAGTCATCAGATGTGATGCAATTTCGACGTCAGCAATATACTGATCTAAATTTTGTGAGTAATTTATGCATGTCTTAAGACCTTTATTTAAGAAATCAATTTCTTTTCCGGTAAAGGTTTGTGCTGACAGATTAACTACATGATTTTCAGATTGTATTATTTCTAATTTCATTTTGTGTTGGTTATCATCTCTCTGTTTTCGTAAAAATTCTGCCTTCTTTTTAAGTTTGTTAGTTTTGACGTTCATAATTAGGTTGAGTTTATCATACAATCTTGTCTCGAAATGCATCCACATACTGTTATTTAAATCTTTTGTTAGTTTCAAGTGCAAGTTGTACAGCATCAATTCTGTTTTAGCTAAAGAGGCGTATTGTTCCGATCTTTCTAATAGTAATACTTTTTTCTCTACCGCTTTTTGGTATGTGCTATTACTATTTTGTTTAACCACCTGTCTTACAAATTTTGGTGAAAGTTGTTGTTTTATACAAATATTGATAAATTTGATGTTGGCAAAGATGTCTCTCTTTTTTATATGCAATTTTGTAAATTGTTTTAAATCTCCTTTGTGTCCACCTAACATTCTGTTAAAATCCGAATTAGAATTTCTTACCTCGATTTCCGCCATTTTCACTCACTTGTAACCTGAATCCGTCTTCACTTCTTTGGCTCGTTAACCAATATATAATAAAACTATAATAGAAGTATTTATAAACAGTGGAGCTTCATCAATCAAAAACACTTTTTAAACCAATTCTCGAACTGTATAAACACTTAAGCTCCACTTACTTTTTAAATTAGGACAAGTTTCAAGGACACCGCGTCCCCATCCTCAGCTGATGTTCTACTGGTTCTTCAGGTGACCGCCTCCCTCTCCTGGCGCTGTTCAATGAGTTGAATGACGTCATCTACTACTGGAATTTCGAAGTTCATTGCTCTCTTTTTGTTCTTCAAAATGTGTATATTTTCCCAAACTGTTAATTCCCAATACTTTTTTGCCGGTACCAAAAGTTTTATGTCTTTGGAAATGTTGTGATTTTTTGACCAGAAGTGATGGGCTATGGCCGATTTATCTGTCTGTTTGTATTTAATACATCGCATGTGTTCTTTCATCCTTGTTTCTAGGTTTCTCTTTGTTTTTCCGATATAAATTTCGTGGCAATCCTCACATCTTACGCTATAAATTCCGGATAGTTTGTTGGTTGGACTTGTGTTTTTTAGCGGGTGATTCAGCATGTTTCTCATGTTATATTTGTTGTGTGGTACTAGTTGTATCTGAAATTGACGGAAAATGTTTTTGAATTTATTAAATGCCTTAGGGTGATACGTAAATTTGCAATATGCTTTCTTTGGGTCGTCAGCTTTTAAAGTGCTAACGTCCTTGATGGTTTTCCGTCTTTTATGCTTGTTTATCATTTTTTTTAATAAATTTTGGATCAAAGCCATTCACAATTGCAACATAATTAATGTGATCTACTTCTTTGGTATATTCTTCTATAGTCAATGGGATGTTCACTAGCCTATGGATTAAACTGTGAAATACTGCATATTGGTGTTCTTTTGGGTTGGAGTTGTTGTTTTTAATGTAGTTATCCACATGTGTTGATTTTCTATATATGCCAAACTCTAATTTGTCTCCTTTTTTAATAATTTTTAAATCCAAAAACGGTAACCATCCATCTTGTTCTGTTTCAATGGTGAACTTTATGGATTGGTCTTGCAGGTTCAATAATTTTAGCGCATCCTGTGCTAACTTCTTTGGTATTATGGCAAATATGTCATCCACATAACGAAACCACACTTTAAAAATATGTGGATATGCTGCTGTTACCCGTGTTTCCAAATAACTCATATACAAATCCGCTAATAACGGTGAGATGGGGTTGCCCATGGCTAAACCTGAAGTTTGTTTGTAATATTTTTGGTTGAACATGAAGCTGTTTTGGTTGATGCATAAATTAAAGAGTTTGTTGTATTCTTCAATTTGGGTTTCAGTAAAACCTTGATCTGAGAGCCATAGCTTAATCAAATTTGGTAGCTTTTCTGTAGGTACGCTCGTAAATAATGAGCTAACATCAAAGGAGACTAAAATTTCATTAGTGTTTATATTTACTTTATTTAATTTGTCAATCAATTCTAAGCTGTTTTTTATTCCGAGAGAAGCATATCTTTGTATGAAATCCATTTCGCATACTAACCACTTTGCTAAATGATATGTAGGTGCATCTATATTGCTGATAATCGGTCTAACACTGTTATCTTTTTTATGAAGTTTTGGTAGACAATACAGTTTTGGTAAAACTGGGTTGCTGGGGACTAATTTTGCTTTTGCTTTTTCCGGTATTATTGTACTTTCTTTTATTGTCTTATTTGCCGAAACAACCAAAGCTCGCAGAGGATTCTTTTTTATTTCTTCATATTCTTGATGTTCTAAAAGTTTATTAACTCTGCATGTGTAATCATCTTTATCCATGATAACAGTTTTATTACCTTTATCTGCTTTCAAATATAGTACTGGTTTTGCATTCAATTGGTGTATTGTTTTTGATTTGGATCGGCTTTTTTATACTTTGGAGATGATAATTGTTGGAGTATTGTTTTGCATTTTGTTTTCGCAATTACTTTGTCTTGCTCGTTAGTCATCAGATGTGATGCAATTTCGACGTCAGCAATATACTGATCTAAATTTTGTGAGTAATTTATGCATGTCTTAAGACCTTTATTTAAGAAATCAATTTCTTTTCCGGTAAAGGTTTGTGCTGACAGATTAACTACATGATTTTCAGATTGTATTATTTCTAATTTCATTTTGTGTTGGTTATCATCTCTCTGTTTTCGTAAAAATTCTGCCTTCTTTTTAAGTTTGTTAGTTTTGACGTTCATAATTAGGTTGAGTTTATCATACAATCTTGTCTCGAAATGCATCCACATACTGTTATTTAAATCTTTTGTTAGTTTCAAGTGCAAGTTGTACAGCATCAATTCTGTTTTAGCTAAAGAGGCGTATTGTTCCGATCTTTCTAATAGTAATACTTTTTTCTCTACCGCTTTTTGGTATGTGCTATTACTATTTTGTTTAACCACCTGTCTTACAAATTTTGGTGAAAGTTGTTGTTTTATACAAATATTGATAAATTTGATGTTGGCAAAGATGTCTCTCTTTTTTATATGCAATTTTGTAAATTGTTTTAAATCTCCTTTGTGTCCACCTAACATTCTGTTAAAATCCGAATTAGAATTTCTTACCTCGATTTCCGCCATTTTCACTCACTTGTAACCTGAATCCGTCTTCACTTCTTTGGCTCGTTAACCAATATATAATAAAACTATAATAGAAGTATTTATAAACAGTGGAGCTTCATCAATCAAAAACACTTTTTAAACCAATTCTCGAACTGTATAAACACTTAAGCTCCACTTACTTTTTAAATTAGGACAAGTTTCAAGGACACCGCGTCCCCATCCTCAGCTGATGTTCTACTGGTTCTTCAGGTGACCGCCTCCCTCTCCTGGCGCTGTTCAATGAGTTGAATGACGTCATCTACTACTGGAATTTCGAAGTTCATTGCTCTCTTTTTGTTCTTCAAAATGTGTATATTTTCCCAAACTGTTAATTCCCAATACTTTTTTGCCGGTACCAAAAGTTTTATGTCTTTGGAAATGTTGTGATTTTTTGACCAGAAGTGATGGGCTATGGCCGATTTATCTGTCTGTTTGTAATTTGGAAACACGGGTAACAGCAGCATATCCACATATTTTTAAAGTGTGGTTTCGTTATGTGGATGACATATTTGCCATAATACCAAAGAAGTTAGCACAGGATGCGCTAAAATTATTGAACCTGCAAGACCAATCCATAAAGTTCACCATTGAAACAGAACAAGATGGATGGTTACCGTTTTTGGATTTAAAAATTATTAAAAAAGGAGACAAATTAGAGTTTGGCATATATAGAAAATCAACACATGTGGATAACTACATTAAAAACAACAACTCCAACCCAAAAGAACACCAATATGCAGCATTTCACAGTTTAATCCATAGGCTAGTGAACATCCCATTGACTATAGAAGAATATACCAAAGAAGTAGATCACATTAATTATGTTGCAATTGTGAATGGCTTTGATCCAAAATTTATTAAAAAAATGATAAACAAGCATAAAAGACGGAAAACCATCAAGGACGTTAGCACTTTAAAAGCTGACGACCCAAAGAAAGCATATTGCAAATTTACGTATCACCCTAAGGCATTTAATAAATTCAAAAACATTTTCCGTCAATTTCAGATACAACTAGTACCACACAACAAATATAACATGAGAAACATGCTGAATCACCCGCTAAAAAACACAAGTCCAACCAACAAACTATCCGGAATTTATAGCGTAAGATGTGAGGATTGCCACGAAATTTATATCGGAAAAACAAAGAGAAACCTAGAAACAAGGATGAAAGAACACATGCGATGTATTAAATACAAACAGACAGATAAATCGGCCATAGCCCATCACTTCTGGTCAAAAAATCACAACATTTCCAAAGACATAAAACTTTTGGTACCGGCAAAAAAGTATTGGGAATTAACAGTTTGGGAAAATATACACATTTTGAAGAACAAAAAGAGAGCAATGAACTTCGAAATTCCAGTAGTAGATGACGTCATTCAACTCATTGAACAGCGCCAGGAGAGGGAGGCGGTCACCTGAAGAACCAGTAGAACATCAGCTGAGGATGGGGACGCGGTGTCCTTGAAACTTGTCCTAATTTAAAAAGTAAGTGGAGCTTAAGTGTTTATACAGTTCGAGAATTGGTTTAAAAAGTGTTTTTGATTGATGAAGCTCCACTGTTTATAAATACTTCTATTATAGTTTTATTATATATTGGTTAACGAGCCAAAGAAGTGAAGACGGATTCAGGTTACAAGTGAGTGAAAATGGCGGAAATCGAGGTAAGAAATTCTAATTCGGATTTTAACAGAATGTTAGGTGGACACAAAGGAGATTTAAAACAATTTACAAAATTGCATATAAAAAAGAGAGACATCTTTGCCAACATCAAATTTATCAATATTTGTATAAAACAACAACTTTCACCAAAATTTGTAAGACAGGTGGTTAAACAAAATAGTAATAGCACATACCAAAAAGCGGTAGAGAAAAAAGTATTACTATTAGAAAGATCGGAACAATACGCCTCTTTAGCTAAAACAGAATTGATGCTGTACAACTTGCACTTGAAACTAACAAAAGATTTAAATAACAGTATGTGGATGCATTTCGAGACAAGATTGTATGATAAACTCAACCTAATTATGAACGTCAAAACTAACAAACTTAAAAAGAAGGCAGAATTTTTACGAAAACAGAGAGATGATAACCAACACAAAATGAAATTAGAAATAATACAATCTGAAAATCATGTAGTTAATCTGTCAGCACAAACCTTTACCGGAAAAGAAATTGATTTCTTAAATAAAGGTCTTAAGACATGCATAAATTACTCACAAAATTTAGATCAGTATATTGCTGACGTCGAAATTGCATCACATCTGATGACTAACGAGCAAGACAAAGTAATTGCGAAAACAAAATGCAAAACAATACTCCAACAATTATCATCTCCAAAGTATAAAAAAGCCGATCCAAATCAAAAACAATTAATACACCAATTGAATGCAAAACCAGTACTATATTTGAAAGCAGATAAAGGTAATAAAACTGTTATCATGGATAAAGACGATTACACATGCAGAGTTAATAAACTTTTAGAACATCAAGAATATGAAGAAATAAAAAAGAATCCTCTGCGAGCTTTGGTTGTTTCGGCAAATAAGACAATAAAAGAAAGTACAATAATACCGGAAAAAGCAAAAGCAAAATTAGTCCCCAGCAACCCAGTTTTACCAAAACTGTATTGTCTACCAAAACTTCATAAAAAAGATAACAGTGTTAGACCGATTATCAGCAATATAGATGCACCTACATATCATTTAGCAAAGTGGTTAGTATGCGAAATGGATTTCATACAAAGATATGCTTCTCTCGGAATAAAAAACAGCTTAGAATTGATTGACAAATTAAATAAAGTAAATATAAACACTAATGAAATTTTAGTCTCCTTTGATGTTAGCTCATTATTTACGAGCGTACCTACAGAAAAGCTACCAAATTTGATTAAGCTATGGCTCTCAGATCAAGGTTTTACTGAAACCCAAATTGAAGAATACAACAAACTCTTTAATTTATGCATCAACCAAAACAGCTTCATGTTCAACCAAAAATATTACAAACAAACTTCAGGTTTAGCCATGGGCAACCCCATCTCACCGTTATTAGCGGATTTGTATATGAGTTATTTGGAAACACGGGTAACAGCAGCATATCCACATATTTTTAAAGTGTGGTTTCGTTATGTGGATGACATATTTGCCATAATACCAAAGAAGTTAGCACAGGATGCGCTAAAATTATTGAACCTGCAAGACCAATCCATAAAGTTCACCATTGAAACAGAACAAGATGGATGGTTACCGTTTTTGGATTTAAAAATTATTAAAAAAGGAGACAAATTAGAGTTTGGCATATATAGAAAATCAACACATGTGGATAACTACATTAAAAACAACAACTCCAACCCAAAAGAACACCAATATGCAGTATTTCACAGTTTAATCCATAGGCTAGTGAACATCCCATTGACTATAGAAGAATATACCAAAGAAGTAGATCACATTAATTATGTTGCAATTGTGAATGGCTTTGATCCAAAATTTATTAAAAAAATGATAAACAAGCATAAAAGACGGAAAACCATCAAGGACGTTAGCACTTTAAAAGCTGACGACCCAAAGAAAGCATATTGCAAATTTACGTATCACCCTAAGGCATTTAATAAATTCAAAAACATTTTCCGTCAATTTCAGATACAACTAGTACCACACAACAAATATAACATGAGAAACATGCTGAATCACCCGCTAAAAAACACAAGTCCAACCAACAAACTATCCGGAATTTATAGCGTAAGATGTGAGGATTGCCACGAAATTTATATCGGAAAAACAAAGAGAAACCTAGAAACAAGGATGAAAGAACACATGCGATGTATTAAATACAAACAGACAGATAAATCGGCCATAGCCCATCACTTCTGGTCAAAAAATCACAACATTTCCAAAGACATAAAACTTTTGGTACCGGCAAAAAAGTATTGGGAATTAACAGTTTGGGAAAATATACACATTTTGAAGAACAAAAAGAGAGCAATGAACTTCGAAATTCCAGTAGTAGATGATGTCATTCAACTCATTGAACAGCGCCAGGAGAGGGAGGCGGTCACCTGAAGAACCAGTAGAACATCAGCTGAGGATGGGGACGCGGTGTCCTTGAAACTTGTCCTAATTTAAAAAGTAAGTGGAGCTTAAGTGTTTATACAGTTCGAGAATTGGTTTAAAAAGTGTTTTTGATTGATGAAGCTCCACTGTTTATAAATACTTCTATTATAGTTTTATTATATATTGGTTAACGAGCCAAAGAAGTGAAGACGGATTCAGGTTACAAGTGAGTGAAAATGGCGGAAATCGAGGTAAGAAATTCTAATTCGGATTTTAACAGAATGTTAGGTGGACACAAAGGAGATTTAAAACAATTTACAAAATTGCATATAAAAAAGAGAGACATCTTTGCCAACATCAAATTTATCAATATTTGTATAAAACAACAACTTTCACCAAAATTTGTAAGACAGGTGGTTAAACAAAATAGTAATAGCACATACCAAAAAGCGGTAGAGAAAAAAGTATTACTATTAGAAAGATCGGAACAATACGCCTCTTTAGCTAAAACAGAATTGATGCTGTACAACTTGCACTTGAAACTAACAAAAGATTTAAATAACAGTATGTGGATGCATTTCGAGACAAGATTGTATGATAAACTCAACCTAATTATGAACGTCAAAACTAACAAACTTAAAAAGAAGGCAGAATTTTTACGAAAACAGAGAGATGATAACCAACACAAAATGAAATTAGAAATAATACAATCTGAAAATCATGTAGTTAATCTGTCAGCACAAACCTTTACCGGAAAAGAAATTGATTTCTTAAATAAAGGTCTTAAGACATGCATAAATTACTCACAAAATTTAGATCAGTATATTGCTGACGTCGAAATTGCATCACATCTGATGACTAACGAGCAAGACAAAGTAATTGCGAAAACAAAATGCAAAACAATACTCCAACAATTATCATCTCCAAAGTATATAAAAGCCGATCCAAATCAAAAACAATTAATACACCAATTGAATGCAAAACCAGTACTATATTTGAAAGCAGATAAAGGTAATAAAACTGTTATCATGGATAAAGATGATTACACATGCAGAGTTAATAAACTTTTAGAACATCAAGAATATGAAGAAATAAAAAAGAATCCTCTGCGAGCTTTGGTTGTTTCGGCAAATAAGACAATAAAAGAAAGTACAATAATACCGGAAAAAGCAAAAGCAAAATTAGTCCCCAGCAACCCAGTTTTACCAAAACTGTATTGTCTACCAAAACTTCATAAAAAAGATAACAGTGTTAGACCGATTATCAGCAATATAGATGCACCTACATATCATTTAGCAAAGTGGTTAGTATGCGAAATGGATTTCATACAAAGATATGCTTCTCTCGGAATAAAAAACAGCTTAGAATTGATTGACAAATTAAATAAAGTAAATATAAACACTAATGAAATTTTAGTCTCCTTTGATGTTAGCTCATTATTTACGAGCGTACCTACAGAAAAGCTACCAAATTTGATTAAGCTATGGCTCTCAGATCAAGGTTTTACTGAAACCCAAATTGAAGAATACAACAAACTCTTTAATTTATGCATCAACCAAAACAGCTTCATGTTCAACCAAAAATATTACAAACAAACTTCAGGTTTAGCCATGGGCAACCCCATCTCACCGTTATTAGCGGATTTGTATATGAGTTATTTGGAAACACGGGTAACAGCAGCATATCCACATATTTTTAAAGTGTGGTTTCGTTATGTGGATGACATATTTGCCATAATACCAAAGAAGTTAGCACAGGATGCGCTAAAATTATTGAACCTGCAAGACCAATCCATAAAGTTCACCATTGAAACAGAACAAGATGGATGGTTACCGTTTTTGGATTTAAAAATTATTAAAAAAGGAGACAAATTAGAGTTTGGCATATATAGAAAATCAACACATGTGGATAACTACATTAAAAACAACAACTCCAACCCAAAAGAACACCAATATGCAGTATTTCACAGTATAATCCATAGGCTAGTGAACATCCCATTGACTATAGAAGAATATACCAAAGAAGTAGATCACATTAATTATGTTGCAATTGTGAATGGCTTTGATCCAAAATTTATAAAAAAAATGATAAACAAGCATAAAAGACGGAAAACCATCAAGGACGTTAGCACTTTAAAAGCTGACGACCCAAAGAAAGCATATTGCAAATTTACGTATCACCCTAAGGCATTTAATAAATTCAAAAACATTTTCCGTCAATTTCAGATACAACTAGTACCACACAACAAATATAACATGAGAAACATGCTGAATCACCCGCTAAAAAACACAAGTCCAACCAACAAACTATCCGGAATTTATAGCGTAAGATGTGAGGATTGCCACGAAATTTATATCGGAAAAACAAAGAGAAACCTAGAAACAAGGATGAAAGAACACATGCGATGTATTAAATACAAACAGACAGATAAATCGGCCATAGCCCATCACTTCTGGTCAAAAAATCACAACATTTCCAAAGACATAAAACTTTTGGTACCGGCAAAAAAGTATTGGGAATTAACAGTTTGGGAAAATATACACATTTTGAAGAACAAAAAGAGAGCAATGAACTTCGAAATTCCAGTAGTAGATGACGTCATTCAACTCATTGAACAGCGCCAGGAGAGGGAGGCGGTCACCTGAAGAACCAGTAGAACATCAGCTGAGGATGGGGACGCGGTGTCCTTGAAACTTGTCCTAATTTAAAAAGTAAGTGGAGCTTAAGTGTTTATACAGTTCGAGAATTGGTTTAAAAAGTGTTTTTGATTGATGAAGCTCCACTGTTTATAAATACTTCTATTATAGTTTTATTATATATTGGTTAACGAGCCAAAGAAGTGAAGACGGATTCAGGTTACAAGTGAGTGAAAATGGCGGAAATCGAGGTAAGAAATTCTAATTCGGATTTTAACAGAATGTTAGGTGGACACAAAGGAGATTTAAAACAATTTACAAAATTGCATATAAAAAAGAGAGACATCTTTGCCAACATCAAATTTATCAATATTTGTATAAAACAACAACTTTCACCAAAATTTGTAAGACAGGTGGTTAAACAAAATAGTAATAGCACATACCAAAAAGCGGTAGAGAAAAAAGTATTACTATTAGAAAGATCGGAACAATACGCCTCTTTAGCTAAAACAGAATTGATGCTGTACAACTTGCACTTGAAACTAACAAAAGATTTAAATAACAGTATGTGGATGCATTTCGAGACAAGATACCAACACAAAATGAAATTAGAAATAATACAATCTGAAAATCATGTAGTTAATCTGTCAGCACAAACCTTTACCGGAAAAGAAATTGATTTCTTAAATAAAGGTCTTAAGACATGCATAAATTACTCACAAAATTTAGATCAGTATATTGCTGACGTCGAAATTGCATCACATCTGATGACTAACGAGCAAGACAAAGTAATTGCGAAAACAAAATGCAAAACAATACTCCAACAATTATCATCTCCAAAGTATAAAAAAGCCGATCCAAATCAAAAACAATTAATACACCAATTGAATGCAAAACCAGTACTATATTTGAAAGCAGATAAAGGTAATAAAACTGTTATCATGGATAAAGACGATTACACATGCAGAGTTAATAAACTTTTAGAACATCAAGAATATGAAGAAATAAAAAAGAATCCTCTGCGAGCTTTGGTTGTTTCGGCAAATAAGACAATAAAAGAAAGTACAATAATACCGGAAAAAGCAAAAGCAAAATTAGTCCCCAGCAACCCAGTTTTACCAAAACTGTATTGTCTACCAAAACTTCATAAAAAAGATAACAGTGTTAGACCGATTATCAGCAATATAGATGCACCTACATATCATTTAGCAAAGTGGTTAGTATGCGAAATGGATTTCATACAAAGATATGCTTCTCTCGGAATAAAAAACAGCTTAGAATTGATTGACAAATTAAATAAAGTAAATATAAACACTAATGAAATTTTAGTCTCCTTTGATGTTAGCTCATTATTTACGAGCGTACCTACAGAAAAGCTACCAAATTTGATTAAGCTATGGCTCTCAGATCAAGGTTTTACTGAAACCCAAATTGAAGAATACAACAAACTCTTTAATTTATGCATCAACCAAAACAGCTTCATGTTCAACCAAAAATATTACAAACAAACTTCAGGTTTAGCCATGGGCAACCCCATCTCACCGTTATTAGCGGATTTGTATATGAGTTATTTGGAAACACGGGTAACAGCAGCATATCCACATATTTTTAAAGTGTGGTTTCGTTATGTGGATGACATATTTGCCATAATACCAAAGAAGTTAGCACAGGATGCGCTAAAATTATTGAACCTGCAAGACCAATCCATAAAGTTCACCATTGAAACAGAACAAGATGGATGGTTACCGTTTTTGGATTTAAAAATTATTAAAAAAGGAGACAAATTAGAGTTTGGCATATATAGAAAATCAACACATGTGGATAACTACATTAAAAACAACAACTCCAACCCAAAAGAACACCAATATGCAGTATTTCACAGTTTAATCCATAGGCTAGTGAACATCCCATTGACTATAGAAGAATATACCAAAGAAGTAGATCACATTAATTATGTTGCAATTGTGAATGGCTTTGATCCAAAATTTATAAAAAAAATGATAAACAAGCATAAAAGACGGAAAACCATCAAGGACGTTAGCACTTTAAAAGCTGACGACCCAAAGAAAGCATATTGCAAATTTACGTATCACCCTAAGGCATTTAATAAATTCAAAAACATTTTCCGTCAATTTCAGATACAACTAGTACCACACAACAAATATAACATGAGAAACATGCTGAATCACCCGCTAAAAAACACAAGTCCAACCAACAAACTATCCGGAATTTATAGCGTAAGATGTGAGGATTGCCACGAAATTTATATCGGAAAAACAAAGAGAAACCTAGAAACAAGGATGAAAGAACACATGCGATGTATTAAATACAAACAGACAGATAAATCGGCCATAGCCCATCACTTCTGGTCAAAAAATCACAACATTTCCAAAGACATAAAACTTTTGGTACCGGCAAAAAAGTATTGGGAATTAACAGTTTGGGAAAATATACACATTTTGAAGAACAAAAAGAGAGCAATGAACTTCGAAATTCCAGTAGTAGATGACGTCATTCAACTCATTGAACAGCGCCAGGAGAGGGAGGCGGTCACCTGAAGAACCAGTAGAACATCAGCTGAGGATGGGGACGCGGTGTCCTTGAAACTTGTCCTAATTTAAAAAGTAAGTGGAGCTTAAGTGTTTATACAGTTCGAGAATTGGTTTAAAAAGTGTTTTTGATTGATGAAGCTCCACTGTTTATAAATACTTCTATTATAGTTTTATTATATATTGGTTAACGAGCCAAAGAAGTGAAGACGGATTCAGGTTACAAGTGAGTGAAAATGGCGGAAATCGAGGTAAGAAATTCTAATTCGGATTTTAACAGAATGTTAGGTGGACACAAAGGAGATTTAAAACAATTTACAAAATTGCATATAAAAAAGAGAGACATCTTTGCCAACATCAAATTTATCAATATTTGTATAAAACAACAACTTTCACCAAAATTTGTAAGACAGGTGGTTAAACAAAATAGTAATAGCACATACCAAAAAGCGGTAGAGAAAAAAGTATTACTATTAGAAAGATCGGAACAATACGCCTCTTTAGCTAAAACAGAATTGATGCTGTACAACTTGCACTTGAAACTAACAAAAGATTTAAATAACAGTATGTGGATGCATTTCGAGACAAGATTGTATGATAAACTCAACCTAATTATGAACGTCAAAACTAACAAACTTAAAAAGAAGGCAGAATTTTTACGAAAACAGAGAGATGATAACCAACACAAAATGAAATTAGAAATAATACAATCTGAAAATCATGTAGTTAATCTGTCAGCACAAACCTTTACCGGAAAAGAAATTGATTTCTTAAATAAAGGTCTTAAGACATGCATAAATTACTCACAAAATTTAGATCAGTATATTGCTGACGTCGAAATTGCATCACATCTGATGACTAACGAGCAAGACAAAGTAATTGCGAAAACAAAATGCAAAACAATACTCCAACAATTATCATCTCCAAAGTATAAAAAAGCCGATCCAAATCAAAAACAATTAATACACCAATTGAATGCAAAACCAGTACTATATTTGAAAGCAGATAAAGGTAATAAAACTGTTATCATGGATAAAGATGATTACACATGCAGAGTTAATAAACTTTTAGAACATCAAGAATATGAAGAAATAAAAAAGAATCCTCTGCGAGCTTTGGTTGTTTCGGCAAATAAGACAATAAAAGAAAGTACAATAATACCGGAAAAAGCAAAAGCAAAATTAGTCCCCAGCAACCCAGTTTTACCAAAACTGTATTGTCTACCAAAACTTCATAAAAAAGATAACAGTGTTAGACCGATTATCAGCAATATAGATGCACCTACATATCATTTAGCAAAGTGGTTAGTATGCGAAATGGATTTCATACAAAGATATGCTTCTCTCGGAATAAAAAACAGCTTAGAATTGATTGACAAATTAAATAAAGTAAATATAAACACTAATGAAATTTTAGTCTCCTTTGATGTTAGCTCATTATTTACGAGCGTACCTACAGAAAAGCTACCAAATTTGATTAAGCTATGGCTCTCAGATCAAGGTTTTACTGAAACCCAAATTGAAGAATACAACAAACTCTTTAATTTATGCATCAACCAAAACAGCTTCATGTTCAACCAAAAATATTACAAACAAACTTCAGGTTTAGCCATGGGCAACCCCATCTCACCGTTATTAGCGGATTTGTATATGAGTTATTTGGAAACACGGGTAACAGCAGCATATCCACATATTTTTAAAGTGTGGTTTCGTTATGTGGATGACATATTTGCCATAATACCAAAGAAGTTAGCACAGGATGCGCTAAAATTATTGAACCTGCAAGACCAATCCATAAAGTTCACCATTGAAACAGAACAAGATGGATGGTTACCGTTTTTGGATTTAAAAATTATTAAAAAAGGAGACAAATTAGAGTTTGGCATATATAGAAAATCAACACATGTGGATAACTACATTAAAAACAACAACTCCAGCCCAAAAGAACACCAATATGCAGTATTTCACAGTTTAATCCATAGGCTAGTGAACATCCCATTGACTATAGAAGAATATACCAAAGAAGTAGATCACATTAATTATGTTGCAATTGTGAATGGCTTTGATCCAAAATTTATTAAAAAAATGATAAACAAGCATAAAAGACGGAAAACCATCAAGGACGTTAGCACTTTAAAAGCTGACGACCCAAAGAAAGCATATTGCAAATTTACGTATCACCCTAAGGCATTTAATAAATTCAAAAACATTTTCCGTCAATTTCAGATACAACTAGTACCACACAACAAATATAACATGAGAAACATGCTGAATCACCCGCTAAAAAACACAAGTCCAACCAACAAACTATCCGGAATTTATAGCGTAAGATGTGAGGATTGCCACGAAATTTATATCGGAAAAACAAAGAGAAACCTAGAAACAAGGATGAAAGAACACATGCGATGTATTAAATACAAACAGACAGATAAATCGGCCATAGCCCATCACTTCTGGTCAAAAAATCACAACATTTCCAAAGACATAAAACTTTTGGTACCGGCAAAAAAGTATTGGGAATTAACAGTTTGGGAAAATATACACATTTTGAAGAACAAAAAGAGAGCAATGAACTTCGAAATTCCAGTAGTAGATGACGTCATTCAACTCATTGAACAGCGCCAGGAGAGGGAGGCGGTCACCTGAAGAACCAGTAGAACATCAGCTGAGGATGGGGACGCGGTGTCCTTGAAACTTGTCCTAATTTAAAAAGTAAGTGGAGCTTAAGTGTTTATACAGTTCGAGAATTGGTTTAAAAAGTGTTTTTGATTGATGAAGCTCCACTGTTTATAAATACTTCTATTATAGTTTTATTATATATTGGTTAACGAGCCAAAGAAGTGAAGACGGATTCAGGTTACAAGTGAGTGAAAATGGCGGAAATCGAGGTAAGAAATTCTAATTCGGATTTTAACAGAATGTTAGGTGGACACAAAGGAGATTTAAAACAATTTACAAAATTGCATATAAAAAAGAGAGACATCTTTGCCAACATCAAATTTATCAATATTTGTATAAAACAACAACTTTCACCAAAATTTGTAAGACAGGTGGTTAAACAAAATAGTAATAGCACATACCAAAAAGCGGTAGAGAAAAAAGTATTACTATTAGAAAGATCGGAACAATACGCCTCTTTAGCTAAAACAGAATTGATGCTGTACAACTTGCACTTGAAACTAACAAAAGATTTAAATAACAGTATGTGGATGCATTTCGAGACAAGATTGTATGATAAACTCAACCTAATTATGAACGTCAAAACTAACAAACTTAAAAAGAAGGCAGAATTTTTACGAAAACAGAGAGATGATAACCAACACAAAATGAAATTAGAAATAATACAATCTGAAAATCATGTAGTTAATCTGTCAGCACAAACCTTTACCGGAAAAGAAATTGATTTCTTAAATAAAGGTCTTAAGACATGCATAAATTACTCACAAAATTTAGATCAGTATATTGCTGACGTCGAAATTGCATCACATCTGATGACTAACGAGCAAGACAAAGTAATTGCGAAAACAAAATGCAAAACAATACTCCAACAATTATCATCTCCAAAGTATAAAAAAGCCGATCCAAATCAAAAACAATACACCAATTGAATGCAAAACCAGTACTATATTTGAAAGCAGATAAAGGTAATAAAACTGTTATCATGGATAAAGATGATTACACATGCAGAGTTAATAAACTTTTAGAACATCAAGAATATGAAGAAATAAAAAAGAATCCTCTGCGAGCTTTGGTTGTTTCGGCAAATAAGACAATAAAAGAAAGTACAATAATACCGGAAAAAGCAAAAGCAAAATTAGTCCCCAGCAACCCAGTTTTACCAAAACTGTATTGTCTACCAAAACTTCATAAAAAAGATAACAGTGTTAGACCGATTATCAGCAATATAGATGCACCTACATATCATTTAGCAAAGTGGTTAGTATGCGAAATGGATTTCATACAAAGATATGCTTCTCTCGGAATAAAAAACAGCTTAGAATTGATTGACAAATTAAATAAAGTAAATATAAACACTAATGAAATTTTAGTCTCCTTTGATGTTAGCTCATTATTTACGAGCGTACCTACAGAAAAGCTACCAAATTTGATTAAGCTATGGCTCTCAGATCAAGGTTTTACTGAAACCCAAATTGAAGAATACAACAAACTCTTTAATTTATGCATCAACCAAAACAGCTTCATGTTCAACCAAAAATATTACAAACAAACTTCAGGTTTAGCCATGGGCAACCCCATCTCACCGTTATTAGCGGATTTGTATATGAGTTATTTGGAAACACGGGTAACAGCAGCATATCCACATATTTTTAAAGTGTGGTTTCGTTATGTGGATGACATATTTGCCATAATACCAAAGAAGTTAGCACAGGATGCGCTAAAATTATTGAACCTGCAAGACCAATCCATAAAGTTCACCATTGAAACAGAACAAGATGGATGGTTACCGTTTTTGGATTTAAAAATTATTAAAAAAGGAGACAAATTAGAGTTTGGCATATATAGAAAATCAACACATGTGGATAACTACATTAAAAACAACAACTCCAACCCAAAAGAACACCAATATGCAGTATTTCACAGTTTAATCCATAGGCTAGTGAACATCCCATTGACTATAGAAGAATATACCAAAGAAGTAGATCACATTAATTATGTTGCAATTGTGAATGGCTTTGATCCAAAATTTATTAAAAAAATGATAAACAAGCATAAAAGACGGAAAACCATCAAGGACGTTAGCACTTTAAAAGCTGACGACCCAAAGAAAGCATATTGCAAATTTACGTATCACCCTAAGGCATTTAATAAATTCAAAAACATTTTCCGTCAATTTCAGATACAACTAGTACCACACAACAAATATAACATGAGAAACATGCTGAATCACCCGCTAAAAAACACAAGTCCAACCAACAAACTATCCGGAATTTATAGCGTAAGATGTGAGGATTGCCACGAAATTTATATCGGAAAAACAAAGAGAAACCTAGAAACAAGGATGAAAGAACACATGCGATGTATTAAATACAAACAGACAGATAAATCGGCCATAGCCCATCACTTCTGGTCAAAAAATCACAACATTTCCAAAGACATAAAACTTTTGGTACCGGCAAAAAAGTATTGGGAATTAACAGTTTGGGAAAATATACACATTTTGAAGAACAAAAAGAGAGCAATGAACTTCGAAATTCCAGTAGTAGATGACGTCATTCAACTCATTGAACAGCGCCAGGAGAGGGAGGCGGTCACCTGAAGAACCAGTAGAACATCAGCTGAGGATGGGGACGCGGTGTCCTTGAAACTTGTCCTAATTTAAAAAGTAAGTGGAGCTTAAGTGTTTATACAGTTCGAGAATTGGTTTAAAAAGTGTTTTTGATTGATGAAGCTCCACTGTTTATAAATACTTCTATTATAGTTTTATTATATATTGGTTAACGAGCCAAAGAAGTGAAGACGGATTCAGGTTACAAGTGAGTGAAAATGGCGGAAATCGAGGTAAGAAATTCTAATTCGGATTTTAACAGAATGTTAGGTGGACACAAAGGAGATTTAAAACAATTTACAAAATTGCATATAAAAAAGAGAGACATCTTTGCCAACATCAAATTTATCAATATTTGTATAAAACAACAACTTTCACCAAAATTTGTAAGACAGGTGGTTAAACAAAATAGTAATAGCACATACCAAAAAGCGGTAGAGAAAAAAGTATTACTATTAGAAAGATCGGAACAATACGCCTCTTTAGCTAAAACAGAATTGATGCTGTACAACTTGCACTTGAAACTAACAAAAGATTTAAATAACAGTATGTGGATGCATTTCGAGACAAGATTGTATGATAAACTCAACCTAATTATGAACGTCAAAACTAACAAACTTAAAAAGAAGGCAGAATTTTTACGAAAACAGAGAGATGATAACCAACACAAAATGAAATTAGAAATAATACAATCTGAAAATCATGTAGTTAATCTGTCAGCACAAACCTTTACCGGAAAAGAAATTGATTTCTTAAATAAAGGTCTTAAGACATGCATAAATTACTCACAAAATTTAGATCAGTATATTGCTGACGTCGAAATTGCATCACATCTGATGACTAACGAGCAAGACAAAGTAATTGCGAAAACAAAATGCAAAACAATACTCCAACAATTATCATCTCCAAAGTATAAAAAAGCCGATCCAAATCAAAAACAATACACCAATTGAATGCAAAACCAGTACTATATTTGAAAGCAGATAAAGGTAATAAAACTGTTATCATGGATAAAGATGATTACACATGCAGAGTTAATAAACTTTTAGAACATCAAGAATATGAAGAAATAAAAAAGAATCCTCTGCGAGCTTTGGTTGTTTCGGCAAATAAGACAATAAAAGAAAGTACAATAATACCGGAAAAAGCAAAAGCAAAATTAGTCCCCAGCAACCCAGTTTTACCAAAACTGTATTGTCTACCAAAACTTCATAAAAAAGATAACAGTGTTAGACCGATTATCAGCAATATAGATGCACCTACATATCATTTAGCAAAGTGGTTAGTATGCGAAATGGATTTCATACAAAGATATGCTTCTCTCGGAATAAAAAACAGCTTAGAATTGATTGACAAATTAAATAAAGTAAATATAAACACTAATGAAATTTTAGTCTCCTTTGATGTTAGCTCATTATTTACGAGCGTACCTACAGAAAAGCTACCAAATTTGATTAAGCTATGGCTCTCAGATCAAGGTTTTACTGAAACCCAAATTGAAGAATACAACAAACTCTTTAATTTATGCATCAACCAAAACAGCTTCATGTTCAACCAAAAATATTACAAACAAACTTCAGGTTTAGCCATGGGCAACCCCATCTCACCGTTATTAGCGGATTTGTATATGAGTTATTTGGAAACACGGGTAACAGCAGCATATCCACATATTTTTAAAGTGTGGTTTCGTTATGTGGATGACATATTTGCCATAATACCAAAGAAGTTAGCACAGGATGCGCTAAAATTATTGAACCTGCAAGACCAATCCATAAAGTTCACCATTGAAACAGAACAAGATGGATGGTTACCGTTTTTGGATTTAAAAATTATTAAAAAAGGAGACAAATTAGAGTTTGGCATATATAGAAAATCAACACATGTGGATAACTACATTAAAAACAACAACTCCAACCCAAAAGAACACCAATATGCAGTATTTCACAGTTTAATCCATAGGCTAGTGAACATCCCATTGACTATAGAAGAATATACCAAAGAAGTAGATCACATTAATTATGTTGCAATTGTGAATGGCTTTGATCCAAAATTTATTAAAAAAATGATAAACAAGCATAAAAGACGGAAAACCATCAAGGACGTTAGCACTTTAAAAGCTGACGACCCAAAGAAAGCATATTGCAAATTTACGTATCACCCTAAGGCATTTAATAAATTCAAAAACATTTTCCGTCAATTTCAGATACAACTAGTACCACACAACAAATATAACATGAGAAACATGCTGAATCACCCGCTAAAAAACACAAGTCCAACCAACAAACTATCCGGAATTTATAGCGTAAGATGTGAGGATTGCCACGAAATTTATATCGGAAAAACAAAGAGAAACCTAGAAACAAGGATGAAAGAACACATGCGATGTATTAAATACAAACAGACAGATAAATCGGCCATAGCCCATCACTTCTGGTCAAAAAATCACAACATTTCCAAAGACATAAAACTTTTGGTACCGGCAAAAAAGTATTGGGAATTAACAGTTTGGGAAAATATACACATTTTGAAGAACAAAAAGAGAGCAATGAACTTCGAAATTCCAGTAGTAGATGACGTCATTCAACTCATTGAACAGCGCCAGGAGAGGGAGGCGGTCACCTGAAGAACCAGTAGAACATCAGCTGAGGATGGGGACGCGGTGTCCTTGAAACTTGTCCTAATTTAAAAAGTAAGTGGAGCTTAAGTGTTTATACAGTTCGAGAATTGGTTTAAAAAGTGTTTTTGATTGATGAAGCTCCACTGTTTATAAATACTTCTATTATAGTTTTATTATATATTGGTTAACGAGCCAAAGAAGTGAAGACGGATTCAGGTTACAAGTGAGTGAAAATGGCGGAAATCGAGGTAAGAAATTCTAATTCGGATTTTAACAGAATGTTAGGTGGACACAAAGGAGATTTAAAACAATTTACAAAATTGCATATAAAAAAGAGAGACATCTTTGCCAACATCAAATTTATCAATATTTGTATAAAACAACAACTTTCACCAAAATTTGTAAGACAGGTGGTTAAACAAAATAGTAATAGCACATACCAAAAAGCGGTAGAGAAAAAAGTATTACTATTAGAAAGATCGGAACAATACGCCTCTTTAGCTAAAACAGAATTGATGCTGTACAACTTGCACTTGAAACTAACAAAAGATTTAAATAACAGTATGTGGATGCATTTCGAGACTAGATTGTATGATAAACTCAACCTAATTATGAACGTCAAAACTAACAAACTTAAAAAGAAGGCAGAATTTTTACGAAAACAGAGAGATGATAACCAACACAAAATGAAATTAGAAATAATACAATCTGAAAATCATGTAGTTAATCTGTCAGCACAAACCTTTACCGGAAAAGAAATTGATTTCTTAAATAAAGGTCTTAAGACATGCATAAATTACTCACAAAATTTAGATCAGTATATTGCTGACGTCGAAATTGCATCACATCTGATGACTAACGAGCAAGACAAAGTAATTGCGAAAACAAAATGCAAAACAATACTCCAACAATTATCATCTCCAAAGTATAAAAAAGCCGATCCAAATCAAAAACAATTAATACACCAATTGAATGCAAAACCAGTACTATATTTGAAAGCAGATAAAGGTAATAAAACTGTTATCATGGATAAAGATGATTACACATGCAGAGTTAATAAACTTTTAGAACATCAAGAATATGAAGAAATAAAAAAGAATCCTCTGCGAGCTTTGGTTGTTTCGGCAAATAAGACAATAAAAGAAAGTACAATAATACCGGAAAAAGCAAAAGCAAAATTAGTCCCCAGCAACCCAGTTTTACCAAAACTGTATTGTCTACCAAAACTTCATAAAAAAGATAACAGTGTTAGACCGATTATCAGCAATATAGATGCACCTACATATCATTTAGCAAAGTGGTTAGTATGCGAAATGGATTTCATACAAAGATATGCTTCTCTCGGAATAAAAAACAGCTTAGAATTGATTGACAAATTAAATAAAGTAAATATAAACACTAATGAAATTTTAGTCTCCTTTGATGTTAGCTCATTATTTACGAGCGTACCTACAGAAAAGCTACCAAATTTGATTAAGCTATGGCTCTCAGATCAAGGTTTTACTGAAACCCAAATTGAAGAATACAACAAACTCTTTAATTTATGCATCAACCAAAACAGCTTCATGTTCAACCAAAAATATTACAAACAAACTTCAGGTTTAGCCATGGGCAACCCCATCTCACCGTTATTAGCGGATTTGTATATGAGTTATTTGGAAACACGGGTAACAGCAGCATATCCACATATTTTTAAAGTGTGGTTTCGTTATGTGGATGACATATTTGCCATAATACCAAAGAAGTTAGCACAGGATGCGCTAAAATTATTGAACCTGCAAGACCAATCCATAAAGTTCACCATTGAAACAGAACAAGATGGATGGTTACCGTTTTTGGATTTAAAAATTATTAAAAAAGGAGACAAATTAGAGTTTGGCATATATAGAAAATCAACACATGTGGATAACTACATTAAAAACAACAACTCCAGCCCAAAAGAACACCAATATGCAGTATTTCACAGTTTAATCCATAGGCTAGTGAACATCCCATTGACTATAGAAGAATATACCAAAGAAGTAGATCACATTAATTATGTTGCAATTGTGAATGGCTTTGATCCAAAATTTATTAAAAAAATGATAAACAAGCATAAAAGACGGAAAACCATCAAGGACGTTAGCACTTTAAAAGCTGACGACCCAAAGAAAGCATATTGCAAATTTACGTATCACCCTAAGGCATTTAATAAATTCAAAAACATTTTCCGTCAATTTCAGATACAACTAGTACCACACAACAAATATAACATGAGAAACATGCTGAATCACCCGCTAAAAAACACAAGTCCAACCAACAAACTATCCGGAATTTATAGCGTAAGATGTGAGGATTGCCACGAAATTTATATCGGAAAAACAAAGAGAAACCTAGAAACAAGGATGAAAGAACACATGCGATGTATTAAATACAAACAGACAGATAAATCGGACATAGCCCATCACTTCTGGTCAAAAAATCACAACATTTCCAAAGACATAAAACTTTTGGTACCGGCAAAAAAGTATTGGGAATTAACAGTTTGGGAAAATATACACATTTTGAAGAACAAAAAGAGAGCAATGAACTTCGAAATTCCAGTAGTAGATGACGTCATTCAACTCATTGAGCAGCGCCAGGAGAGGGAGGCGGTCACCTGAAGAACCAGTAGAACATCAGCTGAGGATGGGGACGCGGTGTCCTTGAAACTTGTCCTAATTTAAAAAGTAAGTGGAGCTTAAGTGTTTATACAGTTCGAGAATTGGTTTAAAAAGTGTTTTTGATTGATGAAGCTCCACTGTTTATAAATACTTCTATTATAGTTTTACCTGCACTTACATTTTAATTTTTCGTGGAAGTTGAAAATGGAAACAACGGCTTCTTTTTGAGTTCCTCAAAAATTAGAAACTTATGTGATGCAGTGTTAAAAACAGACTACAAATAGTTTCTTCAATTAATATGCACATCACTATTGCTAAATTCATCCAAAAATGCATAATTAAAATAATATCTCAATAAGTACTCACCAGGTTTGATCACTTGTCCAGCAGGATGTTTTATAAGTAGATCACGGCCATCTAGATGCTTTAGCACCATGCCAAATCCACATAATGCTTCTGTTAATGAAATGGTATGAGTCATTACTAGATCATCACCAGAACGCTGAAATTTCTCATGGGGTTTCTGCTGAAGTACGATGATTACATCTCCTGGTTCCACATCAGGCTGTACAAAAGACAAACATTAGAATACCATTCGCACATGTACAAATACACTTACAGTAAAAGTTTAATTCACCTTTAAGAGAGGGCTGGAAAATGTGCATAATAGTCCCCTTCCCTATTTTTTAAAAACTTTTGCTTCTTCACTCTTTTATATCATCACTGAAGCAATGAACTTGCTACTCTTAAAATGTTCTGCTTCTTGCTATCTTATATGCATAAGAAAATATGCAGCTTCTTGTTTCACTTTACTTGTCTCCCTATGGCAAAAAGTCTACCTCGGAGGCCAACCTTTACACTATAATAGGAAAACTTTATTCAGCTTCCAAGACATTTTCTTGTGCTGATGTGTGTCCTTCATGCACATACACCAAATAGGCACTGTAGGAAGAGAATTTGAATTATGAAATAACTGCCTTTATACCAACTCATGTGGGTTGAATTTGATATATAATTTGTTCAACCAATTTACATCGTGAAAGAGTATTAGATCCTGTTGTGTTGAATAAAACTAAAACCTTGTTTGATAAACTCTATACTGACACTTTTTCATTATCTGGCATGACCAACATATTCATATGTGGCAAGTACAGGGACAAACAATACACATAAAATTAAAGATTTTTATTTTTGTTACCCCTCATTCCACTTCTGAGCACTGCAATTAAGATTTCACTTACTTCTTAGGTAAGCCTAAATTATTCTCAGCAGAATGCTTGTTATTTCATAGCTCTACAACAGTTGCAATAGGAGTATTGCGGAAATTAATAACAGTCTACAAAAATGAATGGATTCGACTATGTTTCTTGCAAACAAAAGCTAGGTGTACCTTTATATTATCCATTTTGCACTTATTCAACTCAATTTAATGGCTGGAAACTAAATTCATTTCAGAAATATGTTCACTGTTGACCAGTATCCCTTTGTAAATAATTTTTTTTAAATCCAAATTCAATTAAACAAGTATTTTTTAACTGTTTATAATCATCAATGAAATAATAAAAATCTGAAAATTTTCATAAACCACAAGTGTACAAACCTGCTGGTCTCCTTCTCCTCGAAAATAAATTTTTTGGTTTTCCCGCATGCCTTTATCTACATGAACTTCTAAGATTTTTGTTTCATTAACAACTTTCTTTCCAATGCAAGTAGAGCAGCGATCCTTCTCATTGATTACTTCACCTGAAACAGATGTAGACATTTTAACACTTCATGTTATTTTAACAAGTTATGTATATCACATGCAGAGTTTTTTATTTCTGTATTATTGCAACAGCTTAAAACCGATTTATTTATTTATTTTTGTATACATATTCCTCCAATAGGTATTTGGAAAATTAAGAGGCAGCTCCTGTATTTAACGTTCAGAAATCAATCTCTTACAATAGGATCTGAAGCTTTCCTGGTGAAGTATATATTCTAGATCTTCTCGGGCTTCATGTCAGGTGTAGTGATAAGAGCCATATTTATTTATCTATAAATAAATATAATAAATAATTTATAGAGTAATAAATATACCCCTGAATAAAGATGAATTTAATAAAGAATATAAACATATTAATACTGCGTTAATTAATGGTTTTAATAAAGACTTTATAAATAAAAAACTTGAAAATTTAAATATCAAAAGCTGTTAATGATACTTCTACCCTTAAAAAAATAAAAGACGATTATAATTTTAAAAGATTTACTCACCATCCTTGGGTTTATAAACATTTTCAAATTTTTTTTTAAAGAGTTTGGTATAACTTTAGTTCTTCAAAATAAATAAAGTATTAAACATTTATTGAATTTCTCTAAAAAAGATAAAATTTCTACTAACAAAAAATCTGGTATTTATCAATTTATTTGTTTTGATTGTGATAAAGTTCAATTGGAAAGACAAAATGTAATCAGGAAACCAGAACAAAAGAACATTTTTTGTCCCATTAAATATAAACAAAATGATAAATCGGCCGTAACAGATCATTTTTGGTCATTTAACCATGAAATAAATCCAGAAGTTGAAGTATTAAAACAATTAAATGGTCTGATTGATTTAATAGTTTGGAAAAAGACTTATTTAAAAAACAAACATGCACAATGAATTTTGGTAACATCTAGCATTTGTAACCATGACGACAGTTTTGTTGGGTCTGGCTAACAGTGTGGAATAATTTCCATGAAATCGCGATTCCAAACAATTTATAAGAAAAGTATCATCATTTCTTATTAGATAAGTGAAGTTTTAAGTTACAAATTGTTATATTTGTATATATTTGTTTGCTTCACTGTTAATAGTTTCATATTTTACGTATCTTTACTTTTATTGAAGACACCCCAGCTCAGCACCGGTGCATGCCAGGGTCCTGATGGCACCTCAGTTGGATAGGCCTGCTTTAGTCAAATTTAAAATCAGTGAACTTTTTCCAAAAAATGAGCGGTAATAAAAGAATTGAATTATTAATCTATGCATCTTTGCAATGCCTTCATGAAAGCACAATGAAATATACAAAAACAGATAAATTTTAAGATAAACTTTATAAAGATTAGAAGCACAATTGAAAAATTCAATGCCATAGCTGGGATTTGAATTATGGATCTTCTGTCCTACTACTGAGCTACCTTGGCAATATGCTGACATGACATTAAATTCTCCAGCTGATTCACATCTTCCAGGCAGATCAATGAGGAAATCTAAATTCAAGATCACTTAACCCAATGATGGCTTACAATTCACGAGCACTTATTTCCCAGGCTTTTCTTTAAACATCGTTTTATTTTAGTCTTCCATTTAGAAGGGTTTGCATATGTTAGAATAATCACCTACTGCTGATTGCCCTTATAAATGGAAAACTAAAATATCTGGGAAGCTTGACCTTCTATTATGAACCACAATAAATCAAATGACTGATAATTGTATCCAAGTTCCATTAGGTAAATCATTGTTGACTTTGCTTATGAATTTGTGCTTTGGATATCACCAGAGACCGAAACTTAGGCAGAATGCCCATTTAAATGTGTCAAACCTATCTTCAATTTGAAACTGAATCTGTATGAATTACATCAGTGACTGAAATGTCACGAAATGTCAGTCTTATTCTGCCTTTTTCAATATAAATGCCTACTTTAAAAAATAACTGTTTTTTGTTGCCTTTATTTCATTATTTATCTTTTATTATTAATATTATTAGATATTTCCTTCAGGTACATTTTATTTTAATAACCGTTAGTCCGTTATAATGAAAATTTACTTCATCGGATGTACATTGTCTTAAGTTGCAGACAACATAAGTGCTCTTCTAGGAGTTCACTATTTTCTTTGCAACAATGAGTGCTGCCACGCAAAATAATGTATAGAAAACAAAGCATTTCAATTACTGCTTGTGTTTATTTGTAAAGGCAATAATCAGTGTGGTCTAACTTTTTCTTTCAGATTTCATTAGGATGTTGTAGCCAGCAGCAACATGCCAAAACTCAGTGTTCCTTAATGCAATAAATTACAAAGTTATGTTAATACTTTTGGATCCGATGTATTTTATTCCAATGATAAAAGTACTCACATGCAAAATATGCGAGCAGTCACTGGAACTATGAAAAGAGCTTTTATATCGCAACATACCAGCATAAACACAAAAATGCATTTTCCAAGCCTACTGGTAAGATTCCTTTGCTTCCAACAGAAATTTGTGACGAGATTTCTAATAGGATGATACGATGATCTCTGCATGGATTATCTTGAAGCCCCAGGTTAGGAATCCGTTTTCAACAGGATATCTACTTGGATGATATACTGCATTGCGGGAGGCGTTGCTCCTGGACCTTGGTTTTGAGATGCTCGTATCAATTACCCAAGGCCGCTGCAGTCATCATATAAGAATTTTTTACCTCGGGAGCAGTATTGGATGGGAAGATATAAAAGTAATTGACTAAATAAATTGAAGAATTGTGACTTCTTTTTAAATATTCCAATTTTAATTACTTCAGAAGCTAACGTAAACATGTAACAAAATTAATACATGATTTCAGAAGTGTTGCAATTTGCATTACCTTGATAATGCATTTCTCCTTAACGATTCTACATAGACTGTTTTGCTTCCATCCTCTGCAGTGCCCATGAACAGAATAACATTTTGCATTAATACAATTTTGAGTCAAACTAATACTCAATGCTCCATTTATTGCTAGTATTTACCTAGAACGCGTTTCGTTAGGATCTTCCTAACATCAACAGCTGTTGTCGACTAATGGATGCCGGTTCACTGAACTCCTTGGAGGTGATAGGTGCGTCTCTGTCGGTATCTTGATGAACTTGAAATTGGGGTTGTCTTCAAAGGTGGTATCGAAATTAAACAATTTACTTTCATATTTCTTTATAAAGATTTTTTCCCATGTGGTTAATGCAGCTGGACCTTGGACACTTTTTAGTAAGTGAATTTCTCGTTCTATGTCATGATTTTCCTTCCAAAAATGGTACGCTACCGCTGATTTATCTATTTCTTTATTCCTGATGTTCCTAAAGTGCTCTTTAAGCCGAATGTTCACGTTCCTTTTTGTTTTTCCAATGTAGAATTTGTCACAGTCCTTGCAATCTATCCAGTACACTCCTGATTTTTTGCCTGTGGGTATCTCCTTTGTATTATGTGATTTCAAAAGGTGTTGTACACTAAATTTGTTCTGTGGGGCCAAAGTAACATTGTGTTCTTTGAAGACATTTTGGAAAAGGTGTGTAGCTCTGGGATGATACGTAAATTTTCTGTATGAGGTTTCATTGCTAATTGGGGAGAGAGTAGTTACTTGTTTGCATCTTAGTTGTCTTTTGAATTTATCTATTTTCTTGTTGACCAATTCAGCACTGTATCCATTGTATTCTGCATTGAATGATATTATTGTACTCTTTGTTATATTCTATCTTGTTTAAAGGCGCATTAACCAGCCTGTAAGTTAAACTGTTGATAACAGCATGCTTGTGTTGTCTTGGGTTACATCCATCTGATTTTATAAAATTTTCTGTGTGTGTTTCCTTTTTGTGTATGCCAAATTCAAGTTTATTATGTTTTCTGGTAAGTTTCAAATCTAAGAAAGGGATTTCATTGTTTGTCTCTTTTTCTATGGAGAATTTTATTGCAGGATTTTGTAAATTAAGTAGTTTTAATGCATCATCCACTTGTTTCTCATTTATTATTGCCCAAATGTCATCCACATATCTGTACCAATGCTTAAAAATTAGTGGGAATGCCTTTGTGATGTGCATTTCCAAAAAGCTCATGAAGAGGTCTGCCAAAAATGGGGACAATGGGTTGCCCATAGATAGTCCTGATTTTTGTTTGAAATTTTTTTTATTGAATGTAAAAAAGGACTGTTCAATGCAAATATTGGTTAATTGAAGGTATTCCTCTATGACGTTTTGGTCTATTTGTAGGGACTGAAGCCATGTTTGTATCTTTTCAGGTAATTTTCATTTATATGCGAGTTAAACAGATACATTTCTGTGCACTTCTCACCTGTTTTTTTTAAATTCTTTTAATGTACGGAATTTGTTATACAGACTATTTTTCATGTGATCAGTCAATAAATTTCTTTAATCGGATTTTAAAAGTTCTTTGCTGACAAATCATGGTTTCATCTGTGTGACTATTTTGACACAAAAATGAAGTCTGTTCAAAAAGTACCACAATATTTTAATTTTCGTGGGATACATATATTTATTTTTCAATTGTTTTGTGGCATTATACTGGTACTCATGTCCCTCACTTATGTTGACAAACTCAGCCATTTTGAATGTTCAGTTAATTGTCAGCTATTTTGCTTGGACGTATTTGGGCTCGTCTTAGATTTCTGCCTATCCCAAAAAATAGAACAAAGAATCTGCATCAAATTTTGTGTTAAAAACAAAATTAAGTGCGCAGATGCATTCCGAATGTTGACCGTGGCATACGGTGAAGATACCTTGGACCAAAGCAACATTTATTGGTGGTACAAAAGGTTCTCAGAGGGTCGAGAAGATGTGAACAATGAAGAACGTCCCAGATGCCCAAGCTCATCAACAGACGAAAACGTTGAAGTGAAGAAAATAGTATTGGCCAATCGTCTGAAACGGTACTCTCTTCATCGAGCTGATTAATTAACTGTTAAGGAATATATAGAAGATTAATTGAATGTTAAAGGAATATATACATGTATTAAAAACAAATATCTTGTGTGCAGTTACGAACTCTGAACGGTGGGATATTTTTCCTCCCCTAGGACAGCTGACCGCAACCATAAATCTTAAGGCTCTCACCCCGCGTTTAGTTTCAAACATAGTTTAGCAGGAAGGGAACCGTGTGGGAGGTCTAGAATAAGATTCTCGTAACTGGGACTCCGTATGTGTTCTACCGACCAACTAATTAAAAATAATGAGCTGAAGGGGGAAGCGAAGTGTCATATGGCCTAGCCGGGAACAAATACATATCTAAGTCAGTCGGTGGCTGAGAGTCGACCGAGATCGTCGTGCTAACGGCACAAAGGCAGATATCGCGTTCTGTGAGGAACGGACGAGTAAGCTAAAGAAATCGCGTTCTATTAAAGCTAGTTAGTAGCTGGGTGCTAATCCGACGACTCGTGTTATAGACACGGGATTGCAACTACGCGAGCGCGAAGCCTACCATTCAGAGTTTGCCTAACTAACTTGTTTTTCGAGAGTAATTGAAATACAACCGATTGTCATAAGAGAATTAACCTGTGTTTCTTTTCAAGTACCCTAATTGATCCACCCAGAGCGCCCTGTATCAAGAGATCCATGCCACTGATTCTATATTCATAAGTATTAGGACAACTCCGAGAGCAGCCGAGGACATCGATATTCTTCAAATTTTATTAGCGATGCTGACAACCCTAGGAGTCAAGCCCCTGCCAAATAATTGAGCTGAACTGCGCGGCAATACTCACCCGACACCCCGACCTGCCACACGTCAAATCACTGTTAGAGAAGTTGCTGAGAACCTAAACATTTCAATGGACTTGTGCAATTCGATTTTGAACAATGATTTGGGCATGAGACGGGTTGCCGCAAAATTTGTACCAAAGTTGCTCAATTTCAACCAAAAACACTATTGCATTGATGTTGCTAAGGAGCTGCTGTACTCTATCCGCAATGACGCACACACTGTTGCTTGTGCACAAATTTTTGGCCAAAAACAGCACACTTATGATGCTGCAGCCAAAGTAGTACCCAAACCTGGCCAAATATGACCTTTTTTGTTCCCAAAACTGAAGAAGTCCATGAAAGGACAATGCTACGCCACGATTGAGAGTGAGTGAGTGTGTGGTGTTTTAGGGCCTGTCGACAACAAGGTCATTTGGGCCCGCCACGATTGAGATAAAGATGGCATTGAAAGAGGAGCTGAACAAGATCACAAAAAGCTATTTTTTAAAATGCTTCAAGGATTGGAAAAGAAGTTGGAACAAGTGTATTATATCTGATGAGGATTACTTTGAAGCGGACAAAATAGATATTCATGAATAAATAATTTTTGAAAACATACAACATTTTAATATGAAAACCTAATTTTACATCTAAAAACATGAGATTCCGTTACAGAATGAAGAATAGATTTGCAGTAAATGCTTAAAATATAAAAGAATCTACATTTTTTAACAGCTGGTCGACATTCAAAGTAGTCTGGAGTTTTCTATCACTTTGCTATCCCACATTCTACTGATGAGTTAAATTTAATATTGGTAAATTCTGAAGATAGGGTAATTAGTAAAAGATTATACCCATAAAAAGTCCTAGATTTAATTAAGAACAATTTTTACCTATGGAGGAACTTGAAAATTAAAGTGTATGGAACCAAACTCTACACATTAGAAGAACTAATTTGAATACTGAATTCTCAAGTAAGAATACAAAATACTTGAAACACCAGAAATGTGTTAACAGAGGACATACCCAAACCTTTTATGAAAATGCATATGCTTATAACTGTATTGAAGTGGTTGCAGGGACATATACCCTTTCTGGCAGTGGCAGACCAAGCCAAGCCAATCAGCATGTAAGCAACCAAATGGTAATTGCAGTATGTGAGAAAAGCAATGTATATATTGGATGCTTAACTGGTGATTTATCAGTAATCTTAACAATTAAGAAATATATTAAAGCATACCTTCCCCACCACAATCATTACACCGTGACTGCAGCTGCTGAGACATTCCAGGCCCTAACTGCCGGTAAGTCACCTTAACACCAGTACCACGACAACTTCTGCAAGGATGTGAGCACCCAGTTCGTCCACCTTTGCTGAAAATATATATTTGAAATACAGCTACTTTTAAAGTCAATATATCTAAAAAGAATAATAAATTTAACACAAAATATTTAAGTTAAGCTAACCACTAATAAGATTAAGATTTCTGGCTACATAATCAGACATTGCATATTCCTACATATTACTATAATTGATCCTGCCTTTGAACCAGACTTGATGTGAAAAACATTTTGTGTGTCTCTCCATTAGCCTTGATTCATGTCAGCTGTGAGGAGAAAATGGCTCATGGACACACAAAACTGTTCATTATTCAAATAATAAAAAATACTAAATTAAAAGCAATGTAGAAATTAATGGATAATTAAAATAAATCATGTATCTGCAGCGTAGCATTATTGGGGAGATTAGAATAAATATGTCCATCACATATCCTCTGTCACTAATAATGTTCATCTCTTCTCTCATATATCAATCCAATTTCTAGCTATACTTTTAACAAGGTGGATTACTTAATATTTGTCAATATAAGATTGTTGAGAGAATTTTAAGACTCAGCCTAAGTTGGCACTCATTGTTAAAGAAAGCTTTCCAGTAGCTTAATCAGTAAATCAGCTATTACTACTACTTAGGCTTACATCTGTTCTTTTACATACAGATGCAATGCTACACTGTAAAATTTATATAAGTCATTACTGTCTATGATTTCAGTGTGGTCTGCATCAGGCATATAATCTTTCCATTGTATTAATGGTTTTCCAGTTCTAGTGTTAACACTAAACTGTGAATCTCGCAATTCTCAGTTTACATTTGTGCACAAAAATATAATAATCACTTCAGGAGGAGAAAATTAAAATTAAAACAATTAACTTAATTTTGAACATATTATTTATTATTAAATGTCCTCCAATGTAGATCACATCAGATGATGAAATGGGTGAAATAATATTTAAATGAACCCCAGATACACAAGGCTTAGAATCACCTGAGATATCTCTTTCAGGAGAAGGGAGGGGGCAAAAAACACCTTATCCACATAACTCATACTATACTCTATCTCACGCTAGTTTAATCCTGCTGTAAAGAACACGGAGGAGCTGACTCAACTGGCCACGTGTTAGACACTACATACACGCATATAAGTTTCGCAACACTAGCAGTATATATAGCAGCGCTAACTTCTGGACAATAAATAGAGTTGGGTTACACATTAACTTATTAAATCAGTTTGTTCACCTCTGAAAAACTAATCATGAACACATATAACTGCATACAGCACTTTTCATAAAATCATCGTATTTCTCCATGCACTGTTTGCTTTTATGCGATTTTCCCAGTGTTCTTAGAGCTCCGGATACTTGCTGTTCCATTCTAACACTATGTAGACTACTTGAGAAAACACCAAGGAGATTACCAGTTCTTTCTCAATGTTTTTTTATAGATGATTCCAAACTTTTCTTTCAGCACTGCAAAACAATGCATGATCATTCACCTGTTGCCACTTTTTAAAGGTTTGCCTCGATTGTGTTTCACTTCGGCTAAAGCAATGGCCTGATCCACGATGAAAAGCTTACTGATTTTAAATTGCATATTCATAAGTGTCCTTGGGCTTGTAAAGTATGCGAGATGTACAGGAAATACAGTGTTAAATATCAGAAGCAACTCCACACTAAACAATAACATCTTAATCAGCATTCAACTCGATACAGACCTCGTTGCGAGAGAGCTGCCTGGTATAAGAATGCAAAAATATTACCTATAAAATAGCAGTGCGCTTTAGTAATTGTTAAATAAAATGCAGCCTAATTAAAAATAATTAAGTTAATAGTGTGTATAATTTCACCTGCCCTCTGTCTAATCTGTATATAGTATACAGAGCACATCTATGTAGTATGTGAAGCAGAAAGATACAATGTGGGGCTTTTACATTTATAAGAATCGAAACATTTGCATACTTTTCTCTCTCCGAAATTAGCTCGCACAGAGCAGCGATTAAAAACTACTTACAGCACTGTACTTAAAGGAGGGGTTTATCGTTCACATGCAAATAAAACACCCATTAACTTCGCTAAACCAATCAACAGCTTAATAGTTTTCTGTCCCAATATCTGTCTCTCTTCCCGCCCGGATGTTTACAGCAGGATTAAACTACGTTGAGATAGATTATGACAGAGATTTGAACTCTGCACACAGCAGAGATGGGCTCACTTCACCTAGTTGAGCACTTCTAACCTCTAAAAAAAGCACTACACTAGGTTTAATACACAAATTAATTTTATATAGTTAAATGGAGCTATTTAGCCACATATCATTAATTTGAAATTTATAGGTCATATGTAAATTAAATGCACTTAAAATGTAATCCCTTTACATATTTTAAGCATACTGCAAGCAAATTGGTTTCATTGCTTAGTGTAGAACATGCACTATAAACTGGTTTCTGCTTCTTCGGCAATAATTCCTCAACATATGGATATAGAGGGAGAACTGTTAATTGTATCTTCAGTTATATCAATTATGATTACAATAATTTTTTCCATTGTCCGCTGGCAAGCCTTTTCTCAAATCTGATGTTGATTAATCACACTGATGAAGCAATAAATAAACTAAAATAAACAAGAGAAGATGGAATTGGGTCTAGTTTTAAGCCAGGGAGTTCAGCGAAAGGAAAATAAAGTTGAGTAATAGGTGAGGGTTAATAGGAAAGATTTCTTTGCAGTCCTCATTGTTACCATCTTGTCCCACATCACTATTGTCAGCACTATAATCAATACTGTCACAGTATTTGCATTTACACTCATAATATGCTACATCTGGGTCATTTCTCCCTGGCACAAAAATATGGCAAAAAGTGTGCCATGTTCACTTTTACAGAGTAAAAATTAAACCTAACTGCACATGGTCAATCTTATATTGTTGAGAGTTGAAAATGCCCTTCAAGTACAAGATCCCTCTTAGTGACCATGAAAGAAGGTTTCCCATTTTTAATGGCATGAAGTGCATCTCTATAGGAAGTTTCAAAATAAGGTTTACAGTTCCAGAAACTCTGTGTCAATATGACCGATCCTGGTAGTCTTTGCAGGCAGCATTTTAGGACAAATTCTTTCAAAAGATGTGGCAGCAAGAGAGTTAAGGAATATTCCAGCAATGCAAAGAAGGTCCCTGTAAGGAATATGCTGTGGGACAAGTACAGCGAATGTGTGTGGCAGAGAATGCCTGATACACAAGGAGCAGACCGTTAAAAAACATGCACCCTATTCACTCTGTACAGTAAAGCCGAGAAGATTCATTCACAAAAATAGAAGCCGTCAAAATGTTTTTGAATGGTCTGTAACTGTACTGACATGGGGTGTCAAACCTGTCCAGGGAGGGTGTGGGAACCTTCGCCAACCCCCCTGCGTCTCATCCCTCGGAGACTTACTCTCCTGTGGAGGAGTATACATGTTATGATATCCTTTGGTCTCCCATGTCATATGATCTAGTCAATGTAATGTCACGAGTGTCAATAAAAAAACTACAAATAATTTTTACGATTAATTTTGACGTCACTGTTACTAAATTGCTCCAAACACACATAACAATGTCATGGTATTTACAAAAGTTGAGTTCAACTTGCATGCATTAACGTGCAGCAGTTTATCGAGTTTTAGCATGCCTGGAAACCAAATTAGCAAGTGAAAAAATATGCACTCGGTTCAAGTCCAGGTCTATTGAAGTCCATTATTGATTTGAATTTTATTATATATTTAATAAAAACTTCATATTAAAATTTATTAATGTGATTGGTTACTCCCAACATGACTCACAATTATAACATTTTGATAACTGAAAATACCTCTATAAACATGTCATCTTACAGAATCATTTTAAAATATATGCCAAAGGTGTGGAGCATCAAGAAGCTAAATGAGTGATGTCAAAAGGTATAGAATCATTTTAAAATATATGCCAAAAGTGTGGAGCATCAAGAAGCTAAATGAGTGATTGCAAAAGTACTGAATACTATGAATGGTAAATCACAAAATGCCTTCCTCTCTGAAAATTCCTGTAAGTACGAGTACAATCTTCTTAGTGACAGAAAACAAGTATACTTTTCTATGGTTATTTGACTAATGATTAAAATTTTCATTATGGACAGCAGCTGAGATTTTAATTAATATTATTTTGAAATTTTTATTTGTAATTCCAGACACATGCATATTAAAATATATAAACAAACAAGAAACTTGTCTTTAGTGAATACAAGTGGAATACATATAATACCTACAAAAGAACACAAGTGAATAACATGTTCAAATGACATGTCAATAAATAATGTGACTTTGTGGGTTCGTAGAATTAGAAATCCAATTTGCAGAAATTCAAAATGTTCTTTATTTCTGTAGAAATACACTCTGTTCGATCCTTACAGTAACAGAATCACATCACACACACAATTACAATCTACCAAGGTCGTTGATCACAACAAAGAACTTACTCAACTTCCACTGTTTACAACATTCCTATTTACAACTGTCTGGTAACTAGCCATGGCTGCTTTTTATACAACCATTCATGAATTACAGACTGTTATAGGAATTCCCCTAACATGTCACCAGATAAAACATGAATGTTCTAGATGTGTAACTTTATCTGTGTCAGCAAGTCTTTTATCTCCGGGCTATCTATCTGGTTTTTCAGGCTCTTTATTTCCACACTGTGCTGCCTATCAGTTCCTTTATGTAAACAAGCCACACTATCGCTCTGCACGAACTATTTTAGTGCATATGCCGCCAGTTGTAATAATGGATTTACGACAATAAATATGTCCAAGAATGTTTCTGCTATACATAATTATAATTGTTACAGATGAAAGATCAAAGTTATTTCAAATGTTATTTAACTATTAAGACATTTCTTTAAGAAACTGGTATACATAGGCACAGATGCAAAATTGTACTAACAAAAGGGACCATAAGATTGAGAGCAGGCTTAAGGACATTGGGAGAAAAGAAAACAACCCTCGGTCCTTTGTCCTATTTGAGAGGTTATTACGTATTGTATACAAAAAGACAATGGAAATTAAGCTTAATTAGAAATGGCTGTAAATAGTAAAGACAGACATATAGGAAAATGTTTGAAGATGCACTTGAACCTCGCTTATTATAAGTCAAACTAGTACTTGCCCGCCTTGGTAGTGTAGATGGTAGCGTGTCTGCCTCACGTTCAAGAGGTCCCGAGTTCGAATCTCGGTTAGAGTTACCTGGATAAGGTTTTTTTTCTGGGGTGTTCCCTTATCCTTAAAAGATGAATGTCGGGTAGCTCTAAGCTCCATGGACCCTGGACACATTTGAGCGTCATTTCATCCATTTCATTCACTGTCCAATATGACGTAGCGCTGGAGGACGTAAAATTACAAAAAACTAGTACTTAATGCTCCATATATTTCTAGGTAAACACTAGAAATATATACAGCATTGAGTACTAGCTCAACTTAAAATTATATTAAATTTGTGCTTCACTGTATCATAGTCCTTACTCATTGGAACTCGCTTATTTTCATCTTTACATCTTCTGCAGATATACATTAATTTTTAGCCATTGAACAGTGTCCATCTATATTTAGTTCATACACATTTTTCAACTATACACTTTCTCATTTATTCTTCACATTGTTCTGCTCTCCAAGTACAAAATTATTTTAGTCATTTTAATTTTATATTTATGTTATGTTAAGATATATTATACATCGTTTCTGTACACTTATGCTTGCTTTTGTAGCTCAAAACAAAAGGATGTGGTTTAGATAATTAACATTTTTGAACACATCATTGCTACACCCATGTTAATAAGGTCAGACAAGATCAATCTTCCAAGGTTGAAATCTAATTAGTCGGATGACTCTAGGTCTCAGTAATTAAGAGGATGATACAATACCAGCTAAAGAAATGACACTTCCTATCATTGTTACGTATAACAAACAAAAAGTGATAATCTTCTATTTATAAGGGTAATCAATGATGACTGTTCTGACACACAAATTGGCTGTTAGAGGTATTGAAATCCAGGATATGGCATTGAATTTTTCATTTCTGATTATACCTTTCAAAGTGATAGCCTTTTACAAACCAGGAAGTATCAGTGCTCTGAATCTCACACATTTTATAATATTAGTATGCATATAACGGTAGATAATCTTTATTATATACAATAAAAAGAAGTCTTTGAGAAAGTGGAGTGTCATTGTTACTAAAATTAGGCAAATGAGCCAACCTTGTATATACTTTTCTCCACTTACAAGTTTTTAATGAAGACTAGTGTCTGGGAACTTCTTCCCTCTCATCAGTTCTGTGGTTGACTGATGATGCATCCGGTGTCTGCATCTGGCTTGGTGTTGTGCTGCCATCTAATGTTCTGGTAAGTTTGATGACGTCAAACGGAATTTCAAAATTCCAAATCTGTAGTTCCAGAGGTTTCTTTGCCTGTTTGATCAGTTCTATTTCTTGTTTTATGTTGTGATTCTCAGACCAAAAGTGATGAGCTACAGCCAACTTGTCCATGTGTTTGAATTTAATATTTCTGAAGTGTTCTTTCATTCTTGTTCCTAGATTCCTTTTGGTATTACCAATGTATATCTTGTCACAATCCTGGCAGCTCATTTGGTAAATGCCTGATAATTGAGTTTTTGGTGTGCTATTTTTTAGAGGGTGGTTTAGTAAGTTGCGGATGTTGTGTTTGTTCTGAGGGGCTAATTTTATGTTGAAGCTCTTAAATATCTTTTAAAATTTTTTGAAGTATTTTGGATGAAATGTAAATTTGCCACATCTGGCGTTTGGGTTTTCTAGATTTTTTAACGTAGTAATGTCTTAAGTTTTTGTTTCTTTTGTGTCTGTAGATCAACTTTTTGATGAAATTTGTGTTATAGCAACACATGTTGACAATTACATTAAATGCAACCCATTTAACCCAGTACATCAATATGCAGTATTCCATAGTTTGGTTCACAGATTAATCAACATTCCGCTAACAAAAACAGAATATGAACAGAAGTACACTCACATACACCAGGTTGCCAAATTGAACAACTATAACTATTTCATCCAAAATACTTCAAAAAATTTGAAAAGATATTTAAGAGTTTTAACATAAAATTAGCCCCTCAGAACAAACACAACATCCGCAACTTACTAAATCACCCTCTAAAAAATAGCACACCAAAAACTCAATTATCAGGCATTTACCAAATAAGCTGCCAGGATTTTGACACGATATACATTGGTAAGACCAAAAGGAATCTAGGAACAAGAATGAAAGAACACTTCAGAAATATTAAATTCAAACACATGGACAAGTTGGCTGTAGCTCATCACTTTTGGTCTAAGAATCACAACATAAAACAAGAAATAGAGTTGATCAAACAGGCAAAGAAACTTCTGGAACTACAGATTTGGGAAAACATATTACAAAGAAACAGGACCTCTTGATGAATTTTGAAATTCCGTTTGACGTCATCAAACTTACCAGAACATTAGATGGCAACATGACACCAAGCCAGATGCATCATCAGTCAACAGAACTGACGATAGGGAAGAAGTTCCCAGAAACTAATCTTCATTAAAAAACTTGGAAGTGGAGAAAGGTATATACAAGGTTGACTTATTTGAGTAATTTTAGTAATAATCTTTATTATTACAAAAGTTAATCGAGAAGATATTGACACATTGCTTCACTCACACTGTTTATTCACAGGACATGTTTCAAGAGCTTTTGCTCTTATCATTAGCTGGTACTCGATTAGTGCAAATTGTAGTTCTTTCCTCTTTCTACAATTTGCACTAATCGAGTACCAGCTGATGATAACAGCAAAAGCTCTTGAAACATGTCCTGTGAATAAACAGTGTGAGTGAAGCAATGTGTCAGTATCTTTTCGACTCCCTTTTATGCTAATTTGTGCTTGACTGTCCCTACGCTTCATTCAAGTTTATACTTTGAATCTTTATTATGTTTATTATTTGTGTTTCATGCATTACCTCTTTATAATAAACATAATTTTTAGTTCAACAGAAAATTCACTTTTACATTTTCTCAGTTACACATTATTTTAGCTGTCCCCCTTTGAAAATGTATAACTGAGGTTTTACTGTACATGACAAGTTTGACATAAAAGATAATAATGGACTTCATCAATAAGTCACTTAGTAAACAGTGTCATGCATTCTTTAGTCACGGCCTTGGAAAGAATGAGTGTTGATACAAATTTTCAACAGTTTGTATAAACATAATCATTAAGGTGAAAACACCTTTACACTGAAGCACCCTAGTTACAGTAATTACTCACCCATTGCAAGCTGAACAGATAACATTTTTACTAAGTTGCAGCTTTGCTGTTTTTCCATTATAAAGATCTTCCAAGGAAACCCTGCAAAACAAACCACAAAATTTTATTACCCTGAAATGAATAAAATGCCACAAGATGTCAACCTTTGAGGTTGAAAATGGAAACAACAAGCTCCCCAAGCAACAACTCTCATACTAATGATATTCATAACATACTAATGATATTCAAATTAATGGAGAAAAGTATGTTCTGCTGCATTAGAAATAATTTTGATTACAGTACCTTAAGGTTATGGATTTCATGCAATAAGAATCAAATATAAGAAAGCTAAATTTTTGAGAGACATAGGTGTGCTGCAAACCTTCTGTAAATGTGCTAAGCATTTTATTAGTTATTCCACTCAATTTACCTTTTGCATATTTAACAGCTAACCACGTTGATAATTTTCTATCTCAAAACTGAGTTTGGAATAACTTAAATAACCTTTTTTAACTTAAAGGTGCATAATATGCATATGCTTTAGTATTTAAAGTAAAGATATCTACAAAAATCTGTAGATGTAATAAAGTTTAGATATTTCTCATTAATTGGAATATCATTGAAAAACAAAACAGTTTACTTACTTAAGGTGGTCACATACAACTTTTTTTCCCCTCTTTGTTCATATTTGATGTATCTACATTAATGTTCATTTTCTATAGCTTCATAATCTTCAGCCTTGTTTTATAAATATTTGTTAGCTGTCTATAACAATTGAATCCATTATGTACCCTATTTTATTAAAAAATCTAAAATATTTTTACAGCAAATTGCAAGAATTAAAATTATACTATGAGTCGACTGTGTCACTCTATAATACAAATTTTCTTTCAACATGTTTCGCCTACACTTGAAGGCATTATTAAGAAAATGCCTTCAAGTGGAGGCAAAACATGCTGAAAATGTGAGGTACAGAGTGTCTCAGTCAAATCAAGTATAATTTTAATTATTATATTGCTCCACAGTGTTAATTACAATTTACCTTCACAACTTGCAAGAAATTTGTGCTAAAACATATAAGGAACATCCCCTGGCAATTTTGTTAAAACTTGAATACAGGGTTCAAAACTTAAAGGGAAATGGATATTTCAGTTATCATATTAGTTAATCCAGCATCAGTAATAATTAGCAACACATTTAGTCCCACACACCTAAGAAATGGTTATTGCATTGTGTCTTTCTTAATACATGTACAACATGATCAAATCATGAAACTGCTGATACATAAGAAAAAACTGATATGCAGTTGTGAGGTACTTTAAATAACAAATATGGTTCCTATAAGTTTTTAGCTATCTCTAAAATCAGAGTACAGAGCTATGAACTGGCTTTATTTTTTATAATTCAGTCATCAATAGGAAACAGGCTCTCAGTCCCAACATTAAATTTTAAAATGAGTGAACAAGGCATCTCACCTTATCGTTTGAACCTAAAAAGTGTAATTTTGATGACTTGCACCTTCCTGACAACACTTCTGAAATAGTTATTGTGAACAGTGGTAAATGTGCTGGTTCTATTCATTTATGTAAGTGCAAAGAACATATCAAAGAATCAGAAAAATTTGGATTGACTAAAACTACACATACGTGTTAACGATACTGTCAATAGACAGTATCATCTCAGCACAATGGTGTACCAGTATTTCATCTCACAAGAATTATTTTATATCCAAGTAATCTGGATATAAAACATTGTGATCTGTGTAACATATTGTGACAGTTTTCCACTCTTACAGGAAAGATGTGCAATTGCATTGACCAGCCCAAGAGGTTAGTTTTCCAACTGCTGAGTGCAATTTAATGTCTCCCTGAGTTGTAATAGAACTTCTAGTCTTGTGCTCCTCTATTCTTACCACTTCTCAAGCTGTAAATATGCTTAAAAATCACTGATGTGATTTGGGTTTGAACAAGGCCATCTCTATGTTTATAGGTCAGGAGCCTGAAGAACAATGTATCAATGGTGTCATAGGAGTCTCACAATATCACTTGTTTAGTACCAAGTAAACGTAAGAGTACTTGCATCTTAGGAATGCAGCATATCAATAAGTAGTGGACTGATGAAATGCCATATGTGTCTCACAACTGATCAATAAGTAATTGCAAAATAATTAAATGGGCAAAAAAAAAAAAAAAATCGCAGAACAGTGTAGTTTTCAGCACAAAATGCCTAGAAAGTGTTGCTTACCCTGTTGTAAGTCCAATCTGTAAACTAGTGTTGACAAGTACTACTTGTGACAAATAGCTCAAAAACTTTCAAGTTTGGTATCACTATGCTGATATTTTTGCAATAGTACCTAATAAACTCATTCAACATGGTCTCAGACTTTTGAATATTCAAAATCCAGTTATAAAATTTACATTGAAAACAGAATAGGATGGTGTGATTCCCTTTTTGGACATCAAGGTCAGAAAAATGAACAACTCACTTTTGGTTTTTACAGAAAACTGAAACACACAAATAATTATATTCAGAACAACAGTTTCAACCCAAAACAGCACCAACATGCCATTTTCAACAGTTCGATCTTTCAGATGATCAACTGTCCACTAAACAGAAGATTATCAAGAAGAATACCTACACATAAAAAAGTAGCTATGTCCAACGGTTTCAACCAAAATTTAGTGGAAAAAACAGTTAGCAGACTCAACAAGGCTAAGATATTAAAAGAAACCACCACCCTAGAACCTACAGGAGCAAAAGAGAAAAAAAAATTTAATAAAATTACCTCCCATCCATCAGCCCATAATAAATTCCAAAAATCTCAGAACTCAACATAATTCTTGCACCTCAAAATAGATTTAATATCAGAAATTTGTTAATAGCCTCCCCGTCCCCAAAATTCAATTAATACCAAAGAAAAACCAGGAATCTGTGAGATTAAATGTGAAACTTGCCCTAAAATTTATATAGGAAAAACGAAAAGAAATATTGACATCAGAACTAAAGAACATATAAGAAACATTAAAAATGGTGAAACAGAAATTTTTTTTGAATACTAGACATGACATCAACTTGGAAACATCTTTAATAAAATATGTTAATCACCCCACAGACCTTTAGATGTGGGGAAAAAAATCTTCATTAACAAAAATCATCATAGAGTCATGAATTTTGAAACTCCACCACCGAACATCTTTGACAAGTACATCATACCATCTATCGACGATACAGAGAAAGAGGAAACCACTACAATGTGCACCAGTCGATAAGAGCAAAAACTTTTGAAACATGTCCTGTGAGAAAACAGTATGAGTGAATCAGTGTGTCAATATCTTCTCGATTCACTTTTGAGCTTAAGCTTTATGTGTGGCCATGATAGGAACTACAAATGTTTTGAGGCTGGATGTAGGCTGGTGTTAATCTAGTTGTGAACTGTGGAGTAACGCATGACTACCGCACTTCATTAGTGTCTCTGATAATTTTCAAACATGGACATTTTAAAAAAAGTCACCTCGGATGTATGTAAACTCACAAAACAGAAGTATTATTCAGAATGTTTTACAGTTCTACATGATGGAAAAGCAAAGCAAACTACCGTAGTCCTTCCTTTGCAAAGGTGGTGACTAGAACAGCTACAGCAGTAGAAAAAGTGAAGCCACAATAAAAAGAATCATTAAAGAATTTGTAAAAGCTAGTGTTTCATGTACCCAAGTTACTTCTACAGGAAAACAACATAATCAGAAAAAGAAATTTCAAATGGACAATTTCAATAAGTGCATCGTTCACAGAACTTTTTAAGAGTATTATGAAGTGCGTAAAGAAATTGCAACAGTGAAGAAGTTATACTATGCCATAAATGAGAAAATTACTGCAAATTAATTTTGGTTGTGGACAGAAAACATTCTGAGGAATATTAAAGGAAATGGGATTTAGTTACAAAAATATGCAATACATTTTAGTGGGACGGCAGATTGCCACCTTATCATTGAGATTTAAGCCCCATTGATCTGATATGAAATATCATGAAGCAAAATTTAGCAGAAATATGTGTGCTCTGACTTAAAACGCACTTAAAGGACTAACCAGACAGTGTTTAAATAACACTGAAGAAGAGTGGAAAAATGTGCACATCAAAATTATGTTCATAGAATAAGAATACTAACATCGAAATACCTTGATGGAAGAAAACTTAAAAAGAACAGTAATCAATATGCTGTGGTATGTATTAAACATTTTTCTTTATAGCACATAGTGAAGGAATTTACAACCATGTGAACTGATAAGTGTTCGTATAGTGTCAGAACAATTCCTAAATCTACTGAAGATGCATGACCCTCACTGTTTCCTAATTTCCCATCCTATGTCTTCAGAACCCACTGACAAACTTAAGGCTCCTCCAGGAAAAGCAAGATTGAAAATTAACTAAAATTTTATTTAGGTTCTATAGGGTAAAATTGTAATACCCTTAGTTCAAATGTGTTCTTGATAAAGAAATGACATTGGATATATGTCATATGTAATGCTCCTTTGAGTTATCTAAATGGGCTCATAATGGTAAAATAATAAACACAGCATAAATTACATGAAGATTCCACAGAATATCTGAAAACTAAATTTCTAAGGTAGAACTGATTAATCAAAAGTCAATTAAATATACACTCAATATCCTCTTATGGGCATGCTCAGTTATTTTTTCTCACCCAGTAGCTTACAGATAAATTTGTGATACCAATGTTTTTCTTTAACCCATGCTGATTATCTCAGACAAGTCATACCCTCAGTCCTGAGAGCGATTCAAAATCAGTGCATTTCAAATATTTATCAGAAAAGATGAAAATGCTCAGTGATCATAATACACAGTAAATTTGTTACTAGGTAAAATGTATGTAAAACTTGCAATTTATTATAAAAGAGGTAAGTAATATTCAAACAATAAGAGCCTGAGAACAATGCAAATCTGCATAACATTTTTAACATCCAGAAATAAAGATGTAGCTCTACACCCAATGCAAAATTTACAGCACCAAAGCTGTAGGGAAAAATTATGCTGTGAATGGTTTCTGAAATTCAAAATTTTGAAATTAGTCCTTATTTAAGGTAATAGATGGGGAGTTGAAGGGGTCATCACAGTTCACATATGATTCAAAGGCATCCATCTTCGTATTTCAGTACTTAATTTCTGAGGCATTTGAACAAGAATTCCTTAAAGTAGAAAACCAGAGAAACTTAATTTTACTCTTAGACACTGAGACAAACACATTGGTGATGACTAGAGCGTCAAGGATTGTAAATTAACAAGTACTGTTTTGACAAGGAAAATAAAAGTAATAGCCAACATCCTTTAAAAACCATTGTATTATACAAGCCAGTTTGGTATTAACTGCAGGAAAAAAGTAAATTGTAGATATATTATACTGAGAAAGTAAGATGCACACATTGCCTGGACTGCCATTAACTATGAAATGCACGTTTTCCATTAACATATTGACACAATCTTTAACATGGAAATGTAAAAATATAAATGAATGCATGCTTGAAGGTCTTGTAAAAGATGAACCAACCAGACTATTACATTAAAGCACATGTAGAAGCTACAGGTATATCCCTCAATTTAAAGTTTACAGCTTTTTTTTTTTTAAAAATTAGACTTTGAATACAAATTCCACATATCAAAATCATTTTCAACTTCTGGATACTGTGACTTTAACAGATCTCTTACATGTCAGATTCATGTACTGTAGACCAACAAAAAGAAGGCAAGCTCGAAGAATGTGTAGCATAATCACTTTTGCTATGCCAACGGTGTATATTCTCACCTTCCCAGTATGATAAGGATGGGAGGTTCATTTAAAATACACAAGTGCTGTCACATAACTCACCCATACATAATACCTATCGCTGTGTTTACGGCAACAAATATTAGATCTTGCAGCATGGGTGTCTAATATGAACTCTCATACACTCATTTCCTAGTAAACAGATCCATTACCAGAGCAGATAAACAGTTCAAGCTCCTCTGCCCTTCAGCCCCCTCTAGCCTTCTTGTCATGGGCATACAGTAGAACTTCGGATACTGTGCATTTAAGAGTGAGTGGGGTTCAAGACCCCATCAACACCATGGTCATTTAGGCCCAAGGTAAAGATTAAAAGCTCAAAAGCTTATAACATTTAGTTAAGTTAAAACATGAAGTAAAAACATGAAATTTGAGATTAAAAATTAAAAGATTAAAGTTTAAGAAAGATTCCCAAGAAATCTTAAAAATCAAAAATTCTCCTAAATCTAAAATAAAGTGTCTTGTTTATTAAAACAGTCTTGGTATTCGAAACAAACCAAAGTGCAGCTAATCTACAGCTAATGGGTCATCACCTAAAATTGAGAGAGAACAAGATTTTCCCCAGTTGGCCTTGGAAATGATCAGCAAGGATGTGTATAGGTACAGATACAGGGTAGTGGCCTGATAGGTGAATGTTGACCGTTGCCAAATAAATGGAAAGCAGCAACCAATCAAGGATTGAAATTAAGCATTAAAAAAAACTGAATGCTGTATTTGAAACATGCCCCCAGGCTTTGGTGTGTGCATGCTTGAGGGTGTGTATAGATAATGTTCAGGATTTAGCAACAAAGCCTCCCAATATTTTGAGGTTAAGTCTGGATAGTTCTTAGGTTGTCACAGACGTTCCAATTTCATTTCCTCTTACTTGTTGCATAAGCGAACTAAGAGAAAGATGTGCAGACTAATGTAACAGACAGGAAAGGGAAGGGATGGCTCGGATAAGAACGCAATCAAGATAAGAGCTAAGAGGCAGCAGAAAATGTGATTTATGTGGAGAAAAGGAAAGAACAGCTCATTATCTGACACAGTACGGAGAACTAGGTATGGAGTCAAAGTGTGGAAGAAGAAATGGGAAAACCTGTGAAGCAAGATGATAGTTATAAGAATGATTACTGGCAAAAATGAAAAGAGAAATAGAAATATGTGAAAATTGTTTTGGAAAGTTACAGAAAAGTATAAATTGGAAAAGTAAAAATGCTAGGAGAAAGAGGGGACAAGCAGGAAAATAGATCAAATAACAGAGGGGATGTTACGTACTCAGCAATGATGAAAGGCCTGATGCCAAGCAAGCTGAGTTAGCAAGCGTACAATGTGACACCACGCAATTTAAATCAAGTTGAAGTGAGTAAATGTAATTTTAGTTAAGATATAACAGTATAGTGTGCAGACATGAAAAATATTTTCGCATAATTGCTTCAAAAGTCTGGGTGATGGAAAAGCTCTGTAAAAACACATGAAATCGACACAAAAAAGTGAGTCAGAAACACAAAATGTTTCCCTTATAACATAAGTTTCAAATTTTGTTGGCCAGTGTTTTCATAAATGCCCTTAACAATATTGGTAAAATTATGCAACTGGTTCAGGCAACATTTTCCCCTTTCTAATATGAAATGCTTGTTTGTGGCGTAATGCAAAAGTTTGTTTCCAATAATTTTTCTCACAGGATGCAATATTTATTGTTGCCTCCTTTTGAGATCAAAATGAGCCAAAACTCACCTTCTCAATCTATTCAACTCACTTGAGAGAATGAACCGTATCTTCACCTCGCTGGGGCCGTCTGGACCTCATTCCACCCATTCCACCCATGCCGAAGAATCCCCCACCAAAGAGATGGGAGAAAAGGTCATCTGTTCCAAATCCTGGTCCATCATGTCCTCCCTCTTGCATTCCTTTCAGCCCAAACTTGTCATAAATAGAACGTTTCTTACTATCTGAAAGGACTTCATATGCAAATGAAATCTCTTTAAATTTATCTCCAGCTTCTGGGTTCTTGTCAGGATGAAATTCTTTGGCTAACTTGCGATAGGCCTGCAAAGAAAAGAATTACCATTTAAACAGTAGCATGTATTGAACATGTATATCAACACTTCAATTTTACCTAAAAAGGTCCAAAATTATTACATCACCAAGTTTCATAATAAATCAGAAGTTACACATAGTCATACTTTATGATACAAGCATTTTATAACCATTAAAAGCTTGAAGGAAAGTAAGACAACTTTAAATATATACTGCAAAATTACTGCCATTACACTGAAACTTTTAGTATGGAAGAAAAGCCTCAGTCAGAGATTCAGTTATTTTGTATAAATAAAACTGTACTGATGTGGGTAAATTATACAAAGTGCAGCATTGGAAAAAGGTTAGGCAAAGTAGAGAGAATATCATGAACAAGAAACTTTCAACAGTATATGGGATAAGAGTTATTTAAGTGTGTAGAAAAAGTGACTGGGAAGAGAAAAATATACAAATAGACAATGAATTACAGAAGGGTGGGCATGGTTTAGAACTGATGTAAAACCATTATTAAGGAACATGAACAGAGAAATTGACTTACTCATCCATTATGTGAACACAAAAATGATTTTCATTATTCTAGAATGTGATTAAACTAAAATATGGAGGAATCAATTAGTACCAGTAAAATGGCCTCACTTACAAACAGATAGTAAAGGGATAAGAAAATTACAGAGATTTTATGTAATAGATCTGTTAGATACCTATTTGAGATTTAGTGTACCACTATGCACATAATGAAATAGTAATTAGTTCAGGAGAAACTCATGTGCAATATATGAGTTTAGGTAATGGGATTTTAATGTTAAGTTTAATAAATCATGTGTATTCAAAAAGTTTTAATCATATACAAGGTACTACATGGCAAAGCATGGAAGCGTATAAGAAAATATGCAAAATAACTGAGCTGTTTACTTAACACAAAAGTGAATCGAGAAGATATTGACACATTGCTTCACTCATACTGTCAATATCTTCTCGATTCACTTTGTGCTAATTTGTGCTTCACTGTCCCTACGCTTCTTTCAAGTGTATACTTTGACTGCTTACTTAAACCTATCACACATACATGCAAGTCAATGTATGTGCACTCCGTTCAGATGCAATCATGCTTTCTGGACAGCAAAGTATCACATGAGCAGGGTGAGAAATCATATATAATGATTGAATATTGTGACAAGCAGAAAGAAAGGGAATAAAAATTTCTGTGTCAAATAACAAAACAGGCAGCTGCAATGGCAATTTACATTTGCATAAAATATATAATTGGCTAACCTTTCATACCAGTCACACAGCTCCCAAATGCTTGTGTTTTGACACTTGCTATAAACCAGTTCACTAATATTTCACTCTTCTAATAAACAAAAAACAAGTGAATGCAGCACTCATTAATGAAGGTCAATATGCCTCAACACTTTGCTAGGTAGTAAAGAATTAAAACAGACTGCCAACTTTTGGCTTCTCACCATAGAAATTGCTGGAGCTTAGTTTATTACAAAACAATTTAGTACATCTTCTTAAAATATATGTTATGATTGCGCATAAAAATTTTAAAACTATGGTAAAGTCATAAACCCTATGCATCTTTGACAAACCTTGGTTTGTATATATGTAGTTTTGAAACATCAGTTTTTTCCCCATTTATCTCCATCAGCAACTCAAATATTCAGAAGGCAGTGATTAATTTTAAGTTATCTGCACATTATGTTTATGTGTAGAGGTTATAAAATTGTCAAGATAGTGCCATCTAAATGTGATATTCAAATGTTGACCACAGTACTACTCCTTGGTTGTGTTAACATATAATATTTAATAAATGTACTTCTACCATATCTAGAAAATATGTGCAGGGCCACCTTGTATATCTGTTCAATTCAGGAATAATTTTTTAACCATTTGTGTACTTCATCAGTGAAGAATTTCAGCAGAACACTTTGGGTCCTTAAGCATTAACAAATGGTTAATGATATTGACTGAAGGTAAGAGAGAAGCAGCTTGAGAGCTTAAAAGCCCAGGTGGACTTCAAAGGAAACAAGTAAATGAATTAGAAGAAAAGTAAAACATACCCTTCACCTACACATTAATTTACCTAATAGTGGTAATTATGAAGTCTGGGAGTTAAATACACCGGCGTATCTCATTGTATACAAGAATGTCTAGTGGTTTATCTGGAAAAATACAAGTCAGTTGGAGAATTTAATGCCTGTTGGCCATGGTGGCTCGTGTTAAGAGTAACCGGAAGGAGACAGAGATACATGGTTCAAATCCTGGCTATGGCATTGAATTTTTCAATCTGACTATAACCAAATCTTGGCCTACACATGGCTAGTGTGGAAGAAAGATTAATTTCTATCATCAGTGTGTTTGGTTCATTTTTGTTTCACTCCTTTTATTTCTTCTAATAAGAAAGAAAAGAGGAATGTTTTAAATTTTCTGTAACAGATTGTTATAACATACAAACGTATAAATTGAGGCATACTACATTCGCACAAGACACAAGACTTACTTCACAGAAGACATAAAATTAGCGATCTTTCAAGTGTCCCAAGATTCTGAAAAAATCCAACTTTATTAAAAGAGTTACTGATTACATTTAGTACATGTTGCTTATAGCTTAGGTTCTGGGTCATAGTGATACCTAGGTCCCTGATGGAATATATTTTCAACAGTGGAGAGTTGCTGAACAGCTTCAGCAATGGCCATTTGTATTTTGAGCCCAATAATTAAAACAAAATAATTTCTGATAGAGTCAACATGAAAAATTCAATGCCACAGCTAGTATGAGGAAATGATTAATTTTCATGAATTAACTAAAGAAATTTCTGATTGAAAACTACTTTATTTTCAAAATATTCTCCTTTATGACCAATACTTTTGCAACCATTTGACAAAGCATTTATTCCAGTTTTCTTGAGACACCTCCAAAACATGGTTTTTGAAGGCATCAATGGCTTCTGCCAACGAAAATTGTTGTCCACGCAATTTATTCTTGATGTTCGGAAACAAAAAGAAGTCATTGGGTGCCAAATCAGGTCTGTATGGTGGATGACCCATCAATTTGATTTTTTGAGCCTTCAAATACTCTGATGTGTGTGCGCTCGCATTGTCTTTGGAGAAAGATCCTATGCTACTTGATGGTTTTCCTTACTTCACTGAAGACTTCCAGCAAACGAATGATTGTGTACCATTTGGCAATGACCATTTTACATTATTCTAAAGGCACTTTTGCCGCATGGCCAGTTTTCTGAAAAAGCAGGTGACCATTCGCTTCGAAGTGCTTTGAGTGCAAAAAATTTTGTTGGATTTGCTTCATACTGAAACACCCATACAGTTGACTGCTGTTGATGTTCTGGCTCATATGCATATATCCATGATTCACCACCTGTTACAATTGAGGCATCCCATTGTATTTTTTGAACACCAATCGACATGAGCATCTGTTTGAGACTGCTTCAAATTATGTGGGACCCAACGAGAGCAAACATTTTTCACGGTTAAATAATCATGCAATATTTTATATATATATATATATATATATATATATATATATATATATATGCTAGTGGAACTAATTCCTAGTTTTGCCTCAATCTCACAATATGTCGCATGACGATAATGCATTATTAGTTTTTGCAATGCAATATTTTATATATATGCTAGTGGAACTAATTCCTAGTTTTGCCTCAATCTCACAATATGTCGCATGACGATAATGCATTATTAGTTTTTGCATAGCATTAATGTTTTCTGGCACAACTGATTTCAGACGACCTACACAAACATCGTCATTGAGCAAATGGCGACCATGATTAAATCTGTTATACCAGCGTTTCACAGTGGCAAAGTATGGAGCTATGTGGGAATTGAGTGATGCACTCGTGTCCTGATAATAGATTGCTGTGGTAATTAGTTATTATGTGTAATTTGGTTCAGTAAATTATACTGAAAAAACCTTGACCTTCAATTTCTCCACTTTTAAAACATGGTGCTTGGCCTACTATGGTTCTCAACCCTTCAATTATGTTTGTGTATGTGAGCATGCACATGCCTTCTTCCAAGATGTTTATACTTGAAACGGAAAATGCATATACTTGATGGCTTTATGAGAGCATTTAAATCGTATTACAATAGAATACAACACTTTTCCCAGCTATCACACATATAACTCACAACAATTCCAAAAGTTTCATTTAATTCATTTCCACATAGCTTACAACACTCCTTAAGCAGCTGGCTTCAAAACAAACAGAAATGTACCTCCAGAAATGTTTAACATCCAAGGTTACAAAATTTATAGCTATTATTTTTATCAACCACTAGCAAAAGTAAAATCATCTAAATATTCAATGAACAAAATATAATTTGGGTACTGTGCAATAAACACAATATAAAAAAACAAATAGTATTTCAAAGATAAAATTCTAAAAATCAAATTCAGCATTTTAAGTATTTCAAAATAAAATATATACCTATCAGAGAAATAAAAGCAGGAAGAAATATAACAATCATGAGCAAGTCATATTACACAACAGTTTATCAAAGTAAAGCACCTTCTCCCAGTTGAATCAGCACTCAAGAACATTTTCCTATAATGATTAGGCCACAAAACATCCACATCAATTATATTGATTTCCACCATCATTATTACTGTAAAATGTCTTGCACGAGAAATTATTGTACAATTCTTTGGAATTATATGTTCCATCACCATGCCTAGTTTGTTTCTTAAAACTACCAAAATCCCTATTGCAAGGCAGGAAGGAATGACCTCCAAAAGAGGAAGAGTGAATAATTCTGAACCATTTATCTTCAACCAAACCCATACAGAGACAAAGGAATAGTTCCTATTTTAGCCTGGACATCTATCAGAGTACAAGTGAAGTGTCTTCATATCTGATTTAATCTAGTTGTGAGATACTTCAGCATGAATGTGCACACTATATTGGCTACTTTCTTCCCCTGCCCGTCACGACTGATATACATCTTCTAGCTATTGTGTTGGGGATTGTACACACAAAAACACTAAGTTACTATGATGTATACTGCTGTACCCATAACTGTCTAAAATAGAATATTTCCTGGACTGGTAACTGAGATAGAGGTACATTTTTACACAAGCTCTACACACTGAGAATATTGGAAAGTTTCATTCTTACTTGGCTTCAGAACACGAATAATATACAAAGTAAATAAAATAAAAGTGTGAATACCTTAGATACTGTGTAGGCAGGAGATGTAACCAACAGAGCATCCTTTAACCAACCCACCATGTTGGTTCTTTTACAGCAAATGTATGGCATGAAGACAGCAAAAAACATTATGCAGGAATGAGAATGGCATTAATTTTGCCTTCACACTCACCTATCCTGGATCATTGGAGATTAGCTACACTGTGAAGTCCTACAAAAAATATCCCTAAAATATGCTTTATGGCTTAGTGCCCTTCAAGCTTTGGCCTATGATTTAGGTTTGGGTTCAAAATCACTTATTTGCTTAAGGATGTTACAATTTAAGTCTTATGTTAGCATCTGTAACATCAGAATATGGCATGTATGATCTCAGAGCATAACAAACAAAACAATGGATAGGGCACATATCCAATTATTTGTGGCCAAGTACGAATGAACATCAAGTGGTTTACAACTTATCTATAGGCATTTTAAATGTTACAGTATTTTTATGTATTTATTGGACATGATAAATTGCAATTTGAGACTTACAGAGAATAAAAATGTGTCAAACACCACGTATCTACCTTCAATTAGGCTGCATTCATAAAGATCAAAATCTAAGAAACTAGATTACTAATTTGAAATAAAACTTCTCATGCCTCTTAACCCACTGAACTTCGCTAAACTAGAATACACCTTGATTTAACTGCAGAAAAAAGAAAAAATTCACCTATAGAAGCTAAAAGATATGCCCCTGAAACAATATAAGATATCCAGATGGACTCACATCTATACAAATGGCCCTCGTACAACCAAGAACATAGGACAAGAGCAACCTGTAAATTACTTTCTTTCTACAGAGTGATTTATATAGAACTGACAAATTTCTTTCTTTAATTATTCTGTTGAAAATTCATTCAATGATCCAGTTTTAGCTCCAAATTAAGCAGAATGTTCTGAGTTTTAATTACTTGTCACTAGATGTGCAGATGTTTATGTATAGCAGAGAGAATTTGGGGTTTGCAATCCTCCCAAAAGAAACAATCCTGGTACTAGTAAACAAATTGGAAACAACTGGATCTCTGGTGAGTCAAAAAGGCAAGCACCATTCATCTAGGCTTCCCATGGTCGTTGACATAACAGCACGACTGAAGCAGTCACCCAAAAAATCATTAAGACATTTGTTGCAGGAGACAGGGTACACATACTCAATGTGTCAGAGAGCTGCGAAAAGTGCAAGCCTAAAGCCATATAGGGTTACGGTTGTTCATCAGCTACAGGAACCAGATAAGGATAAAAGATTGAATTATTGTCACTGACTCACAGAACTCACGCCATTGGGCCATCGAAAATCCATGTTACCCATGAAGTACCTATGCACCCAGTTAAAATTGGAGTTTGGTGCGCAATATCCGCACAGAGAATAGTGGGACCAATTTTTTAAATCAAACCAAACACTGCAATATACTGACTGATTTTCATGGAGTTTGTTGAGCAACTGGACAATTAAGAGCTGAGTCAAGGATATTTTCAGCAAGATGGCACTACATGCCATAGGTACATCAAATGTATCCAAAGAACTAAATGCAAGTTTCTTTGACGACTGGATACTGTCCAGGAATCTGAGCCCACCGAGATCTCCAGGTCTGACATTGCCGGACTTCTTTCTATGGGGTTCTTAAAAGACAGGGTTAACGCCACACGCCCCAGAAAATTGGATGATCTGAAGCAGAACATCACACAGAAGATTCAAGCTATTACAACAGTCCTCCAACAAGTAGCCAGTAACTTGGAACATGTTGAGTTGTGCTTTATGCAGGATGGAGGACATTTTCAACATTTGCTATAGAGGTAAATAATCTCCCAACATTTCTCTACATTTTAGGTATAATAAGTTGTCACTAGCACAATTAGTTTTGAAATAATGAAAGAAATGTCAGTTCTATATAAATCACTCTGTGTAAGCATATTGGAAATTATTTCACAGGTTTTGATGAAAAATTGATGCAATTTACAGTTCCCAATAATGTGTTCAGTCGGAAAGATAAGCTTTCCCACATAGATTCCAAAGCAGCTATTCAGGCTATTATATCAACTGATTGCCTTAAAATGGAAAACATACATGAAATTTGTAACATGATTAAAGATCCCAACATTTAAATAAACGTATAATTTTCCATTGGATTCCATCCCACTGTGGAATTTCTGGGAATGAGCAAGCAGATATGTTGGCCAAAAAGGGTTCCAAAATTGCTAAAACAATGAAACAGTTAAAGGATTAATTAAAAACATTTTCACAATCCATTGACAAATAACTTATTTCCTCAGAAAAACTTAATTGAAAGGATCTCCAAAATAAACTTAAAACAATTCCAGATTTTTCTAGAAAATCATCTGTTGCAATGTATAATCACAGATCATGATTGAGTGAACATTTGTTCAAGGTTGGATTAATGACTTCCCCACCGTGCTTTTTATGTGGTAAAGATGAATATTGATTATGCTATGTCAAGTTTTCAAAAATCAAGATCTAGTCTCTAAATACTGGGAAGCAAGAAAGTGATTTTAACAAATTCTGCGCATTAGACATATACACACCCTTCTGTATCCAGTGACCAACTCCGAAGTAACTAGGTATTATGAGATAAAAGGCAATACCAATACCTTTATAGTGCATTTTGAACTTTTTAGCTTTTACATATGTCTCATTGTTTTAGCAAGTATTTGTTTCAAACGAAAACATATTGCAATGTCAACCTGTCAGTTTTCTTTCCTGCCAACCTAAACCCAGGGACTAAAACCCACTAGAATGGTCATGTAACTGCATATTATTCTTGTGCTTCATTCATATACTACATTGTGTATGGTGCAGCACAACTATGAAAATATCATCCATAAATTGTGTTAACACTGTATGTCAGAAAACAACTTGTAAGTGAGAAAAATGAAGGTTATTTACTGCATTTGTTAATACACCACTGGATTATTAATAAAGTTATTTGGGCTACATTTGTAAAAATGTGGTTACACCAAGATGGAGGAAAGGAAGGGCTATCCACCAGAAGTGTAGTGATTATTTGTTCTAGAAAAAGTTAAATTTTTAAACTGGTACTAATAAATATAAGTAGTTGTGATATTCCTGTCTTGGTTTGCTTAGGTTTAGTGTTTAAATATGTTTAGAATAGGTTAGGTTTAGTATATTTTAATTTATGCTTAGGGGCAAAACCATTATCTCTCAACTCATTTGAAAAGTGGAGACAAGAATGTTACAAAAAGTGATTGCTGATAGTAGATGTTGCTTCTCTGAAAGGCTGTGAACCTAAGGGGTTCCTCCCTTTTAAGGCATTGTTTTTAACAGGAAAATTGTTCCATATCAGATCACAAGATGGTGGTACTGAAGTCAGGATGACTGCTACCAACCGATCTTGGTATATAGTTACTTCCAAATCATTTTGTAGCCGCAAACTTTGGCTGAAATTGTTCCAGAACTCTAAAAAAAATCCCTCAACTACGTTTTGAGGCTGAAGGCTTTTAAGTTGTCTACCAACTTTCTTAATCAGAAGTTAGCATTTGTACAACAGCATCCTGAGCTGGCAACTAGAATGAAGCTCCCGCTCGCAAAATTCGGCGATTTGCTTTAAGTTCGTTCTCTTTCGAAGGTAACTTTACTGTCGAGGTAACATCGAATGGTACTGTCATCTAGTGACAACGTGGTATTATTTCCGATCGGAAACGAATGTTTTACCAAATTTTAACTTAATATATACACTCATACATGATTCAGGGGCCAGAAGTGTGCTTTACTAACTATAATATAAAAAGCATTTGTTTGCTTGTGGTGGGTTGAATCCGATGGAAAGGGAAATTGTGCGTTCATGAACTTAAAGCGCACACGAAACAGTTGTTTTAAATAAAAAAGTAATAATTATTACAACCATATTCTTGCTTGCATACACCTTTATTTTGGCCTTGCAAAATTAATCAAGAAGACGCAAGAACTGCTTCATATTACATAATTCACAAATATTCAACTTTACACATATTTAAGACCATCATTATCTACAAGGTGTATTATTTACAGTTAAATAAAATTATCTCATCAAAAGAAAAAATATTCGCACTTAACGGACGTTATCAGCCATTTCATTGCACAATTCAGTTTCAAGTAACCTATTGCAGAAGAGTCTAGTATGAAATAACCAAAACTGTATTTACTTTCGAGGTACCCAAAACATAAAATTAAGAACTATACAACTTCTTTATTAAATGCAGGACGGTTTGTGATAAATCCTTGGAATTAGCAGACAATGACTACAAAACTCTATCAGGAAACACAATGTCATTGCACCTGGCTATGTCCAAAGGCCATATTTTTTGCTAAACATTTCAATGGTTCCACATCCCCTAAAATGCTCCCTCTGTAAAGAAAAATTATATTTCAATTAACGTTAGTACTTTACCTTCTTAATTTCCAAATCTGATGCATTTTTACTAACCCCCAAAACATCATATAACTTCGTATCCGCCATCTTCAAACCAAGGAAGTGCCAAGGAATGACGGGAGCATAGGAATGACGTCGATATACTATACTAGTCAGTTTCTTTGTCATCTGTGCACAGTAAAACCTATTTACATCACTGTCATTATGTGTTCTGTGACATTGCATGAACAGCCCCATATATTTACTCCACGCAAAAGCTTCGAGAGCTTGCAGTCTCTGAATAAATAACTTTACTTTCCCTACCGCAGTCGCAACAGAAATAAGCTAAGTATTCCATAAGAAATTAACATCTTCAAAATTTTAAAGGCTTACTTTGTTGTTGTTGTTGTTGTTGTTATTGTTGTTGTTGTTGTTGTTGTTGTTGTTGTTGTTGTTGTTGTTGTTGTTGTTGTTGTTGCGAAAATAGCCCGTGTGGGAAGACTGTGGACAGTATAATTAAAAAACAAAAAGTAGAATAAATACCAAAATTATTGAATGTTCAGTAGGTACAAGCTAATATTAAAAGAAGTATCTAAATAAGATTTGTGGTAATCTTATTGTGAATTCAATTCATGATAATATTAATTAAATTATATTTTTTGTGATTTTATGAATACGTTTTATGTAACAAAATATTTAGTAGTATAATACATACAACTAAGTATGTAATTTTACCTAGCATTGTAAAATTAATAATACAGAATTTAGTGTAGGTATATACTATACATATAAAATATATGGAATATCATCCCGAGATGAAGCTTCTTTACACAACTAATTCCAGTACATGTGTTGGTTTCAGCTAACTGAGCCTTGACACAATGTTGCTATTGTCTATCACATATACCTCAGTGACACCCTTGTGATTTTGAAGCTCTCTCTAATACTCTTCCACTACAGTATTTACTACCATAAACTGCATTAAATTTTATATCATTGTAAATATTTTACTGCAAATACTATGCATATTCCCTTTTATACCTTATTTTGGACAGATTTTATAATTATCAGAAATAAAATATCAACTGTAATACTGCAGTGAGACTACTCCGATATGCATGAGGGACTTCTATCTCTTATTAATTTTTAACGTTTACATGTGGCGATTTTATTTAGCTATTTCTTCCTTCACTAATATGAAATAGTGAACATTAATAGGATGTAGTTCAACTTTCTTGTCACTTCACACTTTCTCTCACGCAGCGGCTTAATAAAACTGCGCGAACTAGTCCAAGTTTCTTCCCATTTACTTGCTAGGGCTTCGAACTCAGGGACTTTAATCTTTCACAGTGACAGCTCTAACTGACATCACAGTTGTCTAAATTTGAGGGCACACCGACTAACTAGCACTTTACGTAGCATGAAGAACTCATTCACTCACTCACTTGCTCGCTGATTTATATAAAACTGAAAGAGTTTCTGGGAGATAGGAGGAAACAAAACTCTCAGAAATACCCCGTTTTCTCTGGATTGATCTTCTGGACTTTATTCCAGGGGAGACCGTTCATCCACTCCTCATTTCGTAAACCGTCCCAGTTGGTCGGTCGCATTACAGTGTCAATATATAACCAAAACTAATAGCTGTGTCATATCATAGAGGGGTGGAATTTATCTGATGTTTCACATCATTGAAGACTTTCCCCTAACCAGCAAAAAAAAAAGTCAAGTAATGTTCAAAATCATGTTTCAAGCCACTTAAAAATTTACTATTTCCAAACTGAAAGGCATATGGGGTCCGAAATCATAATTTAAGCTTTAAATGCAAATAAAATTGAATTTACTATGCTCTACTAAAGTCGTGGACATTTGCAAGGTAGTTAAAGATCTATTACGATGGCTGTCCAGAAAGAAAAAGACGTTTTGAAATAAACAATTCAAAAATTGAAAAACCCAAAGGACATTTCAAAGGACACTCTTAAGCTATTGTTCTACATAATCACTATTCAAATTGAGACATTTATCATAACTTGGCACAAGTTTATCAATACACTCTCTGTAGAAATCTAAAGCCTACGATTTCAACCACTGGTTGACACCGGCATGCAATTCGGCGTCAGTACCGAGACATTTTTCATCACTGGAAAGAGGTGGTAATCGCTCAGCATCAAACCCGGGCCATATGGTGGATGGTCTAACAACTCCCATCCAAAATCATCCAAGAGTGCCCGGGTATGATTGATCGTGTGTGGACTAGCGTTGTCATGAAAAAAACACCTTAGTGCTAAGTTTTTTTTATTTTTGTCCTTTATGTCCTCCAACATTAAGTCATATCGGACGATGAATGAAATGGATGAAATGATGCTCAAATGAGTCCGGGGTCCCTGGAGCTCAGAGTTAACCGACATTTGTCTTTCAGGGTAAGGGAAAACCTCGGGGAAAACCTTATCCAGGTAACTGAACCTGAGAGTCGAACTCGGGACCTCTTGAAAGTGAGGCAGACATGCTACCATCTACGCTACCGAGGCAAGCGTGCTAAGTTTTCTCCAACTCTTAATTTGTATGGTGCGCCGTAACTTTCTTAGTGTTTTACAACATCTTTCTGAGTTTATTGTTGTTCCACGTTCCAGAAAATCAATGAGAAGCACTCTCTTAGAGTCCCAAAAGACAGTAGCCATGACCTCTTTTGCTGACAGCATTTGCAAACACTTTCGTGATTTCTTGGGACAATCTGTATGCCGCCATTCCATCGACAGCTGTATTGTTTCACAGTTGGCATGCTTTACCCAAGTCTGGTCCCCGATTACGAAACGATCCAGAACTGCATTACCATTTGAAATATGATCTGAATCTCTCCTGGTGGCGTATATGTTCTAGACGTTCTCGGGCTTCAAGCCAGGTAAGGAGATGTGACATCGACGTTCTGCTGTATTCGTGGAGAATGGTCAGTGCTGTAGCCAGTCTCTGTTTCTTATAGTCTTCCGTTAGGAATTTTGGAACTCGCCAAGCACAAAAATTTGTGGTAACCAAGCTTCTCCACCATAATTGATGAACTAAACTCCTTGAAATTTGGGGGAAACGTTTCGATAGTTTCGGTAGTTCACGATTTTTTTGATTGATTTGTATTGCCAGGTCATCAGTCACAAGGCCAGAACTACCACTGCGGTCTTTGTCGTGAACACTGGTACGGTCACTTTTAAAATCAATGCACTATTTGCCTCACTCGGCCTTCATTCGCTATCCCCTGCCCGTAAATATCACAAACCTGATGATAACTTACAATGGGGCTGTTTTGAGTGAACAGGAACTGAATCACAGACCGCACGTCACAAATGGTGGGATGTTCTATTGTAGGGCACTATTGACGACTCACGGAGAGCAAAGTATAGAACGGACAGTCCTCACGCTACAGCAGCTGAAGGCGTACTGAATGTAGAAATGTTCTGACACCAAGAAGGCGATTCTAAACTCACCTATCGCCACAATAGGCTAAACCTTCTGTTGCTTTCTGCATAGCCCTCTTGTATTGTAATGTTTGGAATCCTCATGGAGGCATGGCGAGATCTAAAAATTGGACGAGAGAGATTTAGTGTACTTTTGGGAATCTGCAAACAACAGCTCAGAGGGTGCAGTCGATAGGAAATATGGAAGATCCGTTTTCGGGGCTCATTGCTTGGTGTAAAATTATTCAAATCAACTAAAACCATATAATTTTATACGACACCGACGAATTTTGGAATTTAGCTGTCCACGAGTCCGTAACAACACCACAAGCTCTATCACCTCAACGCAATTGTAAAACATAAGGGACAACCGGCTGATGGTCAAATATTTGCCCGAATACGTACCCACTGATCGATCGATAGAAAACTTATTTAACGCCTCTTTGTGATACTCTGGTGTAGAAGACCACATATTTCATATGCTGCTGAGACGATGCTAAAGAGAAGTAAACAAACCACCTCAACTTGGAAACTGAGGTTCATGAGAAATGGTTAGGGTGCTCATTCCACCTCCAGAGAACAAACTCGTGTCTGTTGGAATGGAAATGCTTAGTTTAGGTTATGTTAACCTCAGTTGAATATGACTTTGATACACAAAATTCTTATAAAACTGATATAAGCACATTATGAAGGTCTTACTTGAATGTACTAGCCAAAGTAATAGCTTCATTCATATGTTACCTCTGCAGTCTTCTCCCTATGTTGAAAAAAAAAACTATAGCAAACTCTGTACTGTATTTAAAGAAATGAATACGCTAACGAGTTCGGTTGTCGCATATAACGTTCGCATTCTAGAGATTCCAGGTTTAATTCCAGATCCTTCACTCTGATGATGACATTTTGCTGGTTTTTACTGATCATTAAGTGGATGTAATGGAGGCTGCCTTTCTACCAGGGCTTTCCTATCCTTTACTAGACCATTATCTAATGAAGGATCGGACTACGATGTTCGGCTGGTTGCGGCTGGACAGTGAACTATACGGAGGCTTCTTTCTGGATTTGCACTCCTAACGAACCCATTCCCTGTGGATGTCTTTCTGTAAGTGGCTCACAGAGGACTCGCGATCTGCGGGCACACTCTTTTTGTAGTTTACGACCTCTAACGTTAAGACATTTCCCACAATGAATGGAATGGATGAAATTATGCTCAAATGAGTCAGAGGTCCATGAGCTGAGATTAACCCGACATTAGTTTTACAGGATAAGGGAAAACCCGGAAAAGAAACCTTATCCAGGTATCTCACGCTGACAGAGATTCGAACTAGCGATCTCTTGAACGTGAGGCACACATGCTACCACCACGCTACCAAAGTGGGAAGGGCAGGCTTGAGGTATGTGTTGTAAGGTATGCCCATGTTTTGTTGTTCAATATGATCCACTAAACGTTTTACGGAAAAATTTATTATTATTATTATTATTATTATTATTATTATTATTATTATTATTATTATTATTATTATTATTATTATTATTATTATTATTATTATTATTATTATTATTATTATTATTATTATTATTATTATTATTATTATTATTATTATTATTATTATTATTATTATTATTATTATTATTATTATTATTATTATTATTATTATTATTATTATTATTATTATTATTATTATTATTATTATTATTATTATTATTATTATTATTATTATTATTATTATTATTATTATTATTATTATTATTATTATTATTATTATTATTATTATTATTATTATTATTATTATTATTATTATTATTATTATTATTATTATTATTATTATTATTATTATTATTATTATTATTATTATTATTATTATTATTATTATTATTATTATTATTATTATTATTATTATTATTATTATTATTATTATTATTATTATTATTATTATTATTATTATTATTATTATTATTATTATTATTATTATTATTATTATTATTATTATTATTATTATTATTATTATTATTATTATTATTATTATTATTATTATTATTATTATTATTATTATTATTATTATTATTATTATTATTATTATTATTATTATTATTATTATTATTATTATTATTATTATTATTATTATTATTATTATTATTATTATTATTATTATTATTATTATTATTATTATTATTATTATTATTATTATTATTATTATTATTATTATTATTATTATTATTATTATTATTATTATTATTATTATTATTATTATTATTATTTTATTGAGAAAAGACTTAGCAGCATGCCCCATTACAATGTAATACTACATGCTTTATCTTACGAGACATCGGTTCAGAGCAACTTGCGTTGCATTAGCCAGAGTACAGTGTTCTATTTTTAGCCTGTGATTTTAATATAGTGTTGAAGCACTTATTTTAAGTGTAATTATATCTTAGTACTGCGCTTCTGAACTGATGTGTCGTTCACAATGATTCTTTAATTAAATTAAATTTACATAACATTTTTTAAACAATTTCTTGACAAGATCACCACCTATATATTTATAATTCGCTAGCGCAAAATCACAGAGTATTCACAATATCTGTCACAATTATTATAACTTTTTAAATTCTATTGCATTTACAAATCTGCTGAACTGTCTTATGAATCTTCTTGTGAGGTCCTTCTTTGCTGTCGGCTATTTCCCGCCTTGGTGAATTATGGCTTCTGTAAGATCTTTCCTTTGTTTGCCGAGGATAAGACAGTGAAACAAGAGATGATCCACAGTCTGTTCTCCTGTATTACATGGACAAATTGATTCGTCCATGATTTTAAAACTGTGGAGGTAGCTTCGTATATTGTCGTCTCCAGATGTTATACAAGTGAATTTGGCGTAATTCTTATATTGCTCTTCATACGCTCGGTGATGCTTGGGAAGAATTCTTTCGTTGGTGCTCCTTTGGATATTTTGTCCCATTCTGTTTGCCACCTCAAGATTCCCTCTTCATTCACTCTTGTAATAATTACGTCCTTGGGAATTATCTGGTAGACTGTTTCTCCTTCCTCTGCAGCTGCTTCCTTTGCTAATCGATCGGCGAGCTCATTCAGCTCTATGCCAGCGTGTCCTCGGACCCAGCCAAAGTGCATTTTCCAGTTTTGTTTTGTCAATTCAATTATTTTGCTTCTGATAGATTTTATTAATCTGGAATGTTTCAATTTATTCTTCAATGAATCAAGAGTTTTTTGGCTGTCAGTGTGTATTGCTAATCTTTCCCTGTTTTCTTCATATCCTAAGAATTTCAATACAGAGATTTGCTTTGCCTTGTTGTTTGTGCAACCTTATCGATATAAATATCGTTATTATGAGCGATATAAACATCGATATAAGCATCGATATCATTATCAATAGTATAATCGATTCTATTATCCATTTAATTATCGAAATTATTGTCGATATAATTATCAATATTTTTAACTAATTTACTATCGATAAAATTACAGATATTATCTGTATAATAAATATTTTATTATCGATATATGTATCGATATTATTATAGGTATAATTATCGATATTTTGTCGGTATAATTATTGTTAGAATTATCGATATTGTTATCAATAAAATTATAGATGTAATTATAGATGTTATTCTCGATATAACTTTCGATATTATTAATGATACAATTATCGATATTATAATTGACAATATTAACGATATAATTATAGATCTAAAAATCGATATTATTATGGATATTATTATCGAATTATTGTCGATATTATTTTAAATTCAATTATTTATATTATTATCGATATAACCATCGATATTAATATCGTTATTATTGCCGATATTATTTTCGATACAATTACCGATATTATTATCGATATTATAAACCATATTATTATAGCTATAATAATCGATATTATTATCTATATTATAATTGATATTATTATCAATATAATCATCGTTATAATAATCGATTTAAATATCGATATTATTCTCTATATCATTATCGATATTATTATCAATATTATATTGGATATTTTTATCGATAAGTCCATCCATTTCATTATCTATATTATTGTCGATAACATTATCGATATTATTATCGATAGAACTGCCGTTTTTATTATCGATATTATTATCGTTATTACTGTCGAAATTATTATCGATATAATTATCTAATTTATTAGAGACATTTTAATCGATAATATTATCGATATAATTATCGATATTATTATCGATATTACTGTCGATATTATTACCGATATTATTAGCGATCTTGTTGTTGCTATCATTTTCGATACAATTATCGATATTATTATCAGAATAATTATCGATATTATTATCTAAGTAATTATAGATATAATTATCGGCATTATTATCGACATCATTATCAATACTATTATCGATATACTATCAATATTATTATCAATATCATTTACGGTATTTGTATAGTTATTATTGCAGATATAAATTTCGATACAATTATTATATTATTATCGATATAACTATCGATATTAATATCCTTGTTTTTGTCGATATAATTTTCGATACAATTATCGATGTTATAATCTATATTATAATCGATATTATTATTGATATAATTATCGATATTATTATCGATATTATAATGGATATTATTACAGATATATTTATAGATACTATTATCGAAATTATTATCTATATAATTATCGATATAATTATCGATATAATTATCGATTTAATTA
>CM060947.1:71189003-71311503 GCA_030765055.1 Mantis religiosa | reverse complement strand
CTTAGTTGTTCCAATAATGCAAATATCTTGCTTCCTGTAAAAATACGACCCACTTATATGCTAAAAAACACACAAGACATTATTTATGGTACTGAAAGCGAGATTAGTGACTAGGAAAAAGGATTAGGGTTGTACATAAGTAAGTTTGATACCATTGACGAATGGGAATAATATAGTTAAATGTTATGCAGATATTACATATTAGAATTTAAAATTGTGGGTTCATAAACTTCATTCAACTAAGAGTACATAATATCAGCATTATTCCTTATGAATTACTTTCAGCACTAGGACCAAACGGGAACTCTTAATATAAAATTAAACAACGGCATTAGAGTTTCTGTTTTTATCTGGATCTCTCAAATGTAGGTACCTTTTCAAATTTTGCTGTATCCTTAATCAATGATTACGATAATTTAGTGTCTGGCGTTCAGATTTAAACAGTTGTAAATGCTCTTTGCACTTGATATTTTAGGTTCTCCATTTTTCGTTGGCATAAAATTGCCATAGCTCCTGTTGGAACCTTGAACCTAAGAGAAACTGCATTTTTAATATATTATAGCAAATTTAGTTCTGTGCTGCTATACTGTCTTTAATTAAATTCCATCAGTTTTCTTTCAAGAACATAATGCACTGGTCTCACCAATATGTTCTATAATTAAAGAATTTTAGGTTGTTGAAGAATAGAATACAATATGACAAATCATAAATAAAATTTTATGGACTAGAACTTTCTGTATACATAAAGTAGGATCTGCATGTTGTTTTTATTGATATACATGGCGCAAGAATCCGTAAATAAAAGTACAATGGGGCGTGTTCAAAAGCACTCGTATAACCTTCTCGAAGGTTTTTATTTGCAGTTTTCTTTAACGTTATTAAGAGGGAGTCAAGATGCATGTAAAAGCATGATGAAAAAAGGAAGTTTTACAATTATATAAAAACGCTTGCTTAAACGTTAACAAACACAGAGTTCGAGTATTTTTACCGTTGGTTGCTGAAACCGACTCTTGCAGTAAGTTGACAGGCTGATACTTTATCTATATCTTCGCCATATATTGTCAGTTTATAATAATTACGGTCACTCAACAAATAGCAATTTTAGCTCTAAATACTATATTTAATTTGCTCTGTATCGTTTACACAATGTTCCATTCTCCGCTATGTAGACTTAATATGTCAAATTATGTTCACTGGTATTTAAATCCTGTATCTGTTTCCACTAGTTTCTTCTCACCTAAAATGACTACGTTTTCATTTTCAGGTTCATTAGCATAAGTTCGGTGGATTATACTGTCACCGAGGTATTGTTGAATAACCGTTACAAGCCAGCACTGAACGATTACCGATACAGAAAGAGACTGAGATAGTCTTGAAGTTCCCGCTGCATCGTGATTGTTATCGAACGTTCCAATAATTTCTAGAAACAGTGACTGGAGGTATAAAAGCCGAAACCCAAAGTCACATTAGGCGCATCAAGGTTATCAGCAGCTAAAATTTCCTCCATGTGTTCTCCTTTTCAGATAGATATCTAACTATGCATACCACTATCTCAGTTTATCATTTAAATTTGCCGCATATACTAATGGTGTTCCCTTAAAATACACCAATATGCCTCTCATTTTACTTAGAAGAAGTTGTATATCCTCCACACATAAAAATAATTATTTAAAAGTATCTGACTTTATCCCTTGCAAGTCATTTAATAATACTTACATGATCATCATGTCGTTATTTGTAATCTAAGGTAACATGTTATTTTCTGTTTTCCGAGGTCGCGGTTTTCGGTGGAGAGAGATGATTTTTTTCTTTTTCGTTCTTTTTTGTAATTTACGTTCTCCAACGTTAAGTCATATCGGACGGTGAATGAATTAGATGAAATGATGCTCAAATGATTCCAGGGTCCATGGAGCTTAGAGTTACCCGACATTCGTCTTGAAGGATAAGGGAAAACCCCGAAAAATCCTTATCCAGATAACTCAACCTGACCAAGATTCGAACTCGGGACCTCTTGAACGTGAGGCAGACATGCTACCATCTACGCTACCGAGGTGGGCGGAGAGATTTGAATTTTTTGGTAGTTAAATTCTTTAGCATCTTGACTTTTGCAGGGGAATAGTAAAGATAGTGCTCCCTGTATCGTTTAACGACACGTAAAAGAAACTTATGCCTGAAAAAGAGATATGTGAGCAAAATTATTCGGCCTTTCACACCTAAAATAGAATGGGTCCCTTGAGAAGCACAACAAATGGAATTCAAAAATAAATGCCCACTTTCAAGTTTCATGGTCATCTATACTTTAACGTTGAAAATTTCCCTATCTTTTTTACAACCTATGATAGCTACTATGGGACTATTAGTACCTATCTGATTACTCTAGTTCATATGCAATGCTGTCCTGTAAAGCAATATGGCTTTAAAGCATATGAATATCAAATGATGTCCAGCTTTATATTTACTACCATCTTCCGTAATTACTTCAGAATCAATCGAATTTGTTAGCATTTAGCTGTGATATCCGTAAGCTAAGGACATCTCTAACCATTTTAGGTTATATGATTAATTACTAATGCCTATTATTTTTGACTACATACTTTAATTCATAATTTGTAATAATGTTATACCTTCTTTCAGCTCTTTATATACTCGTTAATCATGTTATCTTCATTTAACCTAAATCTATTGACATAATTTTTCTTTACCTCACAAATATGATTAACATCAGATATTTAAACACCTCTTCATCTCTTGTTTTATTTTAATCACATCTTCAGTATTTTTATTAACTGTCTTGTTGCTGTTATATAAGTAGTCGCTTCGCTCTTTCCCTGGTCTTCAGTCACAGTAGGATTGGTAACTTAAAATTCAGTTTCTATAATGTGGCGATAACGGGTGAAGCGGTATTCGTCTGTCTCACAATGTTGCTGCAATTTGTAGGTATCTACGTCTACCTCAATGATGTTGTGCCAATGTGTAGCGGTTTACGTCTACTTAACTCTTCAGCAGAGACTTATCTCAGGGTATGCGTGAGTGTATAATCAAAGTTTGGATGATACCGGAATCTGAGTTGGAAATGTTTTAATAAACAGTATTCACACTGAGATGTGGCCGAAAAATGGAAAGTAACATATAAATATCCGGAATTAATGTATTTGAATCCTATACTACGTGGTTCGATACTTGAGGCATGAACACGCTACGTCTTGTTTCATCGGAGATCCAAAATTCTGCCCAGAATGTCCTACTCAGCTTCAATATTCTCCTAATCACTTTCCACTTTTGCTAATGATTCTAATATACCAACTACTATTTTCTAACACCGCCTGTTGCCACTTTATTTCTACATTTTGAAATTTGCTTTTCCAACCTAAAGTCACTATATACTTTATAAGCAATACTCTCACACACTACAAGAATTCAAAGCTAGTCTTCCATAAGTAATCTGACAGTTTTAGATACTTCCGTCAATCTGGTATCGCAACCAACCGTACCTGTTCCACTAATTTGCCTGAGAACTAGCCCACGTTAATTACGGCACTTAATGCCTTCTAACCCTGTGCCAAACTGTACTCATAACCGATTGCCAAAACTACAGCCTCTTAACCTTTGGCACAAATAAACAAATTATTCATATTTAATTTTATTATACGCATTAATTTATTCAAGAAATCCATGATTCCTGTATCAACAGGTAAGCAAATTTTTCTGCTTGTCAAGGGCAACCTTAAAGTAACTCATACAGAGTCACTATAAATTTCAGCCAAACCAAAGTTTTATTTCTTCTTTTGGGAGGCCTATAAGATCTATCTTTCTGTAGATAACTTCTCAAATTATAATTGTGGTCAATCAATCCATCGGCAAAAGAAACGTTATCGTATCTTTTCTTGAAAGATGTATAACCAAACTGTTGTTGTGTTCTTCAATCTGCATAACGTTCATGTCCAGATTCTTCTTGTCCTATCCCTGAGTCTCTGCTTTGTTTGCATTTCATGGTAATGCGATTGTGAAAGAGCGGAGAGATGTGCGCTCGCACGCGACACATTTTAGCTGGACACAGGTTATGAATGATGTCGGATGTACAGCACGGCCATCAAATGTGAAACAACTTCAAACATAAAAAAAAAACGTAGCGTACTTTGTATTTTGACGTACGAGTGGTACTGTGTGAACTAGTGAAGTATTGCCTTGTAAGTGTATGCAGACGCAAAGTCAAGCTATCAAATTATGCGGTTGTTTTCTTTCTTTTCGCTATACCTGTCATGATCAGGCTATACATACCTGCAGTTGTTTACATGCCTAAGGGGTAACAGTACAGTCTATGTGCAGTATAGCTATAGAAAAACCCACACGCCTCCGGCCTTTAGTGACTACTATACATAATGATAATTTTGGATAATTCTCTATTCCATGTCAATTGATGTGACGGAAAGTAGTTGGTACCTCCATAACGTTTGTTCTTTATCGTTCCAAGAATGCTAAATAGCCGGTTGATTGTTCTTTTAACAATCTTTCACTTCATGACTATTCTTTCCAAGTTTCCGGATGTTGGTAGTGGACTGTTGCAAAATGTTGCTATTTATATTCCAAATGTCTCACTTACCATTATTTTGAAGCATTTTAAATAAATAATTTGCTGTTTTTCTGCATTATTGAAGAAGTAGTAACAAACGTTAATACGGAAATGGGGAGGATTGATGTAAATGTTAGGAACAAGTGGGGTGACTTGATGAAAGGAAATGTTCAAATTTATATTTTGAAATAGAATGTATGTAATGGTTCATTTGTGAATATTTACGTCTACTAATACAAATAAGCAAGTGAAATGTGCCTAACTTTAAATACGTCTCAACCACTTTAGCGTGTAAAATGCTTCTGTCACATAAAAGATGCAGTTTAACACCAGAAAATTTTGAAATATTAATAGCCGTATATCGAAATGCCCATTAAAAATATATTACAAAATTATGCAACCCTTAATAATTGGGATTAAACAAAAATCAAAAGGTGAAGTAAGAAGCAGAACTTGCATTTGTGGAGAAATTGGGTATTATTTTTTTTTTTGAATTCGCTGTATTATTATTTCCTCATACGACGCCCTTTTATTTGGTTTCTCGATTTCTTTGACAAAGAAGTGTATGCACTTTTGAGGACAATAAACACATAGTAGTTGTACTAATTAAGTATTTATATTCCTATGTTTAGCTTATATTAGTTAATTTAAGATATATGTCAATCATTTCAGTAAAGGCTCTTTTTTCAAGAGTGTCCTATCTTTAACATGTGATAGCTGTCTGTGTTAATGAGTTACAGCAGTCACTTTTTTCATAGCCCTGGAACGTTAAGGTATTCAGCAGCGTGTAGAAATTGGGAAAATTTATTATCAAAATGGACCAAAATGGAGAAGCTCTGTCAAAGCAGAAATATGCCTGGATCTTATAAGGGATTATTTTTTGGACTTGATTGGAGATGTGGGCCTCAAAAATATCTGGTTCAGCGAGATAGTGCCACATGTCATAATGCTCTGGAAACAATCGATCTTTTGAAGGAGAAGTTCAGAGGTTTCATCATTTCCCGTGATGGTGATGTTAACTGGCCCCCGAGATCATGTGAGTTAAACCCACTGAATTACTCATGTGGGCTGTGTTTATTCTCAAGTTTATGCCAATAAGCCAGAAACAAAATAATCTTATGAATAACATCACGCATGTTATTCGTAAACCTGAACCCGATTTACGTTCCTCTGTCAGTGAAAATCGGGTCAATTGTATATCCGCAACCCAATGAATTCGCGCCGTTCACTTAACTGATATTCCCTTCCACACGTATTGACATTAATTATGTTTCAAAGTAAAAAACAAATAAACCTCTATCATTTTTAGTTCAAAGATAAGACACTGTTGTTGAAAAATCCTTTATTAATTTCCCTAATTTATCAGTTAGAGAAGCTATTCGTACAACATTTTCGTTTATTGAAATTCTCAAATTACTCTTAACATTCTTTCCATCTAGTGTACGATTTGTACTCCCAAAATTGGCATTGATATTTTCCCCAGAATATAACAATGCATTACATTACATATTAAAGTTTTCAATTACATTGTTTAAAACTGAAAATAGCTTTAAATTCATGATACAAGTACATTTAATTGCCATTTATGCAATTTCCTTCTTGTACAATAATTTTGCATGGATTGACACTTCATTACGTCTTATCAGATTTATCATTGTTTATCAGTAGGATTATTATTATTATTAAGGATTATTTAGGTTCCACTACGTACAATGTATGTAACTCATTTAATGACATCCTGATCTGAATAACTCAGTTTATGTTCTAATACGTTCAGATAGCGAACTCTGAACAATAATGGAGCAAATAGAACCTCAATGTTAATAGAAATAGGAGGGCTACATTTGTTGGCCCATCCTACTTTTAATTCATAAAAGCAGAACCTGATATAATTTTAGAGGTTTCACTTGGGATCGATTTTATTCTGTAAACGTTATTGTTATGCCATTTCATTTACTAGCAAAACACTCCCTAATAATTGTAAACATTTTTGCACTTCCATGACCCCTTCCTTCTGTATATATACCAAAATAAAAAGTCCAGCTCAAACGCTCAAAAATAGCCTTAAGAGAACGGGACTTAGTAACATTATTCATTTTATATTCAGGTTTTGTTTTGGCTGAGAAAATTTTTGGCTTAAAAATTTTAAATAATATCTTGGTTCTATTTGAGTAATCACGCCATATATGTCTAAAGATTTCTGATTTCTGTAGCTAATATGCGATGTGCAAGATTAGATGTCCATTGTAGTCCAAGGAACATTATATCCAATGCACGCTTTGATTTGCTGCTTGGCTAATTTTTAAAAGTTTTGTGTATCAATATGTTCCAAATCTTGGGATCGTATACAACATAAATTTAAATAAATCATCAATATCGCAAAAAGTTACTACGTCGGTTCAAAATCAATCTGAAAAAGATTCAACGTGTATAAATGAAACAATTTGAACATAGTTATATTAGAATTTAAAAAATTTGATATCCCGACGCAAATTTTGCACTCGACTTCAAATTCAATTCTTTCCTGAAAATAAATATATTTGGATGACTTTGATTGATATTTGCACGTTCACTTGGGTATGTTATTTGATACAGATGACATTTGAAGCACATGGACGTTATGCAGGTCACGAGTTCACATACCAGCCTGTAACCAGCAAGGGAAGACTGGCCGAAGAGAAGGAATTTGCACTGTAAATACGCGTGGCGATATTTATCCACATAAGCCACCTGGGAGGCAATGTTGCAGCGAGTGAAAAGACTCCAAGTGCGTTCTAATTATTATTGCCTGTGCCATCTCGTGTTAGAAAGGTCAAATTCTTCAGTTCCGAAACCCGTGGGTAAAGAATACTGTAAAATAACCTAGGAAGTAGGATATTTACCAGTTTCCTAAACTCCACCTTGAACTATGGAAAACGGACAAAAAGGCATGTCTAGAATAATCAAACATTTAGTCACTCTATGCATATAAAGTTGAGGCGCATCTCAGAAAGTTCTACATACAGATTAAATTTTTAATGAAAATATATTGGATATATTGCAATTTCATTAAAACTTATTTTTGAAAAAATGAATGTAGAAAGCTTTTGTATGTGTAATGTGTATTTTGACGTATGGAGATTTTTTGAATGTCTTTAAACTCTAAAGCATACAGAATTTAAGCGCAAGCTTTTTTATTTAAATGTTTTTGTTTTTGAGTTGTGCTCTACATGGATGCACCTCTGGGCAACCTTTTTTCTAAAGGTGTTTTTGGTTATATTTTATTATTTGGATTGAAGGAATCTAAAAACATGAATTTTCGGAGAAATAACGGTATCAAATTTTTGAGTAAGTGGAACGCATTGCCTTCTCAACTTAACATGAAGTTTAGGAAGATGTAACAAGACTGGATTTAATGTGCGAATTCTAAAGTATACAAAGTATTTGGGAAGACGAAGAAAGGGTAAGGAATTTAATAAAGATATTAAAATAGTGTAAATAAAAATAATAAATATTTCTATTTAGAAATTGTAAATGCAGGATAGCATTAACAAAGCTATTGGTGAATATTGTGACTTTGTGGGTTCGTGATATAAAAAGTCCAATTACACCACTCAACAATGTTCTTTATTTCCACCGACTTACAGTTTAACACTTGCCAATTACACAGAATTTCGTGCTGCACACAGTTACAATTCACCAGTCCGTCCGTTACAATTGCACTCGTAATTACGTACGGTCTTCTCACTAGCACTGCGTCCTTACACCAAGAACTGACTGTCTCCTCACTCACTAACTGACAAAACCAACTCTAACTCTGTCCGTCCGTAACCCTCTTTATATAGGAATATCGCCCACTTCTCCGCTTTTCTGGTTCCCAGGCGAAGATTCCAGTAAACGAAAGATCGAGAATCAGGTGAAGGAGAAACAGGCGACACAGTCATGTTTTTCCCCTGACCACAGCCTGTCACCACTATAGGACAAACGAGGCGAGGGCGTGGCTAACCGAACCTTCCCTGTCTCCCGCTCTCAGCTGCTTCACAGGGTGTTCCAGCGCTCGCGTTACACTGCTCCCTCCTCAAAGCTGTTCGCCCCGAACAGCCCCATCGTAGCGTGCGAGGCGGTCCAGGTGTACCATCAGCATCTGCTCGGAGTCTCAGCCAGAAGTAGCGCTGCCGTAGTTTGTGAATCATTCGGTTCGCTCCCAGGTGTCCCCCTGAAGTACCGGCGTGCACTTCCTCCAAGACTTCCGGGACCTTACTCCGGGGAAGTACCAACTGTCCTCTCTGCGCCTTCCCATCGGGTGACTCCCATACCCGGAACAGCACGCCCTCTCTGGTCTTCAACGAGTCCCATTGGGCCCAGTACGACTTGTAGGTGGCGCTCCTCGGTGCGATGTCCTCCCAGGTTGGTCTGGTCCCTGCGTCCACTTCCCTCAAGAGTGGCCCCAAGTCTGCGTCCGCCAGCTGCTCCCTCCTCAGGCCTGCGCTATCCCAGCCTTCAGCAGGCACTGCCACAACTACTCGGACTGCTGCGGCACGCTCCTCCTCTTCCACTCTTGTGCGCTCATGGCCGTCCTGGATCTGCGGTAGGACACCTCCAATGTAATGGTCGCTAGCGTCGGTGTCCACAATGAAGGCGCCACCCGGTTGTGGGAAACCCAAAATTGGGGCACTGCACAGGGTCCCCTTCGGGTGCTGGAAAGCGTCTTCGGCGTCCTCCGTCCACACATAAGGCCGGTTTTCCTCCGTCAGGCGGGTGAGGGGTTTTGCGATGTTGTCGGCCTTTTCCTCTAAATCATTAAGGCGGTCGTCTACTTGACCCTTCCGCTTGCCCAGATTCGTGACGTCATCCCTCACGCCGGCCAAACGTTCCTCAAACTTTGCGGCGAGGGCCTCGTTCGCCGCCCTCATTTCCGTGGCCAGACTGCCGTTCGCCGCTCTCATTTCTGTGGTTAACTCGGCCTTCATTTCTTCCATCTTCTCGGTGATGTCGTTGGCCGTCTTCATTTGTTTCAGTTCCGCGGTGATGTTGTCGTTGGCCGTCTTCATTTGTTTCAGTTCCGCGGTGATGTTGTCGTTGGCCGTCTTCACTTGTTTCAATTCTGCGGTGATGTTGTTACTTGCCGCTTCTATTTTTGCAGCGAGGTTTTCATTTGCCATCTTCATTTCCGAGATTAGTTCGGCCTTCATTTCCATCATCTTCTCCAAAAAATTTTCCAATGCCGCGTCCATGGTTGTAATTTTCGGTGATGTTATCTTCCCGCTTCCTGACACCAGTGTGACTTTGTGGGTTTGTGAAATAAAAAGTCCAATTACACCACTCAACAATGTTCTTTATTTCCACCGACTTACAGTTTAACACTTGCCAATTACACAGAATTTCGTGCTGCACACAGTTACAATTCACCAGTCCGTCCGTTACAATTGCACTCGTAATTACGTACGGTCTTCTCACTAGCACTGCGTCCTTACACCAAGAACTGACTGTCTCCTCACTCACTAACTGACAAAACCAACTCTAACTCTGTCCGTCCGTAACCCTCTTTATATAGGAATATCGCCCACTTCTCCGCTTTTCTGGTTCCCAGGCGAAGATTCCAGTAAACGAAAGATCGAGAATCAGGTGTAGGAGAAACAGGCGACACAGTCATGTTTTTCCCCTGACCACAGCCTGTCACCACTATAGGACAAACGAGGCGAGGGCGTGGCTAACCGAACCTTCCCTGTCTCCCGCTCTCAGCTGCTTCACAGGGTGTTCCAGCGCTCGCGTTACAATATTGTAAGCTGCTTATGCTCAACTGAACTTAGAAGTGCATATTTGACATTCAGCACCACACACACACACACACACACACACACACACACACACACACACACACACACACACACACACACACACACACACACACACACATATATATATATATGATGGCAAGAAGAGTAATTTTCTGTGTCAAATAGCAATCGGTGGATTTATCTACATTAAAAGCTATTAGAAATATAAATATTCACCAGATGCTGTTTGAGGATTTTTGGAAATGAATGTTGCTTTCAAGGCTCTACCTTTTGCTTTGAACTCTAAATTATGCCTCACAACGTTCGAAAGATTACGATCGGTCACTCATTTCTGACCATTAGGAAAATACGATTAAACTTTCCAGAAATTGCAACTGCCGTGTTGAACCTCACTTTCTGTTATTGCAAAACAAAAAATATACTGTGATGTGTTGGCGCTTCTATATAACCATTACTTGGCGGTATTTAGCCCGAAGCTGATTTTCCTGAAGGTGCTCAAGCTATACGAAATGAGTGGGTAGTTATTGCTTTTCTTATGTTTCGTTACAGAACGATAAATATTGTTTTAATATTTACATTACAGAGGGATTGATTAATAAATTGTTCTGAATTTATGCGCGTACTGAAATGGGGATACAATTTCAATGGCAATAGGAGCTCAATCAGCTTCGATTAAACATTAATTGATTTAAACATCGTTTAATATTTTTGTGTAACTTTATAAACGGCATTAAACTGTTTCGATAACAGAAAACATAAATTTAATCGAACAACTGAATAGTTAATATGTATTTCTGAGAATGGCTTTTATTGAACAAGTTCGACTCAAATTTAGACAAAACGAAGCCACCTCCCAGGATTTAGTACTCAATGCTTTGCAACATTTCTTAATATTTTAATACTAAATTTTTAACTGTAGTATATACTTAAATATCTCTGCTAATTTATATATAATATGTATGTCTGCAGTGAAATTCCTATAGTGTACACTTGTAGCCAAAGCAGCCATCTCTGTGATAATTTCCAACAGGAAGCCAATCATTACTCACTCATGACCTTTGTTAAAATCATGTTTAAAACTGCATCACCTTTTCTTTTTTATTGTAACTTTCATTCATTCTGCATTTATATCATAGAGAAATATATGTTCAACTGTAACGATCTACAACTATTTGAGCAATATAAATATTAACCACATACCACAAAATATTAAATCTATAATGTATTGCCCGATGATCCCTATGGCTTAATGACTTATGAAATAATGAAACCGAAGTGTGAATGAACTAGAGAATTTGGTACCTTTGAGGTTTAAGAAATAGGGAAAATCGCAATCGTTAAAATGCCGAATGGTTTATGAGGGGTCAACTATCTCCTTCTTTCTGGACTATCAATAGGAATATGATAGATACTGTCTTAAAACAGGGGTGAAACCTATATGGGGAAAATTGCTACGTGATAGAAGACACTGAACGTAAATCACAGGTGTATCCCACTCGTCACTGACGGCTGAAAATTAATACAATTATCATTAACTATACTTACAAAATGTTAAGACTAACAATAAGCTGTTAAACTTATCTAAGGCCTACCTCATCCAAATTAATGGAAAATGCCAAGACATAGTTTATTACACGTGCAAAGAAGCGCCTTAAATTTTTGTAAAAAAGGTTTTATGTCTACTTGATTTTCGACAGGAACGAATTAGAGAGGTCAATATACATTTTGTTATTTCCTATTGATATTAATTTGGCACAGACCTAGTTACATTTATAGGAACATTTCTGTAACCAGAATTAGTGATTATGACCAATAACCATTGCAGAACCCATTAATAGCACATAAAAGAATTATGAACGACTATGGTTATTTGAGTATTTTTCATACTAAACTAGTTATCATTTAGGTGTGTTGAGCTGATATTACGTTCTAAAAGGTACCCTTGATGCAAAAAGGTTAAGTTAAAGGAACTTTAGCAGTCGTGATTGTACATAAGCTATTTAAATTGCCTTAATCAAGCATTTTAAAAGAGTTTATTAGTTTGTAGTCACCTTCACTGAAATTCATTTAACTTAGTTTTTCGGTCACCAACAGCAATGGGGTATTGGAAATTAGGAACGGCAAAGACAGTTCCAGGGAATGGGGCGCAGGGGCTTATTAGACACGGTTCTGATACCCAAGACAGCTCAGTTACGACCCATTCAAAATAGCTGTTGGTCAACAGCTGACACTTCGACTTTAATGAAGCATGCCCTTTCGGTTTTAATATACACAGTAAATTCTATTTTCCACATAATGAAATCAGATTGCTACCATACACGCGTAACTTCAATACTATCAAGTATGCTTGGTCCAAAGAGGATTATGTTTTTAGGGTTGACATTTCAATGTCGTGTCTTAAAGAATTGGCAGTGAAAGACATCGCTGCAGTGGTTACAGAAGATTGGGAGGGCTTCTGCAGCCACGTTGAAAAAAACTGATTTAGGAATAATGGGATATGGTTGGATCGTGGCAGTTGTGATCATTTCCATAGCTCAATGAGAATGTAAATAACCACATTAGGCATTTTGCTGCTCAAAAACATCCCACACTACACCAATACACACGTAATAACGATTTAATATCTGACCTTCTCCCAGTTTTATTGGAAATTGAAGACCACATATCGTTTAAAAGAGAACCTCGAAGACGAAACCACAGACAAGCCGACTGGGAGGCATTCGAAGCCACATTGCAAAACACAATAGCGGAAACAACAATAAAGGCACATTATGAACAGCAAAAAGCAGTAAACAATATCGTTGAAGCGATAAAGAAAGCCACAAAGAAACACGTTCCTATTAGATATCCAACGTCAACAGAGAAACGATATCCCCGCGATATCGGATTAATAATTCAATTAAGAAACCGAGCTAGAGAAAATGGCAAAATTCGTGCAAACTTATACATCGAAACCAATATAATGAACTAGACATGTTCAATGTTCACAGCCTTTTCTGGCTACAAGTGAACCTACTGAACGCACATCAATCTAATCTAATCTAATCTAAACAATCTCACAAGCGAACATATCCGGGAATGCACCAGAAATCAATGGAATGGCATGCTAAGCGAAATAGAACCTCAAAACCATACAATCGGGCGCATATACACATTGTCTCCCCTTCACATCCCCAAAGGAATAGCCGAAGCTCCCCAAAACAAAGTCGAGGCGTTTGCAGATGCACTTAAAGCAGCCTTCCAGACTAATGCCCATCAGTCCGACCACACCTTTGTGGCTGAAACGGAAACAATAATAGACAACTTGAACCGCAACCAAAGACACAATAAAACACGTAAAACGAATGCGGAAGAAATCAAATGGATAATTAAGCGCTTACCAACAAGAAAGGCCCTGGGGTAGGACGAAATCTCAAATATGGTTCTTAAACATCTGGCAACCAATGCACTAAATTTATTAGCGGGCATATTCAATCACACAATCGAAAATGGCAGATTCCTTCCACAATAGAAGGAGGTCAAAATACTACTATTCCCAGGCTCAGTAAGAACCAAGCGCTACCAGAAAACTACAGGCCAATTAGCCTGCTAAATACAATCAGTAAGATTCTGGAGAAGATCCTGTTAAAAAGCATTAATACACACACCATTAAGAATAACATACTTATTAACGAGCAATTTGGTTATAGAAGCCGGCACTGCAACTTCTCCGATTTACTGAAGCAATTGCTAAAGGATTAAACACTAATCGATCTATAGGCGTCGTCTTACTAGACATAGAAAGGGCCTTTTACCGAGTTTGGCACGCTGGAGTACTCAGAAAACTTAAACACTAGGATTCGCAGACTCCATGGTAACTATCATCAAGGACTATCTGTCAAAAATGTTTTTCCGAACAAGTATCGAAAACGAAACCTCCTCATTAAGACCCATCGGGCCAGGAGTACCCCAAGATAGCCTACTGGAACCAATCCTATTTAATTTACAAGTAAACGGCATACCGATGCCGATGACAGAGCACTAGCCACACAATCAACCGCACCTAGAATAATAGCCCAAATGCTACGGAATATATTGACCACCCGAGAGGCATGGCTTACAAAATGGTGCATAAAAGTAAACACACGAAAAAGCTAAGCGATAATATTTACTAAACGAACTAAACACCACTTCAACAAACATGTTCTAGTGCCACTAACATTCCGGCAAGACGAAATCGAATGGAAGGACACAATTACCTACTTAGGTGTAACAATGGAAAAATACCTTACATGGAAACAGCATATTAACACTGTAAGAGTCAAAGCATATGTCAAATTAAATAAACTGTACCCAATTATTAATACTAACTACTCACTTAAACTAGAGATGGGGAAAGCTCTCTACAAGACACTTATTAGACTGATTTTAACATACGCTGGCCCCGTATGGGAACACGCAGCCAAGACGCATATTAAAAGATTACAAACAATGCAAAATAGAATAGTTCGTATTATCATGAAGTTACCAGCTTTCGCACCGGCATACCAATGCCACGGGGAGTTAAAAATTCACTCCATTGAGGATTTCATAAAAAGACTCAGCTTCAATTTACTGGAGAACAAAAGCCACAAACATACGGGCACTGGAGGGATACGACACAACCCAGGGCAAGCATGATATGCCATTGTCTCTTTTCGAAATATCAATTAATCTCGGGGAGCCAGAAGTAAACATACAGCAATATCTAGACAACCTAGTTAACTATTCAGATGACATATATCGTGATCTGGGATAAACACACACACACAAACACATACACACACCTCCCACAGATCTCAAGTCCTTTCTTTAAGGCCAAGGCGGCCCCCGAAAGGAGGGTCCCCCGTGAGTGGCGCAGGCTCGCACTTGCAATTGCAGGCAGGCCGCCCACCGAGTGCGCACTCACGAAATTTGACCAAGCATGGACTACGAGAAACACACTACACACTTTAACCCGCGGTAGCGTAGATGGTTGCATGTCTGCCTCACGTTCAAGAGGTCCCGAGTTCAAATCTCGGTCAGGGTGAGTTATCTAGATACGGTTTTTTCCGGGGTTTTCCCTTATCCTTCAAGACGAATGTCGATTAACTCGAAGCTCCATGGACCCTGGACTCATTTGAGCATCATTTCAGCCAATTCATTCACCGTCCGATATAACTTAACGTTGGGACGGACGTAAATAATAAAAAAACTACACTTTAACGATGCCGAAAGACAGGTAATATCACCTGACCATTAAAGGCAATGCCATTAATGCAAGTTATACATACATTCAGGTATAGATTACATAGCTTTGAGGTATATTAGCTTAATTTTACGATCACCAACATGCGTGCAAGTAATACTTGTAGTGGCAAATAAACATATAATCTTAAGATACAGCGCCACGGCTTGAAGAAACACTCGAAATCTGCCTAACAAATGACACCTAGAATCCAATCCGATACCACCCAATATACACAGCGGATTATTCGGGGCCTGTGGGCGGGGCAACATTTCAAGCCTGTATCCCTGCAGCAAAAACCCAATGCGCTGAATCGCACTGCGAGACTGCTATGAATGCGCAGGTGGTTTAGGTGGTACCGCCGCACACTTCTGCTTTCCAGTGTAGTGGAGGTTTTTTTTAGTGGAGTAGTGCCCTCAAGGTGAAGCCTGCATACCCCACTGTACCCATCAAGACCTTGGTAGCAGTGGGGTATGCAGGCTTCATCTCGAGGGTACTACTCCACTAAAAACGAGTTCGAATCTCGGCCAGGGTGAGTTACCTGGATAAGGTTTTTTCCCGGAGTTTTCCCTTATCCTGAAAGACGAATTTCGGGTAAATATAAAGCTCTATGGACCCCGGGCTCATTTGAGAGTCATTTCACCTCTTTCATTCATCGTCGGATATGACTTAACGTTGGAGAACGTAAATTAAACAAAAAGCCTCCAACACAGTGGAAGTCTATAAATGGACTTTTTCCCCACTCGAAAAATCCACATTTCTTCCACCATGACAACAGTGAATATAAGGGAATTTTTGTGATTCTGAATTTTCTCAATCCTTTTCCGGATTCGCATTGCATTATAATCATTTTGTTTGCCCACTCCAGTAGAGAGCATATATTTTGAACGATAGTACTTGTGTAGTTGTGTAGCATGTCACAGACATTTATTGTCCTTGTCTCATTGTTTTGTAACAGATAAGGTTAGAACAGTCCCATCAGAGACCTTCTGCCCGTTGAAAATATTATGAAGACTACACCATTGGTAGATACCGGCAGTATAAACATTTGCGAGAATGATTTTTCATAGTTTAATTCCGCGGCTGGCCACTATGTTACGCTGCCGTGTCCTCATGTTGCCAACGTTTAATATTTGAGCTTTACTTCTAATGCCCGATTTCACCAACAGATGTTAAAATCGACGTTAACAAATGTAACGTGCAATTATCACAGCGCTAAAACTAATGTTAAATTGCTTGCATTTCACCAACCCTTTTTCTGAAAATGTTAACAAACCTGTGTTAACGCCAAGAAACTTGTTAGTATCACAGCTATGGAAGGCTATGGGTGAGTCGTATTATTTTCTAAACGTACTTCGATGCGCTGTTGTTTTCATTTTGGTCTGCACAAATGGCGGATGAACAAAATCATAAATAAAGCCGTGAGACAAATTTGTCATCGACGGAGAAAGAGTTGTTAATTGAAATGGTGACGAAGTGTGTATTATCCACATAATTCAGTGAATTATAAAATCGCAAGGTTAATAATACTTGAAGCTAAGGCGAGAACGTCATATTTCTTTCGACGCATGTTTAAACTCAGTATTACCTAAACTTAAAACGAGGTGCGAAGAAGGACAGTGACTTGAACGTTTCAAGATGGGAGGTGGACAGTGTATTATCCACATAATTCAGTGAATTATAAAATCGCAAGATTATTGATACTTGAAACCAAGGCGAGTTCTTCTTATTCCTTTCGACGCATGTTTTAACTCAGTATTACGTAAATTTAAATTGAGGTGCGAAGGACAAGTGACTTGAACGTTTCAAGACGGCAGGTGGACAGTGTATTATCCACATGATTCAGTGAATTATAAAATCGCAAGGTTATTGATACTTGAAGCTTAGGCGAGATCGCCATATTCCTTTCGATGCATGTTCTTATCTCTCTTGTACTTCCGCAGTAACCTTCATAGCAACATGTTTCGACAGTCTATACCTCCGTAAAGCAATTTTCTCTGGATAGTTCCTCAAAAACATTTTTCTTCATAGGCCGTACGCTATTATGAATGCCATTTAGACGGTCTTATACATAGCAAATTGACATCAACAGCTGAGTTCATGCTCACCATCTTGACTATTTACAATTGTTAAGAACTTAACATCAGAAATTCCGCTTGTTAGTCTAACAAGAGATTTAACACGAGTGTTGCGATAACACTTGTTCGTGAAATGCAATTTTTGTTTTAACTCTTGCTAAACTCGTGTTAAGTCTTAACATTTGTTAATGAAATCGGACATAATAGTTTTATGACCTGTGATCTGCAATATCCGTGTTCTGATAACCCTGGGCTGTGGTATATTTTGTGTACTTGCGCTGCCCGATTTCACCAACAGATGTTAAGACTTAACACGAGTTTAGCAATAGTTAAAATGAAGATTGCATTTCACTAACAAGTGTAAGCGTAACACTCGTGTTAAATCTCTAGTTAAACTAACAAGCAGAATTTCTGATGTTATGTCCTTAAAAATTGTAAATAGTCAGGATGGCGAGCATGAATTCAGCTGTTGATGTCGATTTGCTCTATTTAAGTCCGTCTAAATGGCATTTGCAAGAGTACGGCATTTGAGGAGCTATCCGAAGAAAATTTTTTCGGAGGTATAGACTGACGAATGTAGTTGCTATGAAGATTACTGCGGAAGTACAAGGGAGGTTAGAACATGCATCGAAAGGAATATGACGATCTCGCCTTTGCTTCAAGTATTAATAACCTTGCGATTTTATAATTCATTGAATAATTTGGATAATACATTGTCCAGCTCCCGTCTTGAAACGTTCAAGTCACTTGCCATTCTTCGCTCCTCGTTTTAAATTTACGTAATACTGAGTTAGAACATGCATCGAAAGAAATATGCCGATCTCGCCTTAGCTTCAAGAATTAATAACTATGCGATTTTATAATTCACTGAATTATGTGGATAATACACTGTCCACCTACCGTCTTGAAACGTTCAAGTCACTTGTCCTTATTCGCACCTTGTTTTAAATTTAGGTAATAATGTGTTAGAATATGCATCAAAAGGAATATGCCGATCTCGGCTTTGCTTCAAGTATTAATAACTCTCCGATTTTATAATTCACTGAAGTATGTGGATAATACATTGTCCACATCCCGCCTTGAAACGTTTAAGTCACTTGCCCTTCACACCTCGTTTTAAATTTACGCAATGCTGACAAGTTGTTTGGTGCTTGTAGTAGTGACACATGCATTTGAATTAAATTCGTTTCCAATATTTTCCCCGTGACATCTCTCTCTTTTACATTCACCGCATCCGTCTTCTTATTTTCCACGATAACCTTACACTTCCTCACCAATTCAATTAACAATTCTTTCCCCATCGAAGTGAAATTTGTCTCACGGCTTTATTTATGATTTTGTTCATCCGCCATTTGTGCAGACGAAAATGAAAGCAAAAGCGCATCGCAATACGTTCAAAAAATAATACGACTTATCCATAGCCTTCTATAGCTGAAATATTTACAAGTTTCTTGGCGTTATTACAGGTTTGTTAACATTTTCAGAAAACAGGTTGGTGAAATGCAAGCAATGTAACAGCTTTGTTAGTGCTGTGGCATTTGTTACGTTACTTTTGTTAACGTCGATTTTAACATCTGTTGGTGAAATCGGGCATTGATGTATTAAATCGTCTACCTACAACGTAAACACAATCTTTTTATAAACCTCTTATATGACTATGGGTTGAGGGATTTAAATGTTCTCATTAAAATGATCGAGGCATACCCAACTTTTAATTATATTTCTATCAACTACTCATTTCACAAAAAATTTAGTTATTTTAAAAAATTAAGATTGTAAAACGCCTTTTCTTTCTATAACAGAGGGAATAGGAAATTTATATTCTTTGCTCTGGAATGAATGGTAGAGACACCTGGCGGTTGCAATGAGGTTAGAGGTATTTCTATTGGTCGAACAGTAGCCAATGAAAATCTGAATTAGATTGCAGAAAAACTTCTCCGTGGCGCTGTCCCAGTCGTCCATTGTGGTGTTGTTTGCAACGTATTAGGTAACAAAAGGAGACATAGGTATTCCTTGGAAATTGTTTGGAAATATGTTATAATTTTGATTATTATTCGGTTTTTGTTCTTCCGCATAGCAAATTAAGGAAATGTATGATTTAGTGCACTACGTAATGGCATTTAATTTATTGCAGGTGTGATTGGTGGCAAGTGACATTTGAGTAACCAGGTTTATCGCTGCAAGATGCACAGCAACGGGTTTTCCAACCAGAATATGTGCGTACCCTTTTTAATCTTGTTTGTAATATTCGGGAGGAGTATTTTACTCTGGCTGATGAGTTATATATAATTTTCAGTTATTTCTATTGTTAGTAATCTTCTATTGCTCCTGAACTTGGCAGTTTCTAGGCTGTAAGGATGGTTCGAAAGACCTGCAGAGGTTTTGGGAGGTCATGAACCTAAATTTTGCCGGAGAGTTGTTTCGTTCCAAAAACAGTTTCTTTGCTTTTTTACAGGTATAGAGACCGGGAACAAACTACGAAAACCCGTTATTGGGGCAGTCAGATAAACCAAACAGGACAGAAAGAGAAATCAGTTGCAAAAACGAAGCAGCCTGGTGAAAACCTAAAGAAACCGCAATGGGATCTAGATAATCTCCAACCATTTTTGAAGAACTTCTATATTCCACATTCGAATGTAGTTAACAGGTCAGATTATCATACATACTTAACGTTTATTTGCGGTTGATGTGCAGACCGTTGTGCAATACAGTTTTTAACACTGAACGGCGTACTCGAAGTGTGAGAAAACGGAGCATGTTACGTATTGATTAAATGCAATACATTGCAATAAATGAAATGGGGTACATGTAAATTTTCGCGTAATGCACAGTAGAATCTTAAATTTGGGGCAGCAGAATTGTAACTGCATTAAATTCACAAGGGTTGGGTTTGTTTTGTGATTATTTCATCGGTGTCTATTAAGAGTCCACATTAGAAAAATAGAGTACCTCGGACGGTGTTTCTGTCTGACAGGTGAAGGCAAGGATACTCTACCAGGTCAATAAGGGTTGCGGGTATTAAAGGGGAGGAGGATTTGGTCTAAGCTAGTGTACTTGGGCCATGAATAATTGTTTAAATGAAATGGCTGCAGTAAAATTGTCACCGAAAGCCTGTAAGTCTTATTTAGGTAGTCTTCTTTTATAGGGAAATTGCATAAGTATAAGAATAGAGCCATTTTGTGGCAATCTGAACAACGGCTCAAATTGACTGGGTTAAGCCAACTTTGATTCATTGGGGCCTACTTACACTTTTCGGCAATGCTTTTAGTTGCGGCTGTCTTGTAAAAACATCCCCTGATTTGCTATGCAGTTTAGGATCCTCAATCCTTCAGCTATGCTTTGCAGTTTGGAGCCTTAATCACTTAGGTACACTTAACCACTAGGCATTTATGTTGTCATGTTCACAGTTGTAAAGGGTGCAGTTAAATGAGAGTGCCATCTTCAGTGGTGAATGGGAACAAGGCAGTAGACGTTAGAAGTGAGGTGATGATAAAGTGACAAGTATACTAGCTTTTCCAAACTTAGGTTGGGAAAATGAGGTTTTAAAATTTTCTTTCTCAGTGGTGCTTTTTGTATATCATAGTGGAGTAAGACTTGCATTTTTGTGTGCATGTACCTTGGCTGGTCCTGTTGGTCTTTTAGGTTGCTTTGATGCTGACATGATAAAGGGTTAGGGGTAATGCTTCTCATATACTCCATACTGAAGTGTTTCAATGCTATTTATACCTGTGTTATGTCATTTAGTTCTCCCACCCAATCTTGACTTTTAACAGCTCTTTAAGTTGGTTGCTAAGCATGTCTGTGCAATGCAAATTATTTTCGTGTAAAGTGGCACAAAATTAGTGTACTGGCTTTAAGTGTTCTACTTACATTTATCATAAGAACAGTTGGCATAATGGAAAGATGAGAAGAAATAGCACAATTAAACTTGGTTTCATTACGCCATTTCCTCGGTATCCTTTTATCCTTCCTAATTCCCTATGCAACAATTCCATAGACATTTAATAAACTTATTTCCTTGAGTTGCAATATCATAGTTATAAGATCAAGCCATTGTGCCGCCTTAGCTTGCTTATTGTCAGGAACTAGGGCATCAGTGGCTTATATTCACTTGGTTATCTGAAAATGGCTCTTGAAGTAATTGCAATTTCATATTTTATTTTAAGTGTTTAGTATTTCATGAAAGTTTAAAAGTTCAGACTAATTTTCTTTCCGGCATATGGATTGCTGTTCTTTCTGTGGACATTTAATATAATTTTCTCAAAGAAATGTTAATTGCTTATAAAATGTAAATTCATAAAAAAGAAACAAGTTGCAGTAATTTGTCAGTTTGGAAGTATGGAACATCAAAAGAACCATAAACAAAGGGTGCATGTACATGTTTGGTTACAGTTAATATGCCAATTCAATACTTCCATTGAGCTAGTTAAAGGAAATCACACCAAAGGAAGAGTGCAAAAGGAATATTGTGTTCCAATTTTCTGTTAAAAGTTCTTTAAGCATTAAACCATTTTTCATACATTTTTAACAATGCCATGAGTTTTTATGTGAAGGTTACTGTATAATTGGGATAATGGAAGGTATCTACATATGCTGGAATTTAATATATGCTTTATTTTTATACACATTACTTACCTAAATGGTATGTTTAAGTATAGAACAGGCATGGTGTAAATAGTCATACTTGACATTTTACTTTCTAGCATATGCAATTAGGAAATGCAGTGCCTTAGTTATGCAGATAACTAGCTTGTCTAGAAACTCTTGTTTGCAGATTGTGAGATATAAACAAAGTGGGAAACGTGTAGACTGCACTGGCAGCAATGATTGGAAGGATGGTTGTGCTATTGTAGTTACCATGTGAACATCTATGCATTGTCAACATTCTTTTGAAAACAGTATTGTTTTTCTATTTATTTTTTGTGCAGCTTTATTTTGTGGCTCTTCTATTAAGTTCAATGCTAGTTATATTTTATCATGCCAGTGCGATGATGTAATCATTGATGTAATTCTCTATTTATCCGTGGTATCTCAAATATGGTAAAATCAATATTGAGAGATATTTAGATCTCTGTAAAAATATATCTTGAAAGATTTTAGATATTGTATAGAACATTTTGATTTCTGCTAAGAAACTGTCAGGTAGGATAGTGTAAACTCCTTTTCCTCACTTAGCACTTTTGAGATTGTTGATGGCTTATTCTTTCAAAGAATGTATGCACATTAGGATAAGTATCACTTTTGATACTTTATTGCATTCACCTTCCACTACAAGCTTTTCTTCTGCAAGAGTTGGCCTACTTTCACTGCAAATTACTGAACACCTGTTAACTCTGCTGTTAAATTCACTAGGTCCTCCATTGCTAGGATATTTTAAACGTAACTTTAAAAGGTTCATGATAGAATCTGCTTTTCGTCACTTATTAACTTTTGAATCTTTAGCTTATTGCATGGAAATGTGCTTTTATGAAGTCTGTTTCCTATCTTTATAACTTGTCAGCACAATATTTGCTGAACAGTGCATAGGATTACTTTCACAATTATGAAACAATTTAAATTGGAACCGTTTCACAACTAATCAATTGTGAAGAACTTCAGAAACAGTGGAAGAAAGGCTATCAAGATGAAACTAAATGGTATACGTTAAAGACTTATGCACTGAAAAAAATTTTAAATATAGAAAATTAAATAAAACAGGCATTTTTTTTACATCCATTTATTATACATACATAAAAGTGCCTATTTTAATTTTATTAGTCCTAACATACCATTTAGTTTCATCTTGATAGCCTTTCTTGCACTGTTTCTGAAGTTGACAGTTAATGAAGTTCGTTATATTGTGATTAGAGAAACTTCATATAACTGCTGATAATGCTGGAAGTTCCTAGGTATTTTAAAGAATGCTTTCTTCACCTGGTTGATCATGGCAATTGGAAGTTCTAGCTACAAGTCATTTCAAGTCATTTAAGGTTGTAAATTTTATTCAGCGATACTTGTGGTAAATTATATTTTGTGAGGATAAAGAGTACATTTTCCCCACAAGTTTACCCCTTCCCCTAACAATCTATTTCATGTATGGTAGCTACATGTGGGTAAGAATCACATAGTACATGAGTGTTAATGTGGTACATCTTTGTCGTGCACTAAGCCTGACAATTTTCCAACTGGAATAAAAATTGGAAGTCAATTTGTAAATGTATGTTCAAGCATATAATTGTATATAATACATACAAACTTATCTGAAACTGTTATTGGAACAAACTCAATTGTTACTGTGCTCCTTAGATACTTAATCTAGTCTACAGAACCTCTTTAAAGTATCTGGTGACAATCTATTTGTGACAAAAAAAAAAAAAGCAGGCTTTGTCAAAATTAAAATGCAAAGCATGCCAGATTACAAGTAATCATACTGCATCCTAATATGCCATAGTTTCAAATGTTACATGTTACTCATGCCTTTGAAAATGCCATTCATTTGCTGAATTTTAGAAAATATGCCAGGTACTAGGACTTCTTAGAGAATTGCATTTTATGCATATGGACTTGGTGTGCCATTGTAGTTCGCATTATCATATTCATTGTTATCTATCAGTTAAAATTTTAAATCTATGAAGCTATACTCTAGAGCAGCGGTCACCAACTGGATCGATTTTGTGCTAGAGCAAATGACGGAGCACTGTGCACTGCCACGAGTGCCATACGACTTCAGTTTGAGACAAGACATGGAATTAGACAGCAGTGTTGTCTCGTCTCCTGTGATTTGTTTTCGTAAACATGTCGGTTGGAGAATGTAATATGACACATAGGAATCTACTACATTTATGCATTCCAATTGCAATTAGAGCCAATTTTCCAAGTATTTGCTGAGCCTTACTCTACAGATGTTGATAATGTTCCATCTGAATTGCAACTTGAACTTATTGATTTGCAATGCAATCGTCAAATGAAAAATTGCAAAATAGAATTAGTTTGAGTGATTTCTATTCACATTTTCCAAGAAATACATTTCCTCGATTACATAGTAATGCCGCTCGTGTTTGCTGTGTGTTCGGATCCACATATATATGCGAACAATTTTTTCGCTAATGAAATTAAACAAAAACTGCTGCAGAAGTCAATTGTCAGATCAGAACTTAAAATGTCAACTTAGACTAGCTGCTGCACAAATATTGATATCTAATTTTAAAAAATTAGTGTGCCAGAAGAGACAAAAATCTAGAAAACAGGTTCCACTTCTGAGTAATATGTTGTGCTTATTGCTCTTCCTTGAGCTGTTATTTAATACTGCTCGTGCCCAAATGACCTTGTCGACGGGCCCTAAAACACCACACACTCACTCACTCACACACTTTAATACTGCTGTATTGTAAGTAGATTGTCAATTTTTTTCATCTTGTTTCAACTGTCAATTATTTTTTTATTTCCATTAACCGCTTCACCGATGGCCATTTAAACCCTTCAGGGGCCGGAAACGGATACCCAATAAACAGAACAGGACATTTAAATTGTTAAATGCTGTAAAAATACATCATAAATACAATTCCATATCTTGCGTATTTACTAAGTTATTTAAATGAAACAAAAACTGGTTCAAAACTCATTAAAGGCGGTATATATCTACAGTAACAAAAAAGTAGAGACTGCATTAATAAATAGTTGAAATTTCACTACTTTGTTTCACTGTAGCAAAAGCCATTCTTTGTGCTGAACGCGCCTAATATTTGAATCATTTTGTTTTGTGTGTATACGAATGAATGTATGTATAGCTACGCAAGCGACTTCTCCGGTTCATGGTTTTAGCTTTTAGTTTATTTATACTATACCAAGCGATAATCATACGAGTATATGTTGCGTTACACACACACACACACACTGGAAAGAAAACTCCCTGTAAGCATCTGTTATTAGTGTTTCTCAACCAAGGTTTTTGGTATCTTTATGCAGCTGTTTTCGCTCAGTACTTCAGTTATTTATACCCTCTCTGTATTCAGAGTGATTTCTTATAGCTCTCAAGAGATAAATGAATGGCACATTTGAAATTGTTAAATTTTAATGTTAACCATGGCTTATCCCGGTAATGTAGCAAATAAATTAGCTTGTGTATGATGTGTACAGGCTTCTGATATTACTGTAGAAAATCTGGAAGATTTGTTGTGCGATTATGAAGGATATGTTTAGGGTATAGGTAGCAGTGACGTGTACTGGTCTACAGATGGCATGTTAGCTACTCCATTGTTTGGGGAAATGGCGGGTCAAATATGGGTGATGTGGATCAGCTACTACTAGCTATCTCTCTTTACGAAAAACAGTTAAATGGTAAACAAGTAGTTTTATTCCACTGGATGTAACCATGCACAATTGATTAGTAATTTTCAGAGATGTAAATTCATGCAAGACATTCATCTACCTGTACTTCCGCGTATAAATAGCTCGTAACCTAATTGAGTATTATACTCAGAGGCCTCTTTATACTGGGGGTTAAGAAATTCACATCACCCCTCATACTTGAGAGAAAACACTACCCTAAATGGATACCACCCACAACCAAAAAAGTCGCAACCATTTCGAAAATGTGTAGTGTGTTGCGAAAAAGAAGTTCGCAAGGAAACCAATATTATTTGGTGTGAATCTGCAGATGTGCCCTTGGGTGTTTATCCAGGTTTGGAGGTGTATAATTCAAAAAGAAACCTTCAAGGGTACGTTTACATCCCCTATAGAACTAATTTAAATATATTGTAAAATAGGAAGATTAAAATAATTGGCGTTAAATGAGCATTTAATGCATGTATGTGCAGGACGTTTATACACGTCCATATTGGTTTGGGGCATTTTAACTTGTACGTCATATGACGTCCATATCGGTGAAAGGGTTAAAATAAAAGTACATAGTTGAATGATGAAAGAAACAAAACAATTTTTATAACAATTATATCCTTTATATTACAATTTGATCATTGTTGCACAGTCAATTGTGCATTTAAATTGCAAGATCGGCATTCTGCCACTGCTCTGAAGGCTGCAGAGTGCACAGTAGACTATTCTGGTGTGCAACAGGTAAACTTGCACGGCCTACTGTGCACACTGTGCATTGAGATGTTGGCCACTGCTCTAGAGGTAGTTTTGGTTACATATTTTAGAGGTAATCTGCTTTCCATCTTTAGCATGGGGTTATTAGTTGATGTTCATAATTTCTAAAAAAAAAAAAAAAAAAAAAGTGTAACTTAGCAAAATACCTATTTCCTTATGAGCCTAGAAAAAGTTTATTTGTATTTAGAGTAATCCAACAAGTTATGAATTCACAGAAGTCAGATAACTCTTAACATTTTACATTGGTGAAATCTGCAATAAAATACTTTGTTGAAGTGCATGATGGAATAGTAGCTGATCGATAATTGTTCCTTCAAAGACCGAGAGTAGGCAAAGATGAAATCAGACTGATATAAAACTGGTATCAGTTTGATTCTACCTCTTATTGGCTGATGTACATTTTTATCTTCACTAAATAACTTCACAATTTTAAATTTAATTTTCAGTGCAGTTGATTGTAATTAATGGCTTGACTTACATGTGTCAGGCAGCTCTAGTATAAGATTATTTGGGAGAACTTAAACAAGTGTTTAAATAGAAAAAATATTTTGTTGTAAATCTTGCTTATCAATATTTAATAAAAGTGCTTTTATTACATTTCTTTAAATTTTTAGAAATGTTTTTATTTTCATTGAAAACTGTGGTAAACTATATACAAATATAATAATTTGTAACTTAAAACTTCACTTATAAGAAATGATGAAACCTTTCTTATGAATCAATCAGGATCGCATTTCGTGAAAACTTTTCTCCCCTCTTCAGCCAGAATCAAACTAAAAAGTCAAGTCTTTCTAAAATTCATAAAACCTGGAAATAAATGGGGCCTATTGTAAATTGTATAAATTTACGAACTTATTTAGCTAAATGGTTACATAAAGTTTAGTAATTTTGATAAATTTGAGAGTTTAAGTATTAAAAATTCTTTTGAATTAGTTAAAAAGATTGACAGTGTTATATTATCTAAAACTAACTTGTTTCTTTTGATGTAATGACCTTATTTCTTAGTATTCCTAGAGAAAAACTTTTAATTTATTTAAAAAGTTGATTGAATTCAATAAATTTAAATGAGGACTTAATAGTTGAGTTTGTTAAACTTACTGAATTTTGTTTAGATCAACATTTTTTCACTGTTAATGGTGAATTTTTTCAACAAACTTCTGGCTTAGCAATGGGTAATCCTCTCACCTTTTCTTGCTGATCTTTGAGTTTTTTCGAAATGTAAACCACTAAATCATTCCCTTTAATTTTTAAAGTTTGATATAGATATGTTGATATTTTTGCAATTGTTCCTGAAAAACTCATAAACAATGCTTTAAAATTGCTAAATTGCAAGATAAAGCTATAAAATTTACATTAGAAACTGAAATTAATGGATTTCATTTTCTATATCTAAAGATAATAAATAATAAATTAAACATTGGTATTTATAGGAAGTCTATTCATATTGATAATTACATGAAAAATAAGTTTTAACCCTTTTTCACATAAATTTGCTGTTTTCAGTAGTTTGATTTATAGTTTAATAAACATACCCCTGAATAAAGAGGAATTTAATAAAGAATATATACATTATTAATACTTATTAATTTTTAGATGAGTCGTATTTATTACACATCTACTTATTACGACTCATCTAAAAATTAATAATTATTTCGCTTCACTGTGGTGTTCCAATACAGTTAAATCTCGATTATTAATACTGCTTAAATTAATGGTTTTAATAAAGACTTTATACATTAAAAATTGAACAATTTAAATATAAAACAAATTTCTACCCTTAAAAAATAAGACGATTATAATTTTAAGAAATTTACTTACCATCCTTGGGTTAATAAACATTTTCAACATTTTTTTAAAGAATTCCTCTAAATATAGTATTAAAATTTAACGCATTTCCCTAAAAAAAAAAAAGGTAAAATTCCTAATAATAAAAAATCTGGTATTTATCAATTTAATTGTTTCAGTTGTATTAAAGATTATGTTGGAAAGACAAAACTTAATTTGGAAACCAGAATGAAAGAACATTTTCATAACATTAAGTACAGACATACTTTTAATTCTGCAACAGCAGATCTTTTTGGTCATTTAACCATAAATCCTGGGGTTAAATTATTAAAACTATTAAATAGTCCGATAGATTTAATGATTTGGGAAAAGATTTATTTTAAAAAATAAACATCACATAGTGAATTTTGAAATACTGACAGTTAATTCTGTTTTTAAAGTTCAAATTTCAGATTTTGGTAGTACTAACAAAAACATAGTGACATCTAGCGATTGTAATGTTTACGACAATGTTGTTTGGCTGAAGATGTGAAAAAAGTTTTCACGAAATCACGATCCTCATCAATTTATAAGAAAAGTTTCATTTCTTATAAGTAAAGTTTCAAGTTATAAATTATTAGATTTTTATGTATTTGTTTGCTTCACTGTTAATAGCTTCATAGTTTACGTATGTATGCTTAAGTAACTACTTGTAATTTTTTATATTTGGTAGTTGTAAAACTGTACCTCCTCCTTTTAAGTAATTATAACATTTATCTTTCATTCTTTGATTCAGAGATCTGACGAATTTGTTTAGCTGGTTTTCATTAAGCGGTAAATATGTTACTGGAACTACGTGAAAGTTGAACTGTGTAAGTAATTAAATACCAGCACAAACATTGTTCTTTCCCATAACACACCTGTATTCATGGCCAGCAGACATGTTATACATTTTTGTTAAGATTCTCATCTTGACTAACTGCAAAAGTGCACAAATATTTCTTTTCTGTTTTTCAAAATGTATGTTGCAAATTTTTTTGACAGCATAGTGCTCAGACATTTTCACTGTGTTCCATAAGATCTTTAGTTTAAGGTATATAGCTTAACCTGATATAGCTTAAAAACAGTTTCTTTGGAAATTTATAAACAAGAAAAATGATTTAAACCAGTTTTTTCTGTTCAGTTTGCACCGATGAAGAGTGAGTTTGTTGACGATCTTGTTCTTAGAGAAAATGACAGTAAGCTTAGTCCTATCAAAGCATGTACCTGCTGATTTAATCCTCTATACTGTTGTTTACTAGTGTTGTAATGGAGTTAAAATATTTTGAACCTGTTCATAACAGCCGCGAGGTTCGATCTGGCATGCAGATAGAAGGGTCTAGAGGTGTCTTTCCTTCGTGGAATCCACTACAGCAGTGGACACTATATCGTGTGTCTAGGAAGAGACGTATGGTCAATTGTGTCTTGGAAGGTACTGCTAGTGCAGAAGTAATACTCCTTGTTGCCTTATGCGTTGTGCCAAACTAGAACAGCCACCTCTTTACTCTTTGAATCCTTTTCGTGGTTCAGGCCACCTTGGACAGAATGCTGGTAATGCAATGCATCGTTCTTAATATACTTAAGGGTGGTCCACAGTCTCTTTGATTGCTAGATGCACATCACCTTGGAAGTCATTAAGTTGTTGAAACCCATGCTACTGTGTATATGTGCCGAGGTGTGACATCCTTTGTCCTTGATGTCCTATCTGAAGACGTCACCTACTTTTCTCACCAAGGAGTCAGTGCAGCTAAGAGGCTTATGCATATGAGATACTGCATATTCAATGTTCCCGACCCTTTCTGCTGTATCTATCTCTTGTCAAGGGTTTTTGACAACCGTGCTCGCCTGTAAGCAACAGCCCAGTGTCGGTGTTGCACACATGCACAATGGTTCTTGAACTGCAGTCTCTAAATGTGTGAACTGCAAGTGTCTATTCAGCATACCCTTGTAGCTGTCTTGTGTATAAAGAAAAGTACGCCATTTGAGAACTCAAGAGTTGAGGATAAAATTGGCTATCACAAGGCGAAAGAGTAGCTTCGCCTGTTATTTCCGACTAAGTTAGCCTGGAGATCCTTAAGCCAGGTTCTTCATTCTGCAGCGCTTTCTGCCATGTTCTCAGTGATGTACCTACCATTGTACATACAGTGTACGTGCTCACCAAAATGAAAATTCTTTTATCAAAACCCTTTATTTACTTTCCAGGCGCCTTCCTTTCAACTCCATTGGAATCGTCCAGATCTCTGCACCCATGTCTTCTCAGCAATACTCAGCGTCAGGAACTTTTGACATTCAGTCAATCACTTAGGTGACTAGTTCGGTGACTTCGAATAATCTTGCAGACCCATCTGTGGATACATCCTGGTCCTTTAATGAGTCCTATTTCTGTAGTCCATTCACTACGACGGGAACTTACTGGGTCTATTAGCGTTTCATCTGCTACAAAGCTCAAATTGTAGCGAAGTATGCCATGTTGTGCAGTTCTTCAATGCAGTCAGTAACAGATTCTTCTCATTCAATCTGAACTCTTCCATTTTACATTGATTCCACTGACAGTGAATTGACTGGTTATCTGTAGGCACTGTTTTACTCAGGAGTGGGCATTTTTCACAATCTGATTGCATGCATTCCCCTTCATTCTGGTCATAGACCACTTAAGATGTAAATTCACAAAACAGTGCTTCTTTCCCATGCAATGCAGCCAAAAGATTATATTTTCATGTACAATGTATGTGCTTACATTGTGTGGAATCTGACTTTTAAGATATACATTAACAGACAAATCTGCAAATTTTGAAAAACATTTTGAAAAACTAACACTCATCTGTTCTGTATAAATAGTATATATGCCTCTAATTGTTACCGCCTAATATGTTGTGCAGTTATTTGACTCTTTCATTAATGCAGACTCTTTTGAATGCCTTTACCTGTAACCTGATATATTGAATCATTCCTGTAATAGTTCAAGATAGCAGCTTTGTTTTCTGTAAGAGTATGCTTTCATGCTGTTTTCTATTGCTTTCCAAATCCTTAAATCATGTTTCTAGATCAGCTATTGGTTGTAACCTCTCCTGCAGATACTTGGGAGTTGCCTGTGCAACATATTTTGTACACTTTCCAAATGTTACCTAGATCTAAATACTGTTGCAGGTGTCATAATAGCTGGTGGATCTCTTCCTGCTTCCTGTGGAGCTTGCTTCTGATTTGCTGTTTCTGTTTGTACATCCAGTTCTTTTCCTCTTTAGTCTTTCTGAATTCCAGCCTTTTTCTGCCTTAGTATTGTCGCGAACCCAATCGTGATAAGGCAGCATGGCACACAATACGAACTTGTGTAAACAGATAATGCCGGCAAGCAAGATAACTTAGGCAAAGGCCTCACTGGGTAGATTTAAGTTACGTTTCTCGTAGGCGATAGAATGTTCGAATTATGTAACTAGATGCTTGTTTTTCAGCAACCTCTAGTGATTGACAGAACAGTCTGGTAATCATGAATGGAGATATAAAAGGGATTGTGACATGCTAGCAGGACAGTTGTAGTTGTGAAGCAGTTGTTGTGTAACAGTGTTGTTGTAACGAGAGCTAATGTAATCAGCTGCAAGTGTTATTGTCCTCAACCTTGGAAGATTGTGTGATGTAATGTTACGTGAGAATTGGACAGTGTATTTCTACGGAAATAAAGGAGATTTTTAATTTCTGCAATTCAGCCTTTTAATTCTGTCAACCCACATAGTTTCAGTATTTTGTTTCCTTTTCTGTTCTGCATAGTAATCTTGTTCCCTTTGACATTGTCAGTATTCATGTTGGTGTTTCTGAGGTTTATGGTCCTTTTTTGCATTCACAAAGATCTTGAGTATAAAATTTCCTTTTCATTGCAATTCAGACATTTTAGTATTGAATAAAATACTTCAGAGTATGAGGAATCACATGCCTGTACTTAATATATTGAAAAATCAAATTAAATGTTACCTCTTGATGTCATTTTTGTGAAGTTGCTCATATTGCATGTTCTGTTAGCATTAAAAGCCTAGAGTACTCTGTGTTAGATGTAGTAAGATGTATGTTCATACCTTACAACTAACATGCTATGCAGTTGGTGAAAGATTTTTCAGTTTTATCAAGTCTTCAATGGCTTGAAAACTCTATTCCTGTAATTTGGTGTCTTGAAACATAGTCGGGCTAAGTAATATTGAATTTGTTTCCTTTCATATATTAACTCCTTTTGGTGCATGCATTTCTGTTATACCCAGTGTTGCTAATTCAATTTTATGGAATAATACATTCGTATTGGGTAAGATAATCTTCCATATCCAAATGGATTTCAAAATTCGTTACACGAACAATATGTATTTTTTTATTATGAACTTATCACAATTTTATTAATACAGATTTGAAAATGAAATGCAAATTCTTTAAGAAATTAACATCAAACATGCCAAGAACTGTCAGGCTAATACTTTAGTTTTCAATATTCTAGTTTAACGTAAGTAATGCATGTGTTCTTAAATGTATGTGGATGTGCTCAGTATTTTAACTATGGTGTACAGTTGAACAGAAGTTGTAAATGGTTGTATTTGTTAATAAAGTGCTTGCATTTGCTTGACATTTATTTCTTTATTCCAGGTCACTGGAGGATGTGATAGAATATCGCCAAAACAAGGCAATAACTGTGAAAGGAAATAATATTCCACATCCCAATCAGTTCTTTGAAGAGGGAAACTTCCCCGATTATGTTATGAGGGAAATACTGTAAGTATTTATCTTTTTACTTGACAGAAATTACTATAAGAAGTTGAACATAAAATTAAATTGCAAGACTGGTCCTAGTCCTGAAAATTTATAATTTTACAATATGTTTCAAATTATAATTGTAATTAACTTTAAAGAGAGTCGATTAAAGACACTAGACAACACTTACTCAACAACTAGTAAGTGTTGTCTAGTGTCTTTAATCGACTCTCTTTAAAGTTAATTTATCATAACACTTTTCAACACTTCCAAGAAAGGAATTATAATTGTAATATTTATATTCCTTTAGTGTTAATAGCTTCAGTTTTTATTATTGTGTAATATTTTCTAGAGATGATGCAGATTGTGTAGATTCTGAATTTTCCAAAGAAATAACGGGAATCTTAGACACAAGGAGTCAAATCAAAATCATATGTTTTTTGTGTGCCCAACCACTTGTGCACCGCTTGGTGCACTTACTCCTAAGGACAGCATTTCTTTTCTTCCATCTTGTGTGGGCCAAATATGTAGTAATCTTTAGTGAGGACAAATATTTGCTGGCTGCTAATGTGAGCGTGGCCAGCAGTATAATTTCCCGGGTTGTTGATGTAACTGTGGCATCTGAAAATGTAAACAGAAGTCAAGGGTGTGTAAAACTGAATAGCATATAACACAAGTGACAAGTGTCTAAACAAATTTGTGTAGTGTGTGGAGTTTCATTAAAACACTAAATGGGTATAAATTCGTGGCTATTTACATACCTGTGCAACGCATGTAGTATTTACTATTTTATATTGTCCACTTCGGTTTGTTCCTCAAAACATTGCAACAAAGAACAATGTATTTTTTAAACACTTCAAAAGTGAAAATTCTTCTCCTGTCATCCCAACAGTGTTTATATAGCAAAAAACTTCTTTCGTCACGTGTGATGGGAGCATATATCAAATGTATAATCATTATTAGAGGGTATTTTATCAGGCTGTAACAAACTATTTTATTTTCACCATTATAGCATAGCTAGGATCTTTTCTAAACACTGATTTCATTTTATGACACTGCTTTGGTAGCTGGTGCAGGAGCTGCATTTTCAATTTTAATGAAAGGTTCTACAAACTAAAACTTCTGCAAGTTTGATATTTGACTAACTTCATGGTTTTTGGTTACATCTGAGAAATTGTTCAATAAACAAATTTTCATATAAGGTGCTTGAAACCAGTTAATGTGCATATTTTATTGCAGAGCTGTCTTCATTATAAAAGCATTATTTCTACAACTTGGTCGTAATCTGCATAATATTTCATAGCATTTAACGAGTACCCTCACTGAGCTACAATGGGCAGGGAGAGTGATGGAAAATGGAGCCAGTATTTTAACTTCTTTAGCTGCTTTTAGCATATAACTTGCATTATCTGTTACAAAAAGTAACACTATCAGATTTGATTCTCTTTGGCCATAATATATTAAGACAGTTTTGCAAAATATCATACTTTCCATTGACATAAGTTGTTAATAAAGACAAGTCTGTGTGGCAAAATATTCTCATTTGCAACAATTTACATATTTCCGACAACTATTTTTGTAAAGCTGCTGCACTTGGAGTATCCTGCTTGGTATATTTTTAATGAAGTTTTTAAATTCTTTATATTCTACTTTGTAAAATGGTATATCAGGGTGTACGATTATTTTAGACATATTTTCAAAGATTGAGGTGGTAAATTTTCTTTTTCATTTAATGTTGCAACAGATGTGTTATGTCCTTTAGTTCCACAGTGTTTCAGGAATTTCAGTTTCTCCTTAAAATTCCTGGTTTGTGAATAACTTGCATCATATGTTTTCATCATTCAACATAGAATGATCTCTACCAAATTCTTCCAACAACTCTCTTAATTTACCTTCACTTTTATTTGAATATGTCAGACGGTTATGCAAAGTAAAGAGCCAACACAATCTTTTCTGTACATTGCAGCCATCATACTCGACCAGGGCCAGCGTGACTTGTTCACCCCCGAGACTTCCTGCAGTAATGACGTCAAGATTAGTCGCATTGCTTTTAACTTGAATTCACCTACTGACACTGCAGTCAGAAGTCCTCACTTGTTGTGAAGCATTCCTATGTGTGTTCTTACTAAAGAAAGTAAGCATAACCTTAACTGCAGATGGTGTTTGGAACTTCCTTGGAGTTTGGTGATTTTGCGCTTTCTTGCTTTCTTTATTTTGGGTTTAATGATTGTACCCAGGTTTTGTCTACAGTAAGTTTTAGCAAATACCTGCAAACATTCTTCCCAGATGTTACCATATTATGCTTTCAGTTGTGGATTAAGCTTTTGTGATGTGCTGAGCTATGACTGCTGTTTGCCAGTGCAAAGAAAGTCTCTCAGGAATGTGCCACCCTTATACAGAGGGACAAGGACAGCAAATGTGTGTGACAGAATGCATGCTACACAAGTAGAACCGTTAAAAAAGAACATGCACCCAATACACTCACTGCTTTAAAACTGTTCACAAAGGTAGGTGTTGGAGTGCTTTGAATGGGTTGTAACTGAACTGAACTGACCTGACCTGACCTGACCTGTTTGCCACTACCAGGGAGGGTATCAAAGCAAGTGTCTGATCCCCTTGCACCTCATTTTTCTAGGACTTTCTTTGCTGTGGTAAACTGTATGGCATTCAGATTTGCAGATATTTTCATTCACCATCAAATAGCAATTTTCCATCACTAGCTTAAACTGCGGCTATAAATTGTTTTAAGCCGTGGCTGACCCGTCCACTGGGCATCTGTAACAGAAGTCCAAATTTTCTCTGCTCGTACCTGGATCTTCATTTGTCAATGGATTTCAATAGATTTCATACCTTCACTGTTTAAAAAACTTATTGACTTTTCTCCTGCTCTTTACATTGTTTCCCCCAACTTTCAAACTTCTATAAGAAGTCCCAAATATCATTAAAACACTTAAAAAATGTTAAATACTCTGTAAACCTTAGAATACCTCAGTTCATTTGAAATAAACTCTTAAGTCCAAATGTACTTAATGTGCATGTGCTGGTTATTGCCAATATTGCTCCCAAAATCACCCTGCTCCTTGTTGCATTAGTCAACACTTGTTAAATGAACTGGTACTGATTGAAACTTTATGTATTATCTAAATTAATGTTTTAACTAAACCACGGGTAAATCCATCAGATTTTCTCGATCAGCTCTTGAAAGGGATCAGCTTTCCCATTTTTGCAATCTTGGCACCACAGGTATTCTGCTAAAAGTACATGCATCTGATTTTACCCAGATCCTGCAGCCACCCCCCCCCCCCCCCCTTTGAGAGGCAATACCAGATTGCCAGCGCAAATTTAGTCATGCGGTCTGGGAAACCCCCAGCAGTCTGTATAGATTGTGCTGTCAAAACTCCTTGCTACTTAAAGCAGAGGGTGGGAGCACCTCCTCAATTATTGGAGCATATTGTCATCAGTACTATGTTAGTGACCTGGTTTATCAACCCAGTTTCCAATTCCTTCCATGATACAGCTGCAGTGATACTTCTCCCAATTTTGCATTTGTCAATCTGTGCAACATGTCAATGCCACCTATTTTGCCCCTGCTGTTGTATTTGCTCCTGGAGGATATATCTTGTGACCTTGTGTGTTCGTTAATTAAAAGTCCAAGTTGCAGAAATTCAAAATGCTCTTTATTTCCATAGAAACACACTGTATACCCTTGGCAGCAAGGTAACATAAACCAACACAATCTTTCGTCACTTCTGCACACGTAAATAAACGGAAGAGTTCACTTTCAAATCACATCTGCAGGAATCCAGCTACTACTGTCAACTCAACCGTGGCTTCCTCTAATAGGTCCATTCATGGTTCCAGGCGTTTGTGGAATGTTCTCTAACAACCAAGATGGCACTAGAAAGACGAACCTTCCAGTTATCTATCTTTATCCGTTTCGGCAAGCTTATCTCCGCATGGCACTATATTTCCCTTTGTTTTGCGTCGGCCGTGCCAGTCGCAATAATGGGTTCGCGACGCTCCTACCTCAAGACTGGTCGTCTCGAACAGCCCATTGCAGCGGGCCAGACGATCCAGGTGTGCCACCAACATTTTTCCTCGGGGCACCTTCTGGATGCGGTATACCACATTGTTAATCCTCTACCTCCTGGTACGGTCCTTGCCACGGCTGCTGAAGTTTGGGCAGCGTCCCTTGGTCCAGGTAGGGTAGTATAACCAGACCAGGTCACCTTGCTGTAACCCTTGGCTATTGGCTTGCCTGTCGTATCGGATCTTCATAGGGTCACTCACCTTTTGGATGTTCTGGCAAGCCATCTCATGCATATGGTGTAGATAGTTCACCAGGTTCTTCACATTCTCGGTTTCTGGCTGTTTCGCTTCCGGGGACTTCTAAAAATCAGGTCACAAGGGAGGCGTAACTCTCGGCCGAACATTTAGCTGGCTGGCATCATTCCAGTGGTTTCGTGTGCTGAGCAGTAGGCCAGCAAGAACAGTGGCACCTTGACGTCCCAGTCTCGCTGAGGCTGGCCATGACCTTCCTCGGGTGTTCTAAGGTCTTGATGTACCTCTCCATCATGCCAGACTGAGGATGTATGGGTGTTGTGCGGGTCTTGTTCAGCCCAGGTCTTTCCAGTGCCTCCATCAGGTGAAATTCAAAATTGGTGCCCTGATCACTGTGGAGCTCTAATGGCACCCCAAAACAGCAGAACAGTTGCTCCACGAGGCAGTTCGTGATTGTCTTAGCCTCCTGGTTTGGGATAGCATACACCTCCAGCCACTTGGTGAAGTAGTCCATGACCACCTTCAGGTACTTAATGCCTCGGTCGGACACTGGGAATGGTCCAGCTGTCACAGCGATGCATTCGAATGGCGCTCCGATGTACTGCTGTGTGCGACCCCGGCTCTTAGTCAGGGGGCTGCAAATCGCCGCGCACACGTGACAATGACGGCACCATCTCTCAGCGTTTGCTCCCAGGTGTCCTTAAGTACCGGCATGCACTTCCTCTAAGACTTCTGGGACCTTTCTCCGGGGAAGTACCAACTGCTTCCTCTGCATCTTTCCATGGGTGATTCCCATACCTGGAACAGCACGCACACTTTGATCTTCAGTGATTCCCATTGGGCCCAGTAGCACTTGTATGTGGTGCTCCTTGGTGCGATGTCTTCCCAGGTTGGTCTTGTCCCTGCCTCGACCTCCCTCAAGAGTGGCTCCAAGTCGGCGTCTGCCAGCTGCTCCCTCCTCAGACCGCTATCCCAGCCATCCGCAGGCATTGCTGTGACCACTCTTGACAGCTGCGGCATGCTCCTTCCCTTCCACTCTTGTGCATTGGCCGCATTCTTCTGGGCAGGGTCTTTGGGACATGGCGTCTGCATTCCCTCTATGATGTTCAGAGGTGAAGTACTCCTGCAGCCTCTGGACCCAATGGGCTGTTTGGCCTTCCAGGTTCCTAAATCTTGGTAGCCAGGTTAGGACGAATTGGTTAGTCCTCAGGTGGAATGGCTGCCCATACAGGTACTTGTGGAAGTGCTCCAAGGTTTTTACTACCACCAAGTTCTCGCTGGGTAATGCAGTAGTTCTTCTCTGCCTTGGACAGCGTCTTGCTGTAGTAAGTTATCACCCGCTCATGGCTGTCCTGGACTTGGGATAGGACGCCTCCAGTGCAATGGTCGCTGGCATCATTGTCCACAATGAAGGTGCCGCCTGGTTGTGAGAATCCCAAAATAGTACTGCAAAATGTCTTCAGCTGCTGGAAAGCGACTTGCGCATCCTCCGTCCACACAAGGCCGGTGTTCTCCTATCAGGTGGGTGAGGGGTTTGGTGATGTTGGAGAACCTCTTGATGAAACGGCGGTAATAACTGCACAGCCCCAGGAAACTGCGCAACTCTCGCTTATGGTCGAGGCCAGTCTCTCACAGCCGGTGGCCACTCCAGTTGGTGAGACTATGTGGCCCAAGTAGTTAATTTGCTTGTGGAAGAGCTGGCACTTCTTTGCATTTAGCTTCAGGTTAGTCGCCTGCAGTCTTGTACCACCTTGTTCAGGTTTTCGAGATGGTCTTCGAATGTCTTACTGACGATGTCCAGGTATAGCAGGCAGGCATCATAAGTCAATCCTCCCATCACTGATTCCATGAGGCATTGAAAGGTAGCTGGTGCGTTGCAGAGACCAAAGGGCATAACTGTGAAATGCGAAAGCCATTGGCCTGTCGAGAATCAGTCTTCTCCTTGTCTCTCGGATCTAGAGCTACCTGCCAGTAACCCAACTTCAGGTCCAGGGTCGAGAACCACTGTGCACCAGCAAGCATGTCCAGGGTGTTGTCAATCCGGGGTAAGGGGAAACAGTCCTTCCTGGTGACAGCGTTCAGCCTCCTGTAGTCCACGCAGAAGCGTAGCTCGCCGTTCATCACCAAGACTACAGGGTAACACCAAGTGCTCTGACTCTTCAGTCTCCTGTGGATCTCATGTCCTCCAGCATGTCTCGAACCACCTTTTGTTTTGCCAGCGGAACACGTCTAGATGATTGCCGAATAGGCCTGGCATCTCCGATGTCGATGTGGTGGAGCACCCGGGCCGTGCGGCCGTAATCGCTGTCGCCTTGGCTGAAAATGCGCAGTTGTCGAACCTGTTCCAGATGTTCTGCGGTCAGGTGGTCGGCCGCCCTCTCCAGTAAGCCTTCCAGCCGGGGCCCCAGGTGTTGCGTCGTCACCGGCTTATGAGTCTGGTGATTGACGTTATGCTGACCACGGGCTCGCATGTCCCCAACTCCGTCCTGGCCTGGATGTCGTTATCGGTGTCCGTTGGGTTGAGATAGTCGGCAAGATGTCGCCCGATGCCGTCACTGGCTGGTATGGTCGGCTCGGTTTTCCCGACGGCAAACCCATGGCCACGTCAGGCCTGATGGTCACGGTTGCGGTGTCCACTGTCACTTGAAGGGATGTTGGTGATAGCGTCGACGTTCCCCTCTCCACGACGGTCCTTACTCGTTTTCCGGCTGCCCTTCTTGGTGTGGGCAGTCTCTCTTCAGATGTCCCGGCTGACCACACCCCCCGACACGCGCCACAAGGTCTTCGCCGGCGTCCCTCGGCTGGTCTTCAGTCCCTAGTGTATCGGATACTCCTCGTTCCCGACGTTGGGGTATCTGTCACCTTGGCCGCCTCCATCCTCAATGCTGCTGTTGGCGCCTCGTTGATGGTTTTGTAGTAGCCGAGCATTAGGCACCGACGTGTTTCGATGTCTCGTACCCCGTCAACGAATGATTGGGATACGAACTTGGGTGGCAGGTCGACTAAGGCTTTGCTGGCCAGCTGCTCAATTGCCAGGGCGTACTGCAGTGTCTCCTGGCTGCTACGACCTTGACTTCAATTGGCTACAGTAGGTTGCGGCTAAGCGGTGGTTTCCAAAGCGGTTTTCCAGGGCTTCCCAGATGTCCTTGGGCACCGTCGCTTTCTAGACCGCGTTCAGAACCTCTGCGGCCCATCCCTGGAGGCTGGCTATTAGCTGTGTGGCCTCTTCCTCTGGTGACAACTTGTGCTTGGCCATTGTCGAATTGACACCGGAAGACTTCAAACGTTGACCTGCCGTCGTACTTTGGTGGTTTGACGCGCGCAGATGTGTTGCATCCCTGCGCGTCGGCCTTTAAATCTTTCATCCTACTGCTGACGATGTCCTCCACCATGGCATTCAAGGACTTGGTGTCGGTTTTTCCCTCTAGGTCATGAACGCGGCTCGCCAGGTCTTCGATGCGCTTACCCAACTCCGTGACTTCCTCCTTCACGCCTGCCAACTGCTCCTCAAATTTGGCGGCGGGGTCTCTGTTCGCTGCCTTTATTTCGGATAATTCGGCCTTCATTTCTGTGGCCAGGTTGTCGTTCGCCGCTCTCATTTCCGTGGTCATCGCCAGGAGCAGGTTATTTGCCGTTTCTGTCTTCATTTCTGTTAGCTCTGCGGCCAGGCTGTTATTTGCCGCTTTCTTTTCCGTCGTCAGTTCAGCCTTTATTTCAATCATCTCTAAAATCTTTTTCAATGCAGCTTCCATTGTTATCTCACTCCTGACACCAATTGTGACTGTGGGTTCGTAGAATTAAACTGTACACCCTTGGCAGCAAGATGATGTATCAAACCAACACAATCTCTCGTTACTTCTGCACATGTAAATAAACAGAAGAGTTCACTTTCAAATCACAGCTGCACGAGTCCAGCTACTACTGTTCACTCAACTAACCGTGACTTCCTTTAATACCCATTCCTGGTTCCAGACGTTTGTGGAATGTTCTCTAACAATCAAGATGGCACTAGAAAGACAAATCTTCGTTATTTGTCTTCATCTGTTTTGGCAAGCCTTTTATCTCCATGCTGCACTATCTGTCCCTTTGTGTGCGTCGGCTGCGCCAGTCGCAATAATGGGTTCACGACAGTATACTTCTCATCGTTAGCCATACCCATCAGATGTTCTGTGCTTATGCTTGTCTCCAATGGCACAGTGAATAGCAGTGGTTCTTGAACCAAGTACCCTTTGCCACATACTCCAAGAGCTGTTCATTCCCTCACCTGGACAAAAATATTTTGTATCTTCAATCTTTATGAGGTGAAGGATAGTACAACACTCCTGACATAACATACACATTCTTAGTAAACTTTTAGTGGAGAATATGATAGAGTATGCATCAGATAGGAGACAGAGCAAAGATAAGGTTATTAATAGCGAAGGTAGGAAACTTAGAATTTTGTGAGGAGCAGAATCTTATGATTTGTAATAGGTATAAAGGGTTGGATACAGAAGGGGAATATACATTTATTAATAGAAATGGCCAGAGTGTGGTGGAAATGGTAATGTGCTCGCTGGGGATTGACAACTGGATAATAGATTTTGTGGTTATGAATGTTATATTAGGGAGTTGCCATTTTCCAGTGAAATTGAAATTAGGAGAAGTTAGTAGAAGCTGTACAGAAGTAGGCGCTGATTGTCTAAGTGTTGTGGAAATTTGGAGAGAGGAAAAGCATGGTACTTTTTGTGAGGAACTAAACTCAGAAGGGGGGAAAATACTGCAAGTGGGAGTAAGTGGTTTAGTAAATACCAATAAAATAGAGCAAGCTGTTGAAGCATTAGAATATTGTGTAAAGAGTGCAGCGGGTGAAATGAAGATAGGTTTTCAAAATAAAAATAGGAGGTGGAGGAGACAGTCAGGAGCAAGAGAGGAGAGAGAAAATTTTGACACTCAGATTGGCATATAGTTGCCTGATAAGAAAAGAAGGAATGGGGAATAAAAATTGGTAGAACATTATATAAGGTAGCAAAAACTAATGATACGAAAAAGATATGGTCAATAGTTAAAAGCCTACATAAAGAGGGGGCAAGAAATGAGGATATAAGTTCAGACCAATGGTGTGAGCATTTTAAAAAGTTATTAGGACAGACCTGTTTACAAGTAATGGAAATGAGATTCCAGGGAAGCCAGTATTTAATAAATGATCTAGATGGAGAAATTACAGACGTCGAGTTATGTGAGCAAATTAGGAATTTAAAAGCCAGTGGGATTGATGGTATACCAGGGGAGGTTTGGAAGGTATGGGTAGCTGAGGGGATGCGTAGAAAAATAGTAATAAGGCTATTTAATAAAATATTGGAAACGAGGGAGGTTCTCAAGAAGTGGAGGATAAGCATGCTAGCACCAATTTACAAAGGAAAGGGAAGTAAAAGTGACCCAGCAAATTATAGGGGGATAAGCTTACTTTCTGTTATAGGGAAGATCTTTACAGGTATTTTAGCAAATAGACTACAGAAGTGGATAGAGAAGGAGAAGAAGCTATCAGAGTTCCAAGCAGGATTTAGACCAGGGAGGAGAACTGATAATATTATCAAAACAGTCATAGACAAATATTTAAGCAATAAAAGGGGGAGGGTTTATATGGCATTTACTGATTTAGAGAAAGCATTTGATACAATTAATAGAGGCATTGTGGATAAAATTAAATAACAAAGGGGTAAGTTGTAAATTTATTGAAATACTGTGCAAAATATATCACGAGTTTTGCATCAAGCTGCAGGGAAATAAAGTAACTGATTGTATAGAGAGTAAGGTGGGTGTAAGACAAGGATGTAAACTCAGTCCGATGCTATTTAACCTTTTATAGATGATATTCTAGAGGAGATTGCTAACAATAGGGTTCACTCACAAGTTATTCATAACAAGGAAATCCCAGGGTTGTTATTTGCAGATGACTTAGTAGTTGGTTCTATATCTGTTGGAGGGCTGAGAAGGGCAATTGAAGCAATAAGTAGTTATTGCCAAAAATGGGGGTTGAGAGTTAACGAAAAGAAAACGAAGATCATGGTTTTTAAGAAAGGTTATAGATTGCATAAAGAAGAGAAATGGGAGATAAATGGAAGAGAAATAGAGGTCGTAAAGAGATTTGATTATTTGGGGATAAGATTGAGCTGTGATGGTAAATGGACTGAACAGAAAAAATTGGCTCTAGCAAAAGGTAAAATGGCCATGAGTATTGTAAGAGCATGTTTAATGAAATTACCTGACAATTTCAAATGGCTGGAAAGAGTCTATACTGCCATAGTGGAAAATAAGAAGTTGCATGGGGCAGAGATATGGGGAGTGGATGAAGAATGGGAAGAGGTGGATGTTATTAATAGATCTTTCTGTAAATATATTTTGGGCTTACCGGTAGCTTCACCCAATGGGGCAGCACAATTAGAGTTGGGAAGACATTCAACAAGGGTTAAAATTGTCTCAAGGGCATTGAAATATCTATACAGAGTTGCTAATTTGGAAGAAAACAATATTATCAAGGAATGTTTTCTTTTGCAGATGAGAAGCAAATGGGAAGAGTCTCGGGCGCAAAAAGTAAGGGAACAGATAGGTATGGGACATATTTGGAGAAACGAAGAGTATTATTTTAGGGGCTTTTGGAAAGAGGTAGAATTAAGGCTGGAAGATTTAGATAACCAAGTTATATTTACCAGTGTAAGGGAGAAAAGATCATTGAGGATATATAGGGAAATAGACAGTGTGAGAGAGGGAGAAGTACATAGATGTGTGTAATAAGTTAGGGCAAGGACAGGAGTTAGAAATTTGAAAGGTATTAGATATAAAAAGGATACAGGGAAATACCCAATGTGTGGAGAAGAGGATACAGATTGGCATAGTATACTTTATTGCAAACAAAGATATGGAGAGAACAAATTTGACAACAAAAGTAGGACAGTTTTAGTGATGGGGGGGGGGGGGGAGATATTAATAATAAGAAAAATGTTATTGGTAAAAGGAGAAAAGAATGTAAGAAATATAGGTGAATATCTGGGGAAAATTAGAGAGAAATGGTTAAGATTGACGAAGAATAAATAACAAGGGTTAGAAAACTAGAACGAGGGATACAAGGGAGAGGAGGGTCATCAATACACGGAAAACCAGCGGTTGTGTGTATTGAGACCGAGACTCGAGGCAAGCAGGTAGAAAGGGTAGAAAGATGAGAAATAGTAAACTTTTAACCTATGGAAACTGCATCCATTGTTGTTCATCATGATAAATGGTGAGAAATCAACAATATTAATGAATCTAGCTTAGCAGTGAAGCACCACTTACAAAGTTTATTTACTGAATTGCAGGGATTGAACACAATATTCATTTTTTCAATAAACAGTAAAGGCAGCTTACTTCTAGCAAGGCAGATGTGGTGGGGGACACTGTAGTTTATAGTCTGCAACACGTGTCTGGGGCATTGGTGCTTGGGATGATGTAAATAGAATGAAGTATGTTTAAAAATCATAAACTTGATGATGATATTAGTACACTATGTACACAAGTCTTAGAGGACTCACAGAAAGTGTAACCAGTAACCATACACAAGTTGAAATGTTTCCTTGAATTTGTATAATTTGACATGGGATGTCTCCTAACTAAATGGATTTACTAGACATGACACATTTTGGCAGAATATATTTGTGCTAAGCAGTTTGCAAGTGAATATAAGTTGGAATTCAAACTAGAGTTGTTCCTTCATTTAAAACAAGTAATTACAAAATATATTGGCCTTAATTTCTACAATTCTAATTGTTTCAGGAAGCAAGGATTTGCAGAACCAACAGCTATACAAGCTCAAGGCTGGCCAATTGCTTTAAGTGGACGAGATATGGTTGGCATTGCTCAGACCGGATCTGGAAAGACACTTGCAGTAAGCAGTACTAGATAACATTTATATAGCTGCATTAAAATGTTTTTAAAATAAATTTTACCTTTCACAATTGACCTGTGCATTTTATGGATTGCGACGCTAGAGGTTATAAGATGCACCTTACATTTTAAGCAATTTTTTTGAAAATCTTTTTTCTGTTATATCATTAATAGTGAAGCCAGAGGGTAGTTTATTAGTTTATAAAACCAAAATAATTTTTAAAATCTCAGAAAATAGTCATTTGAACTTCTTATTCTTCCTCTTCATTGTTTGTCCTTATGTACAAGATGGGTTATAAGATGCACCTTACATTTTAAGCAATTTTTTTGAAAATCTTTTTTCTGTTATATCATTAATAGTGAAGCCAGAGGGTAGTTTATTAGTTTATAAAACCAAAATAATTTTTAAAATCTCAGAAAATAGTCATTTGAACTTCTTATTCTTCCTCTTCATTGTTTGTCCTTATGTACAAGATGGGTTTTCACTGTCATTGAGTTACTTATGTCAAATCAAGCCGCTTCTTAAAATCTCTTAACGGTATCACTCTAGCATGATTGTTTAATCCAGAGACACTTGGTCATTTTAAGGCACCATTTTGTATGAGTAAGTTTCATCAATCATCCATTTGTTGTAATTATCTCTTATATGCAGTTCTAAAGATTTATTGAGACATCAGTAGGTTGCAGTTAAGTTCAGAATAATAGCTAGACTGAGACATAGCATTATGAATCGCTGAATTTTGGTTGTATCAGTGTGCTGCTGTCACCATTTGTATCCAATGTTGCCAGATAGTAATAGATTCCGTACCGCATGGAATACAGTCATTTTCAAAAGTGGCAGGTGTTGTAAATCAAATGCTGGATATTTTAATATAAGTTTTTAGTATAAGATGCATCTAATTTTGAGGCAAGTTGTCAAAGAAAAGAGTACATCTTATTGTTTGTAATATACAGCAATAATGGTAATGCATGATGCTTTGGACTTAAAGGTTATAGTTGTCATTGTGGTATGTCAATGAATTCGGGAATACCTTATGTTTTACCAGGAAAGTTAAATAAATTGTATGTATTGTCATATTGGCATGTTGCGATAGCAGATCCGATACTTAAATCATGACAATGGCATTGAATTTTTTGGTCTGTTCCTATTTTTCCAACTTAACCTGGAGAGGTCTTGTGTGAAAGAACAACTTCGGTTGACCTAATTATGGTAACCTGTAAAGCCTAAGTATTTAAGAAATTTGAAGTCTCCAATGGGATATGCCATTTTACACCTTCAGAACAACTTAGTTTTATTTTTTCTTTGTTTTATCTTTTTCTTCTCCCCTTCTTTGTTTTATGTGGGAGAAATTGGCTATCAAACCATTTAGCTATCAAGATGTCATTTTTCTATTAAATTGACAATATTATCTTACTCATATTTCTGAATTCTAGGTGGACGGGGAATAATGTTAAAAAAAATTGCTTGTTAACCTGGAATCAAACCCAAAATCTCTGGATTTAGAAATAAGCATGCTAACCACCAGATATATGTAGTCCACCTTATGGTTCACTAGAAAAAATGTGAATCAGTTGGGTAATTAAATGCTTTGTTTGCATATTGTTATAGTGGTTAGAGCAGCTGTATGATAATCTGAAAATCTATTCAAATCCTGCGATGGCATAGAACTTTTCAGTCTGGTTCTGTTTTTGTTGACATTCAAAATGTGACATTTTTTGTGTGCTAATTTTAGTTTAATATCTGCCGCAGCTGCACAGTTCATTTTAAAGAGAGCAAGTTTGTGCACTTGTCTTTTTTGCTTTAACACTTCAACTTCCCTAGTTATACCACTTATTGCTGTGTTAGGGGATTCTTGTTTCTCTTAACGCTTATGTCATTAGGCATTGGGTTGAGGAATGGAAACATTGGATCATAGAGAATCCTGGATGGGCAAGTAGCCCAATGCCTGGTATGAGAGCAAGAGAGATAGGTGACAGAATGAGGGCGAGATGATAGGAAAGATGACGAGCAATTGGTGGAATGCTGCAATAAGAGAAATAAGGTAGGGGATTTTCTAATAAAAATGAAAGTAAAGGATAAGGGAATGTGATGATAAGAATTGTTCAGCAAATTTAGCATGTGAAAGTAAATGTTCTTGAAAATTCGATTTCACCAAAAGATGTCAACACGATATAGAATAAAAAGAGTATTTAATGTCAACACGAGTTTAGCAATAGTTAACAAAAATTAATTTCACCATGTATTAGCTTAAAACTTGTTAAATATCTTGTTCAACTAACAAGCCATATTTCCATATGTAAATGGTCAAGATGGTGGACATAAATGCAGCTTTTGATGTCGATTTGCTATATTTAACACTGTCTAAATGGCATTCGTAATAGAGTACGGCCTATGAGGAGATATGATTTTGAGGAGTTATGAAAAGAAAATTTTCTACAGGTGTATAGACTATAGAAGTTATTGCGGAAGTACAAGAGAGGTTAGAACATGCATCAAAAGGAATATGCCGATCACGCCTTTGCTTCAAGTTTTAATAACTTCGTGATTTTATAATTCACTGAATTATGTAGATAATACTGTCCACTCCCATCTTGAAACTTTCAAGTCACTCGTTGGTTCCGTCCTTCGCACTTCGCTTTAAATTTACATAATAATGACGAAGTTGTTTCGTGCTTCTAGTAGTGACATTTGCATTTGAATTAATCTGTTTCATATAACCTTGCCCTGCTGACATGTATCACTCCGCGTGCAGCTACCTTCCCCCTCACCCTCATTGGCTAATGCTTTCGTACCCTAGGTGGTGCCTTCCCGTCACACTTAAACCTACAGTAAACATCATAATTGCCAGGAAGATAAATAAAATCATACAAATAAGGATATGAAGGCATGCAAAAATACAAGTTTATAATGAAACTGAGCAAGTTGAAACTGAATGAATGCAACGAAACTGAAACAAGTTTATAATAAAAGGCCTTTTCTACTGGGACTTTTTAAATCAGCACACATACCTTGCAAAAATGTTTGTAAGTTGTGTCACGCCATACTTGTCGTGTGTCCTTCATTCACCCATGTCTCGTCAAGGTAGTATATTTTGCAATTTGTATCTCGGTAAGATCTGATTGTCCTTAAACGTCTGTGCCACACAGCAATATTGCCTCTGTCTCTTAGCAAATTTTTCTTGCTACTTTTTTCATTCACAAACCCCAGCTGATAAGCAATCTATACGGACCAGATCTGCTGAAATTTGTAAATCTGCATCCTCATTTACAACAGAAAAATTTGTATTTATGTTATAGAGTTCATTTCTAAAGAAAAAACTATGCACATGATGCACAGCACGAACTCATTGAATTCTACGGGCACGCGCTTTTGTTTATTCCTGCTTATGTCTGGAGTGGTAAGTTTTCCTCTTGTCTCAATTTCATGTCGCGATGTTTCTACGGGTCTAACACTCACACCTGTAAGTTCAGAACTTCTCTCACTGACAAAGACGGATTCTTCTCTGTGAGTGTATTAAACACATGCATCACAATTCTTTTTTTCGCCGCTTTCTAAAGGTTTTCCCTTGCGATACTTCAGCGAAAAACTGGCGGTAGACACTGCCATTGTACATATAAGTACATGCGCAATAAACGATCAATAAAATAATTTAGCTCTGGCACTCAACATAGCACACCGTCGAATGGCGATATATGACTAATCCAGTTCAAAACAAGGGCAGTGATAAGTCATATAAACAAATATCACTACCGCTAAATCACGTGCTATCATGCCATGTGCTTCAGAAAAAAAAAAAAGACCTCCTCTTTACTTCGTTTAAGAATTAACATGCATTTCAGATAAATCAACTCTGATGCGTAATATATTTCATTGAAACAGTTACGAAAATATAAATTTGACAATTCTCTTCCAGCATATAAATACATATCACCATGTTAAATAACGAACTAATTTTTACCACACAACAGTCTGCACCACATCAGCCAATGAGATGTGATAAGGTCATGTGACCATTAAGAGATAAGGGGCAAGCTTACGTGAAATAAGGATTAGATTTGTTTCCAATCTTTTCCCACATGACATCCTTCTTTTACATTCACCACATCTGTCCTCTTATTTTCCATGATATTCTTATACTCCGACACCAATTCAATTAACAATTCTTCATCCATGGTAATGATTATTTTAATTCTTTCGGTTTATTACAATGTTAAGATATATTATGTTTTACGAGAAATTTGTCCCACGGCATCTCTTAAGATTTTGTTCATCCACCATTTTTTTAAGCTGTGTGCAGACAAAACTGAAAACTAAAGTACCTTGCAGTACGTTCAGATAATACGACTCATCCATAGCCTTCTATAGCTGTAAAATTTACAAGTCTCTTGGCATTAACATGTGTTTAACATTTTCAGAAAACAGGTTGGTGAAATGCAAGAAATTTAACAGCTTTGTGAGTGCTGTGACAATTATTACGTTACATTTTTTAACATCGATTATCCTTTGTCCCCACACAATGAGCACTTGTTTTGTGGGTATCCATTTCTTTGACCTCTTAATCTCCATGTTCTTGCTCTTAACCATGCTATCCCCTTCATTGCTTGTGCTGTCTATATACCTCTCTCTACTCAAGCTATCTCCCAAAATAGAAGACAAGTGATCTCTCTGCTAATTGACTAAACAGTTTCTGCATCTCCATGTCTTCAAATCTTTTTCTGACCCCTTTCCAAAAACATTTGATTAGTTTCTCTTTCTCCAAATATCACCAATATCATTATCTTCCAAATTATTTTGTAAATTACTTACCCATGCTTTATTTGGTAAACTTAGTTCTTGAAATTTCAAGCATTGTTGCAATATATTCCCCTCTAAATTAAATACCCTTTTTATACCTAGCCTTTCTCATGGAACTCTCCCCATTTTAATTAGAGCTACTTCATTTGCAGTTATTGGCAGCTCTAGAACTTCCTTACAAAGCCCCCTGTGCACTTAATCTGCAACTTCCCATACCTTTTCCAGCCCCCATATCTCGATACCATATAGCATTCGTGCATCAACCACCTAATTATGTACCCTTTCCAACCATTTCATTTCCATTTAAGGCATTTTGTACAAGCAGCGTCTTACTGCTACAATTGCTGCTTTCCCTTTTGCCAGTACACATTTCTTTTGCTTCTCCCATTTCCCTCCTGCATCAATTTTCATTGCTAAGTAGTTGCATTCACATACCACTTTACATTCCATTCCCTCTTTCTGCCACTTCTCATATTTACTCAGTTTAGTACCTTTTTTTAAATACAATTTGGGTTTTACCTCTATCCACATTTTGGCCCCAATCTGCACAATATATATCTATTTCTAGTAAAGATATTTTTAACCCATTTATAGTAATAGTACCAATCACCAAGTTATCTTTAAACAATCCCGGGATATGTAAATTAATTACTGGCAAGAAATTATTGTTGCTTATATTTTTCAATATATCTATGAACAAATTAAACAAAACTGGACTTAACTTGCAGCTTTACCTTAGCCCTTTTTCCTGTTGTATGTCCATAGTTATTGCTCCTTCCTCATATTTTATGCAAAATGTGCTGTATAATCCTTTTAGAATGCTTACCATTTTGTTACTCGCCCCCTTCATGAATAGTTTTTGCCACATTAAATTCATCTCTAATTGATTGAATGCTTTTTCGAGATCAATAAAGGCCATATATATTTCACTTTATATATATATATATATATATATATATATATCTTAAATACGTGTCCACTATTATGTGTTTCAAATGGGAAGGTGTTTGTCCTTGAGCGCTACTAAGTGAGCAACCAATCGGAGTACTGCGGTGTTGTCATATTGCATTCCCCCTAAGTGGTGTGTGACGAGCAGCGAACTAATTAATCTCTAATAAATACTATTTGCGCTAAGACAAAAATTCAGATTTTGCAGACACTGATATATGAGGAGAGAGTAGTGTATTTAACAACCGTAAAAATCCCATATTTTTAGCTCAAATAGTTTTCCTAATACAAATAAAGTGGATACCATTATATTATAACAATGCATTGCGACGTAAGCACTGTAATGAATATTATTGGTTGACATGTATGCGTGAATGTATATTTTAAATTACTCAGAACCAAAATGTAAACATTTTACATGACGTGGTGAAAGAAATATGTACTTAAGTCAAGGTGTTTGTTAAATTCGATGAGAGAAAACGATACACTTCCTGCTGGTCTGGCAGAATGTGTCTGGTCACATTATATCTTTGTTTATGAATGGTTCTTAATCGCTATTTACCCTAGAGTTCAAAGCAGCATTATTCAGTTACTCTTACATGACAAAGTGTATCAGCTGGAGCAATGAGATGCGAACCACCTACACCCCTCCCCCCGCTTACTACAGTTACTCTTACATGAAAGTGTATCAGCTGGAGCAATGAGATGCGAACCACCTACGCCCCCCCCCTCCTCCGCTTACTACTGCTAGAACAATCCAATTGAGTTAATGTAGGCTCATATTATGTTGCAAACAGAAATATTTTTAAACTGACGTTGAACGACTTATTTATGAAGAAATTGACCAGGAATGCAACAAGACTGGGAAAACTGCATGAAACATCAGATAAACTACAAGAAGATGACTTTTGGAAAGAAATAGCACGTAACAAGATTTTGGAACCTATCACCATAAATTTGCAGTACTCAGACGTTGAGGACAATGACGAATTATCTCTTAACGTAAGTAACATTCACAGCTATACGGTTGCACAGCTGGTATTTTCGTTGGATTAGAAAAATGAGCAATTCATAAATTATAATTAACTTTAAAATAAATATTTAAAACATTTCCATAATATATGAGTATTCGTGTTGCAATTGTAGTTTCAACAACTGCATTATTATAAAACTCTGGAAAATTCAGTTTGTGTTAGCGCCACGAACACTCGCAAGTGTGTGAGAGAGAGGCAAATATAAAGAGTGGGGATAACGAGGTGGCAATGGTGAAGGCTTTAACGCATCTGATTGGCTACATGCGAGAACTCGTCCCATTTGAAACACAAGTGTTTTTATAATAGACATTTTTACTTGTTCTACCTTTCCTAAAGCCCATTTAATATTCTGAAAAATATTGAATTCTTCAGTCCATTTTTGCTTTCTATCAGCCAGTATTCCTGTAAAAATGTTCCCCACATTGGACAACAGTGCTATTCCCCGATTGTTGTTGGGTTTATCCAACTCCCCTGTCTTTATAAATTGGCTATATAATTGCTTTTTTCCAATTTTTTGGTATATAACCTTTGGTTTTCATAGAGTTAAACAACAATGTTAATAATCTAACCCTGTTATCATCTTCGCACCATGCTTTAAGAAATTCTCCAGGTATACCATCTATTCTTGGAGCTTTATTTCTCTTAACTCTTCCCACCTGGTTTATTGCTTCCTCTCCTGTTATATCCCTATCCAATATCTCACTAAAGTTCTCTATTTCTGGGATTATCCTCCCCTTTTTAAACATATTTATATTATTTGAAGCAAAAGGTCAAAAAGTAACTGCTGACCATTCTCTGAAACACGTCCAATTAAGAGTATTTTGAGTGATGTTTGTGTTTGAATTACCAACTTATTACTTTCAAATATTATTTATATTTTAAACATATAACATTGAGAAATAACCACCCTTCCTGACTTACATTGTTTGATTACATATTTTTGTGCAATGTCTTCATACTCCATATTTTACTCACATTATTTTCAGCAGTAGTGGTGCTTTCTTTTGTCTCCATTGAGATTTTTACTTTCTAGTACACTTGACCAATTTTGCCTTTACTGTGTTTATTCACCCTACATTCCTCATCAAACCAGCCATTACTAGTATTAGAATGTAATGTATTAGAATGTCTGCAATAGCAGCTCATTTCTGGTCTGAAAATCATGAATTTGAAGCTAGCACAGAATTACTAAAATGCATACAAAAACATAGTGAACACGTCATATGGGAGAAAATATACATAGAAAAACATAAAAACCAACTAATGAACTTCGAAATTCCGCCAGAAGAGAATCCCACATTTAAGTTCATCACTAAATCAACAGATGGCAGCAGCAACCCCAGAATTACCCACACCACTGGATCAAGCTTTAGTCGCATAAGAGCCGAAGATGCAAACGATGATTTGCGAAACATGTCCTCAAAATAGGTACGAAAGTGAAGCAGATGTGTAATAAATATGACTCATCTAAAAATTAATAATTATTTCGCTTCACTGTGGTGTTCCAATACAGTTAAATCTGGTTATACTGATGTTCTTTGACCAAGATGGCCCCCTACTGATACACTTCCTGCAGCACAGGACAACAGTGAATGCCCAGCGTTACCCGCAATCGTTGATCTACCTTCACCAAGCGATCAAATCAAAACGACCAGGCAATCTCACCCATGGGGTCGTTCTGCTCCATGACAATGCAAAGCCTCATAGAGCCTACACAGTTGCTGCACTCCCGCAGAAAATCATATAGGTTCTCGACTATCCTCCATACAATCCAGACCTTTCTTCCTGTGGTTATGCCATTTTTGGTCCCCTTAAAAAGGCTCTTGAGGGGCAAACGATTCATGTTGAACGATGTCCAGCTGTACGTGCGGAACTGGCTTACATTGCATGCTTTGCATTATGAGACAGCTAATCAATACCTTGCGTCACAGTGGGATTATAGTCTCAACAGCCAAGGCCAATACTTGTAACGTACAAGTACTGGTTTCTGTAATTATGTCTCTGGCTCATTTCTTTTTGAATGCAGCTTATAAAAATTGGTTTAATCAATTTTGAGGCATTTCAAGATGGAGAAAATTCATCTCACCACCTAAGATACAGTTTCTATACCAGATAAGATATTCTGTACCTCCACACAAAAGGATCTTTCAGAATCTCGTGCCAATTCTATAGCTGAAGATGAGCATTTACCCCTAAACATGCAGTTATAAGCAAAGCGCAGTGTTCCTTAGTCATTTATCCTAAATAAAGTGATAGAAATGTCTAAAGAAAAGTCAGATTTTTTGCAATTAATGTGTGTTCTATTCATTTACAGTATGTGCTACCAGCAACAGTGCATATTAATCATCAGCAACGCCTGAATCGAGGTGATGGCCCAATTGTTCTCATTCTTGCACCAACAAGAGAACTTGCACAACAGATTCAGACAGTTGCTCGTGATTTTGGAGCTTCATCTCTTATCAGAAACACATGCATTTTTGGAGGAGCACCGAAAGGGCCTCAGGTAGTTATTTGCAATATTTTAATTTATCTGGAGTTTCTATATGGAAAATGTTATGTATGTTTTCAGTTCAGTATTCTGAAAAGTACTTGCTGAACACTCACAATTCCAAAGTTAACTTTATGAGATTTTTTAGCAATAGTATTTTATTACTGAATAACAATGAAAGATAACATGCTATTTTGCTACTTTTTAAAACTTTAATATAAATATTTTACCTATTTTTAACTTAATATAAATATTTTACCTACTTTTAACTTGCATTTAATAATTTACAGAATAGAAAACATTTGAATGGAAAGTTAAAAGGAACTTTTATAGCTTAAATTGAGTAAAGAAGAAAGATATAAGTCCTTGGCTTTCTTTGCATATAAAATATCTTCAAACTTTTTTAAATTCCTGAAGATCTTCACTCATTAAAAGTAAACTTTTAAAAGAATTCATTATGAGAACAATATTGTGTTTTCTGATTTGAAGCTTTAATACCTGACTGCTGTATTATTTTAAGAAAAATTATGTAATGTTTCTCCTTTTATGGACATATTTTAGAAAGCTCTATTAACTATTAATACTTCATGTGTATGACTTAGTATGGTAGAGACAAATTTAAATGCAGCTTTTGTAATATAATATGGCTTATTTTGCATTACATGTGACTGATACATTCTTGGTGTATTTGATAGAGGCTTTTGAGTTTCTCCCTGATTCTTACACAGAATATCAGTGCAAGTTTTATTATAAGTTACAAAATGTAGGTTACATATTACAGTTACAATGTATGGAGTTACAATGACAGTTATGTCTAGATTAATTGATAAAAGTATTTTTAGTCTGTTTTTCACACCGTCACATTTTGATTTTTGAGGGGCTAGTTTTGAAACTGTTGCTTCCATTTTAAACCATGAAGGTCCGATTGTTTATCTTCTCTCTGGTGGTGAAACTATGAATTTCTGTACCAAATTATGAATTGGTGGGATTTCAAAATTCATTACTCAGTCCCAGTTTTTCCATGTTAAGATGTTCTCCCACATTCACCTCTCAATTTTGGATTTGGATCAAGGTCATGGTTTTTGTTTCAAAAGTGATATGCTACTACTGATTTGTCTTCCTGTTTGAGGTTTCAAAAATGTTCATTCATTGTGGGTTTTCCTTGCAACTTACTTTGTATATTCCGAATGTATTGATTGGCGGTATTTTGTTTTGAATTTAACAATTTTAATACCGAGTATGTATAGGTGGCAAGATATTTTGTTCTTTAACCCTTTCACCGATATGGACGTGTATAGACGTCCTGCGCATACATGCATTTAATGCTCATTTAACGCTTATTATTTTAATCTTGCTGTTTTACAATAAATTTAAATTAGTTCTATAAGGAATGTAAAAGTATCCTTAAAGGTTTCTTTTTGAATTGTACACCTCCAAACCTGGATAAACACCCAAGGGCATATATGCAGATTCACACCAAATAATATTGGTTTCCTTGCGAACTTCTTTTTCGCAACACACTACACATTTTCGAAATGGTTACAAGTTTTTTGGGTGTGGGTGGTATACTTTTAGGAAAGTGTTTTCTCTCAAGTATGAGGGATGATGTGGTGAATTTTGCTACCCCCTAGTATAAATAGGCCTCTGAGTATTATAATACTCAATTAGGTTACGAGCTCTTTATACGTGCAAGTACAGGTAGATGAATGTCTTTTACAGCTCTGAAAATTACTAAACAACTGTGCATAGTTACATCCAGTGGTATAAAAATACTTTTTTTTACCATTTAACTGTTTTCCGTAAAGAGGGATAGCTAGTAATAGCTGATCCGCAACACCCATATTTGACCCGCCATTTCCCCAAACAATGGAGTAGCTAACATGCCAGCTGTAGACCAGTACACGTCACTGCTACGTATGTCCTAAAGATCTCCTTCATAATCGTACAACAAATCTTCCAGATTTTCTACAGTAATATCAGAAGCCTGTACACATCATACCCAAGCTAATTTATTTGCTACATTACGGAATTAAGCCATGGTTAACATTGAAATTTAAGAATTTCAAATGTGCCATACATTTAGCTCTTGATAGCTACAAGAAATCACTCTGAACACAGAGAGTATAAATAACTGAAATACAGATCGAAAACTGCTGCATAAGGCTACTAGAAACCTTGGTTGAGTAACACTGTAATAACAGATGCTGACAGAGTTTTCATTCCAGTGTGTGAGTGTGTGACGCAACATATTCTTGTCATATTATCGCTTGGTATAGCATAAATAAACTAAACTTGAACCTGAGAAGTCGCCTGCGTAGCTAAACATACATACTATGGCTCGTATACACACAAAACATAATGATTCACATATTAGGCGCGTTCGGCACAAAGAATGGCTTTTACTACAGTGAAACAAAGTAGTGAAATTTCAACAATTTATTAATGTAGTCTCTACTTTATTGTTACTGTAGATTTATACTGCCTTTAATGAGTTTTAAACCAGTTTTTGTTTCGTTTAAATAACTTAATAAATATGGAAGATACAGAATTGTATGTATGATGCATTTTTACAGCATTTAACAATTTAAATGTCCTGTTCTGTTTATTGGGTATCCGTTTCCGGCCCCTGAAGGGTTTAAATGGCCATCGGCGAAGCGGTTAAAGATATTTTTAAATTTATAAGGGTTTTGGTTGGTACATGAACCCACTGAATATTGCTGCCCCCCTTTTTTAGGTGAATGTGCTCAATATCTTAATGGTTTTCGTTTGCTTAGATTTTTTATTTTTTTTTTTAATACCAAACTTTTGCTGTATCACATTGAAGTATGGCGTTTTGTTCCTTGTGGGATTCTGCTTTTTCCATGTGTATGTTGACTACTTGTAAGCTTATTATTGCATGTACATTTCAGTCCAAAAAATATCCCCATGATCATTTGTTTGCTTTCAAGAAAGGCTGGTGTAATTTACCTATATATATGACCACTTTTTAGTGCTTTATTAATCATAAATGTTAGAAAACACATTTTACAACATAAATAGAACACATTCTACATATAAATATTTTTTATGATGTTCTTTAGTCTTTTTCAAAGCCTGGATCCTGTTTGGCACTGACCGAACAAGATTTTCGCACACACTAGGTTCAATCTTATACCATACACAAACAATTTTCTGTCAGTTCTCTCCTACTAGAGCAATGATATTTTCTAAATTTTGAAGACACTATAGACCACAGATTTTCAATTGGGTTCATATCAGGTGAATTTTCTGGCCACCATAGTGATTGATTTGCCTGCCTCGGTAGCATAGATGGTTGCGAGTCTGCCTCACGTTCAAGAGGTCCCAAGTTCAAAACTTGGTCAGGGTGAGTTACCTGGATAAGGTTTTCCAGGGTTTTCCCTTATCCTGAATTTTGAATGTTGGGTAACTCTAAGCTCTATGGACCCTGGACTTATTTGAGCATCATTTCACCCATTCCATTCATCGTCCGATATGACTTAACGTTGGAGGATGTAAGTTACCAAAAAAAAAAAAAGTTATTTAATGCCCAAATCAGGAAAATACTGTTTCACAAGCCTGGCTCGATGACGTTGCATTATCTTGGTAAATGAAAGGTTCAAGATTAGAACCACTAAAATGATCTGACAGTATTAATCACATCGTTTCTAATAATTTCACGGCAACTTAAACCATTCATAGAGCTTGTGCAAACTTTAATTCTTCCCCAGAACATAACGCTTTCACTGAATTTGTTTCAACTATACAGTCCGTGTTTAATTCCTCTTCTGGTTCCATCCATAGGTACAGTTCACTATCATTACCATACAAATTGAACTTTTCATCTGAGAAAATAACCCTCTTCCAATCTTTGGCAGTCCAATCCTCATGCATTGCTGCAAAAAGTTTTGTCACTGATGTCTCATTGTGAGATATGGCTTTTTCTTGAGTACATAGAAAATGAAGCTAGCTACAGTGAAGCAATGAATATTACACAAATATAACTATTTGTAACAAAAACTTCACTTATCTTAAGAAAAGATGTTAATTTTTCACACTGATGTGTTGATGGACTGACGATGCAAGCAAATTTGTTTGTGAAATTGATCTCAATTGAAAATGAGAAATTAACATCTTTTCTTAAGATTAGTGAAGTTTTTGTTACAAATAGTTATAGTTGTGTAATTTTTCTTGAGTTTTCTTCGTAACGTTCATGTCTTTGTCGTCTTAAAACTGTCTGGTGTGATACTGATAAACCCAGATCCATCTGAATCTTAGAAACAGTCTGCCTAGAACCTGCTTTTGTCATATTTTGCCATAGCCTTAATTGCCGTGCACATCCGTGGACTGGTAATTTGACTTTTAATTGGACTTTTTGTGTCCAAATTTGTCTCAAACAGCACATGAAGTCTGTCTACTCAACGCAAGTGCACGGCGGCCGCTTTCTTTGAGGAACCCTCATAATCGTTTTACAACATGGACCCTCCTCCTGACGGTCCCCTCTACAAGGTTGCAACATTTTAACATCACCGTCTTGCACCTAATGAAACAGAACAACTGGAAGTTGGAACTTTGGCAACTGAGACTCCATGCGGAGTAGACATGCAACTGTCATTTTCAGAAAATAGGGGTTGCTATTGGTCCCCAATGTCAGTGTTCCATTTCTGAAGTGTGGAGATAGATTTATGACGGTCATTAGTGGGCGGAAAGGTCAGGTTCTTTGAGGTCCCTTTGACTGGGAACTGCACACACGTTGGCTAAACAGACTTTACCAAATTGTTTTTTTAAAGATGTTTCCAACAGATTTATGATCAATGAATAGCCTTCTTGCAATTTCCTTGTTATATATACCTTCTTCATTGAATGCCAATATTCTACCCTGTTTTCTTGGCGATATATTTCTGCTTTCCCATGACCTAGAAGAGAAAACTCCATATTAAATGCCCATAAATGGATCTAATGCTACAGTTAATATTACATTTGCATTAAAATATATATGTTTTATAGATTAAGTTTAAGTATAAAAAAAGAGAGCTGAAAAATATTTTAATACATTTTAATCAAAACCGTAAATTTAGTGAAAATTAATGGTGATATTTTTTTGGACCGAACTGTATATGCGTAATCAAGTTATAGCTATGATTTTTGTGTGTAATTTTCCAACTGTTTGCTTCCTGTAAATTCCACATTTTATTTTTGTGAATTTCTAATGGTATTTAGAAAGAAAGTGTCAACTAACCTTTTTTGTTGTGAACCTGATAGCTTTTTGCTGCAGTTTATGTAGTTTTAATGCATGTCCTCAACTTATTGGTACCAAACTTTGAACATCTGTAGAAAGTCACTTTATGTGCTTCAAATGAACTTGTAAATAAATTTGCAATAAAAGTTGAAAGTGAATTGGTTGTAGAGATCCCTGATTTCTGCCTGTAGTATTTACTTTTCAAGCTGAAGAAGTCTTGTTCAATACATAGCTTTAATGAGATGTATTCTTCTGCTTCTACTGTTCTTTTTCTATTGTGATGTGTGAAAAACTGACAACATACAGTTTTATCAATTATGCTATTAATGCTCAAAATATTCAACTTTATGAAGTTGATAATCACATAACCTTTTTATCCTCTCTTCCTGGGATCAAAACTGGTAAGAATTGTTTTGCTTGCAACTTTCTATGTTAAAGTAGAGCACAATGTCTTGCTAAAACTGATTATGCTTTAAATAATTTGAATTACTCCATATTAAATCTGGTTCATAATTAAAAGCGATCAGAATGAGGAACAAAATTAAAATGGATGTAAAATAATGTGTGTTCACAATTAACATGAAGTTTTACCTGGTCTTGAAAATGAGACTTGGACAAGCTTTAACTTTCTTATTCTGACACATATTACTCTAGTTTGTACATACTAAATCATTTCTACAATGAAGTCTAAAGCGGCTGTAATATGAACCTTGAGTTCTGTAGTTGCAACCTGGGAAAATGAAACTGGAATAAATTTTAAGGTATGTGAATCTTAACTTCAGATTGATATCTGTAGATCTATTTGAGTATTGATTCTTTTGAGGAAAGTGTCATCTGTAGTTTATGTGCAACTCAAAACTGCCTGTTGCCTCAAAAACAAATCACAAAGAATAGCAAAAATTGGTAGAAATTAACAGCTTAAATATATTGTCAATTAAGGAATGAAGGCTTGGTTCAATTGCAGAAACTGAAATATGGATCTGATATAGAAAATATTTATCAAGTTTGAGGTTGGGTAATCTGCATTATTTTGGCTGAATTGGAAGCAGGTAATAGTCTTGGTCAGTTGGGAACAAATCTAAACTATTGCAATTAAAAAATTGACCTTCTACTTTATGATGTACATTTTAATTCTTGTTACAGAGCTATTGTAGGCTGCACCGTGGCTGACTGGTTAGACCACTCAGCTCTCACCAAGGCAGCCTGGGTTCGATCCCAGGCAACTGCAAAGTGAGATTTGTTGTGGGCAATAAGGTTCTGAGGTGGGTTTTCTCCGTGATCTCCAGCTTCCCCTGCCATCTCGTTCCACCAGTGCACCATCTTCATCTCGTGTATCAGGGTCATGCCTGCATGTAGTAAAGGCCCGGGTTTGATCCCAGGCAACTGCAAAGTGAAATTTGTGGTGGACAACACGGCATTGGGGCAGGTTTACTCCGGGACCTCCGGTTTCCCCTACCATCTCATTCCACCGGTGCTCCATCTTCATCTCATGTATCAGTGTCACCGCCTGCGGTGCCGTATGTAGCAAAAGCGGGCGTTAAACACTACACATTTCATTTCCTGCATGTAGTAAAAGCGGGTGTTAAACACTACATTTTTTGCCATTTGAATCGTAAATTTATTCTGGTTTCCGTTCTAGGGTGGTTGTGATGAAGCTTTTGGATTTCGTACTCTCCGCAAGCTTGCAAACCTATCTATTTAAAGCAAACTGAAATATTTAGAACATCCAAGTGCTAAATGTGAATGCAATGAATAAGCCTACATATCACTTTATTTTTGTGTTTCTGGATGTACTGCAACCCAAGAGATTTCACAACTCTGCAGTTTTTGCTTCCACAGAATGAATCAAAATATGACTTGAGCTTGGCTTTCATTTGTTTTCCTATACATTAATGTATAATATAATTTTGAGCTAGTACTCGATGCTCCATATATTGCTAATGTGTACCTACAACACATTTCGTTAGGACCTTCCTAACATCCTCAGCTAATGCAGACTGTTGAATTTTGATTTGGCGAACTCCTTGGAGGCAATACGGCATCTTGAACTTGAAGTTCGGGTTCCCTTCAATGATGGTGCCAAAATTGAAGAGGTTTCCTTCATTTTTCTTTGAGTACTAGTTAGACTCAAAATTATATTAATTTTGTACTTCATTGTATCCTAGTCCTACTCATAAGACAATTGTAATGTATGTTAAATTATTTGTTGTAGGCCAGAGATTTGGAACGAGGTGTTGAAATTGTGATAGCAACACCTGGAAGACTGATAGATTTTCTTGAAAGAGGAACTACAAATCTAAAGAGATGCACTTACTTGGTGTTAGATGAAGCTGACAGAATGTTAGATATGGGATTTGAGCCCCAGATCCGTAAAATCATTGAGCAAATTAGGGTAAGAAGTATTTCTCAATACATTTTCAAAAGTGTATTATTATAACAATAAATTTACTTTCGTACTTTTTCATTAATTACAGCCTGACCGTCAAGTTCTTATGTGGTCTGCAACATGGCCAAAAGAAGTTCAAGCCCTTGCTGAAGATTTTTTGAATGATTACATTCAAGTGAATATAGGATCTCTTCAACTTGCCGCCAATCACAACATTGTGCAAATTGTAGATGTATGTCAGGAACACGAGAAAGAGCCCAAGTACGTAATTTATGAATATATCTTAAATCATACCATAAAAATGTTGTACAAGTGAGGCTGAACCACTAACTTTGGAAATATGAACTGACTTTTGCTTTTTATTGCAGATTGTCTAAACTTTTGAGAGAAATTGGAGCCGAACGTGGCAATAAAACAATAATATTTGTGGAAACAAAAAAGAAAGTTGATGATATCACAAAAGCAATTCGCCGAGAAGGGTGAGATACTTATCATATAGGACCTAAATAATTGCTTAAAACAGTGTCAAATATTGTTTTTATTCTGTCAATACTTAATATTTCCTAATTAGAAAAACAATGGAACAAAAAAAATTTTCTTGGAAAGAAAAATGTGACTCTAAAAGTACTTTTTCTCCTGAATTGAAGTATCCACTTTCCTCATCATGCTAGGCAGTTATTTATAATTTCAAATGCTGTAATATTCTCTACATTCTTAACTAGAAGATATGCAAACATTATGGCTCATCTTGACCTTAAGAAATTTCTATTTTCTGCTGTATTTCACCTGTAGAGCATGCCTTTTGATTGTCCAACAATAGTTGGCCAGCATATTAGGATGCCATTTGCCTTGATACCTCTGTTCCATAGCTGAAATCTGTAATAAGTGTTCTCCATATTCATTGCCAACTGTGCCAATATTGTTTGGGAGGAAATCTAGGTGTGGGCCTAGGAAGTGTACTTTTAAGGACATACTCCAACCCATATTTCGATAAGATTTAATATCATTGACAATATTGCAATAATGTTTTGCATTTTTATTTTTTAACCTTTTTTTAATGCTTGCCAAGCTGCTCTATCCAGTGGATTCAGTAGTTCCTCAAACTTCTCATGCATTAGTGATTGTATTTGTAGATCCACAAATATTCTTTAATTTTTGCATTGCTAAGTTTAGAAACTTCTATTTTAAGTGCTTCAAACCAGGTGTATTTCCCATGGCCTTAACAAAATTGTTAATATTAGTTCAGTATGTAACAGAGGTGTGGACACACATTTTTAGGATTACACAATGTCATGTTTCAGGTTTTCTGTCTTAGAATGAATGATTTGGGTTAAGCCCATTCTTTTCTAATGTAATAGTTTTTTTGTTCCTAGTATACCAAGAGCACAAAAAACAGTACTTTGTGTAACCAAGCTGCAGACCAAGATTAAGTACTAACCTTTCATCACAAGTATTCCATTCATACATTGCATACTGAAGCTTTTCTAATATAAATTGAAGTTTTCATGCTTCTTTCATAGTAGCTGAGACACAGGTACTGATTGGAATTTATTGCCATTATGCAGGAGCACTGCTTTTAAACTAATTTTAAAGCATAATTGAACAAGCACTTTCTGCTGGGATATGTTCAATACCAAATGAGATCTCATTACAAAACATTAGGCCTTACTTCAGAAAAGTAGTCTTAAAATTGAGAATGATTACAATAAGTACATATCTTTGTACTCTTTTGAAGCAGATTCCATCCTTTTAGGCAAGAAGCAAGCATGTCAGACTGCTGTTTGGATAATTTTAAATTCCATAAGAGACAATAAATACAGTTTAAACAACTTGGTCCAAAAGTTGAATCTCGAAATGCATTTTCTTCCTTAATTCTAGCAGTCTGAGCTCTTCATTTATTGTCATATATTCTGGAGGTTTTATATGGGCCGTAATTCTTTACTGTGTGGAACTGTTTTTATGGCAAATTACAAGTTAATATACCACTATGTTTTGATTTTGATGCAGTCCCTTTAATGTTAAATAGAAGTAACAGTGATCCCTGGGTTCTCTCCCAAATCATTGTGATTGCAAATGCAATGTGGCGTGTGAACTTATTAAAAGAAAGAAATGAAAAAAATTTGTAAATATTTAAACCACAATTCAAATGCTAAGCACTCACAATGACATGCTTACTGGTTCACTGGTATCTTGCAACTGGCATTCTAGTGAACGTGTACTACACTAGATCATGTTTGTGCATGCACAACAGCAGTGATACCATTTGAGGTAGCTCATTTGGTTCCAGCATATACACAATGCTCTAGGTGGTTTTATTTTACAACAAAGGGTGAAAAAATGTTTGTTTAAAAAAATTGAAATTGAAATTAAAATTAAAAAGAAACTGGGTGATGGAGAAATTCTAAATACATGTTGGTAAAATCCAGTCACAAAGTTTAGTTTTTTATTTTCAAGGGAAAAATTATCATGTACTATAGTTATTTTATATATTTTCAGTTTAAAAATGTTAATAGCTGTATGGATTAAATCTATTTGTTTTGCATACATTTTGTAGATTTGGAAAGCAAGCGAATGATGCATTAATTTCAAGTTTTTCTTTGGTTAGGACCCTTCTTTTTGGCATTTAGTATTTTTGGGGTCCCATTCTTAATTCATCAGACACCTGAAGGTTTGTTTTTGGAACTGAAATGCTAGGGTATTTGTTTTGAAATTACCTAATCACTGCTCTGCATGACTTTTTAAATAAGCATCGTACATGAAAACTTCTGACATGAATTTTTTCATAATTTGCCATATTGATGGATTTAAAAATAAACCTGTGACACATTTTATACACAGTAGAGATAAAAACTGCATCCTCTATACTGCATAGCATAAACATGTTTTACATGCAAACCCTTGGCTGCAGGAGGAAGCTGAACATCTGGTGATTGAAAGAATCTTAAATGTCATGAAACTGGTATAAAGAATAGTACAAAACAGCTATTATCTTGTTACAGTTGGCCAGCAATCTGTATTCATGGAGATAAATCACAACCAGAAAGAGATTATGTTCTGACAGAATTCAGGAATGGAAAATCACCAATATTGGTTGCCACAGATGTAGCAGCGAGAGGACTTGGTAGGTAGTCAATTCTTGAACAATTCCTATAAGCAATCACAAGATTATGTGGCTAACAGATTATTTTCATTTATCACAATTTCATTTGTTATAGGCCGCGCCATGGCTCAGTGGTTAGACCACTTGGCTCTCACCAAGGCGGCCTGGGTTCGATCCCAGGCGACCGCAAAGTGAGATTTGTGGTGGACAACATGGCGCTGGGGCGGGTTTTCTCCGGGACCTCCGGTTTCCTCCGCCATCTCATTCCACCGGTGCTCTATTTTCATCTCATGTATCAGTGTCACTGCCTGCGGTGCCGTATGTAGTAAAAGCAGGCGTTAAAACACTACACATTTTTTTTTTTTTTTTTTTCAATTTTTTTCATTATAATATAAAAGTGAATCGAGAAGATATTGACACATTGCTTCGCTCACACTGTTTATCATAGGATATTTTTCAAGAGACTCAGCTGACGATTGGAGCAACAGCTCTTGAAACATGTCCTGTGGAAAACTGAGTGAAGCAATGTCAGTATCTTCTCGATTCACTTTTGTTTTAACTTGGTCTTCACTGTCTCTATGCTTCTTTCAATTTTTATATTTTCATTACATTTATTGCAGGGGCTTCACCTTGTTGCTCCTCTCCCCCTTCTGTCACTTTGTATCATGAATGTTACTATTAAGAATTTGTAACTAGTGCAAAGGTTAAAATTACAGATGAAATGATTTGCTTGTTTAAGGCAAATTCCAAGCATTTCTTGAACTTCACTAAATCACAATGCAATTGTTTTTGGTATTAAGTTATGTTTGAAGCAAAATTTTAATTCATTCAGAGCCCATTAACTTTATCTGATGAAGTAATGGTCACTTTTGAAATCCTTCAAGGATGAATTAAAATTTGTAACAGAACAAAACAGTTAACTTAAAAAAAAAAAAACATGTTATACTTAGTCATTCTTTTAAAATCTTCTCCATTTTTAGCCATTTCCTTTGATGTAATGGAACGAGTATGGTATTTTAAGGTCACATATAGGCTGCACCATGGCTGAGCATTTAATCACTTGACTCACACTAAAGCTGTCGGGGCTCGATCCCAAGTGGCCACATGTTGGATTTGTGGTGTACAACATAGCACAGTTGCAAGTTTTCTCTGGGTTCTGTAGTTTACACCACCATTGTTCCATCCATTGCTCCATTATCGCCTTTCCTTTCATCGGCATGTAGTCTTCTTGAGGAATAGGGCATGCCAGTAAATAAAACATGTGTCAATATCTTCTCGATTCACTTTTGTACCAAATAAAACATAGTCCAGATATATTTATTTCTAAAACATTTGACTGGCTTTTCCTTATAGCAAAATGTGTAATGTAGCTATGTCTGGAAACGTTTTTGATTAAAATCTAGAAGATACAAAAATTAACTTTTGTAAGAATAATTTGTACACATTAAGCATAGTTGTCATGTGAATGTAACTTTTTTTAATGGGAAGGCTTATATGACTAAGGAGAATGAATTTCAGAACCATATCTTAATCACTAGGCTGAGGATTTCATAAGTGCTAGTGCCAGAACGAACGGTAATTAGGTTGAGCTGCAACTGGATTATTGATAGTGCTGTCAGAGGTTCCACCCCTACTCCCACTCCCTAGACAGTCACTGCACCTTGTCCTGCTGTCTTCAATGGTGGAGTTGATGTCAAATATTATCGCTTCACATCTATCACGTCTAGCGACCTAGAATGCAGCTTTTCATGATATAAGGAATGTCTTATTGCATATCATATAGGATTCACCTTCAGTAACTTCAAGATGTGCATGGTGATTCACTTCAGTGGGTTCATGGGTGCATGCATAGAGCAACTAACAATAAAAATATACATCTTATGGAGGATTGTATCTCTAAACACACAAGCTAAGTTACTCTTAAAAATGCCTAGCATACATATTAAACTATATAAATGCATTGTATATTAAAACAATATGCGAAAAACATTGTTCAATAATTGTATTCTAAGTATTGCCAAGATAAAATATTAAAATACATCCATGTGCAGATGTATTTTTTAGACATGGTGTATGATGTAATGTTGTGCAGTAGTTTGAGTCCACTTGTTTACTTGGAAGAGAAAGGGGTGTCAGGTTAGTCATGTCATCTAATGCACTAACTGCAATATGCTGGTGAAAGCAGAGATCTTACCCCTACCATTGATTCACATGACGTCACTCGTGCACATCCAAGCAAGGTCATGTGCCACGTTTAAAAAAATACTTGTGTAGTATACATTGTTGGCACCATATATATTGCGTTATGTAACAGAAAATATTTAAACATAGCCAGCAAATGTTTGTTACTCGATGGCATTGCCATGCTGTAGTTTATTCACCTGACTGCACGCTTGCAGCTGTCAGCTGACCGTGTCCCGCTTCTTACCTGTGGTTCATATCCATGACTGTTTACATTTTGTGCGACGGATCTAATGCTTTGTAGACATAAACTGCTCATGAAATCTGCAGCCTAGTAATAACATACTTAAAAGATTTGACTATCACTTAATGACTACTGCATTCCCCATCCTCTTTTACCCACAAGAATATATATAATGAAACCATTTCTGCAGATGCTTATCTCGAAGATCATGAAACTTGTTGTAATGATAGTTTATTGAAAATGAGTAGTAGTCACGTGAAGCTAATTTTGTATGTGTCACTGCATTAAGTGGAACTTAATGTTCAGATGTCAGTGCCAAGTGAAACATTTTATCTGCTGTTGGCATATGCGGAACGTTACAATACAAACACTTTGGTAATACTTTTGGCAACTTAGTATTCTCAAGATTGACACATCTAAATTCATCTCATTCTGACTAATTTCTTCTGCAATCTGCCAAAGAATGTTTTAATGCCAATGGACCTTGAATAATCTGAACTAATTCCCTTTAAAAATGTATTTGAAAATTACAGAAAAATATCTCTAAATTCTAAGATATCCATAGTTATTATAGACGTATTTTACTAATGAAAGTGTTTATCTTACTATGTTTTAGATGTGGAGGATGTAAAGTATGTCATCAACTTTGATTATCCAAATACTTCTGAAGATTATATTCATCGTATTGGGCGAACTGGACGTTGCAATTTGCGTGGAACTGCTTATGCCTTTTTTACTCCAAACAACGCTCGACAGGCCAAAGAACTTATTGCTGTACTGGAAGAAGCCAATCAGAACATCAATCCTAAGTTAGCAGAGCTTGCAAATATTGCACGATGTACCTATGGAAACAAAGGTATTTTTGTATTTAATTTTCAGATAGAATATGTACTGGGTCATAAATACAAAAGTCATTTTGGTTAAGATTGAATGTTTTGATTATAGGACCGATTTCACCAGCTGTATACCGGTTTACAGTAGCAAAGGAAAGTTTCCCAGAGTTTTCTCTAGAAAATTACTCCTGGTTTTATGTACTAGAAAATATTGGGTTTGTGTGAAATTGTTTCGTACAATTTACCCAAAATATACATTAGCAGCCTAATAGCTTTGTTTGCATGTGGAAGTAGTGTCCATTATTTGTAACCCAGTTTACCTTTACTTGCCGTATACACATATTTAAGCCATTTAGATGTAAGGTAAGTAATTTTATGTAATTCCACTAACTTAAGGTAATTCCACTAAATACTGTATTTTCCATGTATTAAACAGTGTAGGTAAGAACCAAAAATAACACCACTAACCAATCTTTTGCAGTTCTGAGTGTTATTTTCCAGTATATTATTTTATTATTTTATTTATTATATGGCCTTCCCTAACCCCTCCAAAAATAAGTGCAGCAGACAGGTAATTTGTTAATTGGGCAGTTAATTTTGTGATAACTTCAGAATATGCAAGGACAAAATTAGTTACTAATCCAGTTCTTCATTGCAATGACTATCGCACATGTCGACCATCACGTTATCAATACTCTCTTTTGACAATGTTCATGATAAGTCTGAAGGCAGAATGAACATTGTATCCACTTTGACTCCTATCTCCTTTTCACATCTTGGCAATAGGTTTTTCTACAAATTCTGCGTGTCCAGTCATCCACACCTTCTGAAGTAACTGTAGTCTTTAAAGTGCTTGGTGCACTTCTGTCTTCATTGTCACCAGAATGAATACAACAAAAGTCTGGTGTTTAAGAACATTAGAAAAGCTAAACCAAAGAAAATCATTAAGGAAGCAACCACATTTACAAAAGAAAAAGAAAGCAACAGCATATTCAGTGCATTCACATATCACCCAAAAAACATTTAATAAATTCGAAAAGATCTTCAACCCTTTGCGACGCACAGCATATTATAGCGTAGTGAAATAATGAATGGCCTGCTGCAGGAGCTGTGTTGACGTAACCATTCTCCTGTTGCAATGTTAAGTGTTTTCGTCATGCCAGAATGTAATAAACCATAAATAACACTGAAATAGCAGAGTGCAGCTGCTTAATTTAACAGTTTTCCGGATGCGTTTATAGCTACATCAGTACCATGGACTAGAAAGCGCTGTAGTGAGAAGGTATTGCTAACAGAAGAGGAAATACGTGCAGCAGTTTGAGGAATTAGATCGCGAAAGTAGTTCGGACAAATCTTGGTTTAGCGAGTTAGTGGAAGACAATAAGGAACAAAGTGAAAGTGAAGGTGTCGAGGAACAGATAGACCGGGGGGGGGGGGGGTCTAAAATACATGAAAAACAAACTAAAATTAAAAAAGTGCCTGTACAGTGGATCTCCAATTTGACTTTCATTAAGTTAGAAGCATTTTCCTCCCCTACAGGTGCCAATCATACTATTCCTCCAGGAAGTCCAGAAATAGATTACTTTGAACTTTTTATAGATTCCGATTTTTGCAGCAAAATTGCAGAGGAAACCAGTAGTTATGCAGCACAGATTCAAGCTAAGAAGTCAAATCCCAAATGGGAAGATACGAATTCAATTGAGATACAGGCCTATTTAGGTATTTTGATAAAAATGGGGATGGTGGATCTTCCTGAAATTCCAGGTTACTTTTTGGGGGGTTTTACGTTTGTCCAATTGTAAGTCAAGCAGTGACATTGCTCTGTTTTCAAAAGATATCGCAATACCTTCATCTAAATGACGAATCTGCTAAGCCACAATTAGGGGTTGATTCTTATGATTATCTGTATAAGGCATGACCTGCTTTAGACATAATCGGAAAGTTTGCAAATGTTTACAAACCAAATCACAATCTTTCTGTTGATGAAGTAATGATAGGCTTCTTCTAGGCGCTTCTTTCTGAAACAATATATGCCCACTAAACCAACAAAATGGTGGATAAAGGCATGGGGTATTGCAGACAGTAAAAGTGGGTATTTATTGACATGCAAAATCTATCTGGGGAGGAAGGAGGCGAGAAACAGTGATTTTTCTACTTGGAGAACAGGTTGTTTTAGACATGTGCGAAAAATACACTGGATTATGGCATCATGTCTATTTTGATAATCTTTTTACTTCCACGCAGCTACTGAAATTGCTTCTGGATAAGAAATATGCATGTGGTACAACTCATGCTGGAAGAAAAGACTGGCCAAAACAGTTTTCAAAGCCAAAACAACTGAAACTGAAAAGGGGCAAATCTTGCAAATTGCAACATAAAGATGTAATTGGTTGTTTGGCATAACAGGGACGTTCTTTTATTATTTACCAACTCCCATCCCAGAACAGATGGAGAGGTAGAAAGGAAGAGTGCCAAGGGAAAAGAAAAAATGAAAATACTGTGTCCTAATGCAGTGATAAATTACACATATGGCAGGGATTGACCTCACGGACCAAAGGAGGCAGTATTACGGTGCCGGCCGGCCTTAAAAAAAATGGTGGAAATATTTGTTCCATTTCATCGTGAATGTTGCTATTAAGTTTTATAATATATGCAATTTCAAACAGACCTGCTTCTACAACTCATAGCAATAGACTTCACTATAGGCAGAATTTAGTGCAACAGCTAATTGCAGACTTTACGTCACATAAGCGAGTGGTATTTCAGCATAGTCTACCTTCTGCCACCCCTGTACCTAGTTCTCTTCACACCCTCGTAAAAATACCAGACCGGGTGAAATCATGTGTTCAGTGCATTGTGAACAAAAGGAAAACACAATTAGGTCACAGTATGCAGTCTCAATATAACTGCAGACAGTGTGACATTGCCTTATGTAGAATTGGGTGCTTCCTCAGTTATCACCAAGCGAGGGGGTTGGAAGTTCAAAACTAACACAAGGGTGTACATACGAAACCACTAATAACTTTCTGTATATAGAACATTTTTATTGTGCAATGGAATAGTGTATATAGCATTTTATGGACAAAGTGCAATATGTTCCCTGCATTATGAAAGGGATGGAAACATAAGGGTGAGTACCAGAAAAATGTTTCAGAAATTATTGTAATTTTATTTTGCTGACTTAAGGTCATTTTAGTCTGGTTTTTAACATTGCAAAGTAACAAACTGTAAATTGCATTGCTATATAAATGTGTTAAAAACGGTTGCACATATATATTGTTTGCCTACAAAGGGGTTGATCTTTTCAGTAATAAAATGATAAAATTAAATTTGTTATTCTCTGCAAACCAATTTATACAAGCTATTCATTAAACAATTTAATTTTGCCAGTTAAAAATGTAATTATGCAGGTATATAGGCCACTTTTAGTTTGATGTCTGTAGTAGTTCAGAATTTAAATGGACACAGGTCTGCTTGGAGAACTAGCTAATACTGAGTGTGCAGTAAAGGGTTAAGGAACAAAATATCTTGTCACCTACTAATGGACACTCAATTTTAAAATTTCTAAATTCAAAAACAAAAGATGAAATTCCATCAGTTAACAGATCCAGAATATACCAAATAAGTTGTAGAAATTGTGAAAAATGCTACATAGGTCAAACTAAAAGAAATCTAAAAACCAGAGTCAAAGAGCACTTTAGAAACATCAGAATGAAACAAGATAAGTCAGCTGTAGCATTTCATTTTTGGAACGAAATTCATGGCATTGATCCAAATCCAAAGTTACTAAAAGGTGTGATATATCAAAATAAACTGACATGGAAAAACATATTCATATGGAAAAATAAGGACCACGTAATGAACTTTGAAATCCCACCAGTAGATAATTTGACAAAGAAGTTCATAGTTCCACTGCTAGAGAGAGGAGTGCAGATGAGACATTAGTTGGAGAGGTTGAAAATGGAGGCTTCCGAAACTAGTTCCTCAATAATATAAAAACGTGATGTAGTGTCAATAAACCAACTACAAAGTTTTTCGATTCTTTGTCATTATCTACTGGTGGGATTTCAAAGTTCATTACCTGATCCTTATTTTTCTATATGAATATGTTCTCCCATATCAGTTTATTTTGGTTTATCACCCTTTTTAGTAATTTTGGATTTGGATCAATGTCATGGTTTTCATTCCAAAAATGAAATGCTACTGCAGACATAGATTTCCTTTTCTATTGTGAATTTGATAGTTTTTCTTTGCACATTGAGTAATTTTAATGCATCATCTAAGTGTTTATTTGGAATCACTGCGAAGATGTCAGCATATCTATACCAAACCTTAAGATCCATGGGAAGGCCCTTTTAATATGTTTTGACTGCACTCTTAAATAGATTTGCCAAAAAGATGAAAATGGGTTACGCATTGATAACCCCGATTTCTGCTTGAATTATTTTCTATTAAAGCTGAAGGTTTGTTCATTGCATAATTTTAGTAATGAAATGTATTCTGCTTCTGTTACCATATCCATTGTAGTTATTTTTTAAATAGTGTCTAATTTTTCTGTTCGTATGCTTGGGTATAATGTGACATCAAATGAAACCAGCCTGTCATTTTTATCCAAATTTAGGTCTTTCATTTTTTCTACCAGGTCTAAAGAGCTTTTTAAATTTGCACTTTCAAACTTTGGGAAGCTATTGAATTTTAGTAACCATTTGGCCAAATTATATTTGGAGGCATTTATGCTACTAGTGATAGGTCTCATGCCTTTTCCTGTTTTGTGAAATTTTGATATCCCATATACTCTTGGTAATTTGGATTATCTACTCTAATTTTGTGAAATTCTTTATTTTGCTTTCTTAAGTTTTATTTGTGGATTCAGTGCAGTACTTTAATGGAGTGGTTTTCCTCATTTTGGTAATTACTATTCTTTGATAGGTCTTCCATCCTCTTTGTGTATTTTTCCAAAATTACTATTTTATTCCTCTTGTCTGCTTTAGTGTAAATAAATGGTTTCTTTTTAAGGGCTTGCATGATGTGGTTAACGTTAATTTTTTCATTTATTTAATTTGTTCTATTTTGGAGCATTTGTTTTTTTACTATTTTATTTTATTCGTTTAATGTGGTGAGGCAATTTTTGTCAGCAATATAGTCTTCAACTTGGTTACAATAGTCTCCACATGTTTTTAATCCTGGATTATATTCAACTCTTGCTTTGTGAAGGTTTGATTGGATAAGTTAACGTAATTGGTTGATTTTTTTTTTTTTTTATTGTCATTTCAAAAGTATTTGTTTTTCTGCATTCATTTTTAAGTTTATTTTTGTAATTTGCCGTTTTGCTCTACATTTTTACAGATACTCGAACAAATTGTTTTCAAAATTTTCCCAAAATGTTTCCCAGATGTGGTTCCTGGCCACATTTGCAGAAAAAGAAAATACTGTTTCACACCTCAATGGTTGCAATGGCAAAAATCCACAAATTAAGGTTTGAACTGCTTGACCAATTCGCTTTGCTCACTAGATCTAGCCTCAAACAACTTCTTTTTGTTCTCTCATTTAAAAATTGCGCTCAGAGGACAGATTTTCGTCAAATGAAGATGAACCTCTTGAACAATTATTTTGCAGAGAAAAACAGAGGGGGGGGGGGGGAACTATTTGGGCAGGTTACAGAGATGAGAGCATTGCTGGGAGAAGTGTGTATAGTTACAAGGAAACTATGTTGAAAAGTAAAAACAAAATCATAAAACATGTGTTGTATCTGTATTAGGTTGGAAACTTTTCAGACCATCCTCGTATATTAAATTTTCCTTTATTATTATTATTATTATTATTTTTGTTGTTGCAATTTTGGCATTTAAAATTCAGTAATAAACTACTCAATTTACATTAGCAACTTTTATTAAACATTTAAGAATATGTAATAGTAATAGTAATTTATTTCCTTTTACATCAACAAATGGAAATACAAAATCAAGATTACAATTATAAAATCCATACTGAAATATGCCATATATTCCTAAATCCTGAAAATCCTATCATGTTATCATGTTGCCCACCATTGAATAGTAATTCAGCCCCCATACACCTAACCCTAGGTTTTTGTGTAATGGAGGCCCTCTGCTCCTTTTTACACTTTCTGCCATTTCACCTATCTCACTCTACATTTTTCTCTTAATTGTTCTTAGCCATCTCTCTTTAACTTTCCCTAAATAATTCCCTATATTTCTCCTGTTCTTTTCTCCTTTTACTGATAACATTTTTCTAATTACTACTTCACCCCCCAAACTGTCCCATTTACGTAGCCAAGCCTGCTCTCTCCATATCTTTGTTCGACTACAATTTAATATACAATGGAAATCTGCATTCTCTTCTCCACACAATGGACATTTATCTAGCTCCCTCTTGACCTACACCTTTCAAGTTTCTCACTCCTGTTCTCGCCCAAGCAAAACCTTCTCGCCCTAACTTACTACATATATCTATATATCCTTCCCTCCCCCAGGTTATTTTTATTTCTCTATATAATCTTAGTGAGCTTTTGTCACTTATATTGGCAAAAATATCTTGTCTGTCAATATCTTCTAATCTTAGCTTAACCTCTTTGCAGAAGCCTCTATACCCATACTCAGCATTTATCCAAGAATGACCCATACCTATCTGCTTCAACAAGTCATACATTTTATGTGTCCAAGACCCATCCCAGTTACTTCTCTTTAAGAATATGTATGCAAAGTTACATACAAATTCTTCGAAAATTACATGAGCATTTTGTAGATACAAAAATGTTCAAAAATTGAAAGCAGATAAAATTGAATTTAAAGGTTGGTTACCTTTGGTTCTTTTATATATATGTTATTTTTCTGTCTAGTATTTACAAAAAAAAAAAAAAGGGGGGGGGAATTTTTTGCTGCAATATCTTTAGATTAGGAAAAATGTTGCATTCTCTACAATTTTTGTTATACATGATTGAAACTTTGAATACTGGTTCCTTTAGATAATAGTTACAAAACTGTATATACTCATTTGCTCATGTCCAGAGGCAAGATTTTGTGGTGACAGTTTATAAAGTTCGCATTAATTTTATTTGGTGGTGTTTTGTGGGTTTTTTTTAACCATAAATTCAAATTAATTTTGCACAAATTTTTGGGAATTAAATTAGTAATGACATGACTGAAATGAAAAGTAACAGGTAACTAGAGTAGCACAACTGTTAAAACCCTAGTAGCACAACTGTTAAAACCCCCTTTTTTTTTTTTTTTTCAAATAAAAATACTTTATTTGAAATCAGAGATAGTAGGTAATATGAATAAGATGAAATATCACACATCAGACATTGCCAAACTGCAGCATGCAAGTTGATATTTTCTCTTTTCATACTTCTCCTTTAGTTTGTTCACAACTAAGTTATATGTAGAGAAAAATCTTTCACTGTGACAACCAAAGACATTGAAGCGACTTATCACACAAATTGCTGTAAAAATCAGCTTTTGCCTTCAATGCCAAGAGTGCTGTTACTCTGTTATCGTTACCATAATGGCTTTACTGTTCAATGTCTTAAAGCTCTTTGTAACAAAGAAGCGAATCAGAATAACAAGTAATACCACTGCTTTTAAATGCATTTAGTTGTTTAAATGCTGCCATTACATGATTTAAATCACCTGTACTTGATTTAGTAATGAGCCTAGAAACAATCTATTACATCAGTTTCTTTTGCCGTAATGGAGTTTAATTTAGACAAAGTCCGGTAGCAAACTTTTAGATTCTCTTCTGTTGCTTCTCTAAGACTGGGATCCATATGACCTACAAGTGCACTTACTCTGTTTCCAAAGTGACCACTCTCTAATATTTCACATTTGGTTCTCAGCAAGTCAATTCGGGATAAAACAAGATGAGCCACAGTTTTTTTTTTTTTTTTTTTTTTTTTTTTATTGAAATTCTAATAAAATGTGTTCTAATGATTTTGCTAGAAAGAAATAATACATACATTTTAAATTTAAGTCCTGTACCATTTTCTGCTTCAAATGCTGTATTTTCTGCTGCAATTCAGTTACCTGGTATCCTTTGACTCGTTTCACATAGTGCAATGCTGTGAAACCCTTACCGTGACATATCTTTGATGCACAATCTTATTTTTCCAGTTGGTTCATTCAACATTTTAATGATTTTATGTAATTGATGCACCAGGGATGAATAGTCAAGTAATGTACAGACCAGCACCAAGGCAAAAAATTAGCCTTAAAAATCATGGCTTTCAGTGACTTAGACTTAATGGATCCTTGGATTTGCAAGACAGCACTACATATGAAAGAATGACTAAAATGTCAGTGGTTTACTTCTGTTCCTGAATCCACAAAAATTTCAAGTAATATACACTTTTTGCACCAAGTATTTAATATAATGAGCAACAATTAACCAGAAAACCAAAAAGTAAACAAATTTGAAACTTAGCATAGGATTCTTTTAAGAGTTGATAGATATTACTGAGTTTAGAATTATAACTTTGTACATTAGGCAACTTTTTATGCTGTTTGTAAACAAGCATTTAAATAATTCAAAAAAATTGAAGTTTGAGGAACATAAAATAATTATGAAATACTTTGATTTAGGTCGCAACAGATGGCTGAATCGCAACAAGGAAAATGGAGGTACTGGTGGCTCAAATCAGATCATTCCGAGAACAAATGGCACAACCTGGGGACAAGAACGTGCACAGAATGGCATGTCACAGGAGTACAGACATTCACCAACAGTTGGAAGATACACTGCAGGAAGTAATGGTAGTCCCAAAATTACTACTGAAGGTGGATATCGTAACAGTAGTTATCAACAACACCAGCAGCAGCAGCATCAACAGCAACAGCAGCAGCAACAGCATCAGAACCAACAGAATGGTTATGGTCATAGCAACTATGGGCAACAAAATAGTTACCCCCAGCAGAATGGCTATGCCCAACAGAATGGCTATGTTCAGCAAAATGGCTATGTTCAGAATGGTTATGGGCAGCAGAATGGAAGCAGTGGAACACGTACTTACGGAGGTCAGGGTGCACGTATGGGTTACCAAGGTCAGAGATTCAATCGCTCTCCAAATTATAATGGTGGAAATGGAGCTCAGGGCTCTTCACCACATCAGGGAATGTATTCTGTACCTCCACCCTTCATGATGCCAAACACTACAGATGCAAATATGCAAAGCATATTAAATAGTAAATTCTTCCAGTCCACGCGCCCTCCACCCCAGGCCAATCCCTGTGCCTACCAAAGTATGGCAGCAAATGCCTTTGGTCAGTATCATCAGCCAATGCAGTATGCTTATGGCTACGGACAGCCCACTGCTGTACAACAATAAGCCCCCAACCCACCTCCTTAAGGTCGTGTCTTGCTTCTTCACCTTCTAATGCATACGTTTTTGTTCACTGTCTTCACTGTAGCACGAGATCCAGTTTTGCTTGATCTAGTATTATGAGTGTAAATAATTTTCTCATTTTAGTATTTGCTTGTGAATAACATTTAATGGCCACATTCCATTTTTTTCTGTCATTCATAATTGTTGTTAGAATTCCATAAATATTTCTGTATGCTGTTAAGATGCACGAAACGTTCAGAAGGGGGGTGGGTTGGGGGCAAATATCATCTTTATTTTTAGTAGTAATACAGACCATTTCATGGTTCTGGAAAAGAACACAGATAGTGTATAAACAATGTATATAAGAGCCTAAATAAGGCAGATATTTATCTACGTTGTTAATATGGAGGAAGAGGTGTATCCTTCATAACCAAAGTTATCTTTTTAATCGTATTAAATCATTACTGCGTTCTTTCCAGTGCCGTTTATTTATTAGCTTCACTATTTGAGCATTGTAAAGCAGCCTGTAACAATAATTTATTTGCAGCAAAATTTGCTGTACATGTATGAAATATTGTCCTTGTGTTTTGACTTTTCAATGAAAAGTGATATGTTTTAATGTTCCTTAACCCCCTAAAAAATCTGTCCACCTTCAAGGGTCGTGTAAATAGTTATTCTAAAGAGTTCAAATGCTGTATAAATTGTAGGTAATTTAAGGTCATGTTTCATATGGCTTATAAACTCAAACTACACTTCGTACTGTGATATGTAAAATGTAGCAGATAATTTTAAACTTAAGCTGTGACTCCAAGAGAAAGGTCGGTTGAACCACATGCCAACAACGATGCACAGTATTTTGATAAAGGAATCGTAACATACTTTTTTTAAGTATAGTATATAATAGTATGTGATATTTTCATCAAAGACTGATAACTGAATGAGAGAAATTTTCAATGGCTTATAGCTTAACTAAGAATTTAACAAAACTAATAAGTTGGAGCAACCTCTTCAACAGAATGTTTTGTACAGACTTTTTTTGTTAATATGTCAGATTGCACTAGAACATGTGCATTTGTGTTAGTTTTTAACTTGCTCATATTTTCAGTCCTATTAAACCGAAAAATATGGACTTAAAAGTAGGTAAATTACATTAGTTAGTAAAGTACATGAGAGAATGAATGAATGGTTCTTTGAGAGCTGGGGAATTACTTTCTCCACCAACCTTTCTCGTTGGAAATGACAAGCATTGTTTGAGAGTTCTGAAATGAGTGCAGTCTGAATAGATTGTGCAAGTGTTAACATTTAACTATATCCACTGTACTTTTGGGTAAAATATTGTAATAAGATATGTCTCTTCTATTTGTCATTGCAAGAGAGGATTTTTTGTCCTGTCTGAGTCATCAATTGAGGCTGATTTTTTGATCATGACAAATTTGAGATGTATGCATAATATTAGTTTGAATTTGCGACCCTTGTGCAAGTGATGGATTGCATCTTCCTAGGAGTTGAAGGAAGTAGCCAACTCTTCTGTAGGTTTCCTCAAAAGTGCATTTGTCTGTAATACAGTATTATAATAGCAAAAATACTTAATTGCATTTGCTATAGTTATTTTAAGCATTCATACAAACTTTAGCCTTTAGTGATGTGTATAATGTAGAGATTTACCTATATGTGAAGTAAATGTGGGATGACATTTCCAGCACAACATAAGTAGAGAAGGGTTGTCATTTTACTGCAGTTGTATATATGTGCAGTTAAGATTCTTATTTATTATTGTGTAAGGATTGACCCAAATATTATGGCCTGAATACTAATTAGATTACATAAAAGTAAGTTGTTTTTCCATCCCTAGTAAATAAGATGTATACAGAGGAAAGGTAAATAGTGCTCTAAAATGCACATCATGTAAGTAATTGGGTAAATTTTCTCTTGTTAATGTGTTAAGCATTTATGTAAGGTAGCTTATGGATATTGTATAGAAAAATGGCCATTAAAATAGCTGAGTTTTTGGGAAAACTTAATATACTTTATTTGTGACTGAAAAATTGTTACATTTTCCTCAGAATCTCTTGGAGGTTTATACATTCTTTTAATGTTTATTTTTGTATATACTAAGGCAGGGTATAAGAAGATAATGGAGTGTAGTAGTGTTTAAAATAACATTTATGTAGTTGAGTGTTTCTTTCTCACTTGCTTAAAATGAAAAGAATTATTAGTATTGCCAAAAATTGTTTCAGAAGGTTCTTATATAAATGGAGACCTTTAAACATTTCCCAGCTGCATGTAGTTAGCAGTACAAATGTTTCCTTGTAACTCATGAGTGTAGAGTACTGTGGACACAAAATATATTTTATGTGATATGAAAGAAAGCTTTACTGCTACTATGAATGATTCTTCTCAAATTCTCATCCATTTTATATTGCTATTTGTTGATAAATTTAAGGAAGTGTTCAACATTTCCAAGTACTCTATGGCTTGCCCAAAACAAATTGGCAACTTCAATCATGTTCAGTATTTAAAACGTCTGTCCAGGGCATGTGTTTCCAAAGATTGTTTGGAATGATATTGAGTCAGATATCAATAGAAGTAATTTTGATGAAGACTGAGAAGAATGATTAATAGTTATATGTTCTTCCTAGTATAATCAAATTAAAATCATATTTCATCAGAATATAAAAAAAACTGAATTGCCAGTTTTTCCTACTTAATGTTCCCATTTTAGGGTGTGTTTTTAGATGTTTCCCTGACAATTGTATTGGCACTGATTTGAAAAAAAAAAAAAGTAACAAAATTTACTAAAGTTTAATGCTTTCTTTACTCTTGGTTGGTTTTTAATCAATAGTGTGCACTGGTCATGAAATCTACTTCATTAGTGAATGTGTGCCAGTTCAAACTCCAAAAAGTACCACTTAAGTATAACTTATGTTAAGTTCTGAATGAAAATTGTCCTTTTTTTTATGAAAAAAAGACCTTAAGTAACACATTCAGCACATTCAGCACATTCAGCTTGAATTTAATGTTCACTGTCTGTCCTCTATCCATAATTGTTAAAAGTGCATATACTAGAAATTAAATATATTGTGAGTAAAAGAAGAAAAGCTTATGATTTTGCCTGAACATAACATTAAATTGCAATTAAAACACAATCATTTGGTACAAACATTCACAGTACAGTTAAAGATTTTCAAGAAATGAACACAAGTACTATGTCCGTCTGGCATGTGCTCATGGCTGAAGAGAGAAGTGCAAGTAACTCCCCAGTCATGGTTTCTCTGTGAATGATAATTGCTATAGCTAACCATATTCCTATATTTACAATGTATCCTCATCCTTTCACTAGACTCAACTGATAATGATGCTGCTCTATTTTCTAGTACAGCTTAATGCAAACCACTATGAAATAGGTTTACCTACTATTTTAATGCAAACAGTTTTACAAATTCCTTCTCCATCAGCATAATGGTAGTTAGAATGTATGCCACTGCCACATTGAACAATTTAATTATACTAACAATTCCAGACATGTGTTCAACAGCTGAAATGATTTCTGGCTGCTTACTCAAAGCAGTGCAACTTTGTTTCCTTTAAAAAGGTCTGGTATTTCAAACAGAGGTGAAATGAGTATTAAGGATGTAAGGTTGAGACTATCCTAAAATACCAGTTTCACTTCTTTCACTTTAATGTGCTCTAAATAGAGCATTTTTCTCCAGTTGTAATTTCTAATTAGTTCTGACCTGTGCAATTTACAAAAAGGTTGGCAGCAGGCAGCGCAGAACTCCAGATGGTTAAGGCAAAATAGTTTGCCTTGTTCAAGCATGTGTTTAGTGGCCAAATATTTGTTGGTAGGAGAGGGTGGGGCTGCTAGATTTAGGCAGCTAATAGGACAAAAAGTAAAGTGCTCCTTGTTTGTTGTGAGAGGTATCATGAAAGCATCACAAGAAGACTTGCTGGGGAATATTTTGGAATCTTCTAATAAGACGAGATGAAACTTATTTTTGTAGACAAGCTTCAGATTAACAAAATACCAAAATGGATTGGAAATATGTAAAGAAATTTAAAGGCTATGGTGTGCAACAGTAACTGGTTAACATCACATCTATGCAAATTAGGCCTTCCCCCCTTTTGTGCAGAGGGGAAAGGCAACTTGTAATGGTTGGTGACAGTTACGGAATTGGTGAGATTTTAAAAACATTGCCACAATAGCAAACACCTGCCTTGGTAGTGTCTGACTCACGTTCAAGAGGTCCCAAATTCGAATGTCCATCAGGGTAAGTTAACTGGATTAGGATTTTTCTGAGGTTTCCCTGATCCTGAAAGATGAATGTTGGGTAACTCTAAATTCTATGGACCCTGGGCTCATTTGAGCATTTCACCAATTCATATTCATCTGATGACTTTACATTGGAGGACCTAAATTAAAAAAAAAAAAGTCCACAAAACCTATTGCAGGAGTTAATTTTAATCTCCTGGGAGAGATTTAACTTCTTGAAGTTGCATGCTTTGATACCATAAGCACAATGAGAAAGTTAAGACAATACAATAAAGAGGCTAATTTTGGCAGTTTGCTTTTTAGCATAACTAGAATTTTTTATCGTGATGAATCCCAATCCTCTGTTAAAGGAATTATCTGGAGAGAATTTAACTGAGGAAGATAATTGAGACCATTTGAATTGTACTTGTACTACTTTAATTAAGGACTTTTCTGATATACAGAATGAGCATAATCAATTAGTGTAATAAATGCTGATCTAAGTTGAAAATAAGCAGATTAAAAATTTACGTTTCCACCAGTATTAAAACAAGTATCATAAGCTATGATAATTTTTAGATCTGACCGGGTGGAAGAAGGTTTGTTGGATTTCATAATATTTCAAAAGACAAGAGCTAAAGTTGTGCTCGTAAAAGTACTGCTGTGACAGTACTGATGGGTGCACATTGACAGAAAGCTCTGACATTCACCCTTTCTAAATAACTACTTCAATGCACTTTTTTTTTTTTTTTTTATACATTGCTATGCTCAGCTGAATTTATTGCTTCGGCACTGTTGTAAAATTGTCAATCTTGCTGTAATACATTCTAAAAAGTGAGTTACAGTAAGGAATGTTTCATTATAAAGTCCTGGTGAATCATGATCAGACCCATTCATGAGGTGTGGACTGTTTTGGAACACTATGTTGAGATAAAGGGGTCTTGAAAATGTAATCTAATGGCTGGAATTCCAATTCCATAAATATTGCTTTTGGAATCAAATTTGAGTGATTGTACGTTTGAATTTTTGTTGGATTTTAACAAAATATTTGTATATTCAATTGCTTTTTTTCGACATTCTCCAGAAAAGTGCAAATATTAATAGATGCCAAATTTCAATGCAAAGTTGTCTTGCATCTGTTAGATAACTGATGTGAGGAAGTAAATTATTGACTGCATAGAAAAATCTACACAGTAATTCTTGCAGAAATGATAGGATGAAGGCGAAGTTAAAATTGTGCAGATATATAAGATCAAGAAGGTAATCATATTAAAAATGTTTTTTATTCTTAGTGGAATGTTTAAATTAAGGAGACATGTATTCCAATTTATTAGTTTTAATGCTATATGCCAAATTTGATTGGTTTCAATTATGTATAACACCATATTGAATTGCAGTTGCTTATTGTGGAGGCTTCGGAGCAATGCCTAAAAAGTGAGATAGCCACTTCCGGTGCCGTACGCACATTAATATGGAAAGGACTTTATATGCAGTAAAGTAATGATATATTACATTTTGAACTATTTTTGCTGTTTTTTAGAATGCAACACAGCGGTCTAAATAAGTATTTGCAACATTGAATGTGAAATTAATTTATTATTTATTACACAAACTGCACAACATTCTTTGTATTTGGCTTATAACCATTTTTGTTATGATTTTATATTAGTGTGGTTGCAAATCAGTTTTTAATTGTAGGTTAATCTCTAAAGTAAGGAATGGTAAATTGCTGTATATAAAGAGTAATATTACAGAATGCCAAATCACAGCCTTCCCTATTTTCCCACTATATTGCAAATTAATGAAATTGTTAATTAAAGACAATTAAAAATAATAAATTTCAATGTTCTAAGCATAATGCAAACTGTAAGGATTGCGGATTTGAAATAGTCAAATGTAAGTTTAAAGGCTTTTTCTCCACTTTAAGAGAACCATTAAAACACTTCATATTATTTCAAGCCTGACCTTTCAATTTTCCATTACTTTCAAAAGCAGTGGACGGAGCCAGCAGCAAAATTAGACGTGCACGATTAATGCAATTATATACTTAGAGCATATATAGTTGTAATAGTGGCAACCAAAACATCACGAAAAATGCGCTATTTGTCATCATCCCACCCACGGAGTTGATCTGCACGGAGTTGATCTGTACTCCGAAATTTTCTATAGCTATCTTAACTCATACGTTTTAAGTGTATTAGTTGTGAACAAAGTAGGTTTTTAAGAAAAATAAAATTTAAAACGAATGCAAACGAGGCTTTAAATATTGAAAGTGCTGCAAGTATGAATTGGTCGTTTAGTACCATGAAATCCCTCATAAAAACTATGAAGTGGAGTCTAAAACAGTTCAAGATTACCATTTAAAAATAATTGCAAAATAATGTGCCGGAGAAGGTAAGTTGGCATACTTAAATGAGAAAGTTATGTGAAGAGTGAAAATCATCATTGACATGGTGTTCTATATCACCGATTTACATTTTCATTGCAAAGGTCTCAGACTAAATATAAAGAAAATGTACTATTTTCTTTAATAGGATTTAATTAATGCACCCTTTTCTCATCGCTATCTGGTTTCATTTCACTAAAGCATTAGTGCGTTTCTTCTAGTGGTATTTCCAATTCATGGAGTTGTCTTTCCATAAGGCCAGTATAAATAGAAGTTTTTTAATTACTGATCGGCATGGTTCAGGTGGTTTCGTCTGTAGTCTGCATTCGGGAGTCCCGGGTTTGATTCCCTTGCCGACCTACATGGGGTTTACCGGGTCGCTGGGCGAATGCTGCGTAGGTTAATCACCCCTCCATTTATTTTTATATTTACTGCCCTTCCATTTTATTTCCATTATTTCACATTTCCTCTGATGGTGCCTTTCAGGGTAGAAGTGTCGGCGGGTGTCTCGGTGGTGCACGGCAGTATAATATTCTCATAAGTAAAACTTCCTGCCTCGTTAAGACGGTTTCGAGTGGCCGTTTTCGGACCACAGTCGGGTGAGTTGACGGGGTGTTTCGAACTGGTTAAGTGTAGGGACGATGCTGCCTTCACTGTCATGGCTCTTTGGGACGTTGTGGTGGACAACACGGCGCTGGGGCGGGTTTTCTCCGGGATCTCCGGTTTCCCCCGCCATCTCATTCCACCGGTGCTCCATCTTCATCTCATGTATCATTAGTGTCATCGCCTGCGGTGCCGTATGTAGTAAAAGCGGGCGTTAAACACTACACATTTCATTTCACATTTCCTTGGGACGGCCGCCCTCTGTCTCTCACCTCGTCCTTTCTCCCGGAGATGCCTCCACTGTTTGACTTAGAGGTGTGTCAATCCCAAAGTAATTGCTCACTTTAAGTTTGATATACGTACATTTTCTTCACACAATTAGCCAGTAAAGTGACGCGTGCAGCCTGTAATAGGGCGCCTAAAATGGCACCATAAATAAACAGGAATGTGTCCTATGCCAAGAGAAGAAGCAATTCCTGAACATGTGCAGGATCAGTGTCTGGGCTTGTGCTTGAGATAAACAGAATAATCAACAAGTCTACGTGAGAAAACACGTCTTATTTCAGCTACATTCAGCTCCAGCACTTATACACCACCAGAACAATTATCACACCACATATATGCATTTTCTTCTCTCTCTCTCTTCTCGAGGCTCATATTCTGGATGAATTTTATTGGTGAATAAATCTGCATCTGAATCTATAACACACACAAATCGCGAGCTTTCGTTGTGTTCTTGCTTAGTCATTCATCGGGAACATGCGTAAAATTCACTGATCTGTACCAGAAGAAGAACCCTCTATATGCAAATTAAAAGATGTGTTGAATCATATTGGGTTTATGCTAGACAACTACATGAAAGCTGGCCCCATACCTCTGACAGTTGAGCACCTGCCTGCTGTGCGAGGGGTCCCAGGTTCGATTCCCGCTGGAGGTGCTTTCACAACCTCTCCAGAATCTGGAAGTATAATGAAACTGCGAATATGTCCGTGATCTAATGTTTAAAAAAATCCGAAGTACCAGCAACAAGTACCAAATTTAAGGCCGCCGATATGCCCATTTCAGTTAAGCGCCAAACAAACAAAAATGTTTATGAAATGGAAATATACATAGGTATAACATCAGAAGAAGAAACGTACCAGTACTTTAATCGAAATTAAACCATATATATTCACAGTTTCTGAAATGGTACATGTACTTTCCTATGAGTCAATTTGAATCCCTGAATGAAAATAGACCATTTTCTTCTCCTTCCTTTCACGGTTTATGATAGGATTATTTTTTGTATTCTCCTGACATCTATTCAGGTGTTCATTCCGTTTATAGCTGTATTCGTCTGTTTTTCCTTCAATTGCATATATATTTAATTTATTTCTAATTTCTTGATTTTTTCTAATTTATCCAGTTTTGTATATCCTAAAATGATTTGAGCAATCTCATTTCTGACACCTGAATACGACTATAGTTTCTTGAATGTCCAGGACTCGCTGTCATATGTCACGGCCGGCACTTCTATTGCTTTATAGAACTTCATTTTAGTGTTATTCAAATTGTTTTAAATGCAAATTAAATTGTTTCACACATTATTTAATATCTGTTCAATTTATTTATAATATCTTTATCAATATGATAAATAATGTTCACAGCCTTCTTGCTGGTTATTTGCCCTGGAATTCCATGATTTCAGTTTTAGAAATAAAGCTTTTAAAGTATCTTTATTAACAACTGCATAATTTACTTTGTTCTTCACTATATCGAAATTCTGATTAAATATTACAATTGTACTAAATAATAGACATGTGATTCTTTGTTCGCTAACCATAACTATTTTGTTCCCTGGAGCTGCATTTTAAGGTTGAGAATTAAGTGTGGTGTTCTAAACAAAGTATTGTGCAGTTAATTTCATCTACACGCAATGGTCATAAACCCGTAAATGCTTACGTGCAACGTAGTGTTTGTTATGCTGGTACATATTGCATTTTTGTATTATTGTGAATTCTTACCATATTTGTGAAATGTTAAAATGCTAGGTTTTTTTAAACAGTGTGTTGCTCAATGTGTGATATGAAAAATTGCTGCTAAAATGTAAATATAAATGTTCTGTACGGTTTTTGGTCTGGGAGCAAGAAGTAGTAATGACAGTTGATTAGTACTATCAGCAGCAGTAGCAGTATCTGTGAGGTCGAGAGAGTGCTCAATTATACTCCCCATCTCGACTTGAAGCTCTTTTGAAAACAAATACATGTCAAGGTAGTTTCGAACAAAATGAAGTTTCAAAATGGCAGCTGTCAATAGAAAATTGTTTAATACACAATTTGTTCAATACACTAATAAGTCGGATACAAGAGTGTTTATCAAAGAAGGTGTCATTTCTTTTGAAACTTAACACAAACTTTTTTTTTTTATTTGCAACTTTCAGTCAGCCATATCTATCCTTGGTTAGAAATTCGTATTTCTGACAAAATGAGCCTGTTGTTTAAAAGAAAAAAAAAAAAAAATAACTATAACTAGACCGCAAACAAAATGCAGTTGGAGGCGTGGCTTCCAACACTGGAGTCCCCTAACTTTCACCCTCTACTGTCATTTTAGGTTGCCCCTCTTCCATCGCGCGGGCTGCACTGGTCATGTTTCATTCAATGTTACATTCACTCTTTGCATTTTCTGCCGAATCACTGCGTTGTTCCTCATTTAAAGAACTATGATTCGATATATTTGCTGATCGATTGTGAGGTCACGTCTGAGTGAATTATTTTCTGTTAACTTTGAAAATCTAAAGTATATTTAAATACACTCGTTTCGTGTGGTTTGCGCTCTGTCTCATGCAGGAAGGGAGGGGTGGGAGTCACGTGATGCTTGGATGGCGAGAAGGGAAGAACTCCTCGCGCATGCGCACACCGACCGCAGTTTGTTTGTGGTCTACCTGTAGATGATTTTCATTCGTCAATTACTTTTGTTCCAGCGGGGCAAGTGAATTGCCACAACAATATGGTTACTTAATTCAGATATTTGAATTTGTTTAAATGTATAAGCCTAAGATAGAAGTTCATCTCCTTTAAGTGCGGACGTGACAATGTGTAACACGTATGTTTGATTCAAATTTTTGCTTTTCTGACACTCTTTACATTTCAAAAGTAATACAGCAGACGATAAATGTAGCTCAATGAGCATGTTTAAACTATCTGCATGATTTATCACGGTGTGCTCGTTCATGATGTAAAAGTTCTTTTTTCTTCAAAGTTCTCAGAGGATCCTTAATGCAATTCTCAATGTCGACTTATTTTAATATTAGTTCTAAATGCTGTTAGCACTTCTGAATATTATAGAATGGTAACTGTAAAATTTTCCATTCAAATCTAGGAGTTCATGGGCATCGGTAGGTGACGATCAGGCGTAGGAATTTCCAAGCAATAAAGCCAGGATGAAAGGAAACTCGACTGAAGTGTTATCGGACTTTGCGCAGTGACACCAGAGATAAGAAACCTCCATTTCATCACTCCTACAGTCAGATACGTGTGCAGACCCTCAGAAGACCATGTTTTACAGAGGTATTTTTTAGACGGGGCCTATGACGTAATGTTGCACCGTAGTTTGTGGTGGAGTCCACTTGTTTATTTGGAAGTTAAAGAGGTGTCAGGTTAGTCATCTGTCATCTGTCATCAGTAGTCTGCTGGGAAAGTAGAGATCTTACCATCGATTTGCATGGCGTCACTCGCGCACATTCCAGCGATGCGCCACGTCTAAAATATACATCTGTACCTGCCATCAGTGACCCTTAGCCACTGTTTACATTATTTGCGTTGCTAGTGGTTTGGTTGTAGATAAGTTAAAGCTAGCTGCTTACACTTAATAATAATAATACTTGCATTGGTTCAGAGCAAGTTTGTTGGCACTGAATCTTCGAGGAAGCGGTTATTAACTTCTTCCACTCTAAAGTGGTCATTACTTTCGATTTTCATCTATTATCTCTGACTTAAAAATTCAAATTAAGTAATGTTTGTGCGATTTGTTTATGTTGGGCATGGAAACAGTAAGCAAGTGTACCTTGCAACCAACAAAATTATTATTTAAGGTTCTGTCTATAAGGTCATTTGGTTTCAATTTGAATGTGAAGGAACGGCGGAATTGTGTGACATTCCATGTTGGTTCCTTTTGAGTGATTAGTTAGAATATTTACAGTGTTCATTGTTACATCTTTTGTAAAGATACTGAAACGTCCTTTAATGAAAACTTTTCTCATGTCTGAAGTGCAATGCTGTAAAGTAATCGAACTTTCTTTTAAAGATATGAAAGAACTGAGTAATTTTTACTCTTTCTTAGTAACAATTTAGGTTGCCTTCTTAGAAAATATATTTATAGGGAGATGCTTTGATAATGTAATGGAGGAGAAATGGAAATACAATGGCTACGTTGTAAGCAACAATCGTGACTAACTTATTTGCGGGGTTTAAAAGCAAAGTGAAAGTTCGGCAGTGAGCCTTCTTGTAGAACAGTTACGGACATTCTTGACCCTTCGTGTCAAGAGACCTACAACTCTCCCCTTCTTGTTTGTTGTTTTCAACACGCGTTTTTCTAACCCTCTGGTGGAATACCGTTATATGCAATTACGAGATGCAACAACATTCAGGGAAGAATGAATAATTGTAGCTACGAAGATGTTTTAACGTACTGTATATTATACAGACATACAGGAATTTACGAGCATATAAAATTGCAAAAGGACGTCCTAAATGCATAACTGAAATGGTAAACATTGCAAATAAGTGTTAAAGAAAACTTGCAACATGTGCATCCTGTAGCAATGTAATGCATCGAAACACGATTTTAGATTAAAATTACGTTAATCGAAAGGAAAGTATCCATCAGCAATTAAAAGACCAGTGCAAGTGATTTTAATTCTGCAAACAAACTTCAGCTTTTCTGGTGAAGCATTTAATGGGAACTTTACTGCAAATTCAGCAATGAAGATAATCTCTTAAGAAGTCATGCCTCCACTGGAGAAGTTTCCTTAGAATAAATAAAATGTATAGAAAATAAAGTTTTGGATTTGATTTTCAATGTTTCTTTTGTGTTAATCTATTATGTAGTTCTGGGAGATTTAATAATAGCTTGGGATTAATGTGCAGGGGTATAAGATCCAAATATAAGTATTGTTCTTCTGCATTCTGCAATATTTGTTAATTATTACAATGTGGTTTTATAGAACAGTTCATTTATCATTTGTTCTCCAAAATGTCATCCAAAATGTGATCAACTTCAGTACAATAGTCAACAAGGAGATCGGAGTAAGGAGTGAAGTACCAAGGAGATAGATATTGTGTTTGAAGTTATATCGCAATAGAAAGATCTGGGGCTTGATTCCCGGTGGTGGCTCAAGCTGATCAAAAATGTTTTTTCGTGGTTTTCTTAGGCGCTAGTTTAATGCTGTGTTGGTTACTTTTCTTTTCGTGACCTCTCATCCCTGCACATCATTTTAATTCGAACTTCCAAATCGGAAGTGTAGGATAAAAAGCGAGTATGAAGGCACTGCATGGTAAAATTTGCCCTCTGTAACTGTCGTTTTCGATGTGCAGACGGCGCTGTAATAGTTTATCCCCACTAGGGGGAGGCTGTGTTGAAATCTGGTGCCGAGATAATGAATCACAGCATACGTTAGGGATCCCGTGTTGGTTGGCGCTCCTTGTTCCTTCCATATTCTCCCTTCCTCCCACCCGGGCTCTGTCAGAGCCAGTGCTGAGATGCCATTATATAGACAGATATCGCAACTAAGGTATTCACAGAAGTGAAACGGAACCAACTCTTATCACGTGATTTACTCCACTTGGGGAATATATTCCGATGCCCTTTTGAAGGACCGCATTCTTCATTGACTGGAGTAAGTTTTGCTATCCCGTTTCCGTCTAGTAGAAATCGATTCATATTTAACTTAGCCAATCAGAGGCATCAGAATATCTTCCATATCAAGATTATAAAAGGTCTTTCAACAAGAGTTTAAAGCTGCTGTTGTTATTGACTTACAGCAGTTATTATTTTCATGTGGTTACAGTTGTTATTGACAAATAGACATGGAACGTTATAGCATTCAGCAACGCTTAGAAATTGTGAAAATTTATTATCAAAATGGATCATCTGTATGCCAAACCTTCCGTATATTGCGTGAAGATTACGGTGTGCATAATCGCCCCTGCAAGAGAACAGTTCGGCGTTTGATCGATAAATTTGAAAGAAGCGGTTTTGTTCGCGATCAAAGAATGCCTATACGTAATCGACGTAAGTACTCCAACGAAAATATAGGCGCCGCTCGCGAGTGTACGCGAGAACAGAAATAAACGAATTACTCGTCGAGCGCAAGAATTGGGGATTTCGCCGACTACAACTAGGCGAATTCTGCATCTGGACTTGAAGTTGCATGCTTACAGAATTGTGTAAACTCAAGGACTAAGCGCAACGACCATAAGTTGTACCATGTATTCGCTGACTGGTCTAGGAGCAATGGAAGTTGGCCCGGATTTTTGTCGAAAAATCATTTTCAGCGACGAAGTCCTATTTTGGATAGATGGTTTTGTTAACAAACAAAATGGCTACTATTGTAGCAATCACAATCCAATGCAGATTCAAGAACGAACACTTCATCCCCAAAAGGTTACTGTGTGGTGTGGATTTTGGTATGATGGAATTATTGGTCCACATTTTCTCAAAGACGAAGATAGAGAAGCTGTGTCAATGGAGAAGGAAACCGGGTTCTTATAAGGGACTATTTTTGGCCTCAATTGAATGCTATGGATCTCAGAAACATCTGGTTCCAGCAAGATGGTGCAGCATGTCATCTACTCTCGAAACAATCGATCTTTTGAAGGAGAAGTTCAGAGGTTTCATTTCCCATGGTGGTGATGTTAACTGGCCCTCGATATCATGTGATTTAACGTCGTTGGATTACTTCTTGTGGGATTATGTTAAATCTCGAGTTAAATGCCAACAAGGCAGATACAGTAAATTATCGTATGAATAACATCACGCGTGTTATTCGTGAAGGTGGACCTTTTTTACGTTCTTTTGTCATTGCAAATTGGGTCAACCATATGTGCGCAACACAACGAAGTCATGGCGGTACTTGAGTGATGTTCTCTTCCACACGTAATGACATTAATTTATTAATAAAAAGATTATTTATTAAATAATTTATTAATTTATTTATTAATTATTTTATTAATAAAAAGAAACAAACACATATCATTTATAGAACATGTTTTATTTAAGTTCAAAGATAGGAGATTCTTTTTGAAAGACCCTTTACAAATTCCTTTCGACTGAAGAGGACTTGTCAGGCTATTTACAGAATTTACAGAATTAAAATGCTCATGTAAACATATCTTAATGCATAATATTTTGATTAACGTCGTTAAGAACCATGTTTGAGAAATAAAATAATATCGACATATTTTCATATGTTCAAACGGTAGGTAGAGTGGTGGGATTTCATTCTTTGAAAATCTAATCTAAATCATAATGTATACTCTAATAGAGAGTGGGATTTCATTACGGAGGGGATTCGGTAGGTAGGCCACCATGCTGGGCCCATTGTTCCTATACCCCCGAGTGGGGGCACCCGCGGGAGGAAGGATGAGGTGAAGGAGACAGAGAGTGGCTGATCCAAGGAGCAACGACAGTACAGAGGGCAGGGTCCCTACAGTTTACTTGGGTAGAAACTTCCTCCGACAGGCCAGGACAACGAACTCGCTCCCCTTCAGCGGGACGGCAACGAGCCCAGCAGCCGAGCTCTATTGGTCCTAAGGCGGGCGAACCGAGCCCCAAAGGTCCCGGGTTGGCGGTCTCGAAATGGCCCCAGCAGAGGAGCTGAGGCCGCCAACCGACCTCCTGGAGGAGGAAATAGTTTTCTTCAGAGCATATCATCCCCACCATGCACCGCCGAGACACCCGCCGGCACTTCCACCCTGAAAGAGACCACCAGATGAGAGATGATATGAAATGATAATGGAGATGAAATGGAGGGACAGGAAATTCGGGAGATGTAATTAACCTACCCAGACTTCACCTAGCGACCCGGGAAACCCCCCGAAAAAAAACCATGGGTCAGGTAGGTTGGCCACGGGAATCGAACCCGGGCCTCCCAAATGCGGGCCACAGACGAAACCGCCTGAGTCATCCCGCTCGGTTATAGGTAGAGATCTTACTGGAAAAAATCTTGTTAATGTAACAAATCACGTCAAATATATAACTTGGAGAGTGAACAAATTACGAAGTATTCCTTGACATAGGTTGAATTTTCCAGTACTTATAAAGTTCTAAGTTTTTTATTTTTTCCTCCCTGAACATACAAAGGGAGTGGAAATTCAGAGCTCTCATACTTATATACTATACCTTAAAATATTTTATTACCGCTTAAACCTATTTTATTTACCATATCCATTGTATCTACAGAGAAAACAATACAAAAATATATTTACAGATTTCTATCTCTATTAGCGTGAAGTAGAAGCTGTTTATGAATAGAGAATGTCATATGAGTGTAACAAATCAGGATTTTTTTGTCCTTTAACCATATGTCTGTGATAGGTCAATTATTATGTAACACTATATACTAAAAGCAAATACGTATAAATAGTTATGTATTTACATACCACTCTTGAAAAAGTTGAAGAATCTCTACAATTCTTTTTAAAAAAGAAATTAAATAGAGAGTATTAGAAATTTCTCTCCGTTAGTTTGTCTGATGAAGTGTTTTAAAATTAAGAATATTTTCTGTAGTCACTATGTATCAAAACATACCTACTACTTTTGGGTAATGCACAATGTATCTAATTTAGTTCTACCAACTCAAAATCTCCTTCATAAATATCGAAGCTATTGGTATTTCTTTGACTAGTGTAATCCCTTAGCTTTTCGAAAATCCTACCGCTTACATGCATTGCTATGGACGATATTTCTGTATGTGATTTTCTCCAGAAAAATAAATAGCGTTCAAACAAAGTCCTAAACGTTTTACTACCTAAACATAAAGCTAATGGATTGAGGCATGAATCGAGAAAATGCAGAAAACTTAACATTTCGTCTATTAAAATAAAGGGCATCTCACGCCTATTTACGCGATACCAAGATACATAGCCATACCAAAAGGCCCTGGGAATGTAAACTATGAGATAAAAAGCGGCAAGCATTTTAATTATTTTAGCACTTTTAACAGGAAGTTTGGTATTGTTTCTCAGACGTCGAATGGTTAAAATACTGAGATAAATGATGGGTAGAGGCAAAGTAACAAATAATATGACGTAACATATTAGAAGGGCGCTGTAAAATGTTGTTTTCAAGATGTGTGGGAAACAAGTGCCGTCGGCATATTCGAAGGCAAAGAAAAGAGGAAAACTGCTGAATATACACAAAAACCAAATACCGAGTGTCACTAACGTCACAAAGGGACGAGAAGTGGTGAGTAGTAGTTGCAAGCTACCCTCTGCCTTAAAGGCTTTAGTAGCCAGTAGTCTTTGCATACTCAGTGTTGCAATTGAGATTTCGGTGACTCCCATGATGGTAACCCTAACGAACACAGGAAAGCGACATCCTAGGGCTCCAGGTACGACGTCAGCTCCTAGATATTCACTTAGGTAGTATATCGGTGCGATGCCTATCAAGGAAATTATATCTGAGATAGCTATGTTGAGAATAACAATGCTAGGGGCAGTGCGAACCTCCTTGTGCCGCGCCAAAATTATCAACAACGTCGTATTACCTAGCATTCCAACTGTTATGATTACAGCATAAAGAATGGGATCTATGTATTTCCGCACTATAATCCACCGGCTGAGCTTTTTCTCTAAAGAAGCCAGCTTGTCTGAAAGAAGTAATGCATCCTCTTTGTTCTGCAATGAAAGTATCTGTGCACGCAAGTTTTCCAGCTTCAAATGATAAGAGGAGGTATCAAAAAATCTCTCACTCAGGCTCTCAATAATCGATAATATCTGTGAAACGTTTGCTGTAGCGTTCATGGTAACAGTTGTAGACGCATCACCAATAGCGATTTCTGATACAACACTGTTGTTATGTGACGGTGTGCACTGGATTTCTTCTGAAGAAGTATAATTATTATCTTCTGTCGTGACTCCCTTGGTGAGGTCTGTGGCCCTTCCTGATGATACTGATCTGAGCCGTAAGTAAAGAATACCTTGATTTGGAAGTTCATTGAAGCCCTGACCGTTGTCACCGAGGATGAAGCACAAGATAAGCACCACCTGCTGGTAGAAAACAAAACTTAATTAAATACATCGGTTTAGGTGTACGTGTCATTTTTATACAGTTTTTATTTATGGACATTGTTTAAGTGCTGCGATTCTCAGCCACCCTTTCTATATTGGCGTGAAAGACCCGTTAATTTTGCTCAGATGGCTGTTTATTAGGCTTGAGGTTCTTTACATGCCGTCAGTCTACGACACGCGACCACCGGTTTCACTTCTTTCCCAAAGGTAGTCATGCTAAGGATGTTTGCGCGTGAAAAAACCATATTGAAACCGGGATTGAACCAGCGACCTCTAAACCAGAGGCTAGCACGTTACCCCTAGACCACGGGAGATGAAAAATGTGTGTGTGTGTGTGTGTGTGTTTGTGTGTGTGTGTGTGTGTGTGTGTGTGTATTCCCGTAGGGGAGGGGATCCGTCCCCTTCAGCTGCCGTGGTGCGGGCGCTGCGGACCCCTAGCACTCGTGGTACCTCTGACGTTACTAGAGGAATCTCGGGCCGAACATTCGAGCCCCTCCTTCATAGGGAGTTGTTCGGATTGGGTTGGACTCGAGGGGGCAGTGGTTCCCGATACCCGTGGGTGATCGGGTACGTCTCCGGAGAGGGTTGAGGGAAGCCATTAATATTCCCGCGTACTAGCCAGCTTAGCTAGTAGAAGGTGTGCTAGATCACCAGGCGGCCCCACCGAGGTCATATCGGTAGCCTTCCCATTTTGGTGTTGGCGCGGTTAAGTGGCGTATCCACTTCCATCCCGTCTTGAGCCTGCAGGACCAGATGCGGGGGGGGGGCCTTGTTAGTCTCTAGGTCTTGTCCTATAGAAAGCTCCACGGAGGCGCCGGGCGCCCTTTTGGGACAGCTCGGTAACTCCCTGGTCGAAGGAGGCCCGGGTCCTTGGTCCTACGGGTCCAGGACTAATGGTAGTAGAACCTCTGGCATTAACGTGTGTGTGTGTGTGTGTGTGTGTGTGTGCGCGCGCGCGCGTGCGTGTTTGTTTGTGCGTGACCCCAAAACCACCCAACACGAGCTACAATATACCTTTTAATTTCAGTATAATTGAATAAAATATTAAATAGTATTTAGTATGTGTTATTATGTGTCGGCCCAATAGCTTCTAGCCTTTTTATTTTTAAGTGAATGTTTTACGTTCAAAGCAATGTTTTGGTAATCCGTTTAGGGTCACTCAATAGAAAACTATGTGCTCCACAAAATAGCGCTTTTTATGCTTATGATTCTTCTTAGGGCAATAAACTGGAAGTTGAAACAAAGAGAATTTTCGATACCTCCTTTTTGCATTTACTCGAAATGAAAAAGCCACAGAGTGCTTTTTCGCGAGCGTCCACGCAACACTCTATTTTATTGATCTGAAAAGAACAAATAGTATATAAGCATACAAAAACTAAACACACTATTTCGTAGAGTACATAATTCTTTGTCCAATAACATAAATGCGTTTTCAAAACAGTTCACTTAATAAAAATCACTTTTAAAGGAAAACCAGAACTTACAAGCCAACCGATTAAATACGAACATTTTGGAGTTTTAGAAGAATATACTTAGGAGTAGTTGCATGACTTTTGTTAAGAATGCAAAGGGGTAAAAAGTAACTTATAATTAGAGCCCGGATTTGTAATCACAATCAAATGGTGAAATAAGCAAGCAAATAATCACGAAAAATGAAACAAATAAGCACCAAAAATAAGCAAATAAAAGTAAAAATTTAATCATAAACGTATTGTTCGATAGAATTTTTAACTTACTCAAGCTTGTTACAATACACGAGAGAATTATCTTGAGATTTTCTTGAAGGATGCTCCTGCGTTTTTTAATGAAGAATTTTTATACTGTGAAAAGGATCTTTCAACGTCACATGACGTTACTGGAACATGTGTAAAGCACCACAGTACTTTATGAATGAATTTCTCGTCGATATACGTTTCTGTACCAGAAAGTTTTGAAGAAATTTTACAGTGTTTCGTTACCAGGATTTTTCGTTAATACCTGAGTTTCTCAAAGGCAGTTTTCACAATACCGCGAGTCTCTGAACACGGCATTACTGCAATTTCATCTATCAAAGAAAGTGAATGTTCCAAGGTGTTATTTCGAGCGTCCAACTGTGTTTAGCAGGTATTTTGGAGAAGCGCTTATGGATGCACTCTATCTTATCTTGGAAGCCAATACGAGGGTCCTTCAATAAATAACCGAACTAATTTAATTGTATGTAAATAAACAGTCCTGGAGCGTCATGACTGCTAGTGGTGGAAAGGTGAATGAATCCTTCCTCCAGCAGTGCTGTGTGTGCCAGTCATGCAGAGTCAATCAGTTGGGAGTTAGAGCCCGATACGTGAGGTCGTGTTTACTGCACCCACCATGGAACTGAACTTTTCTGCAACGCACATTAATAAAGTTTTGTGTTCTGTTAGACAAAACTCCTACGGAAACCTTTGAAATGGTGTAGCTTAGGCAAAACACAAATCTTTGAGTGGTATAAACGTTTCAAAGGAGGTCATGAAGACCTTCAAGATTCTCCGCGTCCTGGAAGACACGTAACAGCAAAAACGGAAGTCAACATTAACACAGTTGACGCAATTGTGTGAGTAGATCGTCGCATAACAATTTTGAAAGTTTCAGACATAATGCATTTATCTGTTGGAACTGCAGACGAAATAATTCGCAATAATCTTGGCTATCGAAAAGTTACAGCGAAATGGGTAGCGCACGTGCTGAAGGAAGAATAGAAGGCTCACTGCGTCATGATGTGTCAAGAATGGCTCGGAAGGTTACGACGGGAGCCAGACTTTCTGAATAGGGTCATCACTGGTGACCAGAATTCGTTCCATCATGACGACCAGTTAACGAAACAGGAGAGTTCGCAGTGGAAACATTCATCGAACCCTAGGCCTAGGAAAGTAAAAGTTCCGAAAATTGCAGGAAAGGTCATTCAGGAAAGGGCATTCCGTATGATCATGTTGTAACTAATCAACGCACAGTAACTGCTGCTTACTATTGTGACGTACTGAAGAGGCCACTGAAGAAAAAATCGCAAAAAAGCGACCAGATCTCGCAAGGAGAGGATGGATCTTGCATCAGGATAATGCCCCTGCTCATCGAGCTCGTGCAACTCAAGATGTCATCGCAGAAATGGGCTTTGAGATCATGCGTCATCCACCTTATTCTCCGGATCTCGCATCATGCGATCTTCACCTCTTCCCTAAAGTGAAACAGGAGCTTCGTGGTCGCCATTTCCAAAGTGATAAGGAGTTGAACAATGTTGTCATGGGTATCCTGAACAGACTGTCCAAAAATGGGTTCAATGAGTATTTCGAACAATGGGTAAATCGTTGGAATAATTGTATTTCATCAGAGGGAGAATACTTCGAAAGTGTGTAAGTAAATGTTAGTGAAATAAAGCCATTATGTGTTAATTAAAAAATGAGTCCGGTTATTTATTGAAGGACCCTCGTATTAGCAAAACATTCTTATGCTGTGGTGATATTGCTTGCATCTTCTGCATCTAAGGAGTACAGCACTGTTTTATTTCATTGAAATGTTCTGAGTAGAATGACAAAGCCTTTAACCAAGAACCCGATCGAGTTAAAACTGGCTGAGGAAATAACGACAAATTTAGAAGGACTTTATGAAATGTTTGAACTCTAATCGTCGACAGTAAAGCGGCCCGGGCTCGATCCCACCCAAGGGGTGCGGATTTTAATTCCCGAATGTGGGGCCGGTGCCCACTCAGCATAGCGAGGAAAGTGAGGAGCTTACGCTAGGTAAGCGGCCCTGGTGACAAAAACCAACATTCCGGCTGGGGGATGTCGAGATGTTGATCACATCTCCCCGTATCGGTTGGATGATCGCCCACTTCTGCCGTGCGTAAGTGGGCGTGAGGTCGGCAATCGGGTTGGTAGGCCTTGCCCCTCTTAGGGCTGTCACGCCAGCATTCATTTATTATTTTAAGCGGCGACAGTACACTTTCTTTGCGCTAGAGACAAGAAGATCCACGTTTTTATATCGGCTCCTGACTCTTTCGGCGAGACGATGTAAACTGTCTGAAGATAAAGTGATGTCTAGGAGTGAAAATGTACTTTTAAATTAATATGACTTGGATAAATTTAGCTATTTTAATTAAAGAGCTTAGAATAGGTAAGCAAAGACCGTATTTCAGCAAAAAAAAAAAAAAAAAAAAAAAAAAAAAAGGGCATTTATAAGCCTGTATAAGCATTTTGCTTAGAAATTCGGGTTCTACTGATGATTATGGAACCAAAGAGAAGGTACAGAGGTTTAAAATTTCAGCTATTGTGATTATCTAAAAATTTATTTAAAAATGTCGACTGACTTGATGATTCTACCACCAAAGGCACTTACAGGCTGTGCAGTGTTTCCTGAATTTGGAGTACTGTTGAAGGTAGGTTAAGGAACTAAAACGTTCCACCAATGCCTGAATATTAGGATATTTCCTTTATTATAAATATCAAGGCTGCATTGTATTCTATTTAAGTAGATTCACTAATTAAATCATCATTCGGTTTTTTGTTGTAATTTACGTCTTTTAACTTTTGAAGTCATATCGGACGATGAATGAAATGGGCTCAAATGGGCCCAGGGTCCATGGAGTTTAGAGTTACCCGACAGTAGTTTTTTAGGTTGAGGAAAACCCCCGGAAAAATCTTATCCTCGGGACCTCTTGAACATGAGGCAGACATGCTACCATCTACGCCACCAAGGCGGGTTCATTGGGTTAAGCCAGCTAGTATCGGATATATGACATACTTAATATTTAAGTCGAGTATTTGCCAACAGGAAGTTTAAATCCCCTTACCCCGAACTAGAAAATGTTTCGTTATCTTTTATTTTCTAAAAAAAAGAGTATCTTAAAGAGTTTGATTAAAATAAGATAGCTTTAGGATATTAACATAAAAATAAAGTTTGTTTCTTGAGTTATTTACAACTAGCTTGTGAAATCCATTTTATTCTGAATTACTTTCTTTTTAATACGTCCTCCAACATTAAATCAAATTGGAGGATGAATGAAGTGGGTTAAATTATGCTCAAATGTTTGTGTGTGTGTGTGTGTGTGTGTGTGTGTGTGTGTGTGTGTGTGTGTGTGTGTGTGTGTGTGTGTGTGTGTGTGTGTGTGTGTGTGTGTGTGTGTGTGTGTGTGTGTGTGTGTAGTGTTTAACGCCCGCTTTTACTACATACGGCACCGCAGGCAGTGACACTGATGGTACATGAGATGAAGATGGAGCACTGGTGGAATGAGATGGTGGGAGAAACTGGAAGTCCCGGAGAAAACCCACCCAGCGCCATGTTGTCCACGACAAATCTCACTTTGCGGTCACCTGGGATGGAACCCGCGCCGCCTTGGTGAGAGCCAAGTGGTCTAACCGCTGAGCCACGGCGCGGCCCATGCTTAAATGAGCCAAGGGTCTGTAGAGCTTAGAGTTACCAGACATTCATCCTTCAAGATAAGGGAAACACCCCGAAAAAAGCCTTATTCAGATAACCCTGCCCGAGATTAGAATTTGAGACTCTTGAATGTGAGGCAGACCCTCTACCACCTACAAAAGTACACCATAAAAATGCGGATATGATTAAAACACACAATTTATAGGAAATAAACGAAAATCAGGCTGGTCCTGTAGCTCAGTTAGTAGAGCACCTGCCTGCCGTGCTAGGGGTCCGGGGTTCGATTCTCGGCGGTGGGGGTGGGCATTTTTCTCCGAACAAGATAATTCCTTATCTTCCTCAGTCTGTAAGTATGAATGAGAGTACGAATGTGTGCGTAATCTAATGATTAAAACCCAACAAATTCGAATTAACACCTTCGGTATGTTCCAAAGGAGAACGGCCGCCGATATGACCATTGAAGTTAAAGGCGTGGTATAAATGGAATAAAAAAAGAAAAAAAATCATAGCTAACTTCTTAGATGTTCGTCGTTATTGGTTTAAATTTTCAAATATCTTATATATTTTGAAATGTCAATTTATCCTTTGTCTATTTCTCTCGATGCTTTGTAAAGCACATGGAATTTAAAACCATCTTAAAGCGACCAGCTTCATCCTCGTATATTTCCTTCCTACTTAAAATGAAATGTCTATGGAAAACATTTCTTGTAAAATTATTTGTGGAAAAACGAATAGGTAGAGAATTTCATGTAAATGTAACCCCCATTACTTTCTCTGCCATGTGCCTAGGTGTAGAGGAAACATTGTAGTGCACTCAAACGTGTGACACTATCGAGATCTACCGAAAAAACATCTAGTACAGAACAGCATATTTAGAAATCAAGTAAAAGGGTGGTGGTGGTGGTGTTTTGTGTGTGTGTGTGTGTGTGTGTGTGTGTGTGTGTGTGTGTGTGTGTGTGTGTGTGTGTTTATACAGTGCGATCTATATAAACCTGAACTATTTCAATAGGCCATAATTTTACTTTGAAAGCTTGTAAAACGTAGAAATTTGTTTGAATGATTTCATTGGCTCTGGGAGAATTGACAACACTGACAATTGTTGACAGTTGACAGTCAATTTTCTTTGATACGACTGTAGACACTGAAGTTTATATGGTTATCTTCAAGACATTTGTGGAGCAGTTGGATGATATCGAATTGAGAGAAGGTTATTTCCAGCAAGATGGAGCAACGTGCCATACATCTAATGACACAATGGAACTTGTAACCAGTTTCTTTAATAATCAAATAATCTCAAAAGGTCTATAGCCCCCAGATCCCCTGACCTAACCTCATCGGATATTTCTTGTGAGGGTATCTAAAAATAGAATGTACAATAACAGGCCACGGACAATTGATGTTCTCAAGGAATCCATTCAAACCAAAATAAGTAACATTGGCGAGGATACTCTCCGTAAAACTTCAGAGAATATGGTGAGACAAGTGCAAACATGTATAGATGCTGGTGGACGACACTTCCAACATTTTCTCTGAGATGTAAATAATGTAATGTAATGTCCTAATTATGCATTATATTCTCCCAAAGTTGCAGGTGTGTCCTATTATTGGTTCAAAAGTTATGACCTATGGAAATGGTTCAGGTTTATATGGATCACACTATATATGAGTTAATGACATACCTATAAACTTGTACAGGTTCACCGCCTTACAAAAAAAAAAAAAAAAAAAAAAAAAAAAAAAAAAAAACTGCAGATTTTCAAGAACTCACGTCCGCCAAACTATTATTTAAATGCGAACATATTAATTGATTTTCAGTGTCTCATAATCAGCTCTTGTAATTAATGACATATATGCGATATTTATAAGACAAACATTTATAATTTGAACTTTCTTCAAATAGACTGAGAAGTTCTCTGCATTTGGAATGAATTTTGTGAAATTTTATTTAATTGCTAAACCATATAAAGAAGTGCCAAAGAAACTGATCACATAAAAATTAAAGGTAGGTATATTTAAAACAATTTACTTCTATGAATAATTTATCTTTTACTTCAGCCATTTCCAGGATATCTGTTACTGGTTTGAAGTTTTTAATACTTTTGTCATTTTCATTTTTACTTTTTCCGCTAGTGCTTACGAGTAAATAGAGTAACTAGGTATTGCATTTCACCTAAAAATTTAATGGCGAATTTTATCGAAAATATATGTTTAAAGAAACCCTAAACCCCTAGAAAGTTTTTAGGAAAATATCCACGTGTGTGCGTCATGAATAATACAACTAATGAAGAATAAGTCTCCTTGCATGCGATAACTTTGATGTCCCTCTTCCCTAGAACAGAATAGAATGTACGAAGGTAATACGGTACTGCGACCAGGCTTAATCTATTGTACCTATGCCCCTAGTGGACCACTCCCGGGAGGAAGGATGAGGCGAGAGGAAACAGAGGGTGGCGGACTCCAAGGTGTCACGACATGCAGAGGGACTCCTCGGCATGCAGGACAACCGACATCCCACCGATGACAGACCACGGAAACCAGCCACGTACCTGAAACGTCCCACTAAGCCGGATCGGAGAGTTTTGCCAGGAGCATATCATCCTGCCATGCATCGCCATCACACCCGCCAACACTGCTACCCTAAAAGAGACCACCAGATAAGAGATGATATGAAATGATAATGGAGATGAAATAGAGAGACCGGAAATTCGGGGAGTGTAATTAACATACCCAGCTTTCGCCTGGCGACCCGAGAAAACCCCCGTAATCCTATAGGTCGACCACGGGAATCGAACCCGGACCTCCCGAATGCGGGCCACAGATAAACTGCCTGAGCCATCCCGCTCGATATGGGAGGATATAAGAACAGACAACGCCAGTTAAGATTGCTGAAAAAGTTAATGAAGACTAATAAATGAGCTATTTGAAGCGTACTTCTGACTATTTGCAAATGTAGCGTTAAGTGTTTCTGAATCTTCTAATGAGGTATTGTATCTTGTAACTTATGACGTATCTATTATGTGTTTCAAATGGGAAGAGTTCTGGAGTCCAGCTAATCAGATCCCGTATCACACTCAGCATTGCCAGCTTGTTACCCCACTCCTTTTATATTTCCCTCTCTCTCGCACACTAATACAACACGCAGGTCTCCTTGGCGCAGACGTAAGGGTAAGCAAACTATATTTTACAAAGTTTTACAATAATTCAGTTGACAAAATGCAAATTGGAAAAAGCATTTTCACAAATTATGTATATTTTAAAATACTACAACTATAATTATAGTTTATGAATTACCTGTTTTTCTAATCCATTGTAACTGCCAGTGGCTTATCCATATCGCTGTCAATGTCACTTCCGTTAAGAGACAATTCGTCATTGTCACTGTCTTCATCGTCCGAGTCCTGCAAATTTATGATTATAGGTTCCAAAATCTCGTCACGGCTATTTATTTTCTTAAAATCGTCTTCTTGATGGTTTTCTGCATGCCTTACGCAGTTTTCCCAGTCCTGTTGTGTTACTTTGTCAATTTCTTCGTGAACAAGTCGTTCAACGTCCGTCAGTTTAAAAGTACTATTTATGTTTGGAACCCCACGAGCCGCAGCAGCTCAATTGGATTATATTGGTAGTGGTAAGGTGGGAGGCGTATTAACTGGTGTCCCGTTTCAGTTGCAACCTGATCCAGCTTTTTCCGTGTTTTTAAACGGAAGTACTCTTTGGAATAACTTATTTTTGTTTCTGTTTCCGAAACATTTTTGAAGAACGTGTACAAACTAAAAATAATACTTCGAGCATGACTTCGCAATATCAGCATTTTTGACTCGCCACAAAATGCACCGCAAGAGGCCATTGCACTATTTAACTCTTACTCTACTATTGTGTAAAGAGCAACTGAATGGTATTGATCTGAACTCTCCAGAGTAAATAAACATTTCTTATCCAGCATTCATTCATAAACATAAGCATACAGCATTCCACAGGCTAACAGGAAATGAAGTGTTTGCTCTTTCTCGGATTTAAAACCTTGACTTATTCACAGTAATCCTTTTATTACGTCATGTCAGTAGTTTACATTTCAGTCCTGAGTAATTAAAAGTATATGTACATACACACCAACTACTTTGAACTCTTTAGAGTAAATAGAAATTACGAACTATTCATAAACAAAGATATAATGTGACCAGGCACGTTCTGCCAGGGCAGCAGGAAATTTGTTTCCTCTCGCTCGAATTTGATTATTCAAAGTAATTCTTTTATCATGTCATGTCAAATGTTTACGTTTCAGTTGTGAGTAATTTCAAATATACGTACACGCATACATGCCAACCAATAATGATATTCATACAGTGCTTCCGTCACGATTTATTGTTATAATACAGATAATAATGGTTTGTTTATTTATTTGTATTAGAAAAACTATTTGAGCTAAAAATATGGGGTTTTCATGGTTATGTTAGATACATTACTCGCAATGTTCCACATGGATCAGTTTCGACAAAATCTGAATTTTTTGTCTTAGCGCGAATAGTATTTCATAGAGATTGATTAGGTTGGCGCTCCTAACACACCACTTAGCGGAAATGCAACACGACAACACCGCAGAACTCCGATTGGTTGTTCACCTCGTAGCGCTCAAGGACAAACACCTTCCCATTTGAAATAGATAATAGGCTTTACAGTTTAATAGTGTTCCCGTAATAATCTTTCCATCACTCGCTGAAGTGCTAATCATAAAGCTGCCTTGCAGCTACTACTAATTTTGTATAACCTGAGTGCGCTTTTTAAGCGCCTTGGTCTCCCATAATCGATCACAGTAAATACTTCTGTGAGACTAAAAACTCGAAGAAGAAGACACGAATTTTAGAAATTCAAGATCTTTTTCCAGCTTAAGTCTCACCTACATCACAATCCCCATCAAAGTCCCTAAGTTATGTTAGGGATCTAATTTGAAGCTCCTCATTCTCCTAAGAAACACAAATTTTCACTCTGTGAGTTACTGAATTCTAAAAATCATGTTCCATTGTAGTTTTCAGAACTGGCCTATATCTGCATTTGCATGCAAATCTGACTTCTGAACGTAGCTGAACTTCAGGAACGTCTTGAGCTAATGGACTTCTTATTCACTGGCATATATAACTGCGTTAGTTTTTTCTTAAGTTAACTAATGGCTTCTTCTTCCTGACACATCTAGCTCCTGCTTCTTACATTAATTGTTGTTGTTGTTTGTAATTTACGTCCTCCAACGTTAAGTCATATCGGACGACGAATGGAATGGATGAAATTATCTCAAATGAGTCCGGAGTCCATGGCTTAGAAATGAAATGTGTAGTGTTTAACGCCCGCTTTTACTACATACGGCACCGCAGGCGGTGACACTGATGATGCATGAGATGAAGATGGAGCACCGGTGGAGATGGTGGGGGAAACCGGAGGTCCCGGAGAAAACCCGCTCCAACGCCGTGTTGTCCACCACAAATCTCACTTTGCGGTCGCCTGGGATTGAACCCGGGCCGCCTTGGTGAGAGACAAGCGGTCTAACCACTGAGCCACGGCGTGGCCTCATGGCTTAGAGTTACCCAACGTTCGTCTTACAGGATAAGGGAAAACCCCGGAAAAAACTTATCCAGGTAACTCACCCTGACCAAGATTCGAACTCGGGACCTCTTGATCGTGAGGCAGACATGCTACCATCACGCTATCAAGGCAGGCTTTCTTACATTAAGGATTGATTTTAAAGTATAGAAATTATTCAATGAAGTTATGTATTCACCTCCCTATAATTTCTTTATACAATTATTAGTCTTATCCAATTACAGATATTCCTGTAAATACCAAAATTATTAATCAAGTTCAGCATTTTCCTAGGATGTAACTTCAGGATTTTCAAAGAACTTTTAGGGAAGCCCCTTTCCTTTACAAGTAAAAATTTGGGAAATTTTATTTTCTCAAAAGAAGCTGAAATGATTTTGATTTCAGTTTATGTTTCACATATTTTTATGACAAATTAAATGTGTATTTTGAATTTTCTGGGAATAGTCTCTGAAGTGCTCATGATTTTTTTGAATACTAGTAAATTGTAGGGAATAGAAAAAATATTACAAATATAGATCTCGTTAAGACACACTTATGTTTTCTTTTTTAAATATACCATTTCAAGATGGAAAGAACATTTTTGAAAGGAAGATACTGAGAAGAATGTATGGCCCAATTAAGGAGAAATGGGAATGGCGAATCAGATATAACGATGAATTATATAAAATATATAAAGTTCCCAATATTGTAAAATCAATTAAAATAGCAAGGTTAAGATGGGCAGGGCATATTTAAAGACTGGATGGAAAGGACATAATTAGGAGAGTATTGGAGTGTAAACTGTATGGTGCAAGGAGTGTAGGGACACCAAACTTGAGATGGATGGATGGAGTATTTGGAGGATGTGAAAAGGCTGGAAATAAAAAATTGGTGGATGGTAGCCAGAAGAAGGGATGTCTGGAGGAGGATCCTGAGGGAAGCCGAGGCCCACTCTGGGCCGTAGTGCTAGAAATGATGATGAACCATTTCAAGATATTTCTTTCTATTGGTTTGGATTTTAAAATAGTATACTTTTATGCTTACCTAAAGAATAAACTAGTTTTTTTTCCTTGTCTTGGCCATGAGAAAAGTGGAATTTCAAAGCTTATTAGCCTACTGTATTTGCTTATTTCTTTTGTATCTAAAAGGACAAATCCATTAAACTATTTTTGGAGGTGTTTACTTCAATTAACTTGAAATAGATGGAAGGGTGAATTTATGTAATAGTAATTTGTACAAGACTGAGTAGAGAAAGTCGTGTGAGTGCATCTTTATCCTCCTCTACTAAGTTGCCAAGTTTTGGGTTCGATAAAAGAGAACATCATGCATTTCTGAATAAAGTTTTGTGTGGTATAAATTCCAAAACTCTCGTTTCAGTTTTTTCTCTGAAATAAATTAATTTGGATTCAAAGCAAGTAAGTAGAATAAAGCGATTTGATTATTTACTAAGAAAAAGTTAACTGCTCACCTTTAGCATCATGTTGTTGTAACACATACTGGTGTAAAATCAACTGGAATAATAATCATTCATTGCTATTTTCCTTTCGTGGAAGTGATCACAGGAAGTGTCTAAATATATCCGCAGATAAGTGCATACAATATTTATATTCAAAAAGGAAATGAGTCCATACGACAAAAATCCAGTGAGTTACACTCACATGACCTTCTGTACCCTTATAATGTTTATCAGTGGGTATACAAACCATTCTTATGAAACCTTATTTTTATATGCACTCCATAGGCATTTTATAATTCAGATTAGCATTTGTAGAAATAACCGAAATATATGTTTTGTTGTATATAAAAAGCGAACAGCGATTATCAAATGTTTAAGAACTGGAAACTAAATTTTTATATCTTTTCATGAAATCATGAGAATGAGGTGAAAATTTGATAGACTTCAAAATAATGATACTTATTGAGCAACTTCAACAATTAATAATTGATATCTTAGAAACAAAACATCATGTATTTTAAATAAGATGTGAGTTTTAAAGGTATCTTACATTCTTGTGCTCTGGATTTTCATTTATCATTTTAACATTTAGCAGTCACACAAGATTATTTAACATTCCTTCCAAATGAAAAGGATTTCTCACTAAATTCAAGTTATTCTCAGAAAATTTAAGATATAGACATTATTTGCATCATTTACATTTACATTTTTAATGCATAGGACAGTTCATTTTTAGAAGACGCAGAACTTTACACACACCCACACACGTAAACGCTTCTGTAGCGTAGTGATAGCGCGTCTGCCTCATATTCAAGAGATCCCTAGTTCGAATCTTGTTATGGGTTAGTTTTTCCAGGGATTTACCTTTATCGTGAAAGATGAATGTTACGTAACTCTAAGATCTATAGACTCACTTGAGCATCATTACGTTTAATGATGATGTCAATTACATTTTATTCATTTTCCGATGTGACTAACGTAGCAGGACGTTAAAAAACATAGGTATTCAAATGTTTCTCCAAAATGTTTTGTTTTTGGTTTAGGTGCCTCAGTAGATATATGTATATATAGTGAAATCTCGATATCAATTTTTGGATTTAGTACAATACTTCTCCTATTTGCTTACGTAGTAAAGTACAATTATTTAAATTATTGAGGTACTGTATCATATGAGTACCTATACCTCTTAAGATGTATTTTATAGCTATTATATAAATCATTAATATATTTTTGACTACTATTAAGATTGTTAAATAAATGTCCAGTGGCTTCAATAGTCATTATATTCTAGTAGATAGAAGACTAGGAAGAAAGTGAAATCTTCAAGGGGAAAAAAACCTTGCTATATGCAGATATTTATTTTGTAAACTCTGCATGACTTCAAGGGTAAAAAAGGGTAGATTTATTATTATATCAGGTGCGTAAGAGGTACCGAAAACAATAAACATTTACAAAAATGAACAATTTCACAGTTAGAGCTACAGAGTGTTATATAAGATCGTAACATGGCATTTCCTTATTTTCTTTATCTCTTATATTTTCCCTATTAGATAACATTTCCTCTGATTCAGTACAAATGAAGAGGACTTAAGCTATGCCAGGGCTCCGAGTTAGATTCCTGACTGGTTTTGGGTTTTCATACACACACACACACACACACACACACACACACACACACACACACACACACACACACACACACACACACAAACACACACACACAGCCAGCCTTGGTAGCGTGGTGGTAGCATGTCTGCCTCACGTTCAAGAGGTCCCGAGTTCGAACCTCGGTCAGGGTGATTTACCTGCATAAGGTTTTTCCGGGGTTTTCCCTTATCCTTTAAGACGAATGTCGGGTAACTCTAAGCTCCATGGACCCCGGACTCATTTGAGCTTCATTTCATCCATTCCATTCATCGTCCGATATGACTTAACGTTGGAGGACGTAAATTACAATATATATACACACACACAGAGAGAGATATCTAATGGTTTCTTTTGTTCAGGAAATGAGCATTTCCGGAGAAACCTTAATGTCAAATATTTGGATGAGTACAGTTCCTTTGTCTAAAATGAAACAATTTAATGACAGCAATGTACTGCCAACCATAAAGTGAGATTTACTATCAAAATAATCAGTAAAACCTATTTTAAAAATCTTATTTTTAAACATTTTCAGGCCGCGCCGTGGCTCAGTGGTTAGATCGCTTGGCTCTCACCAAGGCGGCCCTGGTTCGATCCCAGGCGACCGCAAAGTGAGATTTGTGGTGGACAACACGGCGCTGGGGCGGTTTTCTCCGGGACCTCCGGTTTCCCCCGCCATCTCATTCCACCGGTGTTCCATTTTCATCTCATGCATCATCAGTGTCACCGCCTGCGGTGCCGTATGCAGTAAAAGCGGGCATTAAACACTACACATGAAACATTTTCCAGAGGTAAGCACCATATGGTTAGTGTATTCACTGATACGAAATTGTTTATACAACTGTTAATTAGAAAGTATGAAATCACTAAAACAATACAAAATAAGTATAGACGCGGTCCATAAGGCTTATGTCACAACCTAACAGCTATATTTAAAACTAATTGCGACCAGAGTAGAGAAAGTGTTGGCAGGCTGAGGATAGCCCGAGATATGCTATTCCAGTAGTGACAGAGTGTGGGGTTTGCTGGGTGGCGGGTGAGATTTAGATTGGGGAAAGAAGGAGATAGCAAGATTGCTCATCGACGGTTTAGGGTGCAACGGCCCTAGTACACTGCTGGTTTCAAAATGTTCAGGATTAGATATGAATTGACTCGTTTATTTCAGAAACCACCTAAGAGACAAAATATTTAAAAAAAAAAAAAAAGATGTTTTTGGTGGTACTGTACAATTTATAGGTAAATACATCTTTTAGTGCAGAAATAACCTATGTTTTATATCAGCAATGCTATTTCCAGCCTTGAAAATAATCCGTTTACTTCAGAAAGAACCCAAGCGCCGTCACTTAGGTTCTTTCTGCGGTAAATTTCACTCGTGACGGTTGGCAGCCTTGATCACATCATGTGTTTTGTGACTCGCTGTGACAATAACTCACAACTTCCCTGTACGTGGCCACTCATTTTCCTCATGTGGCAGAGATTTTGGAAGCATAAAGCGTCTCTTGAGAAAGAAGGACAGGATTTCTACTCCTGATGAATATGCAGAGCTCATGCTAAAAGCTAGGAAGTCTGGCCGATTTACTGTATATCACCTTACATCGACGATGTTCTCAGTTTCAAAAAGTGGTGGCCCAAATCATATAAAAATGCCAAATTCGGACGAAACATCAGGCAGGAAAGTACCCAAAGCAATTAGGCAGCCATTCAAAGTGTCCAAGTACAAGCAGTATCTCTAATACAAGGATACTCCGGGGAAAGTGGTAGCAAGCGAATTCATTGGAGGATTAACATCTACCTTCACAGTGCTAAACACAGCCAGCTTTCCGGAACTACCAACAGAGAAAGCTTATCCTTTGGGGAAGGTATGTTTACTTTTATTTTACCAAGGTTATTTGAAGCGTTTATATTTTACTTTTAGCTAAACATTTTTGTAGGCTATAACAAATTTTAAAATTTATCGAGTCTAGCACAGTGCGATTTTTGGTTTTAGGTCCCAAAAAAAAAGAAGAAAAAGAAAAAAAGATAAACAATATAAAAAAGTTGATGGAATACACTGTTGGATATGCAGCCTTCTATGACACTTATCATCCAATGGCCAACAACTGACAAGGAATTGCCAGAAGACTTGCCAGAAGCTGAATAAGTGAATAAGACCAGATCTTTGTATATAGACATACTGTAGCGTGTAGTCTACTTGTATTTTTCGATTTAGGCCTAATAAAACACACTTTTTAATACTTAAGTGTGTCTGTTACTTACCTTTTATACCAAAACAGGTAAAAAATAATGGTTTGACTTAATTTCAATAATAATTTTTTAAAAAATCACATTGAGTACACTCATTTATTGCAGAAACTACCTAAGTGCAATTTGTTTTTCTTTTTTAAATTATGACTCAAAAACTTAAAGGAAGAAGAAAGAAAATAAAAATAGATTATTTCAATAGCATGTTTTTGATTTGGTAAAAAAATATTTGAAGGAGACTAGACCTATACTTAAGCCACAACCTAACAGCTGTAGTTAAAACTAACTGCGAACAGAGTAGGGAAAGTGTTGGCAGGCTGAGGATAGCCCGAGATATGCTATTCCATTAGTGACAGAGTGTGGGGTTTGCAGGGTGGCGGGTGAGATTTAGATTGGGGAAAGAAAGGAGATAGGTTCATCGACGGTTTAGGGTACAACAGCCCTAGTATAACGCTGGTTTCAAAATGTTTAGGGTTAGATATGAATTTTGAATCCAAGCATCTTTGTAGGATGATATGAAGCTTAGCTTTTGCTACTGTTGGAGGTAATATCTTTCTTTACCTGAATATTTTATAGAAACAGTGGCGGTACCAATGCCAACTGAACAGATGGAATGTCACCAAATGTAACCGGAGGTAAAAGTGTTGCAGTTAGCTGTTGGTGAATTCTAATAGATTGCGTACTGAGTGGGCTGGCTTAGGCGGTTTCGTGTATGGCCCGCATTCGGAAGGTCCGGGTTCGTTTCTCGTGGCCGCCCATGTGTTTTTCGGGGGTTCCCTCGGGTGGCCAGGCGAATGCTGGGTAGCTTAATTACATCTCCCGGATTTCCTGTCCCTCCATTTCATCTCCATTATTTCACATCATCTCTCATCTGGTGGTCTTTTTCAGGATAGAAGTGTGGGTGGAAGTCCCGGCGCTTCACGGCTGGATGATGTGCTCCTGATAAAGACTTCCTGCTTTAGTAGGATAGTCTTCGGTCTCCGGGTCGGCCTGGAGAGCCATTTCAGGAGAACTATGGATGGGTGGGATACCAGTCTGCCGGAGAGTTTCCAACTGGTAAATTTTAAGGACCCTGCCCTCTGCACTGCCATGATTCCTTGGAGCATAGGTACAATAGATAAAGAATGGTCGCAGTACATTCTATCCTACCCTATAGATTGCGTGCTATAAAATTGCAGGTCGACTGCAGATGGCTCTGAGTAACATGTGAGTCTCTCATTCGAGAGCTACCGGGTTCGATTCCAAACGACCGTCTGCTCGGACCATTTTCGTGAATTTTCCTGATTGGTAGGCAATAGTTTCTTATCTACTACTGTTTCCTTTGAATTGTTTCCTTTTCAGATGTATTTACTACTATGTTTCGCAGCGTATAGCTCCGCCGGACAGATAGCGCGGATGCTTGCTCCACGTAATTCAGTAGTGGGATGGCCTTCACCCACGTGCATACATACACGTACAATAAAGTGTTCGTTTTTATATTAGTATGATTTTGTTTTTAAGTTATGTTTGCACTAATTTTGTCTACTGGAAGAGGCTTCAACTCCCAAGATTCACAACGCGCTGCCCCATTACTAGAATATCAAGTTAGTGATAAATAACTTAACATCATGACATCTTCATACCCGTGGACCCTTTGTCTTTAAAACATCGCTTTGTTTAGCAGCTAACAACAGGTTTTGTTGCCGACGTAACGGAGTTTGTTTGCATACTTTAACCTTGGATACATTTTTGGAACAGTCGCTAGTAAGGAAGTTATTATGTCACCATACAAGGGTGCAAGCTGAAAGGAATATCTGTAGAGTTGCATTTACATAACTCTCTTTACGCTTTCATCGACCAGCTATTCTTACAAAAGCTAAATTTATTAAGTACACATTTTGTTGTACATAAAGACACACTTAACTAAAGAGATAGTCACACTTTTACAAAGCGGATCGCTATATCATGACAAACTCCATGTTCTTTATATGGTCACAAGAAAAACAAGAAAAAGAAATAAAAACGAATAGGAACTCTCTACTCGAGAAAAATGCCCATATCTGAAAATTCAAACCATAAACAAAGAACATCTTAGTAATGGTTAAAACCTCAACATCTTTTATTGGACATAAATTGTATGTTTTAAGGATGACTACATTTTCTTTCTTTAATTTTGTATAGTTATATTTTGTCTATAACTTACGGTCCATCAGTTATACAAATGTTAGTCATAATAAAGAGACTTCATAGGACATTCGCATAAAATTAAAGATACACATTTCATTTACTATGAAAATATTTTAAAATTGCAATATTTTAATTAGAATCGGTATTGCCATTTTAAAAATACAAAACATTGCCATATAAAGGGCAGTTTGGAGAGGCAAAGGTTTCATTTTAAGGCATACTTTATTTTTGCTTTATCTTATTGACATATACAAACAGACAAATAAGTGAGGTTTTTTTAAAAATAACTTTTTGGATTCAGAAAATATCAAAATGTTTATTTATTCTAATGTTAAATACTTGGTATCGAGCTTTTGGATGGAAAGAATTTACTCTGTTCTTAAAAATAAATCGTGCATAGACATTTAAAGGTAGTATCCAAATCACTTTATCAGTTAGCTTATTCTAAACCATTAAGTAAAGTGTAGCATTTCTGAAATTAGCACAAGATATTCTGTAGTGAATTGTTGCACTTTTATCTGATAATTTATATGGATGCTCTATCTAAATAACTTTTGAAGCATGTTTTTTTTTTTCTTCTTGTCTAACGTCCTCCAAGATTAAGTTATACTGGACGATGAATACAATAAGTAAAACGATGCTCAAATGAGCCTGGTATCCATACAGGTTAGAGTTAGCGAACATTCATCTTTCAGGATAATGGAAAACGCGGGAAAAGCCTTATCCAGATAACTCACCCTGACCGAGATTGTAACTCAGGACCTCTTGAATGTGAAAACATGTGGCTGATTACCACGAAAAGGATGCATGGGGATGGTCATGTACAAGGACATATAAATTTCACAAACAGGAAAACAGAAAAAGTGCCCATTGAACAAAATGGTCAAACTGTTCCCTGCGAAAAAGAGGTAAAATATTTAGGTCTGGTACTAGATGAAAAACTTAGCTGGAAATCGCATGTAAAAAACAAAAGAAGTGAACTAGATCTAAGATTTAGAAAACTATATAGGTTACTGGGACATTACTCTGAATTAAGTCAACACAGCAAATCGTTGATTTATAAACAAGTGCTGAAACCTGTATGGATGTACGGCATACCCTTATGGGATTGCACAAAGTAAACGAATGTCGAAACCATTCAGAGATTTTAGAATAAGGTACTAAGGGCTATAGTAAAGGCACCTTGGTATGTACGCAATGACAATATCCACAGGGACTTACCTGAATATAGAATTTGTCAGTGAAGAAATCAAAGCTGCTGCAGTTAACACGAAAGACGTGCACATGAAAATATCTGCTTTGACACACCAAGGGATATCTGCCTACGTGAAAGACGGGTCAATTGGGCCACCTGGTATATGTAATTTTTAGCGGGTATGCAAATTCTTGTTACATTGATTTGTAGTTCACTATAATCGAAATAAATCTTTACACATATAGCTGCATTACAGATATAGCTACAACTGGAATAAAACAGTGTTAGATACCTATAACTGGACGTTATATATGTAATTTAACATACATTTGCAACGGTAATTACATGTGTGGGAAAGTTGCAGATGAAGTTCTCGTAGCACCACGTTGGGAAGTAGCCGAGATATTTTCCTGGTTCTTGGTTGGGATGATCCTACGTCGCCGAAGTCCGACAGTGAAGATATTTTATCCTGATTTGTTGCTCGGTCCCCAGCGCTGCTCCAATCGGTGCATAAGAACTCTGTAAACTGCAACAGTATATATTGCAAAGTATCGGGATGGCTGTAGTCGACGACGTTTTAGAAGCCCCGCGTTATGGCGATCATTTTTGCAACCTGATTTGTTGTGAGTGGGATGATGGAAGATGCTGATGATTAGTTTCTCACCTTTGGTGATGATCTGGTAGAAATCTTCTAGATGGCTCGGAGCTCTGGAACAATAAGTCTTGCCTCTGGGCACAGTCTCGAAGCAAAGGAATTTGATACTGCAATTGTTGGAGAATAAACAGCAATTCTTCTCACTTAATTATTGTGGGTTTTATTCCATAAAACAATTAGTAATTTCTGCTACAATTTCAAATAATGTAGATGCTGTCCTTTCACAAATAATGGTTGTTCCATCGATGAACTTTACATGTTTTGCACACGCCACTATGTAACACAAATGCATTCAGCCCGCCTCGGTAACGTGGATGGTAGCGTGTCTGTCTCACATTCAAGAGGTCCCAAATTCGAATCTCGGTCAGGGCGAGTTATCTGGATAAGGTTTTTCCGAGGTTTTCCCTTATCCTGATAGACGAATGTCAGGTAACTCTAAGCTCCATGGACCCCGGACTCATTTGAGCATCATTTCACCCATTTCATTCATCGTCCGATATGACCTAATGTTGGAGGACGTAAATTGAAAAAAAAAAAAAAAATGCATTCACGACTAAATGTTTTCTGCACAATCACAGAGCGACAAAAAACACATCTTAATCACAAGACCGTCGTTTGCAGAAAGACGCCAAGCACTCTGATCATTTTTTTTTCTCTGCACTCTGTTTCCATAACAACTAAATTACTTCTTCTTTTATTGGTCCACGTCACCACATTACGTAATTGCATTCTTGCAATTACCGAAAAACAACAATGTTATGTAGCATTTAACTTGCGCTGTATCATTCCGTGGCCTACCCAATTTTACATTTTCTATTTTGTACAAATTACTTTTTCCAGAACAATTCAAAATAAATTCTTAAAATTTTAAAAACATGAAATAACCGTCACAAAACTCAGGTGTGGTCATGAGAGAAGGAATTAACTTTTTAAAAATAAATTTCGAAATAAATCATTGCGGTTTAATTTTAAAATTCCAAACTTTTAATTCACTTTAAATGCTTTATAGCACTTTTCGTACAAAACTTTACACAAGAGTTCTATTGCTTTCTTAAAATTTTCCGGAAATCAATTTTAAGTGTTTTTATAAGGTTTCGTCCCGACACTGAAGTGTGCGTCCGTTCCCTTCAATGTTTCCAAGTCAAAAGATGCTCTCTTTGCTAACCGCTTATCCAAAATTATTGATTTTTCTCCTTTCGTTGCTATAAATACTCAACAACACTTTTTCTCACTTTTACACGTCAATTATAACAACAAATACCAACACATTGCATCATATTTAGACATTGCATTATACATGTCCCACTGAATTTCACACCTTCTTTTCTTACGCATATTAACTTTGTCATACCAATCTTTAAACTATTATTAAACACATTTAAATATTTTCAATTTAACTAAAACAACTGTTACAAATTACTTGTTTAAAAGATCTGCATTTTTGTGTAGCACGTTTTTATCTATATTTTAAATAATTTTAAATGAAGAGTACTACATGGATGTTTCTAGATATTCATCTTACTCGCCATGTAAAAATATATTTTATATTTATATATTGAGAAAATTAAAAATACAGCTTTCTCTCATGTTGAAATTGAGTTCCAAGTTTTACATACTGAACATTTAGTTTCGAAGTTATTGTTTCACATACACACATACTCAACATTTTCTAATATATTAAAATGATTTTTTTATTTCAGGGAGACTCAAAACAAATATTTCAATCTCGATGTCGAATTTTTGGATGGAATACATATACTTCCTCTGCTTACAAGGTACGTGGTAGTTAAAATTAAAAGGAAAAGAAAAACTAATTTGGGTTGACGCTCTTTCCTTGCAAGAAAAATGAAAGACAACTAGACAACTCTTGCTTCACTCTTTAATTGCCAATTTCATACACATGCTGTTGAAAAAACGACGCTGTCATATGAAGTTCATTGCCAGCGATACAGTTACGGTAGGGTAACATGTGGAATAAAATATTAACATGCAGGCCAAGGTAAACATGAAACCATGCCACCTCACACCTGGGAGCACTGCCAAGTCGGAGCCTTAACCCTATCACTTTAATGCGACATTGAAAGTGCCAGCAGGTGACAAGCATGTAGGAGTATGTAAAGAGATTTTAATTGCTCGGCCGAGCAGAACGGCTTAAACCCACGCAAAGCGAAGCCTTGAATCGCGTCTATTTACATATTTATGTGTGAAGGAGATGGCCTTAACTGCCATCTGTACTATTGCTGCCATGCCTTTGTTTTACATCTTTGTATTTGTTTCCTCGTCAGCATATTTTGAGCTCTCTACCACCAGTAGTCTATTTTATAACTAGTCTGACAACGCAACTAATGTTTTCACGGTAGAAAATCGGAATCAACTCCTGTCACATTATTTAATGCATACGGGGAAAATGTTCCGATATTTCTTATTGGCTAAAATTAGAGATGAATTGACTCCTACTGGATGGAAATCGATACAACTACTACTCAGCCAATGAAGGATGAAAATCCTTTTCTTCGAAATATTTTTTTTTCTGTTTGGTAGTTGTTTTGTGCTATGGAGGGGATCGGCACCAAATTTTCAGTCTTGGTCTATTGTACCTATCCCCAAGCGCGGCTTCCCCGGGTGGAAAGAGGAGGTGAGAGCAGATAGAGGTGGCCATCGCAAGGAATCACGACAGTGCAGAGGGCAGGGTCCATGCAATGTATCATAAAGTTTTGCCAGTTTGAATTGCCCATTATTATTATTATTATTATTATTATTATTATTATTATTATTATTATTATTATTATTATTATTATTATTATTATTATTATTATTATTATTATTATTATTATTATTATTATTATTATTATTATTATTATTATTATTATTATTATTATTATTATTATTATTATTATTATTATTATTATTATTATTAATTATTATTATTATTATTATTATTATTATTATTATTATTATTATTATTATTATTATTATTATTATTATTATTATTATTATTATTATTATTATTATTATTATTATTATTATTATTATTATTATTATTATTATTATTATTTATTATTATTATTATTATTATTATTATTATTATTATTATTATTATTATTATTATTATTATTATTATATTATTATTATTATTATTATTATTATTATTATTATTATTATTATTATTATTATTATTATTATTATTATTATTATTATTATTATTATTATTATTATTATTATTATTATTATTATTATTATTATTATTATTATTATTATTATTATTATTATTATTATTATTATTATTATTATTATTATTATTATTATTATTATTATTATTATTATTATTATTATTATTATTATATTATTATTATTATTATTATTATTATTATTATTATTATTATTATTATTATTATTATTATTATTATTATTATTAATTGTTGCAAGTCTACTTAGTGAAAAAAATAAAAATAAAAAGAACCTGGTCTTGGACAAACAGCTGAATGTTGCTTCTGCATTTTTGCATACAACTAGTCTACATTGCTGAATTTGAAGCTACTTATGAGCAAATATGTTTGATTAAGTAGTTTTGAAAGAATAGTTTTTTTAATTTGTGTAGTAAACTACAATGAACTGTCACGGTTAGAGATAATATTGTTACACTTTCTTTCTTTCTTTCTTTCTTTCTTTCTTTCTTTCTTTCTTTCTTTCTTTCTTTCTTCTTCTTTCTTTCTTTCTTTCTTTCTTTCTTTCTTTCTTTCTTTCTTTCTTTCTTTCTTTCTTTCTTTCTTTCTTTCTTTCTTTCTTTCTTTCTTTCTTTCTTCTTCTTTCTTCTTCTTTCTTTCTTTCTTCTTCTTTCTTTCTTTCTTTCTCTTCTTTCTTTCTTTCTTTCTTTCTTTCTTTCTTTCTTTCTTTTCTTTCTTTCTTTCTTTCTTTCTTTCTTTCTTTCTTTCTTTCTTTCTTTCTTTCTTTCTTTCTTCTTCTTTCTTTCTTTCTTTCTTTCTTTCTTTCTTTCTTTCTTTCTTTCTTTCTTTCTTTCTTTCTTTCTTTCTTTCTTTCTTTCTTTCTTTCTTTCTTTCTTTCTTTCTTTCTTTCTTTCTTTCTTTCTTTCTTTCTTTCTTTCTTTCTTTCTTTCTTTCTTTCTTTCTTTCTTTCTTTCTTTCTTTCCTTCTTTCTTTCTTTCTTCTTTCTTTCTTCTTCTTTCTTTCTTTCTTTCTTTCTTTCTTTCTTTCTTTCTTTCTTTCTTTCTTTCTTTCTTTCTTTCTTTCTTTCTTTCTTTTCTTTCTTTCTTTCTTTCTTTCTTTCTTTCTTTCTTTCTTTCTTTCTTTCTTTCTTTCTTTCTTTCTTTCTTTCTTTCTTTCTTTCTTTCTTTCTTTCTTTCTTTCTTTCTTTCTTTTCTTTCTTTCTTTCTTTCTTTCTTTCTTTCTTTCTTTCTTTCTTTCTTTCTTTCTTTCTTTTCTTTCTTTCTTTCTTTCTTTCTTTCTTTCTTTCTTTCTTTCTTTCTTTCTTTCTTTCTTTCTTTCTTTCTTTCTTTCTTTCTTTCTTTCTTTCTTATTTTCTTTCTTTCTTTCTTTCTTTCTTTCTTTCTTTCTTTCTTTCTTTCTTTCTTTCTTTCTTTCTTTCTTTCTTTCTTCTTTCTTTCTTTCTTTCTTTCTTTCTTTCTTTCTTTACTACTCAATTCTGCTGCATTTTGTGATCGATAGTCATATGCAAAAGCCACCAGTCATATATCACTATAGGAAATAAAAAAAAAATAAACGTTTATTATCTTAACTGTTTTATAGCGCGTTCTTGACCTTTTAGTATCGACAAAATACATTTTCCTCTCTCCCCTCAACTATTCGATTAGAGAAGATGCAAAGCTCAAAGTGATGCTGGTCTTTCAATATTGGACGTAGTAATTCACTAATTAAAGCAATCTAACAGTGTTACTTGAATACTTTATATTTAACGTTGACTTTACAAGTGTAAACCTTCAATGATATAAAAAAGCAAATCTTACGTGGTTTAAGTTGGCTATAAAACATCTAGGAGCCTGTGTTCAAACTTATTGTCATTTCAGGTGAAACTCCGTTCAGGAAATCTTCGAGATATGATTAAATTATCTCTGGTGATGCCAGTTAGTGGTGCAGTTCAGTTGTTATATAAACAAAAAAAAGTTATTTCCAGGCATAATGACTAATTTTTGTTGTTTACTTTAAACTATTGTTGTAAATGTATGTATACCACACAGCAGTAATGTCCAACATTTCCCCTTATGAGCTAATAATCTAATGACCTTATCGCCTTACTTCACCATCTTTATTCAGATAGGCAAACTTAGAAAGGTTTATTTTTGACTCCCGTAAATGCGTCATACCTCAGCAAAAGTTAGGTGAAAATAGTGAACTTTCACTTAAAAAAATTGAAAATTCAAATCACTAACAAGCAATGCCTCGCAAATAGTTAATACCACAGAGAGTTATTTTCATTTGTGAACCTATCTCTAAAAGAGTTGGCTCCAACTGTCACTTACTCATTCTTTATATGATTAATGCTTGGATTCTAGGTTTGTTGGCAACCTGCTTTCCAATTGGACTACAAATAGCGTATTTCATAAGATGTAAATCAGAGCTGGAAGATGTCCACGAATTCGAAGACATATAGCTGGGCAGTTAATTTGAATGTATAATAGATAAAATTAGAGATTCTCCTCGCGATTCAGAATAACAACGATGTTTATAATTACTTTCTCAAGATTGTCTTATACTGAAGGTTAGTGGGTACTTTATGTCCTAGTTCAACCTGCATAACTACCTCATATACATAGATACTGTGAAAAGGAAGTGAAAAAGAACTTGCATTGCGTTTTCAGACAAGTGATTAATTAAAGAGAATTATCTATAAAAGACAAACAAATTGACATTTGAGAATTTCACAATAAGCATACATAGCTTAAAAACAATGTCAGTTAAATATCTAACTTAGAATCCTTCAATCTCTTCCAAGGATACGACACAAAGATTTTCAATTTTTTATACGGAAAATTTGTTATGACTTTTGATTTTTTCGAAAATATAGCTCTAACAATTTTTATTAACACACAAGTTTAAGATATTTCTATGGTAAATAAATTATATATCTTGAATTTTCTAGGAATAACCTCAAGTCCTCTTCATTCTGAATTATTTTTTTTTATAATTGGTAAGCCTTAAGACAGACAACATGTTCCTGCACAGAACACGCAAATCTCTTTAAAGCATACAATTTATATAGGATATATTTTTGTAGCCTTACCTTTATCCAATAAATTCATTGTTATTGGATTGAATTTTCGAATATCCTTACACTATACTACAGAAAATATATACGTATGAAAACGAGATTTCAAGAAAAGTTCAGTTTCAGAAAAAAAAAGGACAGCCATGCGTAGGTGTAAGTGTGTGTGTGCGCGCGCGTGTGTGTGTGTGTGTGAAAAGATAACTCAAAAACGAAAAGTAAATTGAATACCAAACTTGGCATTAATTGCCAAGAAGGGTGGGTTGCGGTAGGCGCAACTCAACAAGGTCCCTATTATTTCCGCATTGAGCATTCTAACCGTGAGAACGATGGACAGATTCGGGCACAAGATTGCGTGCTGGAAAATAAACAATTTTCTCAATAAAGCACGCCAACATGAGTCGCATAT